>OZ025243.1:29911870-30079370 GCA_964019155.1 Osedax fenrisi
TAATAATAATAATAATAATAATAATAATAATAATAATAATAATAATAATAATAATAATAATAATAATAATAAAAATAATAATAATAATAATAATAATAATAATAATTAACATATATAATTTTTTTTTTTTTATAATTTATTTATGTAATTTATTTTTTTTAATTTTTTTTTAATTTTTAATTTTTTTTTTGTATCTCAATGAGTTGGTTTTTTATTTTTTTTTTATATGAATTTTTGTTTTTTATAATTTGGATATCTCCCATGGTTAGGATACTATTTATTAGTTGACTTTTTTTGTATAAGGTATTTTGTAGATAGGTGATTTCCTTAATTTATTTTTATTTTTATTTTCGTGTTTTTTATGTATGTTATAAATATGTTGTGGTAGATTATTATTGTGATGGTCATGCATGTATATTAGCGTGTTATATTTTATTAAACTATTGAGTTTTAATATATTATTCCTTTCAAATAGCAAATTTGTATGTTCTCTGAAATATTTGGTTTTGTTTATTATTCTTATGATTTTTTTTTGTGTGAGAATTAAATTTGTAAGATTACTTTTATAAATATTACCCCATATTATATTTCCATACATTATGTGTGGCAGGAATAGGCTGTTATATATATATATATATATATATATATATATATATATATATATATATATATATATTTGTATATACATATATATATATATATATATATATATATGTGTATATATATATATAGGTAATACGTATATATATATATATATATATATATATATATATATATATATATATATATATAAAAGTAATACGTATACCTATACATACGTAAATATTATGTAATATATATGTACATGATAATTATAGCACATCACATAAAGTATATATATATATAGATAGATAGATAGATATATTTTATTGGATTCATTAATGTCGTTCTTTTTTTTTCATTTATTATTCTTTTCGTTTCTTTCTTCGTTTCCAAATGGCTTCAAAATAAGACCTTGATCTTTTCGGGTTGTTGCCAGTGATTTATTCATACATGGGACAGGAACAGTGATTGTTTAATCATAATAGTTAGCTATATATTTCGTATTTATATAAAAGATAATAATAAATAAATAAAATACAGTAGATAGACAAAATTTGACATTAACAAAAATCAAAATCAAAATAATAATAACAAAAATAATTCATATATACATATATATTTGATATAGATTTTTTATTTTATTTTTTTTTTAGTTTTTTTTTAATATGTTAATTTTATTAAATTAATTTTAAATTCATTAATTTTTTAATTTATCTATAATATAATTCATCATTGATTAACATATTTTTTACTCTTTTCTTGAACAAATTTTCATTTTTTATATTTTGTATATTTTTTGGAACTAAGTTCCAAAGTTTTTGACCTTTTATCAGTAAACTATTTATTATTCTTGTTGATTTTGAAATTGGTATAGTATACGTTTTATTTTTTCGTAGAGTATATTTATTATTATTTTTTTTGTGTATTTTAGTTAATTTGTTGGTAATTGATTATAATATTGTTTATGCATATATATTAATGTATTATAATATGTTAGCTTATCTAATCTAAGTATTTTATTTGATGTGAATATTTCTTTTGTATGATCTCGAAATTTTCTTTTATTTATTATTCTTAAGGTTTTTTTTTGAATAATTGTTGTATTTAGGGTATTATTTGAGAATGTATTTCCCCAAATTATATTTCCATAGTTTAAGTATGGTAGGAAAATACTATTATATATAATTATCAATGAATTTGTTTTAATGAATTTGCTCAATTTTGAGATTAAAAATTGAATTTGGGAGAGTTTGTTATTTAATTTAATAATATGATTTTTAAAATCAAGTTTGCTATCAAGAATTATACCAAGATATTTATAATTATTTACGTTATTTATTAATGTATCATTTAATGAAATAATATTGTTTGGATATTTATTTGAGTTGAAATTTATCATTTCTGTTTTACTAATATTGAGTTTTAACTTATTATATTTATACCATTTTTCTATTTTTATTAAGGTTTTTTTAATTAAATTTGTTAGTTCTATATTATTATCTGCTGTAAAAGTTATAGCAGTATCATCTGCATATACTGTAAATTTTACATTATTATCTTCTAAATATAATGGTAGATCATTGACATAAATTATGAATAGTAAAGGGCCTAGTATGGAGCCTTGGGGTACACCGATATCATTAGTTATAATATCAGATTCTGTAATGTTAACTTTAACTAGTTGAGTTCTATTATGTAAATAGTTTTTTATCAGTTTAAGAGGAATCCCTCTAATTCCATATTTATCTAATTTGCTAATTATAATAGAATGATCAATAGTATCAAAGGCTTTACTTAAATCTAAAAATAATGTATTTATTGCTTTATTTTCTTTTTTATTTTCCATTATATGGTTGTAAATATCTAGTGTAGCTTGAGTGGTATTATGTTTTTTAAGGAAACCATATTGAGTAGTATTTATTATGTTATTATTTTGTATGAATTGCATTAGTCTATTATATATTATTTTTTCTAGTATTTTCGATAGTTGACTTAACATTGATATTGGTCTATAGTTAGATATAATATTGATATTATTTTTTTTATGAATTGGTTTAATGGAGGATAGTTTCATTTTTAAGGGAAAAGTTCCTGACGATAAACATAGATTAAAAATATGGCTTAATGGAAGGTCAATGTAATCTTTTGAAATTTTTAACAATTTCATGTTTAGATAATCAGTGTCTAGAGAAGTCTTTGATTTATTATTTTGTATAATAGAATTTATCTCATGTGTTGATGTGGGATGAAGATATATTGATTTTGATATTGGTGTAATGTTAATTGGGTTGATGTTATTTATGGGAGAGGTGAATTGATTATTTATGGATTGACTTGTATTTATAAAATAAGAGTTAAATGCATTTGCTATTTGTTTATCATTATTGAATTTATTTTCGAATTCATCTATTATATAATTTGGAGATTGTTTAATTTGCTGTTTATTTATGAGGTTATTTATTAAATTCCAATTTTCTTTAGTAGATATACTATTTTTTATTTTACTATCTATATATGATTGCTTTGCTTTTTTAATATTTAAGGTTAATTGATTTCTTAATTGTTTGTAGTTATATAAGTTTATTTCATTTTTATTATCTAAGTAAAGTTTATATAGTTTATACTTTTTATTAATGTCTCTTTTTATTTTATTTGTTATCCAATTTTTTAAAGAATATTTGAAGATATTTTATTTGTAAGTAGTGGGATAAATTGGTTAATTATTGATGTATATATGGTATGAAATTTGTTGTATGAGTTTTCAGCATCATTGTCTTCGAGGACCGAATCCCAATTCGTATTTTTCAGTGCATTAATAAGTCTTTTAGTATTATTTATTGTTATTTTCCTTGTTTTAATTTCATTTGAGTTATTTCGTATTTTGGTTTTTATTTTAATTATTGTATATATTGGGAGGTGGTCTGTCAAGTCTTCTAAGAGTATTCCACTATTATAAATATTTGTTGTGTTTATATTAGTGTAAATTTGATCTATAGTTGAAGTGTTACTTTTATTGAATTGGGGTCTAGTGTTTTGAAGAATTTTAGGCGTTAGTCCTAATTGATTTATTAAAATGTTTAATTGAGATGGTTTGGGATCATTTGTTATGATATTAAAATCACCCATAATTATTAAATCGTGTGAAATATATTTATGAAATTTACTATATAATATATTTATAAGATCTGCAGTTTTATTGAAAGGGCTATTATAAAGGCATGAAATTATTATTTTTTTATTTTTTTTAAGTTTAATTTCTATTGTAAGTGTTTCTAAATAATCTTTTATATTAAAAGTAAGGTCTTTTATAAGTTCATATTGAATATCTTTTATAACATATATTGAAACACCACCACCTCTACATTTATTTTGTTTCTGTCTATAGTTTGTTTGATATGTGTAGTTTGTTATATTATTATTGAAGTCATTATTACTATTTAACCAGGTTTCAGATAAACATATAATATGAGGTTTGATTATTAAAGTATCTATAAATTCTCTTAATTTATCCAGGTTTTGAGTAAGACTTCTAATATTTATGTGTATAATTATCAGATTATTTTTATTTATTATTAATTCTTTTGTAATACTATTAAATTGTTGTGTTGTTTTGTATTGGTTTGGTATCATATTATATTTAATCATCTCGTTTTTTTAGTTCAATTATTTTAAAAGTATCATTTCTATGCCGTACTACATATTTATTATTTATTGTTGATTTATTTTTAGCCTCGATAGATAGTTTTTTGATAGTCTCCAACTCAACTTTATTGTATTCTTTTGATATGCTTATATTTTTGAATTTGGAGTTTTTTAATTTGTTTGCATTTTGTATTATATTATTAATTTCTATTTCAGAGTTTAAAATAATTTTTAATGGCCTGATGACATTATCATTTTCTTGATATTTTCCTAATCTAAAATAGTTTTTTATATTATAATTTGTGTTGACTAGGTCTAAAATTTCTGTTATATTTTTTTTTTCTTCAAAATTTCTTGTTTCGTAATTAGAATCTATTGTTTGTTTAACATTATAGAGTATAATAGTTTTATTTCTTATTTCATTTAACTTTTTTTCATTTAGGGTTTTATTTATAGTCGTTGATAGATTTTTTTGAAGTGTATTATTGAGGTTAATTTTAGTGATCTCAGCAAATGTTTTAAGATCAGATTTATCAGCTGCTTCATTTAATTTTTTTATTATTTTGTCTTGATTTTCTATAACTATAGTCAATTTTTCATTATTTATAGTTAATCTGTCATTATTTATAGTTAATTTTTCAATTAAGCATTTGAGATCAATGTTTTCATCATTATGCTCATCTGTTACAGATATCGTTTGTTTTTTTTGACGAGCCATTTTAAGCTTTATATCAATTAAATTCTAAATATCACTAATATATATGTTGTTAAAATATATTTACTTAATTAATTTATTGAATAAATAATAAGAGTTTCTCTAAATTTAAAAGATGCTTTTTATATAATATATGTCACACTAATTTATTATGAAGTACCTAGGGTTTATATTGGGTATATTATATACTGTATTTATTATATCAAATATACAAATATATAGCAATTAAATTATATTACTTCATCTTATATTACAACAAATTAAATATTATAGAAATAAAATAGTATAATAATAATAATATTAAAATAATATGCAGTATTTAAATATTAAAAATACAATAGTAAAAATATCCAATATAAGTATATTTAATAAATACAATTTATATATATATATATATTAATGCAATATATATATATGTTTTAATTTTATGATATTTAACAATACTAGGAATTTCAATAAATATCTTTTATGGCTTTTTTATTGCATTTTCAATTATAATTTAAAAATAATAATAAAATACATAAAATGTATATATACCTAAATGTATTTATATAATATAATAATAATAAAGAGTTGGTAAATAAGATTAATATGATATTAATACAATATATTATTTAAATATAAATAGAGGATAACTAATCTATGAATAATAATAATCGATTAAAAGAGTAAATAAAGTAGTTGTTGTTATTAAATATGTAAACAGTAAGTGAACATTATCTTTGTGATTAATATATATTTGTTGTTGATTTTAATTTTGATAATCATACAATGTAAACAAATACTAAATAAAAAAATGAATATAATTTCAAAACCAATGTAATGATGATGATGATGATGATATTGAGTTTATTAGCACTAAAATAGGGTCATGAAGACCCCTTCGCTCGTGCGGGAAGAAAATAATAATAAAATAATAGTAATACGATAATAATTTGATAATAATATACATTCAATATACAACGGAAAAACAATAATAAACAATATAAAGGACTATTATATACTACAGTCTGCATTGATATGGTGTAGTTGTATATACTACAGACTGCATTGATATAGTATAGTGTTATATAATAATAAGATAATAATAATACAATAACGATTTAATAATGATATAAATTTAATATAACACGGATACAAATAATAAGTTGGATGATTTAATGATTATGGGTAGAGAGAAAAGAAGAAGTAAGATTTATAAATCTTTTGTGGGATCTAATAGAACGAATGGTAGGAGGGAGGGAATTCCATAGGGTTGGACCGGAATTTTTAAAAGCTCTAGAATTTAGGGAAGTTTTACTAGAGTTCTGGGAGATAAGTAGAGGAGCATTTTGGTAACGAAGAGAAGATAATATAGTACGTTTTTTAATTAGATCAGAGATATAGCTAGGGGTAAAAGAATATATTGATTTATGGATTATAGATAGTATACGTAATTTACACCTGAGGGAGAAGGGTAGCCACATACGAGATGATTGATGAGATGTTGTAGTAGAGTGATCCAGTCGAGTTAAACAGTAAGTAGTACGTATTGAGGAACGGATAATCCGATTAAGTGGAGCAGTAGCTTTAGCAGGAAGTAAATTAAGTAGGGAAGAACAGTAGTCAATACGTGAAAGTACAAGAGCATTAATTAGAGTTTTAGTAAGGTTTCTGGAAAGTGATGTCCGTATTTTTTTAATTCTGAAGAGATGAAAGTTGGATGATTTTGTAATGGATGATATGTGATTCTTAAATGATAATTTGTCATCAAATACTAATCCTAGGTTTTTGGAGGAATGAGAAGGAGAAATAATCATGTTATTTAGAGTAAAGTTTGGAAAGGAAGTTTCAGAAGTAGATATGTTAAGTACAGTAGTCTTAGAGGAATTAATTAGTAGTTTATTGGAGAGGAGCCATAATCTTATGGAGTTAGCACACTCGATTAATTCAGAGTTAATGGTATTATGAGAATTTATAGGGAAAAAGGTAAACAGTTGGATATCATCAGCAAAAATATGGTAGTGGATATTTGGAAATTTCTTAATTAGATCAGCAATAGGGCGGATATAAATAGAAAAGAGGGATGGACCTAGAACAGATCCTTGGGGAATACCGTGGTTAAGAGGAGAAAGAGGCGAGTAAGATTTGTCAATCATAATAGAGATATTCCTGTTAGTGAGATATGAAGTAAACCATTTTAATGCTAAGCCAGATATACCCATTAAAGTAAGTCGCGAGATTAATATGTTATGGTCCAGGGTATCAAAAGCAGATGATAGATCAAGTAGGATTAGCTGGCAACACGTGTTGCTATTTAAGGTAGATAATATAGTGTCAGTAATACGTAGGAGAGCTGTTTCGGTTGAATGACCCTTACGAAAAGCGCTTTGAAACGGGTCGAAAAGATTATTTTTATTTACATGGGCTATGAGTTGTTTGGAAACAATTCTTTCTAATATTTTACTTAATAAGGGTAGGTGGGAGATCGGGCGATAATTGCTAAATGAGTTTGGGTCTAAGTTTTGTTTTTTTAGAATAGGGGATATTATGGCAGTCTTGAGACAGGGTGAAACTTGGCCAGAGTTTAGTGAGTTCGCAATAATATCCAAGAAGATAGGAGAAAATAAGGGTGAAAGTTTGTGATATAATGATAAAGGTAGGGGATCAGTGGGGGAGGTACAGTGAGATTTCATGAGTAGGTCATTTACTTCATACAGTGAAGGAATAGTGAATGTACTTAATGAGTCAATATGATGGGTAATATATATGGTAGGATTGAGTATGGGTTGAGTAGATGCGCAAATAATATTATTAATGCTTGCAATTTTATGGTTAAAGAATTTTTCAAAAAGAGAACACAGTTGAAAATTTGACGTGTTAGGTAAAATGGGGAGGATTTTTTCATCTGGAGGAGAGAGAATTTTATTTGCTATTTTAAATAATTTGCGAGGATTGGAGGATATCAATGCTATCTTTTTGTTATAATAGATAGATTTTGAACGAGATATAGTAGATTTGTAATTTTTTCTAGCTAGTGATAGTGCTAATTTAGTTTCAGTTGAAGGATTTTTAAGAAATTTCTTCTCAAATTTTCGAACACTCTTCTTGAAGATGAAAAGTTCGTGGGAGAACCAGGGAGAAAAAGGGCGGTCGGTAATTAATGTAGTTTTTGTAGGTGCATGTATATTGATAATATTTAGGAGAGTGGAGTTTAGGAGTACCGGACAGAGGGAAGTTGAAGAAGAGATCTCAGTTTTGATATTGTTTACAAATCTTGGTAGGTCGATAGACTTAAAATCTCTATATGTAATACGTTTTCGTTTAATATTTGTGAATTTTAGATTTATAGAGAATTCAATAATAAAATGATCAGTTAGTAGTTCAATTTTTTGAAAGGAGTTAGGGTTTATACATCTAATAAGAGGACTGGATAGGGGTGTAAATATCATATCAAGTGTATTGCCACTAGAATGGGTAGGAAATGATATATGTTGGCACAAGGAAAGAGACTCAGTTAGGAGTTTAAAGTCACCATGGGGATAGATGGGAGAATTATAGTGATAGTTTAAGTCACCAAGAACTATTGGTAGATAGGATGAAGATGAAGGAAGTTTATGGATAAAATCATGAAATTCATCAAAGAATAAACTGGTTTCAGGTTTTGGGGGACGATAGATAACGGTAAGATGTAGAGTTAAGTTAGGAAGCTTGAGGGTCAGCGAAATACAATCACTATATGAAAAGGGGGGGAATGAAATGGATGGAGATAGGTAAAAATCATTACGTATCATAAATCCTACCCCACCACCACGGCCCATTTGTCGTGGAGCGAGATAGAGTGTATATCCAAAGTCCAAGATGGAGGCAAATATATCAGAGTCATTATTAGAAATCCAGGTCTCAGTCAATGCGATTATAATAAATTTTTGTAATTTAAGGTATGGGAACAGAAGGGATATATTTGATCTCAAGGAGCGAATATTGATCAAGGCTATATTAGAGGATAGTCAGGCTTGAGAGGAAGAATTATTTATAAATGATTTCTTATAGTGATCAAAAGAATCAAACCATTTTGTTAGATCAGATTCAGGGATGAGAAAAGGGGGATATGAAAGAGGATTTTTTTTATCCCTAAGTTCAAATGTTTGGGAACGATTATTAAAAAATACTTTATACAAAATGGGCGTGAGTTTTTGTTTTAGGGCATGATATAGTACCTTACCAAGAAGTCTAGTAGAGTCAGGTAAATAATGACGAATAAATATATGCTTAAAATTACTATGTGGTGAGATTTTAAGAAGGGAGGAGAAACATATATCACGAGCAGAAATATTAGTGAAACGTAATATAGCAGTACTGGTAAGAAATGAGGCAGAAGTAATATAAGAATGTGGAAGTTTTATATAGTCAATTAATGATACTATGAAATTATAGTTAACTTCATAAGGAAGAAGGTGTTCAAGTACTAGTATGAGGGACTTATCTATGGAGCGTATGGATGAAGACTTTGAGGAAGTTGAACTAGATAATATAGGGGTTGGTGTGTGATTTGAGGAAAATTGTAAGTCCATTAGCTTTGGAATGTTTCTAGAAGTATTATCATTGGGCTGGGTATTAGCATTATGCTTGGGCTGGATATTAATAGTCGTAGTAGAAGAATATATATCAGATGTTATATTTGGCGTTACCTTGGAACAAGTATTATGTATAGATTTGTCAGTTAAAGTAGAAGGTGAATATGGCATAGTAATGGGTGGAGTAGTTGTATGATTAGTCGAAGGAAACTTATTTAAGGCTAGGCATGAGGAACATGAGAAGATGAAGTTAGGTGAATTAAATATAGCAATAGCATAAGCGGGAGGGGGGTTTTTAGAATGAAACCAGGATTTAGAAATAATAGCTGCGGGGTATAAACAATTATAATGTAAAATAGATGGACATGTTTTACATTTGAGATAATATTCGCATGCGGGAAGGTTACAATGTGAACAATTTGAGGACATGGTATACTTGAGATTGTGGGATTAAATTGAATGAAATAGATAATAATAAATATAATAATAAATGTATAAAAACTGGTCGTAACAGGGATATTTTTGAAGAAGTTTGGTATTCAGTCCGTTTTGCTATAAGACGAGTTGACTTGACAAGCACCGGTTGACTTTAGTAGGCTCCTGGTATGCTTGGTGGCAGCCGGGCAATGATGGTCCGATTGTCTCAAATGAAGGTTGGTAGATCCGACTACCAAAAGCAAATTCCCAAGGGAGATCCACGGGAGAATATCAGTTATAATATTATTATAAACTACTAGTTAATTAATTTTATAAATAGTAAATAATGTAGCTAAATATGAATATACATAAACAGTATGTAATATATATTTGAATTTAATTAATTTATCGAATTTATAATTCTATTATCTTTGTGATTATTATTTATTTTTTATGATTTTTATTTTGTTATAATAAAATGTAAACAAATACTAAATATAATTATATCTAAATAAGATATGATTATAATTTAAAGACAACTATTATGTATTTCAAATAAGTTGGATATTAATATTTAAAATATATTAATATAATAGATAATATAAAAAATAAATGAATACGTACTTATCTTTATAATAATAATACAATTAAAAGATATTTAAAAGCTAAGCAGTTATTAACACAACTATATATTGGTTGCTATGTAAACAAAGTGATATTTAAACAAAGTATATTTAAATATTAGTAGATATTAATATTTGAACAATACTAATAATATAAATAACACACAAATAAATAAATACGCACCTATATTTATAATTATAATACAATTAAACGATATTTAAAATCTAATCTGTGAATAACACGTCTGTAATTTGGTTTCTATGTAAACATAGATATATATATATTATATCAGGTTTTAAGGTTTTTTTTAAGGTAAATTATATAGGGGATAATTCATAAACCTAGTTGTAAACAATATATTGAATTACATACAATAGGTATGTTGATTGGGATTGATGAAATAATGTAGATGTTACAAATATATATATATATATATATATATATATATATATATATATATATATACATATTCATCAATAATACACATTAAATATATTTAATCCCATATTGAATATATTTATAATTTGAGAACAAAATGTATTTGCTATTATATATATATATATACATATATATATATATATATATATATATATATATATATATATATATATATATATATATATGATATATGATATATCGTATGTATAAGTATGTAATAAATACTATGTATACTTAGTTAGTACTATACTAGTTAATACTATATATATATATATATATATATATATATATATATATATATATATATATATATATATATATATATATATATGTATATATATATATATATATATTACTTAGCATCGATATTCGTAAATATTCCTATTTATATAAATAAATATATTTAATTATAAATATAAATGTACACTACACTCTAGTGATGTTTATGTATTTGCGTGTATATGTATTTATATAAGTATGTGTATATGGATATGAGTAGACGTGTGTATGTTTAAATGTATTGCGCATGGGCTATATCTATAGGGTTTACAAAAACGCGTATTTGCATAATTGTGATTTATTTATAAGTCAAATCAAGGGCAATCTATCCTACATATTTATAAGGTTACATGTAGTAAATATATATACACATACACATATATATATACCATATTGATGACAAATGATATATGGGAAGTGCTAAAGTATACAACGCCCTGTTCCCAGGTTACTTTAAATCGTATATTATATGTTTATGATATGCCGTATAGATATAGTATTCTATATAATAATTATATATAATCATTATTTCATTATAACAAATATTATATTATAACAATATATAATAGTATATGTATTATATAGTATATATATATATATATATATATATATATATATATATATATATATATATATATATATAGATATTGCGATCAGATACATTATATGAATATATGTAATGTGGAATTCAAATAACAAGATACAATTTCACAGATATTCATTGCCCCTAGCACCTGGGTAATATTGCCTACCTCAGTAGTTGTTGTTGTTATTGTTGTTGTTATTGTAATATTAAACCTACTTTATACAGGTAATGATATCTATATCTATTATTTCACGTTTTATGCAATAACTTTTTAATGAACTATATGTTCATACTATAATAACTATATATATATATATATATACGTTCGTATCGTCCTTATATGTATATTAACATGTGTATATGCGGTCAGTAGTGTAACCAGGATATCAAGTAAGAATGGTCCATACTTTTTAAACTATAGATTTATGTAGATTTATATATAAATAAATACATTTAAATAATAACATGTATATATATTCCATTTATTGTATTTTAGTATATTTAAAATTCATTATTATTAGAATGCTCATTGAGACATTTTTGAGAAATTATTGATAAAAAGTGTTATATCATATAATATATCAGATAATATCTAAACATATTATAAATGTTGTTCTGATATGTCAAGTACATCTATGCCCTATAGGGAACCACGATGTTGTACATGTACTATTATTTAATATATACATATTTAACGTAATGAACAAAATATGGTTGTAAAATCTAATTGATAAGCTAATTTCTTTAGAACGACGTTGAGTTTGTAATTATATATGGATCTATAGAAAGAATATAATTCCAGAATTTAGAATTTCTGAACTATAGTTATGCTTATATATAACACTTTTTTGACATTAAAATAATTTATAAGTACCATAATTGCACTTGTTTATCATTAGAAATACTCCATATATAGTATAGCAGTAACGAATGTCGAATAGTTTCAATTATTAATTCGGATGTTCATTGATATACTGAATGTATAATAGCATGCCTCTTTAGAGAAATGATAAGTTTGAGCAAGCCTATTAATATATCTCTTATTGCATATCATCTGAAAGTACTTGTAAACAGATGCTCCTAGTGGTGATTTCTGTGAGATATCTAAAGGAATCTATGTTTCCCTTCGATGTATCTATCCCAAATATAGAACTTACTATTAAAATATTGAACACGTATGATCTATTATGTTAGTACCATACTGAACTGTAATTACTAGTTTAATCCATTACATCAATATTTAGTCTTCAACAAATACAACACTACACCATTAAGCCCTATTGTCCTTTAATAGTTCTGACTTATTACCCTGTGTTTAAATAAATTCTTACAATTCACTAAAAATCTTAAATAAATGGATGAGAACCTTTATTACTCAATACGTGTATGTATGCAAGTAGCATAGAAGGTATTGGTATGCAAACACCACGTATTAACACAACATATTGGTATAGAGTTGCTCTCCACTAAGTATTGTATAGTGATAATAGTGTATGACGTGATGCAAGAGAAGTATACATCTCCTATAGGAAGCGTATTGGAGGTTAGAGACTTACCAGGGATAATGTACTATATTATACTGTACGTATGTGTGGATAATGTTATTGTGTTCTGGATGTTTTGTATGGATATACGAATACTATATTGTGACATGGTGCTCGCAGTATAAGCCAACTATCTTATAACATGGTATAGGTTATTCTTATAATAAGTAGGGTACCTTACTAACATTCAATATTGACAACGCTATTTGATTATAAACCCCCATGCAATGGGGCCCATGTCCCCAGACTCCATAATTTATGAACTATAGTTCTCGAGTACCAGTACATATATGTATCTACGGTTTATAATATGGCATGCATGTTATATTTAAGTTATATGTTATCTTCCATAAAAAGAATAATTATACATATATGCTGTCTACTGCACTTAATTTATTGATTTTCTCTAGAACCCCAAGTGGGAATACTACACATCTATATATTACGTAACATATCGATTGAATTCTCCTTCATCACACTGTATATCGCCTACAATATATATTATAGTATACTATATATATAATATATATATATATATATACTCAGAGAGTTAATATTTCGTAATTATAAATGATCACATATTGTACAGTGTATACTGTACAGGGTGATACAAGTACATGATTATGCAATATAAAGATAACATGTACTATATAGTAGTACAAGACCGTTAATTGTAAAAATAACCACTTTGATGTGCTGTTTATTTATAATAGGTCGAAAATACACAATTGTTTATGTAATCTGCGCTGGTTTGCAATAATGGACAACCCTGTAAATATAAATACGCTTTCATAAATTCACCTATACACACACACACTAATGTTTATTGCATTATACCTAGATAATTATATACTATGATTATACACATGATTTTCTTGTATATTAAATATATTATTAGAAAATAATATATATATACATATATATATATACATAAAGATGCATGTATATACAAATATCGGATAGAAATGGAGTCATTAAAAAGTAGTAGACTTATACATGTTATAAATAACTCCAGTTACCTCACATGTGAGGGGCCTAGGACAATGCAAACAAACATGCAACTTTTTGTGTATTGTGTTTTGATACATCGTTTACTAAGTTATATGTAAACACAAAGCTACCTAGGATCGAACCTAGGTCATATCACTTTACAGCTGTTGACTGTTCCACTGAACCATATACCCACGCCATATATATATATATATATATATATATATATATATATATATATATATATATATATATATATATATATATATATATATTAAATGCTAACTTTAAAATAATATTTATAATATATTTCAGAATATAATAATATATATTTAGATTGATGATTGAGAAATTCACCTGACATCTCAGATGTATCATCACCATGTTAATACATGTACACATGTATATGTTTACTTGTAATCACGTATTCACGTAATGCACATATTGCAACTGATTGTTCAATGAGGATCTAAACGGGTGGTGTAAAGAACATCAATATTTGAAGGACGGCTTAGCATTCTACACAATACATTCACTAACATGTGTATTTAACATCTCAATTAACTATAGAATTCACACATACATTGCTTATAATATAAAGCTTTCTTCCATTCCCAACACATATAAATATATACCATTACATTTTATAATAATTTATAAATATATTTTGTTTACTATATTAAAGTATACATATATATTATATAATCGTAGCATTATAATATCAATATATTGAGTAAATAGTTATATTAGTTATATATATATATAGGTAATATTGTTATTTTTATTTTTATTTTATATGTGTGTATATATATAGATATAATATATAATGAGTAAGATTAGTAATATAATATCTTAATATTTCAGAGTTATCGGGTTTATAATGATATTAAAACTATAGTTTAATAATGATATTAAAACTTATAGAATCATGAAATCAAAAAGTAATATATATACCTATTATAATCCATTAGTTATTATACTATTAATTTATATAAGTAACACAAATAACCCTTCCTTGTAACTTTATTGTTACGTATGTTATATCAGTATCCTGTTTCCTGATACATTTGTGGTGCTATCTAAATATGTATGTAATATATGTACAATTTACATATACTATATAATGGAATATAAAATATATAGGCATATGATACATACTATATATCATAGACTACACTAACAAACAATGTTAAGTTGACATCGGTACATCGTATACCAACTAAATATACTTATTATGTATATGGCCATCTTAGAAACCTTAATAATACACACACACACACACATATATATATATATATATATATATATATATATATATATATATATATATAGTAATACTGCTGCTACATCTAGCGTTCACACACTGACTTACCGGAAAACATAAGGTATATACATAAACGTGCTCTATAGATATACCCAGTATGTGTATATATGTATGGCGATACTATTCGTATACATAACACTGACTTTAGATGTTAGAGGTATGTAACCCAATAACGTTGTGAATAGTAGTCAAATGTATACATTACAATACTATATGCGTGTGTATATGTGTACGTATGCATATGTGAGTATACATGTATGTATGTGTGTATGTGTGTATATGTGTGTGTATGTATATATGTGTATATGTGTGTATGTGTATATGTGTGTATGTGTGTGCATGTATATATATATGTAAGTGTATATATGTATGTGTATATATGTATGTATATGTGTATGTATTCTATGTTAACATCGTGCAACTATAGTTATATATATATATATATATATCGCTACAATGTATTTATATTCACATTTATGTTCATACATATATTACTTACATGTACAATATATAGTACATGTGATATTACCCCATGTCCTAGTATCCCATATATAATGTTCTCGTATCTATTCGAAATATCATTATTTTTATTTAAACAATAAAATAATCAAATTATAATTATAATGTATACACATATTAATTGAATATTTCTTATTTGTTGAACCATTTATCTTGTTTTATTATTTATATATATTGCCATGCAAATTAAGCAAATTAAGCAAATTGCAATTTGCAATACATGTATTAAACATTCATAATCAAAATTTAAAATAATAATATATAATTTGTAATACTTATATATGTTCAGCTACTTTATATATTCCTTTACTGTGTGCATGCAATTAATGGATAGAACTTAGCTAAGACAGTAGAACATACAAACCATGTGGTTGATATATTATATGTCCTAATGTAAAAATACTAATTATTAGTATATATAATATATATATTGATATATGTACCTGTTTTAATTACCTACCTGTAATTAATAGCACTAATATGTTGTATACTGTATATATATATATATATATATATATACTGTATAGTATACTGTATACTGTATTATAATACAAATTTAAATCTTATACGATTTATAAATATAATTTAGACACATATATATGGTTTATTAGATAACTATCAAAGATTTTACGAAGCATAGATACATATTTGGTACTAGTGTTAATAATCAATTACTATATTGTATACGAATTTATATTATTATATTATGTTTGAGGTATTGGTAATGCTTTCTTTTCTCATATCTATACATTAGTTAAGTTATATATATATATATATATATATATATATATATATATATATATATGCTAAACATATATGTTTATGATCACATCACAATAGTAATACTATTATGATATTCATGTTACAACCTTAAATACATTTCTATATATGGTATACATACACCATGAACATACACAATACACGTGTATCTATAAGCATTGAACAGTGATATCGAAAGTTACTATCCTATTTAAGGTATTTAAATAACATCGATAATCATAAATAACCTATTAACTTTCTATTAACTCTCTATTAACTCTACTATAGCTATTAACCCTTAATGGCATTAATTACATTATTATTTACCTATTTATTCTTATACGATGAGTATAATCATGTACGCTATATAATATTTTGTATTATTATATATAATAACTATATATAGTTTAGAAAGATATATACTATTATGATGAATAACATCACTAATTATTATTTATTACCACTCGTTGTTTTTAAGAACATTGTCCCTATAACTGAAAATGCAATACTTTACTTGATCTCTCAATCACTTGACGATGGAATCATGGTCAGTTCCTTGAAATATGCCATTATTAAGCCCATCCTAAAAAAATCGTATCTTGATCCAGATGTATTGACCAATTACCGACCGATCTCACAACTTCCAATATTAAGTAAAATCATGGAACGTGTGGCCAGTCGTCAGTTCATCAATTACCTTGAAAATAACAATCTGCTTGATTACTTTCAAAGTGCTTATAGAAAATCTTTCTCTACTGAGACTGCCCTCACACATGTCACTGACCTGATTCATAACTCGCTTGACTCTTCTCATTGCGTACAACTACTCCTGATTGCCTTTCTAGTGCATTTGACATGCTCAACCATTCGATCCTAATTAACCGTATCATCGAACTTGGTATTGAAGGTTCCCCCCTTAAGTGGCTGATGTCGTTCATCACTGATCGAACTTCGTCTGTTAAAATCAATGACTTCATATCACCTCCCACCAATATTCTTAAAGGGGTCCCTCAGGGATCAGTTCTTGGGCCACTTCTCTTCTCTATATACTTACGTCCTATCTCTAATATTATTCGCAAATACCCTAATATCTATTACCATATATATGCTGATGACATTCAACTACTACTGAAACTGCCCATTGACTCTATGAACTCTACTCTGAGCTATCAGATTGTACCTCTGAGATCACTTACTGGTTACTAACTAATGACCTCTTAGTCAATACTTACAAAACTGAACTTCTTAACATCTCGAAGGTACATGTCACTTTCCCTACTCTGTCAATTGACGGTATACTTATTAAACCTTCTGAATATGTGCGCAATCTTGGTATTTTAATTGATAGTACTCTATCGTACGGTGCTCATATAAATGCAATCTCTAAATCCGCTAATCTCTATTTGAGAAAAATTCGTCACATTAGAAACTATTGTTCGCCCAACATCACTAAGCGCCTTCTCAATGCCCTAGTATTATCTCGAATAGACTATTGCTGTTCTCTATTCTACGGAATTAAGAACTCTGAAGTTATTAAAGTTGACCGAATTATTCGCTCATCCGTAATATTAGTTCATAGGCTTAAGCGATGCGATCATACTTTAACTGATACCCACCAATGCAATATGAAATGGCTATCGTTTAGAAAACGGTGCCAATTTAGGCTTCTCTGATTAACACATAACACACTATTCCTAGGCAGACCTGCATACTTACGTGCATTGCTCACTCGTCGCAACATCCTTCCACATCTGCGCTCGTCTGATGCCACACTACTTGACATACCTGTTACTCGTAACGTGATGCGTTCTCGCTCCTTTACAAGCATGGCTCCTACTACATGGAATCTGTTGCCTTACCGCCTACGAAGATTGAAGTCGCCTCACGTATTTGCTAATAGTCGCAAAGACTATTTAAATTTAAACTTAAAGTAACCCTCTCCTTGGTGTTGATCTGGTTCCATCTCTATTTTTATATATTATATTGCTACCTTATTTAATGTTATTGTTTCGTTTTGTTTGTTCGTTCACAACACCAGTGAGGGTAATCTTTCTTTACCATATTTGGTGTATAAATAAACCATCCTATCCTATACTATCCTATATGATTCAATTGTTATATTAATAAATGCATGATATATAGTTATAACTATTATAAAATATACTATTATAATATAGTATACTATTATAAATTATGTTATTAAAGTATGCTATTATTGTGTATTGCATACAATATTTAATATATTATTTGAATACATATGGTTATAAGTGAAAACATAATCTAAGTTCCTGGATGGGATGAAAGGACTCGAGTCCATAAGTATTTGGTGGATCCACCAAAAATAAAAATAAAAATAACTATGTATACATGTATACGTTTATTGAACAGTTCATGTATGCATACACACACGTATACGTATACAGTGTACACACATACGTCGTACAGTGTACGTCATATATGTATGTGTGTATATGTAAGTATGTGTGTACGTACACAAATACATACATATACACACACATACATATATACACAAATATAATATTGTTTGTTTCGATAAAACTTTATAAATATGTTGTTGCATATGAATCATGAATAACGCTGTCGTGTGTATGCATATAAAGTGTAATATAATATCATACCGTTCCATAAATGTAGGCGGTTAAATTAATCGGTCATCAAATTAATCATTAATCATTTTATACGTATAAATTATTCTAAATTCAATCTATTATTTTACTTTTCAAATAAGTGTAGACGATAAAATTATAAATAGAACACTAATTAATTGAAAAATGAATACATGTATATATTATATATATATATATATATATATATATAATGTATATGTATATGTATATGTATATGTATATGTATATGTATATATATATATATATATATATATATATATATATATATATATGATATATATAAATACATAGTATGTAAATACCGTATATATGGTATGGAATATATTCCATTACTATTGTACATTTTACATTTGAATTATATTGTACATATATCAGTATACATAAATATATATATTTAAATAATATATATACTGTATACTAAAAACACTATAAAACTGATAATACAATGCAGTACACATTATCAGTATATCGAATGTATCGAATGCCATCAAGTAGTCTAGTACATGCGTGTGATATAATGAATATCATACTTTATGTAGTTGTCAATCATTATATTGTTATCATATTTATTATACACTTTACCTGTCATTATTTTGTATTTAATATAATACACACTAGTCGTTTAATTAATAATTCAATATATAAAGCATAATATTAATTTAAATAATGTATATATATATATATATATATATATATATATATATATAATAATGTTTATAATAAATATGATATTCAATAATATATAAATATATATTATTGAATTCACATTTATTAAAATATGTCTATTGTATAAAACAGTTTTATAATACATACACAAACCCTACAGGGTGCTTTAGTAATAGTTATTATAATAATAAGTAATTAACATTTAGTACAGAAATGCACATTACATAAATGTTGGTTTCTTTTATATTCATATTTCATTAGATAATTATTTCTTTCTTCGCGGTGTTATCATTCATTTATTATTTATTATATAAATGATAACACGATATTGCATAACATTGCTTTGCTGAAACGCGCACTGAATAACACGTGTATTACGTGTTCAACTAAACATCACGTGATAATCTAAACATCACGTGGTCACCTATAGGTCATGTGCAATGCACGTACTGCATCGCTATAGTACACAGTGGTATATTTATTATTTACATATCGGCTGCGTTAAACACTACGTCGGTATGCGTGTGTGTGTGCGTGTGTGTGTGCGTGTGTGTGTGCGTGTGTGTGCGTGTGTTTACGTGATGTTAACACACGTTGTCTGTGTATCTTCTAAACACACGATATTACACGGAGTGCTAGCTGCAGGTATGTCTGCTAGATTACGTATACACATGTATACACGCGTCGACCATGCACGTCGCCTCATACTGATGCTAATTAATGTGTGCTAGTGAGGCGGAATCAATATATTATTATTCAAAATACATTAAAATTCAAATTAATACGTTATTTATATATATAGGAATACCTCTAATTAAATACGAGATAAATATTCGCGTTTTAATTAGTTCGGTTTCATTATATTCCATGTATATATTCATTATTGAATATAAAATACACACACACATATATATAGAAGAGTGTTCTAATATCGACATGCACGTAATATCGACACCCTAGAGATCTCCTAAAATTTAGTTCCAATCAAAAATAATTAATGTATGAAATGTTAATCAATATAATACTAATTCATAAAAGTATAATTTTTTTTAAATATCAATATTTTTTAAATTATAATCAAAAAACTGATTTGTTCGTTACAACTCCTAAATTTTTGAAATACAATATCGATTCTCAATCATTTGAAAATTTAGATATTTTAAATATTTTAAATACATCGTATAGATCTAATTATATTTTACCATATGCCGTAAAGATTTTGTATTTTTCTTAATGTTTTACAAAGCTATTGACATTTACCTAAGCAACATACATTTTCATAATATCGACACCCTAATTAAATGTAATATCGACACCCTTTCAATTATATAACCAATCTGCGTTATTTATTTATAATTTATTAATAATGTGCGTTATGATAATATTCATAAATTAATAGACATACCTAATACTCATAGATGGATAGTTACATAAGTAAAATACGAATCTATGCTAATAATATACATATATATAATATACTATATATATATATATATATATATATATATATATATATATATATATATATATATATATATTATACATAAATATATGGTTATAACAATATATTGTTAGTTATTAAGAATACATATTGCTTGCGTGTGTTAACTAAAAGTAACGCTCATTTAAATCTGATTGGATATTAAATAATATATGTCATATAGAAATATCGACACCCATGTTATCTCAGAGTTAACAAACTAAACTAAATTTTCAAATAGCTATTACATGTATATATCTACTTAATACATATAAATAAAATTTGGAAATATGTAATTGAGAAATAATAAAGTTATGGTGATTTATTGTTAGGGTGTCGGTATTCGAGTACTCTCCCATGTATATATATATATATATATATATATATATATATATATATATTGGTAAAGTAGGGGAGAGCGGGGTAGGTTGAGCCAGTTTTTATAAAAACACATGTATCTTATAATGTTATGAATATATTTTAATAAAATAAAGTGCATAAGATAAATATAGTTTATGATCAATTAAAAACATTCATAAATCAGTGTAATGATAAATAATTAATTATATAATTACATTTTAATTTTTTTTTAATTTGGCTCAACCTGCCCCGTCTAATGGGGCAGGTTGAGCCAGGTAGAAAAAATGCAAAATTAAAGATATATTTAACAAATAAACATAGTTAAAGTTATATATTTATATTTATTAGTTATTTAATAAGTATATGCATCAAGATTAATATCAAAACTAATGCAACTTTTAAGGCGAGAGGTTATATTAGGAGAGAGGTTAGATTCTCTATGTTTTAATCCAGCATATAAACCAATTATTTAATTATTTAAAATAATTACTCAATTATATATTTAATTAATTAGATTATTATTATTATTTAAATAAGTCATTAATTAATTAAATAAATTAATACATAAATATGTTTAAAGATAAGCAGGGCAGATTTACCCTATGGTCAACCTGCCCTGTTTTACTATGGTCAACCTGCCCCATATCACTAGTATATATAAAAGTAATATAATTAATTTGTGAGTGATAATTTTTAATTATTTATTTTATAATATATAGTATATTAAATATACTTTATTTATATACCATTAATACTGCTATGTTATTACAAAATATATAATAATATCAAAGTTAAACTTACTATCTCACTAAAGAGATTTTCATAAAATATTAATAATTAAATAATATTTTAATTAGTTAAAATAAATAATTTTTGAGTTGTTATACTAATGCTAAATATAATTATGTATACATGTATTAAAAATTGCATTAAGATATTTATTAATAGCAGAAATAATTGAGATGGCTCAACCTGCCCCTATGGTCAACCTGCCCCGCTCTCCCCTATAGTTTATATATTACTTTACTAATAATTATTAAATGTTCTGATTAGCATAACTATATATATATATTATCCATACTTATGTTTAAGTATACTTACATAATAATCAGATATGACGTAATTAATAGATGGTTAACATTGTAATCGAGAATACCTATAACATTGATGAACGAGTTGAATCATCAGCATGTGTGTAGGTATGTGTATAGGTATGTGTGTCTGTGTATACCTGTATGTATATGTATGTGATATATATGAACGTATTGCATTAGTATACAGTTTCAATGCGTTATATTTACCTGTAATCGTGTGGACACTACTGGTGTGGTTGTAGGTAAATATAGGTAGATATACATGTATACACAGTGCAAGATATGTGTATGTATACATCATATTACTTTATTGCTACATATATATATATATATATATATATATATATATATATATATATATCATGGTGTGTGTATAGATAGGTATATGTATTTGTAATATATATATATATATATATATATATATATATATATATATATATATATATATATACATATATATTTAATATGTTATACATATATACCTGTATAGATAATATATCTTATAGATATAGATTGTTAGATATAAATATACATACACCTATATATATATATATGTACAATGTACATGTATCTAGGTAGGCTTCTTTTTCATTATAGTTCACACTAATATATAACCCACTAATATATTTATGATCCTAACACATCATCGAAGATTAACCTTAATGTTATGATAATAAATTCGTAATATACCTATTTAGTATACTATAGTATACTTACTTACTTATTTTACTTTAGTCGAGTTCTCACTATACATATATACTACATACTGTTTACTAAATATATGTAGTATATCATTGTTGTTAATGTTTAAATATTTAAAATCAAGTATGAACATTATGTGTTTTATAAATAACAATATTTTAATGTTATGTTATAATGAATACGTATGAATATGTCCTATACATATAATATAATGATAATATAATTATAAATTCCATATTATATTGTATACATTATTATAATACACACATATATTGCATATATTTACTACATAGTATACTATATATATAGTGTGCAATACGAATGCGCATACATTAAACATTTATATATCTAATAAGATATAAATTAAAATTATTTTAATAAATATACTTATTAAATATTAAGATAATAATATAATATTATTTAATATAATATAATATTATTATCATATATATTATTATTATATTTACTATTTATACGACATATTATACTATATATAGTATACTCTTAATATATACAATCTCTGATAATAATTAAATATACAAAATACATATATTGCTATAGCAACTAAAACATAATAAATACATTTACATATAAATATAAGCATCAATGGCGACTATTAATATTAATTCCTTATGAAAATTACTTATGTTAGCCCATATAACATATCGACTTGATTACTGTACCATTTACATATAGATTCCTACCCTATAAAGCGTTTCAGAATTAATAGAATACAGATATTGGTGGCAATTTACCACTGGTAACACATATGGTATATATATATATACTACATCAATACATAATATAGTCAGTATAACCTATTGTATGTATAACCATCAAACCCATGGGTCTGCATATATACATATAATATTTAAAATATTACTTTATAAATAATATCTTATTTATATTCTCATTATCTTACTATTATAAAATATATCTATATTCATAAATTAATTTGTAACTATATAAATTAAATACATTATTAATTATAGGCATATATAAATTTAATACAAAATGAAAAAATATATAAAATTATATAATTATATAAAAAAGGAAGAGCTTATAGTAGAATAAATAAATAAGATACCATCATAAATATGGACTGAAATTATTAAAAATTATTTAATAAAGATTAATTATTAAAAAGATTATTTAAAACATATTTAAATCGAAATCAGTTACACCTTCAAAAATATCTAAATATTAATTTTTATATTGGAATATTATTTTATATTATGTATGATATTAGACTCATGAATCATGATGGTGTTATGAAACTTTATATAGAAATTAATTAATAATATATATTACCATTAATTATAATAAACGATAGGGAAAAGTCTCCGATTACCGACCGCTAAATGATTATTTGTAATAAAATATTCAATATTAAATATATTTATTTTAAATTTTGTAATTGTGGTAATATTATGGCAATGAATAATGTGGCTATTTTAAATTTTTGATATAATTATATTTACAATAATAAACAGGGGGTCGGTAATCTGATACATGTGCCTAATACCGACCCCTTCTCCTATTATCATCCCCTAAAATAATCGTGGTATATATAATTGTAGTATTATAATATCCAATAAAAATAGTAGATATACATAAATATAATTAATTATAACATGTACGCAATTTATTTGTTATTGAATTTATGTTTTAATAGTAATATTAAATTTAAATTTAAACTTTATAATAATTATATTAAAATAGTGTATATTATTATTTAATATTTATTTATTAATCAGTATGTTTATAATCAACTGGACTCATGAATCCCAAATCTATATCAATGATACATAAACAACTTGCGATATATTTTAAAGTAAAATACGGATATATTTTTATTGGATATTATAAATCACATGGGGTCGGTAATAGGAAAATCATATGGGTTGCTTAAGATATATTGGTTAATTTTTGTTCAAATTAAATTATTTTTAAAATAGTTATAATCATTTTATTGATCTACAATATTAAGCACAAAATTAAGTTTTATTTTAATTAATAAAGTATTTACAATGATTTAAAAAAAGTTATTATTCAAATATTTAAAAGGTAAAAACAAAATTTTACATTTAACAATTAACAACTGTTGGATTAAATATTAAAAAAAAACAAAATACGTATTTATATTTATTATTAAATTATTAACAGTTAATGTATACATAAATTTATACATAAAATTATATATATATATATATAATTTTTTGATATCTCTTATAGTTAATAAGATACGAGAGGGGGTCGGTATTAGGAGACTTTGCCCTATATGTGGTAAGATGATGATATGAATCACCAGTAGTGCGAATATATAACTAGGTAACATATTTAATAATAGGTATGTTAGTATAACTAAAACATATGTGTATTCGGTAATTAAATAATATTTAAATTATTTCTTAATCATTTATATATACATTAATAATAAAATAATATACATTTTTAATATGTATTTAGTAAAGAACGAATCAATTAATAATTATCAGAAGTCAACAGTTTATTGTTATTAATTATTAATATTATTAATGCTATCTAATAAATGATATAACAACGTAATCGTATATTATAAGTAGTAGATAATGTATCGTACAATATAACGACGTAAACAATGTATTCAATGCATCATTTCTAGACGTGATGTTTACACTGGTTTCTTCATCTTAAACATCGCCATAAGTATCCGCCATCTCATCATCAAACTCGTTAATAGATAATATAGAAGTATTGGTAACAGGATACGTTGTAACGACGTGTGCATCTATATTTAGGTATGAGTCATCAAGAATAATCTCATCGTCTAATTCTTGTAGGCGTTCATATAAATCATCTAGTATATCCAATATGCTTGTATCATCGTCATTACCTCTATGTAAATCATTAAACTGTGTAAGAACTCATAGTTGTACTACTCGATACTTTATTCCGAGATTGATTATGTACATGACACTAACCAATACATTTTTACTTGATTGCATTCTAAATCTAAAATACCTTAACGAAGAATGATGTGTTTAACATAACTTCAAGTTATACAATTATTCCCATATCCATAGGTTGACAACTTAACGGTATAGACAATCAATTGGTAAAGCTTTAAGTTCTAATACACATTTATGTGAAGTACAATTATCGATTATTAACGATATTTGTCTGTTATTGAGATACATTGTTGTATTTAATTAATTTAATTAAAAATACTTGCAGTCATTAACGTTTTTTATTAGATTTATATATGCAAGGTAATTTTATATTCACAATCTTAAAACATTAGGCTTTACATATTTTCCTATCACCAATACTTATAGTGTATCAGAACCTGACATATATGTTTCTACAAGTATGTACAGCCTTAATTCGAAGACACATCTCCTATGTTTTATTTCGTAGAAATACTTTTATTTGGCAGTAGTTTGTAGAATAATTCTGTTTCGTCTACATTAGGTATCATCTAGGAGGTATGTATCAATAATCTCTGTAAGTATAACATTATTACAATGTGAACGATGTTCTTCGCTAACTGTACAGCCTTCTTCATTTCTCTTCCTAAACGTGATACCGTAGATATGTTTAAAGAGAATTAACCATATATCATTCGTCAAGTAGTTTAATTTCCTAGATGAGTTTCTATTTCTATAGCTTTCTGTTGCATCTCCTATGTATATGTCAATATTTGATATAATTTAAGTTACATATATATTTTGATTAAAATAGATTATATATGTTTTATATATAATTTATCAAATATAATATATTATTTTAACATAATATATATGGTGTTAATTTACCTGATAAAGGAGTATCATTTCCTTATAAAGGAGTATCATAAAGTATGTTTTAACCACTCCTTGCATTTATAATTTCTATATTTTCCAATTTTCTGTTATTTTTCTTGTGGTATGGTGTACATTAATATGCTTTTATTAATATTTCTTCTTTCGACTTTATCTATCTATATAACACAGATCATTCAAAATTAAATTACTTCATTATAAATGTCGTACTCTCCCCTTTTTCTATTATTTTAATAGCTACATATTATTCATTAATTGAAACAAATATTGTCATTCGTTTAGACTTCTGGTAATTCATAAAATATATTATTATATAAATTATTACTGATTATATATTTACTTTTATATATATATATATTCATATATATAATAAAATGTATGACTATATATAAATCAGTATATAATAGAAAGCCTTCTCTTAGTATAGTGGACCAGGAATACAAAAATTCCTGTATCGATAATACCACTCGTGTGCCTTCTAGTATATGTGTATGTGTGCGTTGTTGGTAGGCGGCGGGTACATGAATGCGGGCGTCGTCGCATGATAATCGATGTTATCGCCGCCCGCATGAGCAATAAACCATGGATACATGTAACACCGCAGTGTATGCATCACGTGATACCTACATCTGATTCTACTAATACCATTCATATGCGTGTAAAGGAGTGATACTTCGATATTATCGTACTAAAGATATGTATCCATGTAATACATCTATGATACAGTACGAACTATAGAATACACGTGATCTACAGAACGATATTCTCACATGTAAGTCTTCTATTCTAATATTTAATGTATCTTATATATTCGGGACATTTTTATTTTGAATACTAAATATTTTAAGATGTTTATAAATAAAAAATATTGTCTTTATTTATAATAATGTAAATTCTAGTTTAATATGATATATATATATATATATCAGATAATTAATTGTTTACAATACATATGATATTTTAATACATTATATGTGTATATATAATACTATATATATATATATATATATATATATAATATATATTATTTATATTGTATGGCACAATAATTCTAAGTAAAAGGGCCGATGATATCATATACAATATCCTCGAAGTTAATATAAGTGCCATACAAAATTATAATTTCACTGACAATATCCCAAACGATAAATTTGGTGTGGACATGGGCTTTGTTAATATATTTTATTAAAGATTTATCATTAATGATCTATAAATTCACGTATTATATTCGAGGAGATTTATGTAAACAACATCATTTCCTTTGAACTATATATATAATGTATTATATAGTTTATTATGGGCATAAATATAGTTTCTCATTAGTATTTTTAAATGTACACCAAGTTAAATAAAAATAAATTATTTTCCTATTAAATAAAAATAAGGTAAATTATATATTATGTGTTTACTATTTTAACACGTTCACTAGCTGATGAACTCTAGTTTATGTTATAATATACCATGCATCATCATCATCATCATCATCATCATCAACATTATTATCATCATATTCACCATCATTATTATAATAATCTTTTAATCTAATTACTATATATAAATATATGTTTGAGAGTGTGTTTGTGTTTGCCACGTTCGTCTACACATTTATGTAGAGTATTAATCATTAACCGTATACTAAGTATACTATACTATACTTTCTCCGTCAATTCATAGTTTATAAATAATTTGATTAATTATAATTTATATATCTATAAATAATTCGATTAATAAATAAAAAATTCAAATTTCAAATAAATAATATTTATTTACCAAATAAAGTATATGTTATATTATCTTATATCTAATTTAAATATTTATATGTTCAATATTTGTTCATATAGATTTATATAAATTATATATCATCTAGGATATCCTGGACGAAGATTTGTGTGACATAACATTATTCTAACTTCTCTATAATACAATAATAATAAAATATTATAAATTGTATTGTAATTAAATTATATAATATATTACAGAAGGATATTAATAACATATACATGTGTGTGAAGTTGTGAGGATGTATACAATAGGAATAGATAAATTGTTCATCGTAAGGCAAATGATCCGCAGCTAAACGATATCATTTAGCATCGTTCAGATGTATTGTTCTATTGTATAAATGTGGCATTGTAAAGTTTCTCGTGTGTGTGTGAATCTTTATTACCCAGAGAGTTAAGAGTCGACAGTTATTAACTTTATTGCATACCGTTTTACTATCTATAGAAGTATTGTTGCTTTCCTTGTCGCTAACTAGACCTGTGAGTGTGTGTGCATGTGTGTGTGTGTGTGTGTGTGTGTGTGTGTTACTAGATCAATCTACTCGCATGCACTGCAATATATACCCTGAAGGCTATACGTGTTCATGTTCCGTGTAAATAAATAAATAGGTTTTTACACATTCCCTGTAGGGATTTATATATATATATATATATATATATATATATATATATATATATATACATAATAATAATGTGTATTCACATATATTTGTAATATGCCTCTGGGGTGTATAAATTATTTATTTGTGTTATTTGATAATATCCTTTTAAATATATATATATCTATATATATATATATATATATATATATATATATATATATATATATATATATATAATTAAAAGTAAAATATAATATGAAATACTACTCCGGTTATTAAAAATAAGTATCGTATGTTATGTGTATTATAAATGAATATTATTAAAAATAATAATTATTATAATAACACATTACATAATTAAATAAATACTAATCTATGTTTGAATAACACAATATATGCATTGTTCATTCACATTTATATTCGAATTTATATACATACATGCAAATACATATACACACACATATATATATATATATATATATATATATATATATATATATATATATATATATATATATACAAGTGATAATGTATAACATTAATATTATATTTAAATATCTACTATATTTTTGTATAATATCATTATATTATCAAAATAAAGTGTGTATATTATATAAATCCAAAGGATATAATAACAAACATATTTAATAAAATCAATATTATGTCCATGACTACTTAAATATCAGGTGACATTATGTTATTATAAGATGCAACAACATCAATAAAAACCAATAAAAGACATCAGCAGCAGGATAATAATATTGCGTCACGCTTCATTGATTAGTGGATAGTTCAAATGATTAGTCTGACAATCGATATGAAATTATAGGATGCATGTCCTTGCCATATGGATTACATTATCGATATATCAATATATTATTGATAAGGACATGCATATTTGATTTTACATGTTAACTCATCACTGGAACATATTGCTAAATTTATATATATATCAAGAAAATAATAAATATAATTTCGTATGTCTACATATATATATATATATGTACTGGTACACAATATTATTTGATATATAAAATTGATATATTTCCGTATACAGAAATATATGGCTTAATTATGATGTTAATAGTGTTTTAATAGTGTTAGTAGTGTTTTAAATAAACTATTAATAACTAATATGATAATAAGATGAGATATAATATTTATATATCAATATAAAATAATGTATTTAAGTTGTATATTATACCTAGAATAATGTGTTAATGAGAGTGGTATTTAGTAGTTTTATATTGAATAATATATGTTATATATATATATATATATATATATATATATATATATATATATATATATATAGAATATAGTTAATGAAACAACTTCTATAATTCATATATTCTGATATACTACACATTGTTATATTGAAATGGTAAACATACATAGGTCGAGGTCAATAAAAACATATATAATGATAATGTATTATATACCGATTGGTATACGAATCCATCAGCGTATGTTTGTATATACTCAATATAATGAAGGTTGTATATGTTTTTATAATTTCGTCACTACCTTTTATCATTTATAATTACATTATATATCTAGAACCATCCATAATATACATTATAGATACATTATACCCACTCTATTTCATATACTATAGGTATTGATGTAATTTGTTACTATAGTAATTTATTAGCCAATATAATCTAACCGAGTACATTTATTGATTAAAAACAACACGAAACTACAGGTATTAGTGATACGTATATACGCGTATGTAAATGTTATATAAGCATGTATATACGCGTTTAACGCGATTATTAATACATGATGTAGAGGATTGTTTTATATAGATAACTATTTTATCTCTATAGATATAACACGCTGTGTTCTAACAAAAGAAATACACGATGACACTCGAGACATACCCAATATATTAAATATAGATAGTGAGGCTAGTATATATAGTACATATCTTTTTCTACGAATATTGTTTAAAATTTACATATGAAAGGAGTGCAATAATTAAAATGTATGTGTAATATATAGAAGTGCAAAGACTGTAGATGCTTTATTATTCATACAAAAATCAATAACTATGTTAATAATGCTCAAATATTGATGACATTTCAGAATATATATATTCTATAATAACTAATATATTAGTTTTTATGTGATTATTGATTAAATAGATGCTCATACAATTAGTTTCATTATATCATATATAAAATATAATTTAAAAAAAAACAAAAAGTAAACTACATTTTTACCATCATTAAGGGGGTTCACACCGAATTTTCAGCGGCAATTATCGAATAATTTTCATCGGCGAAATTGTTGGTGGAATGAAAATATTCCATTTATTTTCCACACTTATCGACAATTTTGTCGTATGAACAAGTTCCATATTGGACACGCATTGTCCAATGGGCGCCCATTAGGTCGCCCATTAGGCAATTTGCGTGCAAGTTGTTGATTGACAGTTCATTTATTCACCTATACGTCAATTATATGTTACGTAATGATATGCATATATATATATATATATATATATATATATATATATATGTGTATACAGGTATTCATTATAGTACATTCGCACTATAGTATATATATATAGTAAACTCTCGGTAAGTCTGACTACGGATAAGTCGGACATCTTAAGTCGGTTTGGTTGGATTTATATCTAGATACATGTTAAATTAATCGTATAAGTCTGATAAGTTGGATTGGATAAGTCGGACACATATTATAGTACATTTTATGATTTTTATACTGGATAAGTAGGACTTTTTATAAAATATCAGAAATATTTAATTTGAATAATGTATATTATAATGTTAGTAATATTTTATGTTATTGATTGTTGCATAATTCTACATTTTGGTAACCATTTAACTCACGCTGTGCGTCGTATGTCTTATTTACATGATCTTCTGAATCGCGGATAAGTCGGACATCTCGCTAAGTCGGACACTTTTCCCGGTCCCATGCGAGTCCCACTTATCGGGAGTTGACTATATATATATATATATATATATATATATATATACATATATTTAATATAATGAATCACGCCTTTAAATATATTTATATATCACACCAATTTGATCAGTTTTCAAAGATTAGTAAATAGTAAATAAAATGATCCTTGTTTACAAGTTGATTTTGTGTGAATGCTAATTTTATTACAAGCAATTATCGAGAAATAATCGAGCAATTTTCATCTTAAATTTTGTTGATGAAAACGAGATGAAAATTCGGTGTGAACTCCCTTTAGATGAGTTGTATTTCCTAAAATACAAAATATTTTCTTATTGTGCTATAACAAAATATAAGGACAATATAAGTAGTCCTCCCTTAAATATACATTATACAGAATTGAAAAATCATAATAATTTTAAAACTTATTGACATTTAAAAAAAAATCACTATCTTTTTACTTTAAATTTTCAAATATTTTCAATACAAGCGTAACTCTTAATAAATAATATTTGTTTATTTTGATTCCTCATTTGAAATTTATATTTAGCTATGATACAGTTTATCATGCATCATTAATAATTGTTCATTACAAATATGTGCTAATACTGCATATTACCCCTTAAGGGGTTATAATCCCACTATATTTATTTCTGGAGAGTAGTTTACTAGCAAGTTGTAATGGGATACCCTCTTTATATACCCCCATACTTTTAGGAAAATTTCTGGCAACGATAGGAAATAGAATTTTTTCTATTTTCAGTAAATAGTTTCCAAAAATATGTACTCGACTACAATATATTACTTTATATCTGATGATTGTCGTAGTTTTAAATCAAATTATAATAGATATATAATAATATATTAAAATAAAATATAATGCATAATTCCTATCTATACCATGTAAAATATTATCAATTTTTTTTAGAATTTGATAAGCTTCCCATTTATACTAATTTTATTTTATATATATACAAAATCTTATTATCATACCAATATATGCATATATTAATATAAATTGATACGCGACGATGAACTATATCATAAGAATTATTTAAAACTTCTACTATCGCATACCTTAACTTTTTGTAAATATTTCGTGTGAAACATAATTTCCATACCATTCAGCTAGTCAGCTTATAACCAGTAACTAATCATACATACTACAACTCATATGATTCGTCAGGGATTCACAATCTTTGTGGGATTTATTTCTGGTTATTGTAATACAGATACAACTAATTTTAATTTTACATTACAACAATTACGTATGTATGTATTTGATTGATTTATCATGATTGGCCTACCATGCTATTCCTAGAAATACTGTCTGATAACATATAGCGAAAACTTTAGGGCAACTGTATAGAGCCATGTCATATTGCAGGCACGTTGTAGTGCGATACCCCCTTTGATAGAAAAGCATTTAAAACGCATTAGTTTGTGTACAGTCCTTTACTTATGTTCTATAGAATATGAAGTATACCTTTTTTAAATATTAGTATATATACTATATACTATATATAGTATATAGTATATATACTATATATAGTATAAATATATTTAATAAATAATATTATTTATCATATGTGTTCGTGAATATATAACTGTAATTAAGGTTTATATATATATATGTATATATGTATATATATATATATATATATATATATATATATATATATATATATATATTATTATATTACATATGTGATATATGATTACTAAATATTTAATAGATAATTGCATATATGCATATATGTTATAACATAAAGGTGTCTCTATAGAGAATTTTATTTCAATTGAATTTTATAAATTGTTATTGTAAATTTATATATATATATATATCAATGAATGTAAATGTGAATGGTGTACACATTAAATAAACACACTTATGACACACATGCCATGGTGTTGTGCATTGACCAGTGGTCAGAAGATGGATTATGAATGATGGTGGCTATAATTACGTGCGATTACCCTATAGGGCGATAAGTGGTTATATTGACCACATTAAATAGACACATAATGGAAGGTAATTGTGGCCTGGGGTGTTACCAGTGCACAAGCCCTGCGTAGTTGTGGTGGTGATAGTGATTTCGGTGGTGGTGGCGGCAGGGCTTTCATGTAAGTGATGGGTTATATCGTCACCAGCGCCACTAGTACTCTACGGTATCAGTCTCCGTCTCACCGTCATCATCATCATCATCATCACCATCGTATATTCCTTTATTATACCTATTGTATACGCCTATGTATCTATTAAGGTATCTATTAAGGTATAACACTAGAGACAGTGCATTAAAGTCTGAGTGATGTCTATAGCCTATACTTAAGTGTGCGCGTGTGTGTGCGTACGTGTGCGCTTCTGTATGTGCGTGTAAGTATGCGCTTATGTCGGTATATGTGTGGCTTTCACATTGTATACTTTTTATATTTGTTAATATGTGCTTTTATATATATATATACATATATATATATATATATATATATATATATATATATATATATTATTATTTTCAAAGCATAATTCTCGAAATAGACGATGAACATAATAAAATGTGTATTTGTTTGATTTATAGAGCACCATCTTTAGATTTTAATTCATTTTTATCTCTTAATAATTATATTACAACACATTTTAATATTACAAATAAAAACCTTTTTATATGTGGTGATTTTAATATAGATATTTTAAATTACACAAAATGCAATACAACTAAAGATTTTATAAATTCAATGAATGAAATTGGATGTTATAACCTAATTAACAGGCCAACTAGAATTACGAAAGATAAAGTTTCAATTATCGACAATATATTCTACAACAATGACTTTGCAAATGTTAATTCAGGTATAATAATATCAGATATATCAGATCATTTTCCTATTTTCACTATAATATCAAATAAAGTTAAGAAACATGAAAAACTAATTTATAAACTAATTAACAATACAAGTGAATCAAATTTAAATTTACTTTGTAATTTTTTATCTGAAGTAAATTGGAATTTTATTGAATGTGATGATATGGAAATATCATGGAATTTATTTCATAATTTTGTAGTAGATAAATTTAATAAATATTGTCCAAAAAAGAAAATTAAAACAAAAATGAAATCACTTAATCCGTGGATTACAATCGAAATAAAAAAACAATGCAGAAAAAAACAAAAATTATATTATAAATATCTAAAATCAAATACTATTGAATCATTAATTTTGTATAAAGCGTATAAAAACAATTTAACAACAAAAATTAAGATTCTGAAAAAAAAATATTATTCTGAACTTATAGATAATGCTAAAAATTTAAAAGATACATGGAAAACAATAAATGGACTTATATCAAATACATACATTCCCCTTTGCAACTCTTTTAATTTAAATAATAATATAATCATTAATACTAAATCAATTGCAAACGAATTCAATACTTACTTTAGTAATATTGGAAAAAAATTAGATTCATCAATAGACAAAACAGAAACCAACAATTTTATCAAATATCTTAACATCCCAAATAATTCCAGTTTTTTTTTATCTCCCATCACTTCTAACGATTTAATAAATGTTTTTAACAATTTTAAACCGAAAAAATCACTAGATACTTTTAATTTTAATATGGATTTTCTTAAAATCATATCTCCATATATACTGCACCCGTTACTGTATCTTTTTAATAAATCTTTTTCATCCGGTATAATACCATTATCGTTAAAATCAGCAAAAGTTGTACCATTTTATAAAAATAAAATCAAACATGATTTTAATAACTATAGACCAATATCGTTAACTAATCAATTTTCTAAAGTACTTGAAAAAATATTTTACAAAAAAATAATAATCTTTTTAGAAAAACACAATATTATAAATAACTCACAATATGGATTTCGTAAAAAATTAAATACAACTGATGCAATATTTAATCTGCAATCACAAATTACCAAAAGTATTAATTCTAATAAAATATGTGCATCTATCTTTATTGATTTCAGAAAAGCATTTGATACGGTAAACCATTCAATTTTAATTAAAAAGTTAGAAAATATAGGCATCCGTGGTATACCACTAAAATGGTTAAAAAATTATTTATCTGATCGATCTCAAATTGTATTATATAATGATGTATACTCAGACATAGCTACTATAAATTGTGGAGTACCCCAAGGAACTATTCTTGGACCTATTTTATTTTTAATATATATTAATGATTTAGTAAATGCATCTAATATATTTAAATTTACCATGTTTGCTGACGATACCACATTATTTATTGATGATAGTTCAATTGTTTCATTATCAAGAAATATAAATATGGAATTATCAAAATTAAATAACTGGTTTATTGATAACCGGTTATCATTGAATACTGATAAAACCAATTACATTCTATTTAATTGTAAAGAAAACATGAATATACAAATAAATAAAAATAATATAAAAAGGGTAACACATATAAAATTTCTTGGTGTAATTATTGATAACAAACTAAGTTGGAAATATCATATTTCATATCTAAGAGCTAAACTGAATAAAATAATCTGGATAACTAGTAAAGTCGCAAGATTATTAAATTTCAAAGCTCTAACAATGATATATAAATCTTTATTCCTTCCTCACATTAATTATGCTAATATAATATGGGGCAATACATATATATCTAATACAAATTGTATCCTGTTACAACAAAAAAAAATGTTGAGAATAATTTGTAATAAAAAAATTCATGACCATACTAATATTTTATTTAAAAATATAAATACTCTTAAATTTTGTGACCTTGTTGAAAAAAACACTAGTATATTCATGTACAATAAATTCTACTCGTCTTCATCATTATTTTTTAAAAAGAAAAATATAATATATAATATTCGTGATTCCTTAATTTTTGAAATAGAATTATGCAGAAAAAATTTCTTATTATTTTCTTTAGTTTTTAATGGACCAAAAACATGGAATAATATAAACTCTGACATAAAAAAATCAAAATCAAAATCAATTTTCGCAAAAAAAATTCATGACAAATTCATCGATAATTACAATTAATCCAATAATTCAAACATTTACATTTATAAAAAAAAATATTTTATCTTTTCTTTTATGTTATAATTTTCAACCTGACATTTATATAAAAATTGTTTTTATTACTCTTCTAGTAAAATAACTATGTTTACCCTTTAGACCTATATATAAAAATAACAAACTTTAAAAAAAGAATCATTTTATTCTTATTGACTTTTATAATAAAATATATATTTTTTTTAATCCTTTTAAACTTTTATATAAAAATTATCCTCATTTTTTTGCTCTTTTATTCTCAGTTATAATTTTAAACTTGACCTTTATATAAAAATTTAAAAAATCCTTACAAAATATTTTTTAATGACTTTAATAAAATAATTTGTTTTTAACTTGACCTTTATATAAAAAAAAAAAAAAAAAAAAAAAAAAAAAAAATAATAATGTTAATCTTCTTACTGCCTTTTATAATACAATATTTTTTTGTTAATAATTTTAGACTTCTATATAAAAATTATAATCATATAAAAATTAATAAATAGTTATTTTATTTATATTCTAATGACATTTATTGAAAATTACTTTTTATCACTTTTGACTTCTATATAATTTTTATTTATATTTTTTTTTTATAAATCTTAGTTTGTTGTTTTTCAGTATAGTTTCCTCATCTTTTTATTTATTATATTCGTATTATTATTTAGTATCGAAATTTAAATTATTTTAATGATGTTTTTGTATTTTTATTTTTTTATACCTATACTAATTTTATTTATTTTTATCTTTTATTTTATAGTTTATTTAATTATTAAATGATGAATTAATCAATAACGAGTTGACAGATATCACAATTTTATCATATTATATTTATCTTAGTGTAAACAGGAAGTCAACCTTATTATTATTATATATATTTTATATTCCAAAATATTCACATTCCATTATATTTATATAATGGAATTAAATTATTTGATATCTGTCAACAAGTTAAATTAAGGGTAATTGTCTCGACAAGCAGCAATGCTTCTACAATTACCCAGGTACTTGTACCTAAATCTGATAATAATAATAATAATAATAATATATATATATAATATATATGTGTTTGTGTATTTGTATGTATGTGTATCTAATATATACTATCTATAGATACATCAGTATTATAAATAGTAATTGATTCATGAGAATTATCATAATATAAATATTATTCTCAACATAAATAAGATTATGAGTGATGGATATATATATATAAATCCAAATATCCAATAATAGAATACATATTAATAAAACACATATATGTGTTTTACATGTATACAACCTATATGCATTATTGCTATATTATTGTATGGTGTAGTATGTAATACAAATGATATTAGAGTTGGTGTGTAGATACACGTAACTACAGGTAACATGTCATCATTATTACCACAGAGACCCGTTGTATATGCATCTCATGTATTGAAGACTAGTGTATCCTGCCTTCCTTTGCCTACTTTTCATCGCAAGAAACATTCCACTCCATCTAGACACCATCTTGTTCATCACAATGTCAAAGGTTATACATATACACACATACATATACAATATATACATTATAATATAAGTATACTTATATAAATATATTTACATATGTATATAACAAATTATAATTTGTAACAATTCTGAGATATATAGAGTTATACTAGATAAACACCGCTAATTCAGACATTTTATAAATGATAGTTTGGTTCGTACCTATGTAAACCCTTTTAATAATACTATTATATGTCAGAAATTAGATATATCAGACACATTTTTCCATCCGTTGAATTATAATATATCAAGAGTTAACTATACACACATATATATATATATATCATATACATCTAAAGGGAAAAGCCCTATATATATTATTTTATAGTCTTCGATATTTACATTAGTATATTAATAAATAATAAAATAAATAGATTAGTAATACAAATATGTATTCAATATGTACAGTTCACAGACTACACATAAACTATAGAATATATATATAATTATTAGTACATAGATATATAATATTTACATATCTTTGTATATATAAAAATAAACATTCAATTCAATATATAATATAATATAATTATAAGAATATATTCTCAGAGTTATATAGATTTATAAGTTTATAATAATTATTGGTAGGTTATACATATTATTATGACTTCGACCTTGACCTAAAATGGATAATTAGTTAGTCTAGACCATCTACGGGATATTCCTTATTATTAAATACGTATTTATAGCAAGTAAACCAATAATAAAATGGCCGCTTAATTACTAGGATCGATAGCATCGTCACGTAGTAGCGAATTCGAGAGCGCTTCAACTTCCGGTAATAATAACAATAACAACAATACTAATAATAACGGAAATACGGCATATAGAGGGCGCTGTCATACGATGTCGGATATCTCAGATCTTTCTCCTAATAAAGTGAGTGAATCACAATAACTGTATAATACATATACACGCCTATTGATTGCGTAATAATCATCGTCATTGTTTAGTATGCAATAATTCGTCCGAATACATGTGACTTTTTGAACTGTTCATTATGCAACCAGAAATACCAGAAACCTAAGGTTATTAATTATTAATATTAGTCGATATTTATGTAATATTAATAATGTTGTACTACACGCGCTCTAACATTATATATACTATATACTATAGTATGCCTCTACAATAGTTAAGTATTGCGTAATTAAGTAGCTTGATTAAGTAGCGTGTTGTATATGACACTTGTTTTACTAGCTTACATATGATTCTGAACCTGTGTTTCCTTTTTTATTTCATGATGTCATATTTATTATCTATATATATATATATATATATATATATATGTATTTATTTATTTATATATATCTATATATATATATATATATATATATATATATATTAAATGTCCTTAATATACTCATTCATTTCTAGCAATAAATCAATATTACATCTAATAAGTAATATATTCCGACAAATGCAATTTATCATCTACAGATATTACCATGCATGCATACGTTCTGTGAGAGTTGCTTACTTTCTGATATACCAGCACATAGTATCGCTGCTACGTGTCCTCTATGTGATCAACCTTCTATTCTACCACCAGGTGGAGTTACCGCGTTACAGGTTAACAATCATACAGGTAGGCTCTTAGCCTATATATATATACTACTTCCCTATTCCACTTTCGAAATCCTACTGAATCTCTCTATGCATCAATGTTTAACTTACCCTACTTATATTTCTGGTTATTCACTCGATTTAATTTGTTGTAGATATCATAGTAGTTTTCAGTTTATCACTGATTTTTGTAAATCTGACTTAATTATCGATCATATTCTAATAACTTGTAGATTAGTTCTTCTTTATTCCACCTTTATAGAAAAAAAATTCATTACCTACTGAAATTATAGATATCTTGATTATGATTGTTTTGCCTAGGAACTTAAATTACTACTATAAGTATACTTTCACTATTTTGTTCCATTGATTTACTCAATGATTCCCTGACTTACTTTATAAATTACATAAAATCTAGTATAAACTTTATAAATATTTTTCTCAGTTATTCTATTAATTGCAGATATATAACATAACTATGTAGATTATAAATATATATATATATTTAAAATAATATATTAAATATGTAAAGAATATCGTAATTTATAAATATTATATGAAAATATATATTGAATATTTTTTTTACAAAACACTCTTTATAGGGCTATAATGGATTATATATAATTATAGTCGTATTGTTTAAATTTTCTAATTTTAAAATTACATAATTATACCTACATTTATTTTTTAAATTCAAATATGAAAAAAAAACATTTCTCAGCAACTATATTCCCTTAATGTATCGATAGCAACGTTAATCTATTATTCTTATTTACCATGTGTTCTCATAGTTTCTCACAACATCTCGTTATGATTACACAGAACAATGAATTCGTGGCCAGCCTTACCGATGATATGAGCACCTGCGAACATAGCATGATAAGCAAGATGACAGTGTCGTGTAGGCAATGCGTGATATCCATGTGTGAATTGTGCGCCAGACTTCATGATCCTGATCATGATGGTAGTATTATATGTGATGTTACCGTAATAATGTATTACTAATAATTAATAAAGTCAATAATTAAATTATTAATAATTATTATATAATTATTAAGAATTCAATATTATAAAGTGAAATTAATATTAGATTTATAATAATATATTTCCCATTATTAAATTGTATATATATATATATATATATATATAGCTTAAACTAATACATATATTCGTATATATATATTTATATATAGTCCAGTATACAATATTACATATGAATAACAATATATAAAAAAATATTGATTAATATTAACATAAGTTACCTAACTACATATGTTAATATAAGCTGATAAGTAACATTACAATATTGTAAACAACTATATTTATATAAGTGTATTTTTTGTATGTATATGTGTATATAATACACTTTTTAATATGAAGTATATATATAAAATGTATTATAAACTTTTTACATATATAATTAACTAGTAGTTTTTTAATAACTGTATTAAAATTATTAAAATATTAAACAAAAAATAGGATAACCTATATATAGGTATTTATAATTATAATATATATATATATATATATATATATATATGATAATTAAAAATAGGCATATATGAAGAATAGTATAGAGGAATAACCAATGTGGTTTATTAACCCAACATCAATAATATATTTACATTTATAAAAATAAATATATTATTTAAATTATAATAATTATGTATATATATATATATTTTTTAATATTTTCAAAATAATATAATCCATTATATGAAAATTGTAGTTATGTTATACTATATATATATATAATATTAGGAAAATTGAGATAGTATACTATCTCTAATACAGGTTATAAGAGTTACATAATTTCTAAACGCCATGCAAGAAGTATGCTCGATTATAAGCGAATTCATGTTATAATATATTGTAATTATAATTACTAATATATTCAGTTTGCGTTCCGATGTCCCCGGATGAGAATACACCGTCAAGGTCACCGAGAAGCGAGAATAGTCGTTCATCGACCATCCTAGTGTGCAGAGGTCATAACGACACGCCCCTTTGTTATTACTGTAGAGATTGCGAAACGGCGGTATGCGTGAATTGTACGGAATCTAGTCACAGGGACCACGATTGTGTAGGCCTCAATGAAGTCGTGGAGGAGAAGAGGGTTTGTTTTGTAATATTGATTAAGTAACATATAATTATATACAGTCAGCACTAGCTAACGCATACACGCTGATATTTCTGACTTTTTACAAATGTTGGTTTGATTTGTATCTATATAAATACATGTGATAATAATTCGATTTATCAAAAACTCTATACATCAGATACATTTTATCGGTACCTTCGAGTTTGAGTAAGCGATAGTTAAACGTATAATATATTATAATTATTATACATTATTTCATTAATTATTTACCTACAGAAATCATTAGAAAATCTATTGGAAAGTAGTAAGCAGAAAATTCCTAACATGCAAAATACTGTTGAAAAATTAGAGAAGGTTACAGTGTTATTAGGAATATATAGAAAATAAAATATATTAAATAAATAGTATAATTATTAACTTTCATTAATAATAAGCATTTCAATAATTGTATTTTTATTATAATATATTGATAGAGATATTAATTTAATACATAATATATGAATATAAATATAAAGAATGTATACATTCTATAAAATATCAAATACAATACACTCTATGCAATATAAGTATACTTAACATATATATGTAGATATAGTAGTAGCGGTATTATGATAACACTGACATGCCCCGCCTCCCTTCCTCCCTGCCGTTAGATATGTGGATCTCTTGACGACAACTACCAGAGAGCTAGACTATCTGCTGACCAGACATTCCACAGTCTAGAGTCTCTACTAAGACAACGTCACCATGCTATCAGCGATCTGTTGGAGACAGCTTTCCACTCTAAGCGATGTAGTGTCCAGCAACAGGTACGTATTCACCATGGGGGACTCTATGTATACACTCTATTCATTGTTATAACATTATCGGTGATTTAAAACTGAAACAGATGACAATTGTGTAAAAAATATTCATTTGAAAATATATTCTATTTAATTAATAATATAGTATTAATACATATATATATATATATATATATATATATATATATATATATATAATGTGTGTGTGTTATGTTTACTGATTAAATGACTAGCTACCTATACTAACAATCGCGGTTCACTATTATCAGATAGCTGACATTACTGTTCTGATGAGAAATATGAATAATTGTGATACATGCACTAATGTAACGCTAGACAATGGAACAGATACCGACATCCTAGTTCTAGGAAAAGAGGTTGTTATATAATAGTATTCGTTAACTTACGAGATTCTCGTTATTTCCCATTGTTTCCCGCGAGAGAAAGAATGTATTATGTAAGATTACATACATTAGATTATAAACGTAAACAATGATTATTCATCACCCCATCTTACATCATCTAACATTAATACTAGTAAAACACCTCGGTTACGTGAGCAATTCTATTTATAGGTGACCGAGAAATTCAACAATATCAAGAAAAAGTCCAGCATTCATCCCAATATGAACCACCAGTTCTCATTCGATTCAGATTCTATAAATATAATAAAGAAACAGTTATCAATTCTAGGTTGTTATTCAATTATTATGTATATTTAATTAAGTATTCTGTTTTATACTTACAATGTACATTTTGCATATATGATATATCAATATTAATATAGAATATATAATTCTATTAGTTACATTAATTTAACCCTAAAATAGTATTACATTTAATGACGGTCATAAATAAAGATACATTAAGTGCTATATTTAGGTACTATGTAATGTACATGTATATTCTATTGAGTGAAGTAACTAATCTACACCGTACTGAACTGCTACAACCCGTTAATACATACAATGATACTACCTCCATAGGAAGTGTGGGTTTAGACGAAGGATTGCCCGTGTATACGGTGGTATCGGGTGCAGCTATTAAACGTTGCTATTGTCAACGTAAGTGTCATATTAGAGTGACAGTCAGGGATGAAAACTCGTGCGATGTTAAACTGAGAGATATCGCAGATCTACATGTCAAGGTCAACTCTCATTACGTCATATCAATGTCACTCACGTAATAACAATATTAATATATGGAAGTAATAACACTTTTATTACATTATTGTAATATTTATTACATATATGTTATCTTTAAAATAGTATTTATTTAATATTCATTTATTATTCAATTTATACTCAATGTTATCATCATAAATATAAACAAGTATTATTCTGTATAATTCAAGCAGGAATTACGATATGAATATTCGGATAATTAAATTAATCTGAATATATTATATATAATATAACGTGTGTCATGGCATATGCATATGATATGTTATATAATATGTTATATAATAAAGAATGTATATGTGATACAGATTCTGTATATGAATAATACTTAGATTGTTTATATAAATTAACATATTAATGCCTGCATGTATATTACACAGTGTACATGAATTTACATTGTACACGCATGTATATACATATATTATACACATACTACTTATATTTGAGTTATATTTTATATATAAATAATGACTCATTCCTTTACCACATGGAAACACTCACTTTAACAGATAACTAAGGAGCTAGTTGATGACGTCAGTCACGTGGAAGATGTAACCATAGCAACCTCTATACATATCGAAAGAGTTAACGAAGCTTGTTTTGAAGTCACCTATATCATAGCTAATCCTGGCGTGTGTTACATACATATATATCTGTACGGAGACCCCATTAAAGGTACGATATGTATACGTGTGTGTGTGTGTGTGTGTTTATATGTGTGTGTATGTGTGTGGTAAACGTTTATATTAACGTTGATTAAATATGATCTAATTACGTTTAAAATACTTAGAAGTATTTAATTTGATAAACTTTAAACATGGTAAACTTTAAACATTACCTGTAACGTTGCACGTGGTTTAGATTCGCCGTTCAAGATAGACGTATACGAGGATAGTTACGTGAGACTACGTTCGCGGTCTACATCGCGAATACCCACTAAAACAATGGTACTATTGTCTCCCCAGACCGCCCCTTCCGTGATGTCCACTTCTTCTAGTGGTAAGAGAAGGGCTCTCAAGAGACCGTCTAGCTGTACTTCGCAGAGAATGTTTGTAATGAATAACATAACATACATCCACACATAACATACATCCAGCAAACACTGAATACATCCTCAAACCATAGTACAGCCAATGTGCACACAATATATGTAATGATGAACTTCATATGTCATAGTGATATATCAATATTGAATGATAATGTTTCTAGGATGTGCTAATGTTGTATAAATAATACTATAGTTTTCTAAAATTATGATGATTTTAAGGGAGTTATGGTGATGTTCTGAATATGTCCTATTTATATAAAATGATATTCTGATGATTTTATTTAGAATTCAAATGTTTGCTGGGGATTATATATTAATAAATATAGTATTTCACTTATGTAATATCTACTATAATCCTGTGTATCGTGAAACAGACGAACTTTTGGATTCTTTACAACTGATGACGATCTGTTAGCGAGAATAGGAGAAAAGGGTCGCTCTAGAGGTCAATTCACTAATCCGCAAGGTGTCGCCTGTTTCTCCAATGATTCAGAATTCAAAAATGATATCACATTATACATAACCGATTCTAATAACCAATGTGTGCAAGCTTTTAGTATGGAAACTGGTGAATTGAAAATGAGGTAATCAAATTCAATACAATTTAATAAATAGAAAAAGTTGTTTTAACTAAAATAAAAATTCTCTAAAAAGTATACGTACTATTTATTATGTAATTTAAATATAAATTGTCTTATTTGTTATATTAAAGTTTAATATCATATGATTCGTAATATTAAAATAAATATATAATTACATATATAAATACATTTATATAGATTTTATATTCTCTAGAATATATGTCAACGTAAATACATATTACATAACATATTATGTATAACCAAGTAAAAACGTTGGGCTTTATACGTATTCATAATACTAAACATACTATACAACGTTCAATGTGCAATATACATACATTATTATTGGTGATTTATTAACTTGCACTGAATATATCGTCCATAGATTTGGTATACGGGGAAGGCTTCCTGGTCAGTTATTGCGACCCACGGGAATCACCGTAACACAACGTAATAATGTTCTGGTGGCAGACTATGATAACCAATGTGTTAATGTGTATTCTGCAATCGATGGCAAGTTCAAAAGGTTCAATAATTAATATAGTAATCATCGCTACAATCAATATTATAATTGTGTTATAATGGTGTTATAATATTGTATACAATACGATAGAGTATACTCCATATACACTATATATACACTACATATAGCCGTGTGCATTGATATGTGTATTTCGATAACTATAACATATGTTTAATATTATCTGTATATATATTATTATATGACAGTTTGTATAGTATTCAGTATTAATTTTTTTAAATATCACTATTAATATTTCTGATATATATATATATATATAATTAATTACAAAATGAATAGTAAGATATGCAGTGGAAAATTACTAGGCCCTAAAGGTATTTGTGTAGACTCCAAGGGAAGAGTGATTGTAGTGGACAATAGAAGTAGTTGTGTTGTTGTGTTCTCTCCTACTGGCAAGTTCATCAACAAGTTTGGATGTAGAGGTTAATAAGAAATCATATCTCCTTCTTATATATATATATATATATATATATATCAATCGTATATAGTATAACATCATATAACATGTACCCTTGTTAGTTCAAATAAACCTACAAAGATTTTAATCAAAAAACTTTATATATATTTATATATTCATATATGTGTATGTGTGTATGTTTGTACACACACATATATATATATATATATATATATATATATATATATATATATATATATATATATATATATATATATGTGGATGTGTATGTATCATATACTATGTGCATAATACTGACGTAATATACCCACGTAATAGGAAGTGGAGATCCTGAATCATATTTGGCCGGACCTCATTTCTGTTCGACAACTAGTCAAGATGATATCGTTGTCTCTGATTTCCATAATCATTGCATCAAGGTTGGCATGTAAACATACTTTATAACCATAACATGTTACTTGATATGTACACATACATAAGTATACTAGTTATAGTTACGCATGTAGTAGTTGATATCATCTACTATTTATTATTTGTAATGAATGCTAATAATGGTGTAAATAGTGACTCTATGCATGTGCATGTTATTCTAGTGATAGTGTTTAAGAGTTTTGGATGTTGCATCTCATGTTAACGATTATATCTTCATGTATACTTATATTTCCACGTATACTTATATCTTCATGTATACATATATCATGTTAATAATTAGATATCTATTGTAAAAGCCTATTTGCACAATGTGGTTATGATTAACAACCTGCGACCACTAAGGTTAAGGAGTCACCAACCCATATTTCTATTTCGTCAGTGTGACCATACTTGTCAAACCATTACATTTATTACTGACATGATACTTCATGATACATGTTGATAGAGATAATTCATTGTAACCCAGGGAACTATGAAGGGGGTAGTTATGAGATATACCTCGGATATGTGAGTATATGTATACGAAGTGTTAAAACGATGGTTGTGTGATATTTGTATTGGTAATAGGCAGCTATATAACTATCTGGTATCATGTTCATAAGTTAAATTAGCGTGGCTTAAAATATATGTTGTATACTTAGAGGTATTAATAAGCTTATATGATATATGAAAATGTTTTATATTCATAAGTAATAATTGAGGAATATTTAATTTTATATACACTAGAATTATAACGTTATAGTACTATTATAGTACTATAATACATTGTATTTAAACTTATGTTTAATTAATAATAAGAATTACCTTTCGGATAGTTTATAAGTTCGTTACAATATATATATATATATTTACTTTAGTATTATACAAACTACATGTTCTCATACCCAATCACCATTATTCATTGAGATTTGAGAAATGAAATGTTGACCTTTATTTATAAATATTATAAGATAAAATTCTATAATAGTGATATAACGTAATAACTCAATCGCTATAGCGATAATAGCTATATTATAATATAACTTAATATAACTTTATCACTAATATAATATTAACCCTAACAGGTTTATGATAGCGATGGCGTTTTCAAGTTTAGTTTCGGTAAGAATGGAGAATTAGCAGGTGAATTCAATGCCCCAACTGGAGTTGCCGTTGATAAACATGGCAATATACTGGTGGCGGATTGGGGTAACTCTAGAATACAGGTACGGAATGCGTATACATGTATAGTATTGCATTAATACTATTACCAAATATATATATATATATATATATATATATATATATATATATATATAGCTATGATGTATTAATACTGACAACAATACAATACACTAAACAATCAACTCTCGCAATAGGTATTCAACAGTGAAGGTGAATTCCTGTCGTTCATAAGCACATCTTCTGATGCATTATACGGTCCCCAGGGTATCTCTGTAACTTCTAGTGGAGTGGTGGCAGTAGCTGATTCCGGCAATCACTGTATGAAACTGTATAGATATCTTAGTTAACTCGCTAACCTAATCACGTGATGGTGACTAGCATTGTCACGTGACATTATTACACACGTGACTGTCTACTATAATATCTAACTACTGTATCTATAGATACACTATACGATACACAATAACGAAAGGAATCAAGCGAATAGTCGGTCACGTGCCACTGTCACAATATCACGTGGTGTTTACATTATAAATGTACCCACTCTCCTGTGTATTTATTTGTAGTATTTAATGTTACTACCCAAGTCGCTTTCAATGTTCACACCTCTGATCTCGTATTATCACGTTAGTTCACGCACCCTGTATTGTATGCGTTATCGCATACCTGTTACACAGAGTGTATTCCTTATTACAGCTCGCACACACGCACACATACACTCTACATACCTCTCCATAATCACCGCATACATCGTGCATATATAGTATAATACCGCGCTTTATTCGGTTCTGTTGTTGTTGTTAGTTTCATTAGTCACGTGTTCACATGTGTTACGTAATTATGTCATTATTCCCCTATACGACTGATGATGCATTTAAAATGGTGTATTATTTTGGAATTAATAATACTAAATACATATTTGTATTTAAACATTATCATATTATTACACATTATAATAATGAAACCTTATTTTTCAACAACAATTACAATAATGATATACTCCATTATTCCATTATGAATACTCGTATGACAATAATATGGTACCCATAAGACTGTGTAAGCTTTGCATTGCCGTATTAACTCAAGTATGCGATAATATGGTTGTGTTATTATGTTTATATAATTAATATATAATTTAGTTTACATCAATATAGGAGGAATATAAATCCTGTAGAGGATGTATGTCTAAATAAATATATATATATATATATTTATATATAATATTTACCATTGTATAATGGTATATTATTAATAAACCCTAACAAATACACAACTAAATGCAGTTTAATTTAAAGTGTATGTTAATTATGTAATAGTATTAGTATGCAATGTATTATATCAATATGTTATTATGTAACTAATCAATGTTTAATATACACAACTTACACAATATAATATTATTAAAATAGTTATATATTTAAAAATAATGCTTTTTAAATACATACATACATTTATTACCGTAACTATATTTCTGTACAGCTGCGACGTTGTATACAACTGCCATATGTATGATTATGTTCATTTATTTATCAGTATTTTTATCGGAATTTATTTTATTTTTAAATATATATTTAATACCCTTATTTTCTTTATTTATTGTTGCCATATTGTTATTCTTGTTTTGGTTTTTAGTAGAATTACAATAAATTTAATATACTACATTATAATTAACATTACCTATATTGTTTATTGGTAAAACATATATTATTAGTAAATAATAATATAACATTTACTATAATATTTATATAACAAAGTTTAGTCTAGGTATATAACCATATTGTAATATCGACTTAATTATACACATATGTTAATGTTATTTTAGTTAAAAAATAGTGTCTTATTAAAAGGCAGCTGTACTTAAATTATGTCCAAACAATTTGAACAGCGTACAATAAATTGAAATTTATATTTTATTAAATTTATTTTCTTCATATAAACATTTATATTATTATATATTTATAATTCATATAAATAAATAATATATTAATAATAAAACTAACTTTGTATATACGTTATAATTCATATAAATAAATAATATATTAATAATAAAACTAAATTTGTATATACGTACTAAGTATACCATAGCGGTCTATTAAATTTGTTTAGAAATAATATTATTTATACAGCTCATATCCGAAGTATTATAACATTTAAATAGAGGGAATTAACAAGACCTTCTATAACCTCTGTTAATGGAGGTCGTGGAATTAATATTACTTTTATTTTTATAAATTTTAAATACAATTTATGCTCGCAGGTAACTTTACTTATGATACTGTATTTCATAAAATCTGTGGATATATACAATAATTATTCGCGGTAAATATTTTTGATAAATCATTAATAGAATTATATATTTTTAATTAAAATAATAAATTATTTTAATTATTATAAATAAATTAACACTTTATAGTATGAAGTACATACCTTATTATACAGGTACATATCGTATGGGAAAATGGGTAATGTGGCCATATGGCATATCTCATAAACTATAAGTCCAATCAAAAAATATGTACATATGTATAAATATATTTCATATGAAATATGTGCATTTGTAAGCATTATTCAAATAAGTAAAAATAATTTGTAAATCTATTAATAAAAAAAATCGATTTACTTTTTAAATAAAACCAAATTAAAATAAAAGTTTAGTAAAACATATTTTAAATTACTAATATATAATATAAATGAAATTAAAATGAAAATTAAATTTTGATTTTAAAGAACTATTTAATTACAACAAGTGTGTAATACATTTATTTTAGGAGTAATATTCATTATTATATAGTGTAAGGGAAAGTCTCCGATCACTGATCCCTAAATGATTATTTGTAACATATTCAATATTAAATATATTTATTTGAAATTTTGTAATTAGGGTAATATTATGGCAATGAATTATGTGGCTATTTTAAATTGTTAATATAATTATATTTACAAGAATCAACAGGGGGGTCGGTAATCGGATACATGTGCATAATACCGACCCCTTCTCATATTACCGACCCCCTAAAATAATCGTGGTATAAATAATTGTAGTATTATAATATCCAATAAAAATATTATATATACTTAAATATAATTAATTATAATGAGCACGCAATTTATTTATTGTTGAATTTATGTTTTAATAGTAATATTAAATTTAAATATAAACTTTATAGTAATTATATTAAAATATTGTATATTGTTATTTAATATTTATTTATTAATCAATATGTATATAATCAACTGGAATCATGAATCCTAAATTTATATCAATGATACACAATCAAGTTACGACATAATTTAAAGTAAAATACGGATCTATTTCGATTGGATATTATAAATTACATGGAATCAGTATTAGGGTAATTTAGTGGGTAATTTAGCGGCAATAGGACAATAATATGGGTTACTATAATTAGGATATATTGGTTAATAGTTATTCAAATTAAATTATTTTTATGTTTTTGTAAACATTGTATACAATAGTCTATAGCCTATAGGCAAATCTATTGATCTACAATATTATGCTCAGTATTAAGTTTTATTTTAATTAATAAAGTATTTACAATGATTTAAAAAAAGTTATTATTCAAATATTTAAAAAATAAAAACAGAATATTACATTTGATCAAATAACAATTTTAGGATTGCATATTTTTAAAAACAAAATACACATTCATATATGAATGCCATATTCATATGTAGCCTATCATTAAATTACTAACAGTTCATGCATGTATATATAATTTGTTGATATCTCATATAGTTACTGAGATACGAGAGGGAGTCGGTATTAGGAGGGGGTCGGTAATCGGAGACTATCGGAGAATGTTGGCACATGACCTTACCCTCCATGGAGGGTAATGTTGCCACCTTAATAATTTCAAGTAGATACGCTAAAATGAAGAAAAAAAATATTCGGCACTCTTGTATATCATAATATGTATCTATATCGACTCCAATTCCCCACTACGTAATCGATACGTGCGGAATCCAATTCCCCACTACCTAATTGATATATGTGGAATTCCAGCTAATAATAATAGCAGCATAATATAAGATGTTACAATAATATCAACATAATAACAGCATAATAGTAGAAAAATAGCCGCAAAAATAAAATTTATAATAGCAGCATAATATACTTAATATGGCAGCATAATAGACTCAAATTAATGTTATTTATAAAGTTAATATATTTATGATTAATATCAGTATATGCTGATAAATATAAAACACAATTATGTATATTAATCATATATTACCAATGTAATTTTAGTGCAAATATGTAATTTTAATATATTTAAATATATTTTATTTGTATACATAAAATGACAACATATATATATATATATATATATTATTGAGGGTATATATATCTATAGATATATTAATTAGATTTTTTATAATACATTTTATTTAAATAATAATTTGAATTAAATATTAAAAAATATATATATAATTATACAATATTATAAATTATTGTGAAATAACGTCATATATATTAACTTTTTGTAATATAAATCAATATTATAAATACATATAAAAAGTTTAATTGATGTGTCAATACAAATATAAGTAAAATGAAAATCATTTTTATCAGATTGATAACATCACATATATTTTGTTGCTTTTTTGGTCGATTTGGTAGCTTCAGTTCTCAATGGTGTAGATTCATCACTTTTTCGTCGCTTTTGGGCATTTTAGTTCCAATAATATTTGGTAATATTTGGGAACTTATGTAACTTTAATATATTTTGGATATTTTTATTGAAATTTTAAGACATTTTTTGAAATATTTTTTATATTTAAAAAAATATTTTTTGACATTTCAAAAAAATATATTTTGTAATATTTTGAAATATAGTTTGTATTTTGGGGAAAAAAATTATATTTTTCCACTAATAAAATTGAAATATTAATAAAAAGCAATGCATAATAAATATATAAAAAAACGAGTAACGCCGGGTCGGATACGGCAAATATAGTTTTTTTTAAACTATAAACTATATCTATGGATATATATAGATAGCAAATATGTATTACTTCATAGATGTATAGTTTACAATGTAAAATACAACTCTATGCATTTCAAATAATTCTGTATTATACTGTATTCTGTAATATAGGTATACCTACAAAAATTATCAATAAATATAATTTAAAAATGAATTTGTTTTATATATTTTTCCTTTATTATTTAATTCAATTTCTAAGAAAATAAAATGGCTCAACACAGTACACTGTGTAACTACTATAGTAATTTATTATAACATTATATTATATATTAATATAATTGCAAATATATATAGCAGCATAATATACTTTTAAAAGTAATAGTAGCATAATAATAGTATAATAGACTTTTAAGGGCAACATAATAGTTGCATAATAGCATTAAAAATGAATAGAATCATAATATACTTTTAATAACAACATAATAGCAGCATAATAGCACAATGTAAACATTTTATGCTATTATTTTTCTATTATGAGTTATTACTGTTAGCTATGGACTCCAATCTCTCATATATCATAATCGATATGTGCGGACTCAATTGTCCCATGTCATAATCGATATGTGCGGACTCCATTGTCCCATGTCATAATCGATATGTGAGGACTCCATTGTCCCATGTCATAATCGATATGTGCGGACTCAATTGTCCCATGTCATAATCGATATGTGCGGACTCCATTGTCCCATGTCATAATCGATATGTGAGGACTCCATTGTCCCATGTCATAATCGATATGTGCGGACTCCATTGTCCCATGTCATAATCGATATGTGCGGACTCCATTGTCCCATGTCATAATCGATATGTGAGGACTGCATTGTCCCATATCATAATCGATATATGCGGACTCCATTGTCCCATGTCATAATCGATATGTGCGGACTCCATTGTCCCATGTCATAATCGATATGTGCGGACTCCATTGTCCCATGTCATAATCGATATGTGCGGACTCTATTGTCCCATGTCATAATCGATATGTGCGGACTCCATTGCCCCATGTCATAATCGGTATGTGCGGACTCCATTATCCCATGTCATAATCTATATGTGCGGACTCCATTGTCCCATGTCATAATCGATATGTGCGGACTCCATTGTCCCATGTCATAATCGATATGTGAGGACTGCATTGTCCCATATCATAATCGATATGTGTGGACTCCATTGTCCCATGTCATAATCGATATGTGCGGACTCCATTGTCCCATGTCATAATCGATATGTGCGGACTCCATTGTCCCATGTCATAATCGATATGTGCGGACTCCATTGTCCCATGTCATAATCGATATGTGCGGACTCCATTGTCCCATGTCATAATCGATATGTGCGGACTCCATTGTCCCATGTCATAATCGATATGTGCGGACTCCATTGTCCCATGTCATAATCGATATGTGCGGACTCCATTCTCCCATGTCATAATCGATATGTGCGGACTCCATTGTCCCATGTCATAATCGATATGCGTGGACTCCATTGTCCCATGTCATAATCGATATGTGCGGACTCCATTGTTCCATGTCATAAAGATATGTGCGGACTCCATTGTCCCATGTCATAATCGATATATGCGGACTCCATTGTCCCATGTCATAATCGATATGTGCGGACTCCATTGTCCCATGTCATAATCGATATGTGCGGACTCCATTGTCCCATGTCATAATCGATATGTGCGGACTCCATTGTCCCATGTCATAATCGATATGTACGGACTCCATTGTTCCATATCATAAAGATATGTGCGGACTCCATTGTCCCATGTCATAATCGATATATTCGGACTCCATTGTCCCATGTCATAATCGATATGTGCGGACTCCATTGTCCCATGTCATAATCGATATGTGCGGACTCCATTGTCCCATGTCATAATAGATATGTGAGGAGTTCATTGTCCCATGTCATAATCGATATGTGCGGACTCCATTGTCCCATGTCATAATCGATATGTGAGGACTCCATTGTCCCATGTCATAATCGATATGTGCGGACTCCATTGTCCCATGTCATAATCGATATGTGCGGACTCCATTGTCCCATGTCATAATCGATATGTGAGGACTGCATTGTCCCATATCATAATCGATATATGCGGACTCCATTGTCCCATGTCATAATCGATATGTGCGGACTCCATTGTCCCATGTCATAATCGATATGTGCGGACTCCATTGTCCCATGTCATAATCGATATGTGCGGACTCTATTGTCCCATGTCATAATCGATATGTGCGGACTCCATTATCCCATGTCATAATCGATATGTGAGGACTCCATTATCCCATGTCATAATCGATATATGCGGACTCCATTGTCCCATGTCATAATCGATATGTGCGGACTCCATTCTCCCATGTCATAATCGATATGTGCGGACTCCATTGTCCCATAACATAATTGATATGTGCGGACCATGTCATAATATATATGTGCGGACTCCATTGTCCCATGTCATAATATATATGTGCGGACTCCATTGTCCCATGTCATAATCGATATGTGCGGACTCCATTGTCCCATGTCATAATCGATATGTGCGGACTCCATTGTCCCATGTCATAATAGATATGTGCGGACTCCATTGCCCCATGTCATAATCGGTATGTGCGGACTCCATTATCCCATGTCATAATCGATATGTGTGGACTCCATTGTCCCATGTCATAATCGATATGTGCGGACTCTATTGTCCCATGTCATAATAGATATGTGCGGACTCCATTGTCCCATGTCATAATCTATATGTGCGGACTCCATTGTCCCTTGTCATAATCGATATGTGCGGACTCCATTGTCCCATGTCATAATCGATATGTGCGTACTCTATTGTCCCATGTCATAATCGATATGTGTGGACTCCATTGTCCCATGTCATAATCGATATGTGCGGACTCCATTGTCCCATGTCATAATCAATATGTGCGGACTCCATTGTCCCATGTCATAATAGATATGTGCGGACTCCATTGTCCCATGTCATAATCGATATGTGCGGACTCCATTGTCCCATGTCATAATCGATATGTGCGGACTCCATTGTCCCATGTCATAATCGATATGTGCGGACTCCATTGTCCCATGTCATAATCGATATGTGCGGACTCCATTCTCCCATGTCATAATCGATATGTGCGGACTCCATTGTCCCATGTCATAATCGATATGTGCGGACTCCATTCTCCCATGTCATAATCGATATGTGCGGACTCCATTGTCCCATGTCATAATCGATATGCGTGGACTCCATTGTCCCATGTCATAATCGATATGTGCGGACTCCATTGTTCCATGTCATAAAGATATGTGCGGACTCCATTGTCCCATGTCATAATCGATATATGCGGACTCCATTGTCCCATGTCATAATCGATATGTGCGGACTCCATTGTCCCATGTCATAATCGATATGTGCGGACTCCATTGTCCCATGTCATAATAGATATGTGAGGAGTTCATTGTCCCATGTCATAATCGATATATGCGGACTCCATTGTCCCATGTCATAATCGATATGTGCGGACTCCATTGTCCCATGTCATAATCGATATGTGCGGACTCCATTGTCCCATGTCATAATAGATATGTGAGGAGTTCATTGTCCCATGTCATAATCGATATGTGCGGACTCTATTGTCCCTTGTCATAATCGATATGTGCGGACTCCATTGTCCCATGTCATAATAGATATGTGCGGACTCCATTGTCCCATGTCATAATCGATATGTGCGGACTCCATTGTCCCATGTCATAATCAATATGTGCGGACTCCATTTTCCCATGTAATAATCGATATGTGCGGACTCCATTGTCCCATGTCATAATCGATATGTGCGGACTCCATTGTCCCATGTCATAATCGATATGTGCGGACTCCATTGTCCCATGTCATAATCGATATGTACGGACTCCATTGTTCCATATCATAAAGATATGTGCGGACTCCATTGTCCCATGTCATAATCGATATATTCGGACTCCATTGTCCCATGTCATAATCGATATGTGCGGACTCCATTGTCCCATGTCATAATCGATATGTGCGGACTCCATTGTCCCATGTCATAATAGATATGTGAGGAGTTCATTGTCCCATGTCATAATCGATATGTGCGGACTCCATTGTCCCATGTCATAATCGATATGTGAGGACTCCATTGTCCCATGTCATAATCGATATGTGCGGACTCCATTGTCCCATGTCATAATCGATATGTGCGGACTCCATTGTCCCATGTCATAATCGATATGTGAGGACTGCATTGTCCCATATCATAATCGATATATGCGGACTCCATTGTCCCATGTCATAATCGATATGTGCGGACTCCATTGTCCCATGTCATAATCGATATGTGCGGACTCCATTGTCCCATGTCATAATCGATATGTGCGGACTCTATTGTCCCATGTCATAATCGATATGTGCGGACTCCATTATCCCATGTCATAATCGATATGTGAGGACTCCATTATCCCATGTCATAATCGATATATGCGGACTCCATTGTCCCATGTCATAATCGATATGTGCGGACTCCATTCTCCCATGTCATAATCGATATGTGCGGACTCCATTGTCCCATAACATAATTGATATGTGCGGACCATGTCATAATATATATGTGCGGACTCCATTGTCCCATGTCATAATATATATGTGCGGACTCCATTGTCCCATGTCATAATCGATATGTGCGGACTCCATTGTCCCATGTCATAATCGATATGTGCGGACTCCATTGTCCCATGTCATAATAGATATGTGCGGACTCCATTGCCCCATGTCATAATCGGTATGTGCGGACTCCATTATCCCATGTCATAATCGATATGTGTGGACTCCATTGTCCCATGTCATAATCGATATGTGCGGACTCTATTGTCCCATGTCATAATAGATATGTGCGGACTCCATTGTCCCATGTCATAATCTATATGTGCGGACTCCATTGTCCCTTGTCATAATCGATATGTGCGGACTCCATTGTCCCATGTCATAATCGATATGTGCGTACTCTATTGTCCCATGTCATAATCGATATGTGTGGACTCCATTGTCCCATGTCATAATCGATATGTGCGGACTCCATTGTCCCATGTCATAATCAATATGTGCGGACTCCATTGTCCCATGTCATAATAGATATGTGCGGACTCCATTGTCCCATGTCATAATCGATATGTGCGGACTCCATTGTCCCATGTCATAATCGATATGTGCGGACTCCATTCTCCCATGTCATAATCGATATGTGCGGACTCCATTGTCCCATGTCATAATCGATATGCGTGGACTCCATTGTCCCATGTCATAATCGATATGTGCGGACTCCATTGTTCCATGTCATAAAGATATGTGCGGACTCCATTGTCCCATGTCATAATCGATATATGCGGACTCCATTGTCCCATGTCATAATCGATATGTGCGGACTCCATTGTCCCATGTCATAATCGATATGTGCGGACTCCATTGTCCCATGTCATAATAGATATGTGAGGAGTTCATTGTCCCATGTCATAATCGATATATGCGGACTCCATTGTCCCATGTCATAATCGATATGTGCGGACTCCATTGTCCCATGTCATAATCGATATGTGCGGACTCCATTGTCCCATGTCATAATAGATATGTGAGGAGTTCATTGTCCCATGTCATAATCGATATGTGCGGACTCTATTGTCCCTTGTCATAATCGATATGTGCGGACTCCATTGTCCCATGTCATAATAGATATGTGCGGACTCCATTGTCCCATGTCATAATCGATATGTGCGGACTCCATTGTCCCATGTCATAATCAATATGTGCGGACTCCATTTTCCCATGTAATAATCGATATGTGCGGACTCCATTGTCCCATGTCATAATCGATATGTGCGGACTCTATTGTCCCATGTCATAATCGATATGTGCGGACTCCATTATCCCTTGTCATAATCGATATGTGCGGACTCCATTGTCCCATGTCATAATCGATATGTGCGGACTCCATTGTCCCATGTCATAAAAATATGTGCGGACTCCATTGTCCCATGTCATAATCGATATGTGCGGACTACATTGTCCCATGTCATAATCGATATGTGCGGACTCCATTGTCCCATGTCATAATCGATATGTGCGGACTCCAATGTCCCATGTCATAATCGATATGTGCGGACTCCATTGTCCCATGTCATAATCGATATGCGTGGACTCCATTGTCCCATGTCATAATCGATATGTGCGGACTCCATTGTTCCATGTCATAAAGATATGTGCGGACTACAATGCCCCATGTCATAATCGATATGTGCAGACTCCATTGTCCCATGTCATAATCGATATGTGCGGACTCCATTGTCCCATGTATTAATCGATATGTGCGGACTCCATTGTCCCATGTATTAATCGATATGTGCGGACTCCATTGTCCCATGTCATAATCGATATGTGCGGACTCCATTGTCCCATGTCATAATCGATATGTGCGGACTCCATTGTCCAATGTCATAATCGATATGTGCGGACTCCATTGCCCCATGTCATAATCGATATGTGCGGACTCCATTGCCCCATGTCATTATCGATATGTGCGGACTCCATTGTCCCATGTCATAATCGATATGTGCGGACTCCATTGTCCCATGTCATAATAGATATGTGCGGACTCTATTGTCCCATGTCATAATCGATATGTGCGGACTCCATTGTCCCATGTCATAATCGATATGTGCGGACTCCATTGTCCCATGTCATAATCGATATGTGCGGACTCCATTGCCCCATGTCATAATCGATATGTGCGGACTCGATTGCCCCATGTCATAATCGATATGTGCGGACTCCATTGTCCCATGTCATAATCGATATGTGCGGACTCCATAACGACCCTGCTACCAAAGAAACCTAAATCTGTTATAATCTGCAAGATGATACAATAGAAACTGATAAACTTAATACTGCTTTAAAAGATATAGAGGATGCAAATAATCTAACAAATCATGCACACATTCTGGAAATTGATAGATGCCATGACTGTTAGAAAGGATACTAAAACAGGTGTTATTAAAGATACTAACAATGATGAAAGAGTTGAGAAATGGTATGAACACTTCAAATTTTCTCATAACAGATCAATACCCTGACAATGAAGTATGTATACCATAAACTATTATCAAACAAAACGAGTTAAATATCCCAGAAACTGAATTCACATCTGATGAATATCTGATAGTAAAGAATACATTAATAGATGGAAAGGCAGCTGATCCAGATAACATATCTCCTGAAGCATTAAAATACTGTACATTTTATGAAATAATTCTGAAATATGCAAATGAAGTCCCGATGAACCAAGAAAAGCCTAAGCAATGGTCGATATGCCATATAATACCTATTCCAAAATACAGTAATCTAAATGATGTAAATAATCATAGAGGTTATTATCTCACTATCAACAATTGCACAGAAAATTACAAATAAACTTATTTGTAATCGTATTCAACCATTTATAAATCCTATTCTAAGGAATATTCAGAATGGTTTTAGTTCAGGAAGATCCACGATAACTCATATATTTGCACTGATAAGAATAATTGAAGAAGTGAAAGCAAACAATTTATCATCAATAATCATATTCATATATTTCAGAAATGCTTTTGAAAGTATCAACCGCTCAAAATTCTATATGCCTATGGAATTCCACAATCAATAATATCCGCAATATTGACAATCTATGAGAACCCACGTGCTAGAGTATTAACACTTGATGGCGAGACTTACTCTTTTAAAATTACAGCGGGTATATTCAGTGTTGGGCGATATTCTCGTTCCTGGAACGGGAACGGGAACGGATATAAAAATAGGAACGGGAACGGGAACACAGAATGGAACGAATACAGAATAATGAACGGGACGCATAGATAGAAATATAGGAACTAGTTCCAGTGGAACGCGTTCCTTTACAAGTACGGAGATTTATATAGTATTAATTCAAAATTTTTGTTATATTTATTTTATAATCAATAGATTATAATATAATCTAATATATTACAATATAACTAAAGAATTACAACGATTAGCATTACAACTATAATAAAAGTTTTAATATAATAAACAAATATACAATAATAATAATAAATACATTTAACATTTAATGCATATTACCACGTAATACTACCATACACTCGAATGTTTTATCGTCAATTATATTTCTTTTTGCAATATTAATATGTTTTGCTAGTGAAAAAATTCGTTCGATAGGTACTGAAGATTGCAATATACAATTATATTTTATAAATATTTTCTTTATTTTTATAATTATTAAGAATACATAATTCCCTTGCATTACTATTCAAATAACTAATTGAGTTTATTACCATTAAATTAATTGGTAATTTACCAACTAGGTTTGAAAGACTCAAATCATACTGATTCGTGTATTATTAATTAGGTCCATTTGTTTGAACTATAGACTATATTTAACTATATTGAGATTATTATATAGTTTGTTTATATGGATAATGTGAAATGTACATTATACAGTATACTGTACATTTTAGATTATACTGTATAGATTATGTATATTTTACACCGTGTACAATTTACCATATAATTCGTACACGGTATTACCGGATAATCCGGTAATATCGTGTACTAATTAATTTGGTAATTACAGTTAGACTTATTCCGTAAAATATTCACTATAAACTGTTTAGTAGGTATTGTACATTGTATAGTGTACATTGTGAAGTATAAATTGTATACTGTATTTTATGAATAATAAAAAAAAACTTAAATAGGAACGTTACATATCAAAGGAACGGGAACTGGAACGGGTAATATAAACATAACGGGAACGGGAACGGATATACGTAAACAAATGAACTTTGCCCAACACTGGGTGTATTACAAGGTGATATATTAGCACCATTCCTTTTTGTAATCGTACTCGATTATGCTATGAAAACTGCTTTAAAAGGAAAAATAGAACTCGATTTCATGATAACTAAAATACTAAGCAGACGATATCCAGCTGTAACAATCACAGATTTAAGCTATGCAGATGACATTGCCATTATTACGAATCAAATCGAGCAAGCACAGGAATTTCTCATAAGTATTGAAATCAAAACAGAGAACATTGGACATGGTTAAGTTATGGTATTAAATCATCCCATTCCAGTTTCAATTTACTCGCAAGAACACAATACTGCTTTAAAAGTTGTCGACAACTTTAAATATCTAGGCTCATGGATGGCTAACTCGGAAAAAGATTTCTATATAAGAAAATCAATCGCATGGCGGGTTTGTCATAAAATGAAAAGACTTTGGAAATCTACACTTGATAATAATTTAAAGACCAGGATTTTCAAGGTAACCATATATGGTCTTTAAGGATTGTCTCTATAGAGACAATCCTCTTATACGGAAGTGAAATCTGGGCTATTAATAACAAGCTACGAAGTAAAATAGACAGTTGCTGCACTAAGTTACTGAGAATGATGTTAAATGTATAATGGCGTGATAAGACTATGACATAAAACCAACATGTAAGCCGCATCGCTTGTCGCGCGGTAAAACAAGTAGCGCATCATGCAACTCCATCTCATGTTGCGAGAAAACTAATAAACTCTTGAATGAACAACAGATATTATCTAACTGAACTCTGATTTTTCCAATGTTTTAAAAACAAGGAAAACTCTATGAAATCATCACCTCAGCTGATACTACAAAACAGGACATATTATGCATCTAAAATGCACACATATTCACGATGGTATACCCATGGGAGAACACATTTTGGAAGTTGGATACTGTTGATATATTCTGCATGGAGAAACTCTATAAACGTTTCAAATGTAGTACTCTGACTACTAGTTAACCAGAGGACATACAGTAGGACATACAGTACAATATCGAGATGATATATCCGTGCATTATGATAACAACATTTCAAGGGAAAACTCCAACGACAGTAATATTCTGTTACAGCCCGACAAATATAAGCGATGAAACTCATGCCGATAGATACTATTTAGTCGTCTTCTAATTGATTAAACAAATATCTGTTGATGATAAGTGATGATGATTTCAATGATCACCTTGGCTAAAATGACAGTTTTATATACTATCATATCATTAAATTAGTAATAGAAATGGAGACTCGCTTAATAATCTTCTTCTCGAGAATAAAAATGTATATCTATTTACACATTTCCAGAAAAGAAAATGTCATACATGGACATATAAATACCAGACTTTAGCATTTCATAAATCGACTAAGTTAACAAAAAGTCTAAAAATATTGCAAAGAACTATAAAGAATATAATTTTTTAATAAGCATCACCTCTGACCACCGAAATGTTTCAGTTCAAATAGGACAAACCATATAGTGAATAAGAAAAAAAGATAAATAATAAACCTTATGACTGGAGAAGCTTAATGAATAATATTGAATCACAAAAGTCATTATAAAACTAAAAAAAAGGTTCGGTGTATTTCATAAATGTCATATACACCAACTTGAGATAAATCGTTCATACAGGTCGACACATCAGTCAAGGAAATAGCTAGGTATGTAATACTATTAAAACCAAAGCTAAAGAAAATAATATCAGAGGCACTATAGATATATGCAACAAGCGAGAAAAATTACAATAAACAGAATAGTAATACCCAATAATGGAAATCATCAGAAAATACAAGAATGCACAAAAAGAACTTGAACTTTCTTATGAAAAAGAACAATTTGAATAAAGTCAGAATAATATATATGAAATAAATTTCATTATGTATACATTACTCTGTAAGAAATCAAAAATCGGCAATTAAAGCACACACACAAAAATAGAGTAAGAGTAAGGCGACAAATGATGAAAAATAGATGCAAATGTGGCAGAACATTTTCAAGAATTACTGAGTAAATACTTAAGAATTACAAAAAATGAAGATATCACATGAATGATATACTGTGAATTAGACATAAATAAAGTACCTTTAACTTCTGATAAAAGCTGATAGGTGCATTACAGATGGTAAAGCTATATGTCAAGATGAAATACTAGCATAAGTATATAAGTTATAATCATTTCAATATATATATACTATTACACTATTACACATATTACAGTATATACTATTACACTAGCGTATACTATCAGGATCCTATAAATAGTTGGAATGAAGTGTGCTTACTACCGTTTCCAAAAAAGGAAACTTAACCATCACCAAACAATATAGAGAGTTAACACTTACACAAATTGCCGCGAAGTTCTACAATATGTTGTTATTACTTATAATAAGATCAAAAATAGATGCTATTCTTAGGTAAATATAAAATTGTAGATCCTCAAATGGTAAAATGATAATTGTACGGCGTATAATCGAAAGAGTAAACTATAAGATCCTACATGCCATATTACAATTCATTGAATTCTCAACAAAGTTTCATTCGATTTACAGAAATAAAATGTGCGAAGTGGACGAACCGACCTAATTGGACATCAGAAAATGGACATCAGAAATTAATGGAATAAACGTGTCACCAAATGCCAAGTAAGTACGACCTAAAGAAGAAAATAATAAGAGCATTATAATTCGACTATATTAACTATTCGACTATAGTATAATTGATTATAATTATATATATATATATATATATATATTAGTTCTTTTAAATTATCGAACTATGTATAATTTAACAAGTATATACAAGCAGAGATGGGCAGTATCGCCGATATATTATCGGCGATACATTATCGCCGATACTTTATTATCTAATATCACTATATATTATAGAAATTATTAAAGTATCGATATCTGTATCTATTAAAGCTAAAATTGTATCTAATATAGGTATCTATTATAAAATGTTCGGCATTATGGAATATGTCCGGAAGACCTAAATCCGCAGAAGTAATTAAATATTGTATAGGTTATGAATTAAAATTACCTTGTATAACCCGTTGGAATTCTTTATATGACTCATTAAAAGTATTATCCTTGAATAAGGATAAATTACCAAAACTCATGATGGAGCTAAAATTACCTCTATTTAATATAAATGATATATTATTTTTAGAAGAATGCGCGTCGAACCTATTGCTGTGACTTTAGATAAACTGCAAGGTGAATTCGGTATCTATTATGATGTTTTACTTCCAACATTATTTGCCACCGAAAAGTATGTAGAAAAACTTTATCATAATACGAATATAGAATTATGTAAACCTTTGGTAAAAGTGATCGATGATGGTCTTAAGAAGAGATTTTATTCAATTTTAAATTTAGTAGATGCTGATTTTACAATAATTGCAACGTCTATCCATCCATATTTCAAATTGAAATGGATAACAATTAAAAAATAATTTAATAACGAACACATTCATTTAAAGGTTAAAGGTGTACTAAATAAAGCATTACTTTCTATAGATAAACATACAGTCAATGAAGATAACAATGAAGATATTGATGACGAGAAAAAATTTTTTCAATTTGAAAAAAATGAAAATATTTATAAAGAAAATCCACTTGATTTATTTCTAAAATCGGATAATAACAGCATAGAACAAATTCATAGTAATGATTTAATTAAACAAATATTTATTAAATTGAATACACCATTGCCTTATTCTGCACCTGTAGAGAGGCTTTGTCCATATTCTGGGCAAATCAATAACCCGAAAAGAGGTCGTTTGGCAGATTTAAATTTTAGCAATCTGGTAATATTAAAATCCAATTCTCATTTATTTTAATTTGTATTATATTATTATTATTATTTTATATTCATTATATTATTATTATTTCGTTTATATTGTAGGTTTATCCTATATAGTTATACTTTGCTATGCTTAAATATTTGATCTACATGAATTTAGTATAATTTACTATAATGCTTTTATAATAAAATACATTTAAAATGTCTATAATTGATATATAAATGTATTTATAATTTATTTTATAAAAAAGTATCTAAATACCTGTATCGGTAACAGTATCTATTATAAAGTTTCTAAAAATATCAGTAGCAGTATCTATTATATAAATTATCCAAAATATTTTATCAGTATCTAATATAGATTTTTTTTGAAATTTGCCCATCTCTGTATACAAGCCACTTTAGCGACGAACATTATTCTATACCAACTATACATCATAAATACAAAGAATTAAATATATTATTCGGTATACGTATACCAAATAATATATAATAAATAATAATATATATTATAACTCGTTATATATATCATAGTCATATATTATAATCCAATATATTGTAAGGTGCTATGTCAGTTAAGATATTTATAATACGAAGCGGATAGAAGATTGCTTCAATGTTATAATTTACTCACCTTATATTTGGTGAGTACGCCAGTCTATAAAGTTTTGAAAAACTGTATACCATTAGTTGTTTATAAGCTTAAGCTTTAAGTTTATCTACAATAGTGGAATAATAATGTTTGAAAATTAGTATTAATACTTAGTGTTGAATCAATACTAAGTGATAGCAGGCGAACTGATAGTGTTTGTTTGTTTATATATTTCTTTATATAAGTTACTTATATTAAATGAAATATAATGGTGAAGCGCATACCACGCACCCACAACAAAACAAACCTTATAGACTATCACACAATTAAGACCCAGTAACTAACGAAATATAAATGTGGAAAAAATAAGTCTTAGAATAATTACAGCAAACTTCAATAGAGACAGTAATTTCCTGTTATAGCCCAACAAATGTTTCTGATGAAGATTATTTTACTAATTTTATAATAACCTGAGTTCATGTACTCGTTATGTACAGACAAATAATGTTTTAATCATAGCAGGTGATTTCAATGCACATTTGGGTATTGATCTTGATAATACATTTTCATATCATACTGAAACTAATAGACACGAATATCTACTTGATCACTTCATAATTTAAAACAGTTTGAAAAGTTTAAATACGAAATTTCAAAAGAAAAGAGATAAACTATGGACTCATACACATTCAAGTGGTTTCAAATCCCAATTGGACTATATAATTGTCAATAATAAATGGATAAATAGTTCTAGGAACTGTGAAGCCTATAATACGTTCGAAGGTGTTTACTCTGATCATATAAGTGTTACCGCTACACTTAAATTAGGTTTAAGATCTAATAAAAAGTGAATGGTTAACAAAAAACGATATGACTGGACTACTCTGACAAAAGACAAATCTATTGAAAATAATTATACAAGCTATCTAAAACAACATTTCGAAGACTCAATTAAATCATGTAAAAGTACAAATGATAAACAAATGATATTTAGCATTTGTTGATTCTCACGCAGAAGCAACAAAGACATTTATTCCGATTAAAATAAAAGAAAATAAAAGAGTACCGTGGATAAATATTAATATAATAGAGAAACGAAACGCACTTAAACAAGTATCATTGAAAATGAAAGTAAATGTTAACACTGACCAACAAATTGAGTTAAAAAAAGCTAGAAAAAATCTCCAAGATACATATAAATGAGAAAACCAAATATTTGCAAAAACAAATAGAAAATATCAAAACAGCTGCAGATAATAAGAAATTCGCTAGAGCATGGCAAATTGTTAACAAAATTACTGTTAGAAAGACAACAAATAGATCTAAAATTAAAGCAAAAGATGACAAATAGCATATGCAAAAATGGAAACAACATTTCTCTCTATTACTAAGAAAAAATCCGAAAACAACCAATCAATATATAGTAAAAATAATGGACAAAGAGCTTCAAATTGAGAAAGGTCCATTTACTATATAAGAACTTTGAATGGTACTCAGAAAAATAAAGAAAAATAAAATCGCCGGATTAGATGAAATACCAGCCGAAGTATGGAAGACAGGTTACTTCAATCACATATTACTAGAATTTTGCAACGATGTATACTCTCATAAACCAATTGAACACTGGACGAAAGGCTGCATCCTCCCATTCCCAAAGAAGGGTGACCTCACTGTTACAGATAATTATATAGGTATTACACTAACATGCATCGCGGCTAAATTATATAATATACTACTACGAGTAAGAATACAACCTACCCTAGATATGATCCTCAGACCAAATCAAAATGGTTTCAGAAATAACAGATCAACCGTCGAACAAATCTTACTGTAAGAAGGATAATCGAAGGTGTTAAAAAAAATAATCTTGTAGCAAGCCTAATATTTGTAGATTTCTCTAAAGCTTTCGACTCAATACACAGAGCAAAAATGGCACAAATTCTTAAGTCATACGGTATTCCAATGAAGATAATAACGCAATTTGATACTATATAGAGATACTAAATCAATGGTACGGTCACCTGATGGTTATACAGAATATGTTTATATAAATGCAGGTGTTCTATGGGGATACTCTGGCACCATTATTATTTATTATTACAATCGATTATGTATTAAGAACATTTATTGATGAAAATAAAGATCTAGGCCTAACACTATCGAAACAACAAGTAGAAGATATCCAGCAATTGAGATTGGACGTGGTAGAATCTGTTTTATTATACGGCTCTGAAGCTTGGACCATAACTAAAAACACGAGAAAAAGCTCGATGGCAATTACACAAGAATGTTGAGAGACATATTAAATATATCATGGAAATAGCATCCAATGAAGATTCGCCTTTACGGAAATATTCCACCAATAACAATTATAATACGTATACGAAGAACATGTTTCGCAGGCCATTGTTATCGAAGAGAGTAAGAAATCGTAAAAGATGTTTTGTTGTGGACACCGAACTATGGAACAACAAAGATTAGACAACCCAGAAAAACCTATGTAAAACAGCTATGTGATACGGGACTGACGACTGAATAACTAAAGACAGCTATGAAAGACAGGATGACGTGGAAAAAAATTATTGAAAGTGCTCGGGAAACAATCCCGATCCGGTAAGGTAAGGTAACTAACGATAGATATGAGTCATCTAAACATATTATATAGCATATTATATAGCGTATATTATATAGCGTTCATTTTATAACATCAATTTATGTATGTTATTATCTAAGTATATTGTAATCATTACTGTGAATATAGATAACAATATCTTGGAAAAGTATGGTCCTTACTTAGATTTGGTAGATGGTAGCAATGACGTACTGGTAGACAAATGGGTAGAAAGAATTGATAAATCTGGGGGAACGTGATGACTAAGTTGTTCTTGGTATCCTCTAAATCGAGGGGAGATTTACAGGACTTAATAGAGATATATGAGAGCTGGGAGGCAGCTAAGGATTCTATAAAAGGGAGACGTCGTTATAAGGACGATGAGAAAGTGAGTATTGAGTTAAGGTATATAACAAGGGGGGAAGGAGATTATGGTAGACTATCTAGGTAGGTTTAAGAAACTATTAGACATAGCGTACCCTAACACATTAAATAATAACTGGGCTAAGCTAGCAATGGGTTGGTTGTGCGAAGGGTCAAATATACCCACGAAAGACCAAACTAAAATATGTAGACAACATGGTAGATTTTAAAAGTTTTTAGAACAGTTTAAAAAACTGGAAGTAGATGAGGATGCTCATATTGATAACTATTATTCACTTTATGGGGATAAGCGGAATAGCCGCGGAATAAACAGCCCATTACAAAATAATGTAAACCCAAATATAGCAAGATATGTTCATGATGGTATACCATAGTCGGACCAACAACCGACACCTATGTTAGCACACAAATTTAGTAGAGAAAAAGATCTAAGGGAATAGGTAGACATAGAAGAATGTTTGATGATATAGATAGACGGGATAAGGTAAAGGAGGAACAGTTAATTAGGAATAATGATAGGGAAACAAGAATATGTTTCCATTGTGGGAACATAGGACATTTACGACGGGATTGTCGAATGCTAGCAATAGGAAATAGTAATAGAGGCAATTATAATAATATAGGTAATCATAACAACGGAGTAAATTATAATTATAGAGGAAACAATAGCATTAGAGGAAATAACTACGGTAAAGGGAATAACAATAGAGGAAACTATTATAATAATAATGGGAGAACTAATTATAATAACTTTAATGGGGATTATAATAATGAATGTAATAATTATAAAAATAATAATAGAGGTAGTTATAATAGAAACCCAAATATGAGTTATCAACCAATTGATATAGAAAATAACGTAGACTTGGGTCTAGCAGATATATTTGATCACAAATTCAATCTAAATGATTTCTCTGACACTAGACCGTCACTAACTTTAACAGTTGCAGGATTATCGATAAAATGTTTGATAGACACTGGAGCCTCATGCCTAATTATTAGATGAGACATATTTGAAGAAATATGTAATAACTCATATAGACCGATAATAGTAAGAAATCTAAACCATTAAGATCTGTATACGGCAATTTATTAAAAACTAATGGGATAATAAGGATGCCATTTTTCGAATTTTAACATCCACTAACTTTAATAGTCTCTGAGGAAATTGCTTATAAATGCATAATAGGTAGTGAGACATTTTAAATGAATGTGATATATTAGGAAGTAGAAAAACATTAATTTATGGAAATAAAGAATTTACGTTGGGAGAAGTTAAGATTAAGGGTATAGAATCATTAAGTTTATCAGATAGAAATACTGAATATGAAGAAATAAATGTAGTATTGGAAAAATTCAGCGACATATTATGCGACAAGAGAGATATAACGGGAGGTGTGTAATAGCACCCATGCATAGGAGACTAACAAACGGGATAGGAAACATTTCAAAAGGAACGCTTATAAAATCCCACAACTTAAACAAGAAGTAGTGATAGACCACATAGATAAAATGCTAAGTGAAAATGTAATTAGAAAATCGAATAGCCTTCATATGCGAGTCGGTATTATTAGTACCAAAAAGTGATGTAACTACTATATTATTAAGGATAGTTACCCGCTACCGAATATGAAAGACCTATTCAATAGTCTAGGATGTTCGAAAATATTTTCAACCCTAGACTTAAAAGCGGGATACCATCAAATAACTTTAGTAGAATCGTCTAATGGGAAACCCGCATTTATAACACATTATGGGTTATATGAGTTTAATATAATACCTTTTGGGCTAACTAACGCCCCAGCTGTATTCCACACAACGATGGACTATATAATCCATAAGTTAATAGGACACCGCAGCGTATATATATATATATATATATATATATATATATATATTTATAGACGATATAGTTTGTAGTAAAAATCCTAAGGAACATGCAAAACATTTTTCTAGAGTTTTCGAATTAACACAAGAAACGGTTTGAAATATAAACCTAGCAAATGTTATTTCGGTAAAGAGAGCGTAGAACCGTTAGGATTTATAGTACGCAAATAAGGGGTAAAAGTGGCAAACCCAGTGATAAAGTTAAGCCTGTATTAGAATTAAGATCACCTACTAGCGTAAAAGAAAACACGTGACCATAGATATGATATCTATATATATATATATATATATATATAGTTATATATATATATATAGTTACGCGGAAATAGACATGCCTTTAGTAGAATTAACTAATTAAATAGGAAATTTAGTTGGGTAGATAAACAGTCAAAAGCATTCCAACTACTTAAGATTGAACTGCAATCTAATAACGTAATGGAATCGCCATATATAAATAGACCTTGTATATTATATACAGACGCTTGCGAGTATAGTATAGGGGGCATTGTAACGTAAGTTAATAATGCCGGTGTAGAAAAGATAATACAATATGTATACATAATATATCTACATAAGATATATCTAAAGCACTAGGCAGTACACGGTTAATGTGGACCGGAATAGAAAAGGAAGCGTTCGCATTAATATATTGCTTAAGAAAGCTTACAACATATGTATACGGCGCTCGATTTATTGTATACACTGACAACAAACCGATAATTTCACTATTCACGAGGGAAATGAATAATACTAAAATACAAAGGTGGGCTAACTAATTTGAGGAATTCTATTTCGAAATTAGATATAAGAAAGGCTCAGAAAATGTAAGAGCAGATTTATTATCTAGAATAAGGCATCCAGACATAACAGACGCGATAGATATAGCGGTAATAGATACATAATTAAACGGGAATAACGGGGACATAGAGGACATAGATGAGATTAGTAGTACTAATTTGTACTAATTTAGTACACTCAAAAAGCTACGGAGGAAGTTTGAAGACCTAAACCTAGAGGAAGTAGGACGTGAACCTAATAAGATCACCTATCACGCTAGTATACTAGCGTAAAAGAAACCAGGTCATTTCTAGGAATTACTGTATTTTATAGAGATACGATACCTAGTTACTTAATCCCTACCTATAGGTGGAATGCAACTATAGGTGGAATGCAACTATAGGTGGAATGCAACTATAGGTGGAATGCAACTATAGGTGGAATGCAACTATAGGTGGAGTGCAACTATAGGTGGAATGCAACTATAGGTGGAATGCAACTATAGGTGAAATGCAACTATAGGTGCAATCTAACTATAGTTGGACGGCCGATTGATTTATAAGCGTAGCTCGCAGTACGAACACCGACAAATATAAAATGTATGTGAACAGAGGGTGGAGGTTCTGACATTATGGAAACTCGGAACGGAGGAAGAGGACGAATACACGATTATAGATGATGCGCTCTATAATACGATAGTGCATCTACGGGAATAATAGATTATCCGCGCCTAGTATTACCAGTGAAATATCACGTAGCGGCAATAGCTAGGGCGCACCACCACGTAGGACATATGTCTGTTAGGAACACATATAAGAGGTTATTACCGACATATACGTGGAAGGGAATGACAAAGGATTTAAAAGCACAAATTGATGTATGCGCAATTTGCCAGTTGAATAGTAGAAAACCAGAAAGGTACGAAATGAGGGAAATGCCAGTAGCATCATATCCAATTGAGATTATATCGATGGATTTGACAGGACCGTTTATTACCAGTATTAACAATAACAGCTATATATATATTAATCGAGTGGGTCAACTCACGGATCGAGTGCTTTTTGTGGGGGGTCCCCTTGTATTGATGAGCCACGTATGCTGCGATGCCAATACGGATGAGACGGTCGTAGTACTACGTGTGTATGTGTGTGTGTACGAGTGTGTGTGTGTGTGTGTGTGTACGAGTGCTACGCGAGATATACTGATTATGAAACGAGCCGGCGTCGTTTCGTTTATAGAGTTTACTATCACGTGACTTTCTCTCGTGATCTTTGCAACTTCGCTATTTTATCATTGGTCGAGAGTTTAGTTCCTGCGTGGAATTTTCCCCCGGCTGGTTAAATGTCACGTGACATTGGGTGTGTCGCGTGCATATCTATATCCCCACACGCTATTGTTATCTTATTAGTGGCTCCGTGGCCCGGCTAGTGGTTATTGTTTATCTATAATTGCCGTCAGTGCAGTAGAACCTCGTTATCTTTATAACGGCTTTAGCTATTAATAACTGTCACTTGCAAGTGGGTCGTTTGAGTCAACTATTCTACTCGTATAATTCTACATAACAATATATATATATATATATTTATATTTATATATACATACCTTATACATTCATGTATAATATCACATCGATAGGTTGAGCCATGTATAACCAGGTGTTTTTTTTCTACGAAATAATTTACTAATAAAAACATTTATTTATAAAAAATAAAATAATATTTGTAAACATACAATATTTACATTTTAGATATTAATTTGTTATTGTTAAATTCTAAATAAATATATGCAATATATATATATATATACATATATATATATTATTTTACGTATACGTACAATTCTGAATAAATATATAATAGGGGATCCCGAGAGTACTCGAATACCGACACCCTAACAATAAATCACCATAACGTTATTATTTCTCAATTAAATATTTCCTAATTTTATTTATAAGTATTAAGTATATACATATAATAGATATTTTAAATTTTAATTTAGTTTGGTTAACTCTGAGATAACAAGGGTGTCGATATTATGTGCAATTAGGGTGAAAATGTATGAAAATGTATGTACATACACGTGGCTTAGGTAAAAGTGTATAACTTTGTAACAAATTATCAAAAATACAAAATATGTTCGGCACATTGTAAACATAATTAGATCTATAAGATTTATTTTAAATATTTTAAATACCTACATTTTTAAATAACTGAGAATCGATATTGTACTTCAAAAATTTCATAAATGTAGTTGTTTGATTTGAAACGAAAAAATCAGCTTTTTGTTTATAATTAAAAAAATATAAATATTAAAAACAAAATAATACTTAAATGAATTATAATTATATTGATTAACATTTCATATATTAATTATTTTTTGATTGTAATTATATTTTAGGAGATCTCTAGGGTGTCGATATTACGTGCATGTCGATATTAGAGCGCTCCACCCTATATATATATATATAATATATATGAGTACAAATTTAATGAATACATAAAATATAGGTGGATACCTATAGGTATAATATACTAAATTGATATGATCACTATATAAATTTAAAATGTTCTAAATTAATAAATAAAATAATTAAAATGTTGATTTATACGAATATTAAAATATGTGTCTACGAAAATATATGTCATTGACGTAAATGTACATTTTGTGAACGTATTACCAAAGCCCTTTGCTATTACTATATTCATTATAATGACTGATAATAATACTATAGTATATTATATATTATATATTATAAAGTAATACTATGGTATACCCATGCAGATAGGTTCGACTAATTAAGTTTATCAGGTAATTGTATATGTTTACGTCATTTTACGTCGTACACTGAACGTCGTATATATATACTATAGTATAAGTATAGTATATAGTATATAATATATAGTATATTGTATAATATATACTTGTAGTATATAGTATATAATATATATACTATATATAGTATACGTCGGACACCCGTACTAAACTGTTATAATCCTCATCGTCTTCTTCTGCGTAAGGTCATCCTAAGGTCATCCGCTCATTTACTCGGTATTGTTGTATTCGTTACGTCATTTCCGGTAACGATGCGCTGTAGGTTGGTACATGATATCCATACATGTACATGTTGACGGGTATACAGACGATTGATTAGTATCGATGAGTCATTCTTTACTGGGCATCACGTGATATGATCTGTGGTTAATTAATACGCGTGCGACATTGGTTTTACATTACATTTCATTACGTATATGTTGTAATTCGTAAATATCTACATATTAATTATAGTGTTAAGTAGATCAATAACATGCGTACGCGTAGATATGTAATAATAATATACATTTGTTTACAACAATAAAATGTTAATTCGTAAACATGCAATATTTACTTTAATACATTAAATCGTTAACGAAAAATGTAAACAAACAAATTTACATTACATTTTTTAAATATTGTTATAGAAATGACAACTTTAATTATTTCCGTATGCAATCTCAAACATCTAAGTTAATAGCATGCATAGGCGATCTATTACAGTGCATGTATTTACCGGGCGACACCGTACAGTATTCGATAGCAACATTTTAGATATGTGTTCGTATCTCGAGAATGAAATTCCAAATATTTAACTATCCATATTATTCCTGTGATAGTTCTAACGCCTTCACGTTAGGCATAATATGTGGTAGTATATATATAGTGTGTTTGTGTGTGTATGTGTGTGTGTGTGTGTGTGTGTATGTGTGTGTGTGATTACACCATGTTTATACTACAGTATCTATAGATGGTTTGTTTTTACACACAATGATATTTCCCGATTATATATTATTATATTTGTATACGTTATATAATTATTATTGTTAAATTATTTACATTTATCAAATTATATACATGTATACATTTATATATTTTTATGAACATTTTAAAATGTAATAATACATTTTTATATGTGGGCGGCTTCTTCCGGTTATTTATGTGTATCAATATATATATATATATATATATATATATAGTGGAATGCCTAGATCTATAGACCTATGAAATGATGTATGAAATGATGTATAAAATGTCTGACATAAAGGGTATACCCTTTTATAGAAAAATAACGGAAAAAATAGATATAAAATATAAATTAATGTATACCTTATATATATATGTATATGATTTTGTATATTATTTAAGTGTGGGGGGTATCGTATGGGTAACATTGCATATGGTGGTCTGATTGATTGACGGTAGTTATTTATAAAAACTTTCGTAATATAGGAATATATTAATATACAATTAATAGTCTTGTTATTTTTACTATTTTTCCTTTTAATGATAAAAGACTAAAAAAGTATAATGATAATCGTTATGACAATAATACTAATTATAATTGTTAAATAATAATAACAGTCACGAAAATAACTAATGGTAACGTTAAGTGTTAACATATGATAATAGGTGAGAGAAACATGTAAGGATACATATAAGGTAAATAATATTATATGTATATTATATGATAATACAGTTATACTTTTTGTATAACAATTAAATAAATAAATATATATATATATTTAATTATTATAACATGTATATATATACATGTATTATGGATAAATATAGTATGCATAATCAATTATCTGCATAACAAATACATATAAAGTAGGTTACCTAAAGTTACCTAAAGTAGTTGTGCAATACGTAGTTAGGTACCTATATATTTATTTAATTCGATAGACTTTTATTAGAAACCTACGTATTCGATATCATACCTCTACTTCCTCATACCAACACTTACCCCCATGGTTCCCGTTTAACAAACGCTCTGCTTATTGCATACTATCTATTGTTCATTCATCAATATACTCTTCGAATTACCCAATCTATATTTCTTCTTCTCTAGTACAAAGATATTCCCTTATAGCTCTTAGAATCCATGCATCTCATCTTCTATCACTGAATTATATTGGTCCAAAACTATGGAATTCACTTCTACCTTATATTAGATCCATAAAATCGCATAAAACATTCATGAAATATATACAACAATTTATATCAGGTGGCAACCTGTAATACTAATATTTTTTGTTATTATTAATTTATTTATTAATTATCGTACTGTTTATTCTATTTTATGTTATTATTATTAATGGTATTTATTGTTTTACCTAATCTATTATTTGTATTCTATACACTTTTGAGAAATCATTTATAATTTATTTAAGTGTTTAAATAAATGTTCAATCAATCAATCAATCAATCAATATCTATATAAAGTTGAAAGTAACATAATACAGAATGTGCCCGAATACGGATACTCTCGGTATCTCAAAAAAATATTCATAATTATATAAATAGTATTTTTTATTTTTTAATTATTCAAAATAATGCTGATATATCCAATAAACTGATTTTTTTATTACGTTTTTAAATGTATGAAAAAAAATGGCAACTTAAAACCTTCTCAAGAATATACAAATGTATCGATATAAAATATAACACTAGTATATAATATGTATATTATTAAAAACCAAAGCATTCTAAATATTACATACATAATTTCTATATTTGTTATCAAATATTAAGTTATAAGCATATATATAGAGGTCATATAAATCCCTAATACGGACACTCTATATTTCTTAATATGTACAATGTCCGTCGGACACCCTATAACCAATCAGAACGCAGCATGTGAACTATTCTGATTTTCTTAAATACCACTAATGAAGTTAAATTTACAAATTTTATTATTTAGATACTTATAAGTTATAACTTATATTATTAATTTAAACAATAATAAACATAAATACATTATACACATTTTTATTATTATTTTTTTATTATATCATTTGTTAATTTTATATCTTAACTATATGTAACATGGCATTTATAAATCATTATATATTTTCGTATATATTCGTTATTTGTTTTTTATTATTATTATTGTTGTATGTCATTTTGTTTGATTTAAACAATAAACTATATATATCTATCTAATTTTATTTACTTTTTAAATTAAAAAATATTGGAGTACGAGGCATTGCACTTAACTGGATAATGAGCTATTTAACAAATAGATATCAACAGTGTATATATAATGATGTAATTTCAGATAAACTAAAAGTCATAACGGGTGTACCCCAAGGCACCATCCTAGGACCCATTTTATTTTTGATTCATATTAATGATATTACAAAATCTTCTTCTTTATGTAAGTTTACCATGTTCGCAGATGATACTACTTTATATTTTGAAAATACATCAGCCGAATTACTTAATTATATTTGTCAAACTGAATTAAAAAATATTAATAAATGGTTAATATATAATAGGTTATCATTAAATTTAAATAAAACTTGCTTTATGTCTATTAATTCAAGAACTATTATAAATATAAATTTAAATAACAGAAATATTGAAAGAGTTACATTTTATAAATTTTTAGGCGTAATTATAGACGATATATTAAACTGGAAACAACATATCTTGTTTTTAAAATCAAAACTAAAAAAAATCATATGGATTACCAACATTATTTCCAAATTTATAAATAAAAAAGCATTACTTCATATATATAATTCAATATTCATGCCTCATATAAAGTATTGTAACATATTTTGGGGAAATACATATAAATCTAATGTATCATGCATATATATTCTTCAAAAGCGAATGATAAGAATTATATGTAAAAAACATTTTTTACATCATACTAATGGACTATTTATTGATAATTCTTTATTAAAAATAAATGAAATTACATATATAAGTACATGTGAATTTATGTTTAAAATTTTCAATGATCTTCATCCTGTTATAACAAATGCATTTTTTTCTGTAACTTCATCATCTCACAACACTAGGAGCATAAATAATTTCTCAATTATTAATTTCAAAAAAGAACTATGCAGAAGAACATTAATATACATTGGACCAATTACCTGGAATAAGCTTGATAATATTTTAAAAAATATTTCAAATTATAAATTATTCAGGAAACGTATGTATACACATTTGTTATCTTCTTACTCAGTATACTTATAATCTAAATCTCATTTTTCTAATGTTATATCTTTTATCATGTCTTTTATCTAATATTGTATTATATACTAAGATCCACATTTTATTCTTATTTTAATTTATTGACGTTTATGTAAAAATTAAAAAAAAATTAATACTTTTGAGTGTTTTACTTTACAATATTTTATTTCCCCGACATTAATAATATTATTTTACTGAATTTTTGCATTTTATATTTGAATTTACTTTCATGTTTTCTTTCTTTTTAATTGACGTTTATATAAAAATAATAAAATTAAAAAAAATTGTTAGGTATTTCTTTTTTCTTTAGTATTTTCTTTAGTATTTTTTATTTCCCTCTGACTAATAATATTATTTGACTTTATTTTTAATTACATAAACATTTTGTATTGAATCTTTTTTCTTGTATACTTGATTATACTTCTTTGTTTTATTTCTCTTTATTGACACTTATATAAAAATTAGTAATTAAACTAACATTTCAGTTTGAACAAATATTTTACATTCTTTACATTATTATAAAGTATTACAAAAAAATTCCTAAAACTTATTTACTGAAAAAAAAAAAAAAAAAAAATGTTACATACAGTTCTTACCATCTTTCTAGATATTCTTTTTGTTATGTTTTATTCAGTTTTATTCAGTTTTACTTCATTTTACTTCATTTTTTTCTTCTTTTATACTAATACATCTATATTTTTGTTTAGTGTATTATTTTATAGTACTTATTATTTATTTTAGTTATTTATTTATAAATAATTAAATGATGATTACATAATTTTATGGCAAGTTCAAACAATTTATATTATTTTTCTATTTTATTCATTGTATTGTATCTATGTAAACAGGAAGTCATCTAATATTTTATAATATTTTATTTATTTAGTTTTTTTTTGAACTTGCTTTAAAATTAAGGGTAATTGTCTCGATAAGCTTTAGCTTCTACAAAAACCCTGGTGCAAACCTAAATCTGATAAAAATCTGATAATAATTACTAATTAAATTATATTAAATTAATCATAAAATGAATTATAAATAATTTAATTATAATTTATATGATATATATAGTCACATCAATAATACATCAATAATATATAGTTTATCTAGTAGTATATAGGACGTCGTATTATAACACAGGGTGTCCGTATACCGAATATATTCGGACATCGGTACAGAATACGGACACCCCTGTTATATATTTGATAACAATATTTAATAATTTTTAAATCACAATAATATCTATAATCATATAATATTAATATATTGTAATTTTTGAATAAAAATATTGAGTCATAAATGTTAAGACAATTTATTATTAAAGTTTCCGTATTAGGTTACTTTCACCTAAATATATTGTATAAATAAAATATATAACTGTAGCGTGATTAATTTTAAACTGTTAACTTGCTCGATAAGTATTATAATACTATAGAAATGGATACCTTTAAATGGGTACCAGTTAATAAATATAATAATGGAATTATTGATTAATTACATAAATGTATGAATGTAAGATAACACACATATTCTGTGTATGCTCAACTGTGCTATTAATACACATTATTGAAAACTGATATCAATATTAATTTATATCATTATAGATTATATAATATAGAAGGTACTATGGTTTGAAATGAACACATTTTCATAGCTTCGAAGCCGTCTCAGTCAAAAACAAAAACTTCGAAGCAATATCTTATTTTTTTAAATCTTCAACTCGTATCAATAAACTAAAATGTTCGGCTCTCATTGATGCGAATCCAAGCATTGTTCGTTCCATATTATGTAGGGTTTGTAGGGTGTGTACTAGGGATGTAAATGATGCCGAGCTTTTGATGCCGAGCCGAGACTATTGGTTTTTGATGCCGAGCCAAGACTTTCATTTTCGGAGAAAAAACGAGCCCATGCCGAGCCGAGACTCTAGCCAAACGAGCTCGAGCCGAACCGAGACTTTAGCTAAACGAGCCCAAGCCGAGCCGAGACTTTAGTCAAACGAGCCGAGACTCTAGTCAAACGATCCCGAGCCGAGATGAGACTTTTACAAAATATAATCGAGCCGAAATGATGCTTTTTGAAGTTATATTTTAATCATAATTTTTATATATTTATCCATATTTTTAATGTTTCCTATTTCATGTGACATAATATTAATTATATGTATCGATAAATGTCTGATTTGTTTATAATATTAATATATTTTTAATTTGATGTAGATTATGTGTTCTCTGTACTCTCAGACTTGGATATGGCTTTATTAATTTCGCGAAGTATGTTGGTGTCTTGTGATGATATGCAAAATGTGTAGTTACCAGTAATTTATAAATAATGTGGAAATTAATTGATAGTAGGTGTTGTTGTCGCATCAGTTCAGTTATTCTGATCGTATATTGATCTCGGTGTTAATTTATATATTACGCGAATGGCGATAGAATTATTTTATTTGATGTCATTAACTGATAAGGAGGTAAATTAATTAAAAGTATGTTACAAATTGTAACTTACAATAGTCCAATAAAGATTTGATTTAGCAATTTACATGTATTACAATTTATATGTGTTCTTATAATTCTAATATTATGCAATTGATAGTTGGCTGATTTAACTTTTTGTGTTTATGAACATATTAAGATTCTTATCAATTAGCACTCCTGGTAGTTATTTATGATACTTATCTGATAGTTTGTATTATAATGCAATTATTTTCGTTTGATATACAAAACAATGATTCTGCAGATGATAACTGACACTGAAACTATATTGAGCTTATGAAAACTGAGACTAACACTTGAATGATGCCTTTAATAAGCATGAGTTAATTATAGCAATGCATTTTATAGAGACTGAGACTACATCGATACTTTAGGTAACCCATTCTGAGACTTAAACGATGCTATTGTTATTTACACTGAGACTGAATCGATGCTTTAGGTATTGAGACTGAGACTGCATCGATGCTTTGGGTAACCGAGACTGAGACTGCATCATGCTTTAGGTGACCGAGACTGAGACTGCATCGATGCTTTGTGTAACCGAGACTGAGACTGCATCATGCTTTAGGTGACCGAGACTGAGACTGCATCGATGCTTTGGGTAACCGAGACTGAGACTGCATCGATGCTTTGGGTAACCGAGACTGAGACTGCATCATGCTTTAGGTGACCGAGACTGAGACTGCATCGATGCTTTGGGTAACCGAGACTGAGACTGCATCGATGCTTTGGGTAACCGAGACTGAGACTGCATCATGCTTTAGGTGACCGAGACTGAGACTGCATCATGCTTTATATTTGAGCATCATTTACATCCCTAGTGTGTACCTATAGGTATACTGTATATATCTCGTATACATATAAGTATACTGTATATCGAGGGTTAAACACGTGACACGTCGTAACTATCTCTTAGTTAATAGATACTAACGTTACCATCGATATAAAGAAATAACGATATCAACTGTCCGTATATGGATGAAGTATATCCACAGATATATAATTAGGTATCTAATAACCTAATTACATATCTGTGGTTATACACAATGCGTGTGTGCGTCGCACTGTGCGTACGTTTATAATTATGGATGTGTACAGTTAATCCGCATGTATATTAATATCAAGTTGAATTAGTACATTTTGATTTAATATTATTACATCTCGTGTTTTACTAACTTTCTTTCGATAAAACCTACACGTAAATTCTACTGTATTATATCGATGCCTATTCGTGGCCGTATCTACTTATTAAGTCGGTCATAGTACACTATAGAACCAGGTAAACAATATATTGATATAGTGGTCAGTGACCATTGACTTTAACTGGTTTGGTATGACGAATACAGTCCGGCTGATGATATCAGATAATAATGATATGTGATAACAGTTGCTGCATTATAGACGGGCTTGTCTAACGTATACGTTATCTGGTACCATGGCACACTGCACTGCTACACCACGTATGATGTATAGTCAATGACTATTAGTCATCAATGATGAATCATCACATTAAGCTTAGTACAATAACATTGCATTTATTACATTATTATATAATATATTATAAAACAAATACATTATATATATATATAATTAATATATATTATATAATAAACGTTATCTAAACAATTTATTCATTTCACCCATGCACATATCAGCATTATACCATCACCGATTACTGAATTGAATACATTGAATTCACCCGCTCAACAAGTAAGTGGAAATAGTGTATACTATATATAGTACACTTATAATATAGTATACACTATATACTGTATACACTATTCAATAGTTATTCAATAGGTTGGAGTGAAATTTAAAATAATTATGGAGATCTGGTTATGACTCGCGATTGTGATGTAACGTTATACATGGAGTTAAATAATGTCACTAATTCACGTATAACGTTACATCACTATCGCGTGTCATAACCAGATCGCCATAATTATTTCAAATTTCACTCCAACCTACACTGTATACTATACTAAAGTATATACTATACTATATTGTATATTATACTATACACTGTATAGCTGTATCTATCCTATTGTGAATCGTGCTTCATTGCTAGGTGTTCGCGATATCGTAGATTATTCCTATTGTTTTATCAACGTGTAACAATAGTATTGATTACTTGCGGTTCTAACATATATCCTATCAAATACTTGAGGTGATATGCATTCTTAATATATCTATCACGTGTCGTTAATTATCTAGATTTATCTATTAATTAATAATCCAATACCCCAATGTTAATGTTGATTGACCATAGCCAACTTATATATATATATATATATATATATATATATATATTATTAAATCAATAGATGTTATCTATATACTATATAATAATCTGATATTATACGAAAATGGAAATTAATATATTTCCAATAAAAAATAATTTATAGATTCTATGTATTTATTTTATTTAATTTGTTATGAAATTCAATATATAAAACACTAATTATTTACAAATGATATATCATGGTATACCATTGAATTGATACTTTTCAATAAATAATATCAAATGTAAATTAATTTATATATTATTAAATGAGTGATATAGTCATAGATTTATAGTGTAAACTATAAATCTATGGATATAGTACATGGATATCTTTAGTAATTAAATATGTATTGAATTTATATATCAATTCAATTCATAATATATTATTATTTATATATTATGTATATATATTAAAATAATATTTAAAATAATATAATATATTGTTCACCTTATAAGTAGTGAATTTATATTTAACATATATACACATTATTGTTTTAATTAACAATATTATTATTAAATTATCATATTGTATTCATTAAGAAAATGATATTTCTAGAAAATGATATCATGTATCTTTCTTTATATGTTTATTTTATTGCACTACATAATAATAGATAAATAATTATAAAATCCAAATTAATTCAAAATATCCTGTATACAATAGAATCTATTGAATAGATAATATAATTATATATATACCAAAGATTTTCCGAAGGTTAGATATGCTTCGCAAAATCTTTGTATATACATCAAAATTACTTATAAAATATAGAATCATTAATATATCATTTCATGTAAATATTATATCACGATATGATAATGTAACTAAGTAAAATAATGTATTATATATATATAGTATTATGTATACATAGTATTCAAACTAATTATATATTTGCATATACATATATATATATATATATATATATATATATATATATATATATATAATTGAAACCTCTCTATAAAAAAACGTCTGTATAATACAATTGTTCGCACATTTTGTTGCAATTCAACCTTTTCCATATTAAAAAACCTCTTTATAAGAAAATATTTTATAAAAGATACCTATTTATAATAAAATGTGATGTAATTGTTTATATGTTGAGTTAAGTTGGTATTGTAATGAAGATGTACACAAAATTAATTGTAATCAGTGAATTTATTTTGTATTTCTCACTGCAGTGAGATCATGCATATATGCCTGTTGCTATTGCAACAGGCAAGCATGGAGAACTCATTAATAACATTAATAGTATTTTATTAAAAATAAAACCAATGCTATCTATTTTAGACTCATCTCAGATGAGGGTGTGGAATTGATATGTCAACACTACAATAGATAGTCATGTAGTCAGCCTGCTTGTATTAGTACAACTAATGGTAGAAGTACATTTACAATGATATACATAACATACAATATCTATATTTGATATTAACTAATGAAAGTAGGTATTACGAACATTATTTTAACACAAACAATTATTAATAACTATTTTAAATAAATCACATTTCTAAAATATTCTTTTGTTTCTATGTTTAAGTTAAATAAATAAATGTACCATATATGTACATTGTACATTGTACAATGTACAATGTACAATGTACAACCTATATATAACTTTATATAACATATAGGTTATATAATGTATTTTGAATTATAAATTAATTCTTAAAATCATTGGAAAAGTTTGTCTCGGATCCCAATATTAAAGTATATAATTTTAATTTACAAATAATTTTAATATTTTCAGTAATAATTTTAATGGAGCTTCTATGAATAGATTTGAATAAATTACTTGCTGAATTAATACGTTCTACATCATCAATATGGTGCTTAGTGAATACTAGTCTCGCATACGTATTATTACTACATCTTCCAATCTATATTAATATTAGATTAAGTCAGTTATATTTCCTACTCTACCTAATTTAATAATATGTTCTAATTTTCTATTTTTTTCAGGATAAAGTTACAATTATTATTTCTAAATTTAAGCTTATAATTAATAATATGGCTTTTATTCCTTTATGTTATAATATTTTACTTTGATGTGGTATATATTATTTTACTCGTTTATTCTACTTCTTTCTCTGAAGTGTTAGATATCATGTTGGCTTCTAAATCATCTTCTCCTATTGACCCATTGCCTCTGTCTTTTTTTCATAATCTTACTTTTATACTAACTCTATTTATTTTAAACATTATTAACATTTCTTTCCATTCTGGTAGGATTTATTCAATATTAAAATGATTTTATTATTGAATTTAAGTTTTAAATCAAACTTAAATGAAATTATATAATATATAAGTTAATATTTGGCTACAATACTACGCTAATATACTAATATTTATTTTACATATAAAATTATGTTCAACTTATATCAATAACTTAAGTTATTGATATAAGTTGAATATTGGGATATTCTTAATTTTTACTGTAAAATCCTCTAGATGGTATTCTTAATTTCTAGTGTGGAAAACCCTCTAAATGGTATTCTTAATTTCTACTGTGGAAAACCCTCTAAATGGTATTCTTAATTTCTACTGCAGAAAACCATATAAATGGTATTCTTAATTTCTACTGTGGAAAAAAATCTAAATGGTATTCTTAATTTCTACTGTGGAAAATCATCTAAATGGTATTCTTAAATCCGATAATAGAAAACCCTTAATATGGTATTCTAAAAATTTCACTGCAGAAAACCATCAAAAGGGTTCTATTATAAGCACACCTTAAATACCATTTATTTTACTGCAGAAAACCATTTACTTATTACAGTGTAAGTTGGTGGGAGTCGGTAATGGAATGGTCAAATCGATTTATTGAGAAAATGGTTCGTATAGAATCTATACTATAGATGAACGAATTATACGATTTAAAGGGGATAATGAAGTATTAGGGAGATGATATAGTAGTGAGGAGCAGTAGTCGATACGAGAGAGGACGAGTGCATTTATGAGGACAGTTGTAAGAGGGCGGGTTAAGTCTTTTCTTATACGACGAATTTTTAAGAGGTGGTAGTTAGCTGTTTTAGATATATTAGCTAGATACATTCATTTTAAAAACATGCTATAATAAAACCTAGTAAAGAAATCAGGGTTGGATGTTGAGTGTTTATCTAATTATAGATTAATATCTCAATTACCTTTTGTAAGTAAAATATATAAAAATAGTTGCCAAGCAATTAATCAATTATCTAAATGTAAATTCATTATTTGATACTTGACAAAGAGCATATAGGAAATGTCATAGTTCTTAAATACTTCTTCTCTCAATTCTTAATAATTTTATTAATAAGCTTAATAATAATTCTAATAGACACATTATTTTATTAGATCCATCAACGGTATTTGATATTATTGATCATTCTATTTTAATTAAACGTATTGAAGATATTGGTATTGTAGGTATTACACTAGCTTAGATAACATCGTGCATATCTGAAAGAACATTTCTATAAAAATTAATAAACATTATTCATCTACTTGTAAAATGTATTATGGAGTACCTCAAGATTATGTATTAGGGTCATTGCTATTTTCTCTTTATATCTTGCCTCTTAAAAATATTATATATAATTTTCCAATACAAATAGTAAAATATCAAATTTTTCTGATGATATTTAATTAAATATTTAATTTCCAATAATAGCCAATTTATCTGATAATATCGCTATAATTGATTGTATTTATATGGTTACAAATTGGTTTTTACTAAATAGCTTAATGTTGAATATGAATAAAACTCAACTTCTAAATATATCTAGAACATCATCAGTTTTTCCTTCTGTTATCATTTATTCTATCAAAATTGTTCCTCGAAATAATGTTAAAAACCTTGGTTATATTTTTGATGATAACCTACATTTCTCCAATCAGATAGATAATGTATGTAAATCAAATAATTATCAATTATATAAAATACGATAAATAAGGATATTCTTACCTTTTAGAATTTATAAAATGTTAATAGAATCATTAGTTATGTCACGTATAAATGATTGTTGTTCTCTATATTATGACCTCCTTGTTACTTCTACTAAATCCTTAGATATAATCATTGTTATGTTATCCACTTGTATATTACTCCCCTCTTATAAGCACGCATAATGGACCATTCCATATTATTGTATATCTACCACATGCGTGATATTGTATACCAACGTGATATCAGCGCACGTACGCCTAGTGCCTGGTATCACGCACGCACATTCCAACCGTCTCGCATGATCGCCCACGTGCAGACGGCTGCCTATATATAGCGGACCGCCGCGATGTATAGGCAGTGCTAGAATCACCCAATAAACTATAGAAGCCTTGTCGCTCGTATCTATGCATATATAGGCATACGCCTTATACATATATATATATATATTGATATGTATATAACAATCATGATATCATGGATAATAGTTTTACATCTTGTAAAATGATATTCCCATGAATCAGTAGATTATAACTTAGTTAATTATAAATTTTTAAATATGTACCATGGTAAATCTCTGAAGAGATCTACCTTCAGTTGACTCATTTTCCGAATGATTTATTTGAATGACCTCCTACAATTCAGAGTTTACAAGATATTACTACGAAACTCTCCTACTCGGCTATTACTAAAGAGGAAATACGATCTATCAAGATATGGTCAACTATATTTCAATGTAGCTGCAGCCGATCTATGGAATGCGCTACCTGTAGCATACCATCAATAACTAATATAAATTATTCGTCGTTTAAATCTAATATATTATTATAAATTCGTAAAAATTAATTTTATTATTTACAACTGATTTATATTCTTTTTGTATTTTTATATTTGTTTACACAATAGAGAACATTTAACGTTATTTTTATATTTAAATAAACATTTATTCATTCAATAGATAAATGCCGCAGATCGAGATCAGAACATATAAATGTCTCTTTTTTATATTTACATCTTCTTTTAATATTATAAAATGTGATGATTTTGTAGAAACATTTTCTTTGGTAGAAAATCTATCCGAGATAATTCACTAATGAATTGACATCTTATGTTGTTATTATATATAATGATATATCAGAGTTTCCAATTAACATATGAATTATGTTTTATATTTTATATTTCTTTTTTTTCTCTGATGTTTAGGTGAATTCTTTTTAATTATCATCATGTATAACAACTTCTTCTTTATATTGCGAAAGACAGCAGCCTACTAAATCCGTTTCTATCAGATCATTAATCTTTACCTAATGAATAAAATATAAACTAGTTTTAATATATAATAAATATAAATACTGTCGCATATAGTATCTGTCTGCTTGAGAATTACATATTCTTTTTGAATCCGATTGTAAATATTATTGATAGTGAGAAAATAAAATCAATAAATCTGTAGTAAAGCAAATTAACTGTAAAGTATAAACATGCATTTACCTATATATTACAAATATTTTAACTCTTAACAAAAATCATCTTAATATCCCTTTTAGTTAATAATCTTTTAGTTTTTCTACATCAAATATTATAAGATTCTGAACATGATAATACAGAATACTAAAATATGTAACAGATTATATTATGTTATTTTCAGACTGTTTTCCATTTTTGAGCTCCAGCTTCTTTTCATCTTATGTATTGCTATCCATGATAAAGCTTTGCGAATTTCAAAATCTTTTTGTGAGCTAGCCATCCATGCTCCCAAATATTTAAAATTATTGACATTGTTAATCAGCATGCCACAGTTATCTAGTTTAATGTTGACCGGATTTGTCTGATTTAACGTCATGACTTCGGTTTTATTTGAGTTCAATTAAAGACCGATATTATCGACTTATGTTTCAATGTATGTTAATAGTTGCTGAGCTTGTCCGATTTATTGTGATATAAGTGCTATATCATCTCCGTAGCTGAGGTCTGTTAGCTGTATTGATGGATGTCGTCTCCCTTGTTGTTGTATTATCTCGAGTCCGAATTCTGCTTCTCGTCCATCAATAGCTTATCGCATGGTGTAATCTAGTATGGTCACAAAGAGAAAAGTTGATAGTGTGTCACCTTGCAAGACACCCTTTATTATTTGAAAATTGTCTGTCTCCATCAGGTGTTATAACTTTTGTGTAAGTGTCTTTATGCGTTATGGCGATTGATTGTATAATATTGTAGGGTATACAATATGATTTTAGTATACGGAGCATTAGTTCTATGTTGATATTGTCGAATGCCTTCTTGAAATCGACAAAAATGATAATGGCCTTAAGATTGGGATTATCACTCCTTCGATTAAACGTACTATAGATTATATGTGTAAGGTCGTGGATCTTCCAGGTCTGAATGCGTTTTGTGTGGGACGTAGTATAGGGTTTATGTATTGTTAAATTCGATTTAGTATCATTTTATTCGTCATTTTAGCTGCTATGATTGATAGTGATATGCCTCTGTAGTTCCCTGCTTCTTCAAGATGATCAGATTTGGGAAATGGAACAATGTTGCAGTTTAGCCATTACGATGGTATGCAGTGTTACCGTCTATTAGATTTTCCTTTACTTTGCTATATTATTCGTTCGTAAAAGGTCCAGTTTGTATATCGAGGATACTTTCACTGATAGTCTTGATTTGTATGGAACTTGTTTCATGTTCCTGTACCTCACATAGCAGTTTCTTAAAGTGTTCGTACCATTTGCTTACACGATCCTCCTTACTACTGGCCTTGATTGTCCCACTTTTTTGGGTTTCTCCGTTCAGTCACTTTATTAATTAACTTCCATCTCTCTGAGTGCATGTCTGCATTGCTCATTGGTTTGTTCAATATATTTGATGTGGGAGTCTAGAATTTCAGCTTCTATGATGTCGTATTCTTCTTATAGAAGTTGTTTAGCTTTATATAGTTTTTCTTGTGAGTTATTTGCGTTGGGAACGGAATATTCCTTGTATGCAGCTTGAACGTCATTTCTTAGTTCGCTAATTCTACTATCTTGGGAGATTATTTTATCGCGTGGTTTATTTTCAAATGTATTAATGATGCTGCTGCTTCCTTATTCATTTTTAAGAAGTGCTCATCAGTGTCGACTTTCTCATTTATTAAATTATTAACCAATATATTCGTCTTTCTTTCTTTATAGCTTATAGGTTATTAAATGGTTTGCCTCCTATAGATATACTAGATGGTTGGTTTGTTACAGAGTCCAGCATTATTTTTTTAAGTGTAGATCATCTACTAGATGACATTAAATTAATGAATTAATTAATTAATGAATTAATGAATTAATGAATTAATGAATTAATGAATTAATGAATTAATGAATTAATGAATTAATGATTAATTAAGATTGGTCAAATTATATATATACATATTTTGACCAATCTGAATTAAATTCATCTACTCTTGCATTATACTCATTTCGAGTGATTAATAAATATTTTTTATATGAACTTTCGACATGATTATTAAAATTAACTTTATATACATTATATATCCTTTATAAACTTTATTTTTATTTATTTAATTATTTATATATATTTATTTTATATATGGGGGTATAGCTCAGTGGTAGAGCAATCGACTGCAGATCGATAGGTCACTAGTTCAAATCTGGTTGCCCCCTAATTAATTTTTTAATTTTTTAATCAAATTAGTTTTAATAATTAGTTAATACTAATTAGATTTTATAATTCAATTATAATTAATTAACTATACATTATTACGTAATTATTAGTATATATAAATTTTTAAACCTTAATTTGATTTATTTTTATATTTAATATATTTAACAATTATATTTGACATAAAATAACTTATATATACTAATAATTACGTAATAATTTATAGTTAATTAATTCTAATTGAATTATAAAATCTAATTAGTATTAACTAATTATTAAAACTAATTTGATTAAAATATTAAAAAATTAAAAAATTAATTAGGGGGCAACCAGATTTGAACTAGTGACCTATCGATCTGCAGTCGATTGCTCTACCACTGAGCTATACCCCCATATATAAAATAAATATATAGAAATTATTAAATAAATAAAAATAAAGTTTATAAATATATATAATGTTTATAAAGTTAATTTTAATAATCTTTAGGTATTTTATTTCCTATTTAAGTTTTAAATATACGATTACTATTTATAATAATAACATCCATTATTTTTAATAATAACTTCATTCGACCTCCTTTATATTTTAATATATAAAATCATTTTATAAACATTTTAAAAATGTATAAACAAATATATGTTTGTTCATTAAGTCAATGATTGACTTGTATTTTACAAGTCACTGGTCTTGTATCCAAAAATAATTTAAATTATATTTATCTATCAATTAGTTTAAAAATCGTATTTAAATCTTCTATATTAATAAGTTTAAAGTTTTAAATGATGTTTTATAAGGGTAACAGTAAACTCGGACCAGGTAAATTCGGTCCAGGTAAACTCGGACCACTTTTGAAATAAACTAGGAACACTTTTGAGAAAACTTGGACCACTTTTATGCTTTAACCCATATTATATAAGTATAATAAGAAATTTTATAATACCCATAGAAATATGAGCGAGTTCTCTCATATGTCAATGATAATACCTAATATTTGAAATAAACATTAAATATAGTACTATTATAATAATTATAATTAAATTATTATTATAATAATTATGAAAATATTTCATTAAACTTTAACAAGTATTATTTTACAGCTTTTAATATAAATTATTAAATTGTCAGTACTAACAATTTCATGGGGTACACAAACATACGTATATTTATATGACAAACAAAATCATATATATATATATATATATATATATATATATATATATATATATATATTTAAGTATATATATAGGTACCATAGCATGTGTAATGATAACATTGTTATAATTTAATAATTACATATTTTAATAAAATATTATATTTAATATAATGCTAAGTATCCTTTATCTTGAACGAATACTATATTCAATATTATTATAATATTATTATAATAATTATATTCAATATTATATTATATTAAATAATTATGATATTAAATATAATTATTATATTATATTCAATATAATATAAAATAATATTGAATATAATATATAGGTAATAATATAATATAATATTATATTAAATATTCACTTTTAAAAAAATCATTATGATTATTATTAGTATCATAACGAGCCGCATGAAAGTAGGCACATTTTTTCACACGTGATATGTTGTGGGCGGGGCTTGTGGGTTGTGAACCTAGAGGACATGCATATTATATTCAAGGACTTGAACTTGAACTATTCTGCGCGCTAAAAATAATGAATTCGCTATACACTATTTTAATTCAGTGATTAGTTACAACTTTAAATGAATTATTGAATTTGCAGTGATATATAATTTATATTCATACACGATTATTCAGATATAAATAATACGTATATGCATGGATATTATATATATATATATATATATATATATAAATTTGCAGATATAAATAATACGTATGAGCTACGCGACGCGCAATGAGCGTGTATATAATATATATATATTTTTTTTATTTTTTATTACATTAATAATATTAAATTTTAATATTATTACTATTATAAATTATTCTATTCTAATTCTAATATGATACGTACATATGATATCTATATAGTTTTAGAATGCCAGTTTAATTTCAAGTAGAACGTATACATTATATATGTATAATAATGTAATCCATCGATATGTTATCAGTTATAGTAACTGTATAATTAAATATTTTTTATTAAATTTGATTTATTTTATTAAATTTCGATTTTTACTATTAGAAATTAATTTATTCTAATTTGAATATAATACGTACATATGATATCTATATAGTTTTAGAATGCCAGTTTAATTTCAAGTAGAACGTATACATTATATATGTATAATAATGTAATCCATCGATATGTTATCAGTTATAGTAAATGTATAATTAAATATTTTTTATTAAATTTGATTTATTTGATTAAATTTCGATTTTTACTATTAGAAATTAATTTATTCTAATTCAAATATGAAATGTACATATGAGATCGTTATAGTTTTAGAATGCCAGTTTAATTTCAAGTAGAACCTGTTAATTATATATGTATAATAATATAACCCATCGATATGTTATCCGTTATAGTGTAACTGTACAATTAAATATTTTTTATTAAATTTGATTTATTTTATTAAATTTCGATTTTTACTATTTGAAATTAATTTATTCTAATTCGAATATGATACTTAAGTATGATTTCGATATAGTTTTAGAATGCCCGTTTAATTTCAAGTAGAACCAGTGAGAAATCCCTGGTAAAACCAATTATAAATGTATAATAGGATATATGTATAATAGTAATACTCGCCATCAATATATTTATACATCGATGTATCGATTGATCAATACATATATGTAAACCGCGCTTTACGCGTAGGATATATATATATACCTACTATACGACGTATAGTAATTACTAAAACACACACACACACACACACACACACACACACACACACACACACACACGTATCATACGTGACGTATGTATATATATAAGTGTAATATACACATATGCTATATACATATAATATACTATATATATATACACTGATGTGTCTAGTATACAGTGTATATGTGTATCATAGATTTTTTTTAGAGTAGGTTATATAGAGATACCTACTCTAAATCTATGATGTATATGTATATGTATAGATCTGTATATGCTAATTTTAGTGTATATTGAGAAACCATTGCACTGCGGCGCGCATGTGGAATATGTTGACCTTGTCCTCATCAAGCCCCTATTACATTACATTAATTAAGGAGCGGCTGTTGATGGCTAGTTAATTCTCCATAAAAAGTGGAGGCCATCACACTATAATTGGTTATATTCAACTACAATCAGTTATTATGGGGGTGCTTCAATGGTGATATATATTTTATTTGGGATTTTTATTGGGATTTTTATCGATGGATTACATTATTATACATATATAATGTATACGTTCTACTTGAAATTAAACGGGAATTCTAAAACTATATCGAACTCATACATAAGTATCATATTCGAATTAGAATAAATTAATTTCTAATAGTAAAAATCGAAATTTAATAAAATAAATCAAATTTAATAAAAAATATTTAATTATACAGTTACTATAACTGATAACATATCGATGGATTATATTATTATACATATATAATGTATACGTTCTACTTGAAATTAAACGGGCATTCTAAAACTATATCGAACTCATACATAAGTATCATATTCGAATTAGAATAAATTAATTTCTAATAGTAAAAATCGAAATTTAATAAAATAAATCAAATTTAATAAAAAATATTTAATTATACAGTTACTATAACTGATAACATATCGAGGGATTACATTATTATACATATATAATGTATACGTTCTACTTGAAATTAAACGGGCATTCTAAAACTATATCGAACTCATACATAAGTATCATATTCGAATTAGAATAAATTAATTTCTAATAGTAAAAATCGAAATTTAATAAAATAAATCAAATTTAATAAAAAATATTTAATTATACAGTTACTATAACTGATAACATATCGATGGATTATATTATTATACATATATAATGTATACGTTCTACTTGAAATTAAACGGGCATTCTAAAACTATATCGAACTCATACATAAGTATCATATTCGAATTAGAATAAATTAATTTCTAATAGTAAAAATCGAAATTTAATAAAATAAATCAAATTTAATAAAAAATATTTAATTATACAGTTACTATAACTGATAACATATCGATGGATTACATTATTATATATATATATAATGTATACGTTCTACTTGAAATTAAACGGGCATTCTAAAACTATATCGAACTCATACATAAGTATCATATTCGAATTAGAATAAATTAATTTCTAATAGTAAAAATCGAAATTTAATAAAAAATATTTAATTATACAGTTACTATAACTGATAACATATAGATGGATTACATTATTATACATATATAATGTATACGTTCTACTTGCAATTAAACGGGCATTCTAAAACTATATCGAACTCATACATAAGTATCATATTCGAATTAGACTAAATTAATTTCTAATAGTAAAAATCGAAATTTAATAAAAAATATTTAATTATACAGTTACTATAACTGATAACATATCAATGGATTACATTATTATACATATATAATGTATACGTTCTACTTGAAATTAAACAGGCATTCTAAAACTATATCGAACTCATACATAAGTATCATATTCGAATTAGAATAAATTAATTTCTAATAGTAAAAATCGAAATTTAATAAAATAAATCAAATTTAATAAAAAATATTTAATTATACAGTTACTATAACTGATAACATATCGATGGATTACATTATTATATATATATATAATGTATACGTTCTACTTGAAATTAAACGGGCATTCTAAAACTATATCGAACTCATACATAAGTATCATATTCGAATTAGAATAAATTAATTTCTAATAGTAAAAATCGAAATTTAATAAAAAATATTTAATTATACAGTTACTATAACTGATAACATATAGATGGATTACATTACTATACATATATAATGTATACGTTCTACTTGCAATTAAACGGGCATTCTAAAACTATATCGAACTCATACATAAGTATCATATTCGAATTAGACTAAATTAATTTCTAATAGTAAAAATCGAAATTTAATAAAAAATATTTAATTATACAGTTACTATAACTGATAACATATCAATGGATTACATTATTATACATATATAATGTATACGTTCTACTTGAAATTAAACAGGCATTCTAAAACTATATCGAACTCATACATAAGTATCATATTCGAATTAGAATAAATTAATTTCTAATAGTAAAAATCTAAATTTAATAAAATAAATCAAATTTAATAAAAAATATTTAATTATACAGTTACCAAAGATTTTCCGAAGGAAAGATATAACACTTACGCGAAATCGTGTAATTCGAATTTGTATACAAAATACCCTGGTGCCACCTATAGCGGGTTACTTTTAGGAACTATGCGTTGTTTATAATGTAAATTCGTATTTAACTATACACTTTTAAAATGTTAAATAATATGCTTTAAATTAATATTTATATGATGAAAATTAAGTGTTCATTACTAATATATAACAAATAAATATGATATTTATGTTTTAAATGCTATAAGTATATATTTAGTAAGTAAAAGTTAATTTATATTGCATGTAATTTAATAGAGCAATGAAAACATTGTTGTATGCAAACAGAGCCGAACCTAAAGCTATTTCAGTAATTTCAATACTGCTGCTAGCAGCGGCTGGGGATATTACTAAATTACGTTGCATGCATAGGGAGTGTTATATCTTTGCTTCGCAAAATCTTTGCAGTTACTATAACTGATAACATATCGATGGATTAAATTATTATACATATATAATGTATACGTTCTACTTGAAATTAAACTGGCATTCTAAAACTATATAGATATCATATGTACGTATTATATTCAAATTAGAATAAATTAATTTCTAATAGTAAAAATCGAAATTTAATAAAATAAATCAAATTTAATAAAAAATATTTAATTATACAGTTACTATAACTGATAACATATCGATGGTTTAAATTATTATACATATATAATGTATACGTTCTACTTGAAATTAAACTGGCATTCTAAAACTATATAGATATCATATGTACGTATTATATTCAAATTAGAATAAATTAATTTCTAATAGTAAAAATCGAAATTTAATAAAATAAATCAAATTTAATAAAAAATATTTAATTATACAGTTACTATAACTGATAACATATCGATGGATTACATTATTATACATATATAATGTATACGTTCTACTTGAAATTAAACTGGCATTCTAAAACTATATAGATATCATATGTACGTATCATATTAGAATTAGAATAGAATAATTTATAATAGTAATAATATTAAAATTTAATATTATTAATGTAATAAAAAATAAAAAAATATATATATTATATACACGCTCATTGCGCGTCGCGTAGCTCATACGTATTATTTATATCTGCAAATTTATATATATATATATATATATATATATATATATATATATATATATATATATATATATATATAATATCTATGCATATACGTATTATTTATATCTGAATAATCGTGTATGAATATAAATTATATATCACTGCAAATTCAATAATTCATTTAAAGTTGTAACTAATCACTGAATTAAAATAACGTATAGCGAATTCATTATTTTTAGCGCGCAGAATAGTGTATGTTCAAGTCCTTGAATATAATATGCATGTCCTCTAGGTTCACAACCCACAAGCCCCGCCCACAACATATCACGTGTGAAAAAAATGTGCCTACTTTGATGCGGAATCGTATCAGATTGTATCATAATGATTATGATTATAATTTACCTACTTTCAATTTTATAAATAAAAAACCGTGGTTCTATAAAATGAAGTAATACCTATAACCTATTATTATTTTTAATAATTAAAAATATTATTATATCAGTGACAATATTATATTGTTTATATTGAATATAGGTTAATGATTAAATCATTTAGGTAATAAATGAATACCAGAAATTCGGACCAGGTAAACTCGGACCAGCTAATCTCGGACCACTTTTGAAATAAAATTCGGACCACTTTTGAAGAAGATTCGGACCAGTTTAAAATAACTATATATAGTATACTTCTATAATATGGGTTAAAGCATAAAAGTGGTCAGAGTTTTCTTCAAAAGTGGTCCGAGTTTACCTGGTCCGAGTTTACTGGTACCCTTTAGTTCATATTAATTAATAAACTTATTTATAATAAATAATTATATAAAAACTTATAAAATAAATCTGCGTCAGTGGTGTAATGGTTAGCATGGTTGCCTTCCAAGCAGTCGATCGGGGTTCGATTCCCCGCTGACGCAAATATATTTTTTTAATAAAATATAATTATTTTATTACAGTATTACAGAACTATATGAACCATTTATTTTTGATTTGTAAATGTATTGGTTGGTGACTAAAAATATATAACTCATGGCCAATAGACAAAAATAGGAAAACACTAGATGGTTACAGGAGTAAACAAACTATCGAATCCAAAAGTAATTTTAAACTTGCTATGTACAATCTAACAAAAATACACCAAATAGAAGTGGGATATATAGCCACATTATATAACTTAGGACTTATACTATAAACTTATATAATGCGTATCTTAAATTTTCTATTAAGCGTTTATTAGCAAATGTAAGATACCTTAAAGTAAGAGAATACTTACTTAGTAAATACAAAAAATATCAACCTTATAAGGTTATACAGTAATGTAAACATGTAAATGTATATAGTTGACACAGCTATACATATATTTCGTACAATGTAGAGATACTTACTACAATTTAGAGATAAAAACACACATATAGATAGCATACATAAACCACATCAACTAAATATATATTAACTATTATAAAACAAGACATGTAGTCTACATGATGTAGATACTGTGTTAGAATACATAAATCCTGTAAAATAAACGGCCCTGCACTGAAAACAGCATGCCACATTTGCAAGGAAATAGGGCACTGGTCCAAATTATATAGAGCTAAAACTATTACGAAATCGACCAAATATGACGAATTTACATTATATAAAAATACAACTTCAGACAACTATGACACGTTTTCGGTAATACATACAAATAAAACTGAAGCATACGTAAATCTAAAACTAACTAACTTCATAACATCTAGCATACGAGAAAAAATAGATACTGGAGCCCAAGGAAACATACTTCCCCTGCACATCCTTGAACATTGAAACTACAAAACAGACGATATAATCAAGAACATTTTGAACTGATCTCAAGTAACATACACTTGGTGACATGTACTTGTGGCAAACTTATACATAAATGCACAATAGACCTATATACAATACAATGATAATTATCATTGTTATAGTTATCATTATTATAATATGACCACATCCACTTGTTACGTAGTTGCCATTCTAGGGCCTGCGATATTAGGCTTGTGATCACTATTACGTAACCTAAACTTAGTATGGCATGCATTCGAATGTCTCTGATCGATTTGATTTTTCCTGAAGGTCGGCCAGGGATTGCTACATCATAGGCTCGTGGTCACTTGGACTGCTTGCATACTGGAAGGGGACCACCTATTAGTGAGAGGGTTACGCACTACAATATTATCATATGGTTCTAGTTTCGCAAGATGTTTCGTTGTAAAAAGTTTGTTATAATTGTATGTACATATAGTTTGTCGTTCAGTTATTCGGTATCAGTATCATTTATCAGTATCCCGGGTATCCCATGTTCTGATTTAAAAATATATTTTAGTTATCCTACCCCATCGCATTTAAGATAGTGTCATTTTTATTTCAATAATTTGGTCGATTGACCATATTTCCTTTGAAAAATATTTTCTCCCCATTATTTCACCAATATTAGATGAAACAATATTTAAACGCCAAGGTGCGAAACTATTTTCTAAACTCGAATCACGAGCCGGATACAACACACCAAAAGGTAGATACAAATGTAATCGATTACTATTTTGGATGAATTAAGCCAAGATGTATTTCAAGAAAGTATGGACATAATCCTTGAGTGCCTAGTCGCCCTACCTATTACTGATGAAATCGGTGTATTTGGTAAACAAATTAAGAATATGACGATAACTTACTAACACTCATGGAATACACCAAACATAATGGATTTGTATTCAATGAAGAAAAATGCTCGCTTATCAATTGAACTATCAAATTACTTTTCTTAGGAATTCTCTTTGATATAGACGAAGTACATCCAAACAAAAACCGCATAGAAGATATAGCTATATCAACTCACTCAAATATCATAAGAACCACACTGAACTACGAGAATTCTTATGTACAGCTAATATATGTCTCCTTTTACTGAAAACTTATATATATAAGTTTATTATATTAAAATTATATATAATATATCTACCACATTACACACATTATGAGATCTACTAAAAGACAAAGAATACAATTGGACAGAAAATCCATAGACAACTTTCGACAACATAAAAAGTGAAATTTACAAAAAACAACATTAGCTTACTTAAACCCGAATTTAACAACAGTAGCTCTAAAAGACGCTTCTAATAGAGGATTGGGATCCGTTATATAGCAAGGAAATAAACCTAATTCATTCGCCCCAAAGTCCTTATCCAAAACCAAACAAAACTATGCTAATATAGAAAGAGAAATACTATCTAGAGTATTTGGCTGAAACACAAACTTCTACAAATGATAATATGCACAAGCATAGACAAAACCCCTTCTAAATTACAAATAATGAATACAATCCTACAATGTATCTGTTACATACAAACCTGGCATTACAATGAATTTGACGGACACTATAATGTATTATGTTTGAATATTATGCATGTTACGAGTATATTCGTATAATATATATATTATATAATATATATATATATAAATATATATATGTATATATTAAAAAAAATTATTAAATATGATTAAATTATATTAAATATAAGTATGTCATATTATTTAATAATATTATATTATTAACATATAATAAAATAGATAATTATCTAAATATAATCAAAGTGGTTGTATTGATATAATACAATACCTCAATAATTGATTTAATGTAGGTAAATAACATTTTAAAACATATAATATATTGTTTAATCATAAATTACACAACTTTATAATGAATATTTTTTTTTTGAAAATCATTATTACATACCTTACCTTGTTACCTTGGTCCCTTAGCCTGTTGAGCCGTGGGGGCGTGTCACGTTGAAACAAAATTTTCTCCACTTTTTCCGGTCATATACAATTTAATTTAGTTCATTGAAGCCTTTTCCGGTCCATTCTTTTATATTATCTATCCATTGTTTTTTTGGACGTCCACGGGATCTTTTACCTTCGACATTACCCTGAAGGATTATCTTGGCAAGTCCATCGCCTCTGGTCACGTGTCCATACCATTTCAGTTTTCTCCTTTTAACTGTTGTGAGGATATCGGTGAAGGGACTTGTTAATGATGATGATATTCGGTCTATTATTTCTTGATTAGTAACTCTATCAAGGTATGTTATACCGAGTAATTTTCTGATGTTCTTCATTTCGAATGCTAGTATTCTTTTCTCGAGTTCAGCAGTTAGAGTCCATGTTTCACATGCATACAGGAATATCGAGTTGACAAGAGAGTCCATGAGTTTTAACTTGTACTTTAGACGTATGTCTTTATCATTCCATATTATCTTTAGATTGCTATATGCTTGACTTGCTTGTGCCGCTCTTGACAGGATTTCTTTTCTTGATCCATTTTCGTTTATGATTGATCCTAGATATTTGAAGCTTTTTACGGTCTCAATTATTTCGCCATGAATATCAATGTTTGGTTGACAATTGTCGTCGTTTAACATAAACTTAGTTTTAGAAGGATTTATTTCCATTCCAAATCTATTTGCTGATTTAAAAAGACACTCAGTTAAATTTATTAGTTCTTCTTCCGAGCCAGCTAAACCATCTATATCATCAGCAAAGCGGAGATTTGTTATATTTCGGCCATTTATCTTTATTGAACCAGTATGATTGCTTAGCGCGTCGTTCAATGTATGATTACATACACATCTATTTATATATCACAATGTGAAATTGACATTACTTTTTATTCAAAATTATAATAATTTTAATAAGTTCCTCAGTTATTAAAACCATTATTGTATAATAATTATTAATGAATGTATATAATTTATATTACAAAGAAAAATCTAGCCGAGAGAGAAGCACTTTGATAAATGATGACCCAGATAGGCATCCCTCATAAATATATTGCGATAATAAAAAACCTATATAACGATAAAAACTGTGCAATAATTTCTAGTGGGCAACGAACAGACTGGTTCCCTGTTAACATGGGCGTGAGATAAGGATGCATCATGTCGCCGAACCTATTCAATATATTCCTAGAACATGTAATGAAGGGTATCACATGATTGATAGAAATCTCCGACCTGATGATGAAATGTCAATTGATATCAGGTACGCAGATGACAAAACTTTAGTATCGGCTGTTTTTTGAAAAATTGCAAATAGCAACTTCAGAACTAGAAAATGCTTGTCATAAATGGGGCCTAGGCCCTAGGATCAATCACTTAAATGTGCAATTCTGACAACTGAAAATAAGGGCATCAATAACGGCAATAATATTGTCCCCAAAGTTAACCAGTTCAAGTTTTTAGGCATCCTAGTCCCCAACTATCCAGATGATGTTCTGCAAAAAATGTCGATGGCGTCTCATACTTTTGGTAGACTGAGAGAGACAATATGGACTTCCAGATGCGTATCTACAAAATTCAAGATTAGACTGTAAAAATCCCTCAAGCTACTAATAGCTATATACGGGTCAGAGACATGGACAATAAGGCAAAAAGAGATCAATTCCCTGCTGGTTTTCGAAATAAAGTGTTTAAGAGCTACCCTGCGAGTTACAAGGAGTGACATACTCAGTAATATAACGATTCGAAAATCGTTGAACATAGTTGAAACTATAGAAGAGGTAATTCTGAAAAGACAACTTCTTTGATTCGGACATGTAGCAATACGCCGAGATATGATTAATGCTAGCTACAAGTTGAACTTCACAAATCCAATATAAAGATGACGTCCATTAAAGAGATGGTCGGATGGCATCAGAGAGATAGTAGTGGTGTTCTACTTCTTACCTTGGAAAGAAGGGCAGAAGACCTAGAGGCCTACAAAAATCAAGTGTACATGTGTTATACAAGGAGACGCCAAGTCCTACACAACTAAGTCAATTAAGTCAATTTATATAGCTATTTAAATAAAAATAAACAATTTAATTATATAATATGATTACATTTATACCTATTATATGTTTGCTTCATATTTATAACATTTATATAATATTATAATAATATATTTGTTATTAAAAAATAATACATTTTATTGAAAATATAATTCATAAAATGGTATGATAGATTGATCATATTATGTTAGGATAAGTTACAATAGTACTTTCCTTTATATTATTTAGTAAAATGATTATATTTGGTGATATTTTGCTATTAAATATAACTAACTATTATTAGTAATAATGTATTAATGTATTAATACAAAACAATCTCTTTTTACATTTCAATACAATTCATAAGTATAATATTCAGCCTAATCTTAGCGTAATAATTAAATTAAAATTAAATTAATTAATACATTTTTAATAAATATTGTATAATAGGCACGTACATTTAACTATAATTACACCTATAGGTTAGTGTTATACTCACTCCCTGGTATAACATAGAATGTAGGCAATTATAACTTATACTATAATTTATAATTTTAAAGTTCAATTAAATTAAAAAACGATAAAACCACGAAAAAACCTATTAAAAAAAACAATTTAAAAAATCAAATAAACCCTGCATAGAGATATGATATATTTTGCAAAAATAGTTGCACAAGAAAAAAAACGGATACCATATAATAGAGGATATGAGTCAGAATATAAATCAAATATCATAATCTATAGACGATATATGCATGATTTACACCATGTAATGATCATTGCAGTCGACTGCACCATTAATACCTATCATATAAATCCTATAAATAAGAATATCATTAGTAGAGAGTCAAATGCACATGAAAGATCAATAAGGACAAGTTGGAAAAAAGAAATAGATACTTAAGTATAAATATTATTCAAGATTTATAAGGGGGCAGTTTCAGTAGGGTGCTTATAATATCAATATTATAAATACGCTCGGAAGGATATCATAAAATAATACAGGAAAATAAATTTATATATTTGATGTATAATATTGCGATCAAAGATTTTTCTAAGGAGTGTAAGTTGAAATATGTGGCAGTTGTTATAAATAATATTAGGATTAGAAGGAGACATTTCAAGGTTTGGAGTACTTATGGATTGTTTAACTATTGTGGACAAATTCCATCAGATAGGGAAGATGAGATAATATAATGTATGTAGGGGATAGAATATCAATAAGTTTATTATAAAGAAATATTAATATGATCAGATGGAGAGGAGGATGTGGATTTAATAATAATATTAAATATATGAGATTAAAGATACAAAAACATGAGATATGTAAGGAGTCCTTACTAAGGACCCCATGCTAAGGAGTACATTATTTATTTATGTATATACAAGGAATGATAACAGTTGGAATAAGGGAAGTAATATTTATGCAAGTAGTAGATTACTTATCAAGTAGTCAGAGACTGATCGGTGACCGATATAGAGTGGGAATAATAAATATTTGTTCAAATTTATTATATAGTGGTGATAGAGGATGTTAATATTAGTCGAGTTTAATAAATATTAATTTAAGGGAGAGAATCTCAGAGAAACAAGTTAGAAAATTGGGAAAAAATTTGATAATATAGAATCAATTATAAATTGGTCACGATATATACTATTAGTACATTGGAAGAGGAAAGTATTATTTTTTAATGAAGAATTAATTTCTTTTCTAGTATGTTTATTTAATTATTCTAAAATATTATTAATAAAACCGAAGTTTGTCTCGGAATCAGATAAATTAATATATATATAGGTATATAATATAACCTATATATATATATCCGGATCATATAGGATTCTGATATAGGATTCGTATATCGCATAAGGTGAAGGAAAATTTAAGTATATAGAAAAGTATCAACAACATAGTAGGAACATTGTAAATAGATATACCTACTTTATGATATTCCTACTATATTTTTAAACATATGAGAATATATTTTAATTTAATTAGAGTATTATATATTTGTTGTGGTGCAGATAAATTGTTATATGTAGGTTATATATATATATATATGTATAGTGTTATTTACTTTGAACCAATCAATACATTTCAACTTATAGGCCCTATATATAAGCCTATATATGCCAAATATTCCTACTAACATTAACCTAAATTCGTCAAAGTAAATAACATTATACAAATATACAACAATTCATCTGCACCACATCAAATATATATACCCTATATAAATTAAAATATATTCTCATTTGTTAAAAAATATAGTATATAAAATGTTTGTTGAGAATTTTAGGATTTTGAGTAATACTAAATAGTTTGTAGCAACAAAAAAATGAATGGTTAAAATAAATTTAAAAAATATATGCCATGACAAAGTCAAACGACAGCTTAACTTTGCCGTGACCAGGATTCGAACCTGGGTTCTCTCGGCCACAACGAGAAGTACTCACCACTATACTATCACGGCATTTTTTATAATAAAATAAAATTCACAATAGATTGAAATATAGCCTATATTATATAGGATATACCCCTTAACTTATTATAGTGATCTAATACGAAGTAATCTAGTGCGGATTAGTGATCTCGCGCAATTCATTTAAATAATTATATATAAATATTAGAAATTACATTGCGTACGAAATCACCAAATATTATTAAAATACTCTGCATGAATTCACCGCACGAGGTAATTGGTTACACCATTACTTGAATGGTTAAATATAATTACAGGTATATACTATATAGGGTATTTAAAAAAATGTTGAGAATATTAAGAAATATTTGTAACTCTAATTTATCAATTTAATATACCTACTAGGTTTTGTTAAAAAAAAATAAATCGTTAAAATAAATTTAAAAAATATATGCCATGACAAAGTCAAACGACAGCTTAACTTTGCCGTGACCAGGATTCGAACCTGGGTTCTCTCGGCCACAACGAGAAGTACTCACCACTATACTATCACGGCATTTTTTATAATAAAATAAAATTCACAATAGATTGAAATATAGCCTATATTATATAGGATATACCCCTTAACTTATTATAGTGATCTAATACGAAGTAATCTAGTGCGGATTAGTGATCTCGCGCAATTCATTTAAATAATTATATATAAATATTAGAAATTACATTGCGTACGAAATCACCAAATATTATTAAAATACTCTGCATGAATTCACCGCACGAGGTAATTGGTTACACCATTACTTGAATGGTTAAATATAATTACAGGTATATACTATATAGGGTATTTAAAAAAATGTTGAGAATATTAAGAAATATTTGTAACTCTAATTTATCAATTTAATATACCTAGGGGAGAGAAGGGTATTGTGGCCGATGCGGGTATTGTGGCCGATAACGATATTTCAAGAACCATTATAGTTATAAAAAAATGATATATACGAAAAATGTAGATAATTGAATTCCAAGAATGATAGTGTACATCATTTTTTATTTATATCAATATTAATTATTGATTTTTGATTAGAGAAAAAAATCAAATAATCGTAATTTTTATCGAAAAAACGTTTGTAGCTGATATAAGTAAAACTAAATGGGATAACGATTACTTATTTTTATATTTAATATAAAAGTGCGTGTGTATCTTGATATATGATACAATTATTTTATTTTCTAATTATAAAAATAGTAATCTGAACACATGACGCGATCCTAGTGGCTATTTCGGAACTATCGACCATAATACCCGCACTAGTGTATTTTATCTCTATTTATACGGAAAATTTGCTTTTTAATAAAATCAAATGATTTGAATACAAATAATTAAATGAGTAAATGTTGATAGCCATTTTTTAGAACAATATATTGTAATTGTATATACAACTTATTGGATCATAATATCCAATATTAGTATGATATATTTTGTTTCTTATAAGGTAATAAAAATATCGGCCATAATACCCTTCCCTCCCCTACTAGGTTTTGTTAAAAAAAAATAAATCGTTAAAATAAATTTTAAAAATATATGCCATGACAAAGTCAAACGACAGCTTAACTTTGCCGTGACCAGGATTCGAACCTGGGTTCTCTCGGCCACAACGAGAAGTACTCACCACTATACTATCACGGCATTTATGTTTATTTTTATGTTTAAATACAATACATGTGATTTCTTAAAATTACTCACTATAAACAAGACATCCTTAGGATTCTTAGGATCCAGAATCTCTAGTAGTTTAAGTTAACTTAACTTATCAATTATCAATAGTAGATTATATTCTTGTATTTATGTATTACAATTTATATCTTAACACACCTTTATATTAAATCATATCATATATATGATATTAGCATAGAGCTAGAGAGAAATTTCTCTCTAGCTCTGTGGATATTAGTAACTATTAAAATAAATATAAATATCATATTTAATATATGATATTATTCATTTAATATATAAATTAGGTTTTATATGATTATTAGGTATATATTATATGTATTAGCTATATGTTATATTATATGTTTGATTATTATTATATACTTTATAATAATACAATTATAATTATGATATCTTAATTATTTATTTATTTCAATATAAAAGTATAATCATGTAATTAGAATTATAGTTAAATAAAATTATATACTTTTTGATATCTTGTTTTAATCTAATTATATTTTAATATTTAATCTAATTATTTGTTGGATATAATTTAAAATTATTTGAACAATCATAAAATGCATATTATAAACTAGGTTATTACTAAAACTATATAAAATTATATATAAATTAATTTCTATTTTTAATGTTTTTATTTTCAAAGGTAACGAAGACTGGCAAGATACTAAGGTGGGAAAAGATAGCGGAAGAAGTAAACCAACATGGGAATGACCGAACTGTTGAACAGTTAAAAAAAAAAATGACTACTATTAAATCTGAGGTTAGTAATAAATATATAATGTTGTTTACAGAGTATTTAACCTATGAGATAAATTAAAGGTATAATTAAATTATTTATTTATTAAAATATAACTAACATAAGTATTATTTATTAAACAGACTATAAGAAACCGAGACCATGCGAGAGGAACTGGTGGGGGTGGTCCGGTAAAAAGAACCTGGTTATCGGAGACAGTAGCGCTCTTTTGGATGGAATAGAAGGTCTATTTATTTTTATATACTCATAATTAGTATAGCATGTGTAATATAGTGTATATATATATAGTAAATATGATTTGGTAAAAATATTATTTATGAATATAATATTATATTTGATCAAATTCTTGATATTTATAACTATTTTTAAAATTAAATTGACTAGGTAGACTATCGAGTTCGAGGAGGCTAATGGAAACACCCCAACCATCAACCAGTAACGCACCACCATCCCCCAGTAACCCACCACAAACTATAAGACCCATAAACATTACACCACATTCCACATACAATACATCACCACCACATTCCACATACAATACATCACCACCACATTCAACATACAATATATCACCACCACATTCCACATACAATACATCACCACCACAAACTGCAACATACACTCAGCAAATACATTCAATAGATACAATAGTTAACCTAGAATTTAATCCATCACCATTAGCCACCACCCTTAATACACCACTAACTACACCCTCACTACTAGACACATCGAATACTATAAATAATAGAAATCCCACTAAAAAAAGACTCTTCACTAATAAAAATAAAAATATGATAGAAATAATTGAATGTGAAATAAAAATAGTGAAGGAAAAGTATTTATATATAAAAAAACAAAAAGATAATATTTATAAGGAGACAGAGTATAGCGAAGAGAGAAATAAAAGAGAAAAAGAGTATAGCGAAGAGAGAAATAAAAGAGAAAAAGAGTTACATGATAGGGAAATGAAGGCGATCCAAGATAAAGAGGAAAGAGAACATGAGAAATATGTAAAGGAAATGTTAATCTTGGATTTAAAAATTAACGGATTACAAAAATAAATATAATTAAAATTACTTTTTTATTTATCTAAAATATTTATCTACAAATGCGTCTCTATATGCATTTCCCGGTAAATCTGTATTCAGGGTTTCATTAGATTCGGTATCTTCATCAATTTGTATCGTTTCTCGGATTAGTTTCTTACTTACAGCAATATTGTGTAATATAACGCAAGCTCCGATTACTTTGATTGCTCGCTCAGGTTTAAACCTAAATGATGATATGATGTAAAAGTTCTATAATATATTTTTACATATATGTATATATATACAAATTAAGATATATTAAATGTAATTAATAAATATTATCAGTCATATATTGCATAAATTTACATGTAAATAGAGAGTAAATAAATACAATTATATAAGGCTTCATTTTATGGAAAATTAACACTAGATATATATTACTATAAACTTTTATATATAATTTTGTATAAAATATAATATCTAACACATTATTTCTATATCGTTTATATATATAGACTACCTATTAGAAAGTGTACAGTAAAGTAAAAACTTTTTAAATATATTATGTAAATTAAATTAAATTCACATTTAATTCAATATAGGAAATTTGTTTAATTAATGTATGGAAATAATTCTATATATAGTTATGGTAAATTACATATGAACTCGATAAACCATCTAGACTAATATATTAAGGTTTCAATAGGGAATTTACCTTATCTCGGAATGGAGACAACAAAAAACATAAATTTGTATCTATAAAAAGTTACAATTTATAAATTTTTTATAAAAAAACATGAACAATTTTAATTGTGATTTTAATATAGTATTGTTTGATTTTATAATTGTATATTATCTATCACCTACAAAATCTATAAAAATATGTAATTTTAAATTATATAGATAACATTATGTTTAATAATATAGGTAATATTTTGTTTATTTATATAGACAAAAATAGGTTTTTACCATGGTAAAAACCTATTTTTACGGACAGGTTATTACCGGTTATTACCATAGGCGGTAAAAACCTATGGAACACTGATATATATACATAGTAAAATGTAGGGAAATCGGATGAATCTTAAATGTAAATAGGTTTAAAACCAACAAATACTATTTAAAATGATTAATATAATAGGTATTTACTATATGTGAAGCATACTATAAGCGCTTTTCACTGAATAAACATATAATTATGTATTACTTAGGTTATTATATATTATCTAGGGTTCAAATATAGTATCATTAACTTTTGGAATGAATTAATTTTGATTAATAATATACGTATAAAAAAACCCTCTGAGCAGAAGTAGATGGTCGTAAAAATGGGGTTAGTAGCCACCTTTTACATGGATAACCGCTATCCCCTAGGATGACATCCGAATTTGTCCTTTCTTCATATGCATTCCATACATCAGAATTCCTTATAATTCTGAATAAATATTAGTGTAATTATATACTATTGTCATATATTAACTTATACTGCTTACCTTGAATCATGTACGCCACCTGGATATTGTATGACTGCATTTGAAATTCTCATGTCGGACTCGCACATGAGTTGTACATTGATAGAATGAGTATTTTTTCTATTTACATAGATTTGTTCGTTAATTACCGGAGCTATTAAAATCATCATTTTGTTATATTCATTATAATTTTGTAATTTATATTAAAATATGTGAATAAATTTAATGATACAAATTAAATATAATGTTAATTTCGAAGGTAAGGTAATGGAAATTAGGTTTAAAACGGAATAGAAAATGTTTTTATATAATTTTTGATTATAAATTTATTGATATTGGTCATATTATCTTGAGAGGTGTGAGAGAGAGGTGAGAGAGGTATGAGAGAGAGGTGTGAGAGGTGAGAGAGAGGTGTGAGAGAGGTGTGAGAGAGGTGTGAGAGGTGTGAGAGAGGTGTGTGAGAGGTGTGTGAGAGGTGTGAGAGGTGAGAGAGGTGTGTGAGAGGTGTGAGAGGTGTGAGAGAGGTATGTGAGAGAGGTGTGAGAGAGGTGAGAGAGGTGTGTGAGAGGTGTGAGGTGTGAGAGAGGTGTGAGAGAGAGGTGTGAGAGGTGAGAGAGAGAGGTGAGAGAGGTATGAGAGAGAGGTGTGAGAGGTGTGAGAGAGGTGTAGAAAATTAACCTTGTATCCTAATATGCGTGCAGTCAATCACACCGACCACATTCGGAAAGCCCGCAATATCTTTGAATGCCACTTTTTGCCGGGCGACGTGTTCCGTTACTCTATTAAGATACACCCATTCATCAAAATGTTGGCATATAGCGTCAGATATCTGGTGTATTATCCGACATGTTGTCGACTTATGTATGCCAATGGAGTCTCCGACGACTAGTTGGAAACTACCATTGGCATAGTAGTAGAGAGCTATAAGTAATTTTGTCATAGGACATATCGTTGTTGAATTGTGAGATGCCCTTTCATCTCCAGTTATTTGTTCTTTTATCATCTCAAGAATTTCACGAATAGTTTCTTTGTCAAAACGATATCTTTCATATATTTCTTCATCACTGTAATAAGTTTAACATATTTACTATTAATGTAAAAACTAATCATCACTAATGGTATATTATATATATATATATATATATATAAATATATACATTATTAGTCCTTACTGTTAGCAAAGATTTTGCGAAGCAAAGATATAACACTCCCTATGCATGCAACGTAAATTTAGTAATAGCCCTAACCGCTGCTAGCAGTAGTATCGAAATCACTGAAATAGATTTAGGTTCGGCTCTGTTTGCATACAACAATGTTTTCATTGCTCTATTAAATTACATGCAATATAAATTAGCTTTTACTCACTAAATATATACTTATAGCATTTAAAACATACATATCATATTTGTTTGTTATATATTAGTAATGAACACTTAGTTTTCATCATATAAATATTAATTTAAAGCATATTATTTAACATTTTAAAAGTGTATAGTTAAATACGAATTTACATTATAAACAACGCATAGTTCCTAAAAGTAACCCGCTATAGGTGGCACCAGGGTATTTTGTATACAAATTCGAATTACACGATTTCGCGTAAGTGTTATATCTTTCCTTCGGAAAATCTTTGCTGTTAGTCAGTAATATTTTACGCGTTACACTTCTATCGCTTATACATACAGTATATGTCTATGTGTGTGATACATATATACATATACACTTACACACATATATACATGTTTATTAGATTATGTTACATTCTTAAATAAACTAAAGGTGGGCGCAGAAACTACGCACTCACAAAATGCCACTGCATAAACTATTAATCATATTTATTTTTATAATTATTTGATATCTAGTTTTACTTGTGTATAGTTTATTTTTGATATTAGAAATATTATTTTATGTCACTTGATACAATAAATTAATTGGTAATAAAAGTGAATATTAATCTAACTATATATATTGAATAGATTAGTTAAAGGGTTGCAACGGACTAACAGAAATTGTATTTAAACTTATATATGTATTAAATGACTATTATTTCGATATTAACTAATGCTGATCGTATATATTATTTGGTAGCCAGTAATCGCGTACGAGGTAATTTCGTAAGACTTATTAAATTTAATATATTTATAATTATAGAGTTATTATACGAATATATACAATACATTATTAAATATTGATATAATATATAGTATTATATATATTCGTATAAGAACTGTATAATAATGAAATAAATTTAATTTAATAAGTCATACGAGATTACTAAATAAGTCGTACGAAATTACCTCATATGCGATTACTTCGCACGAGGTTACTGGTAACGTATTATTTATATAGTTCATTATATTATACTATTACATTGTTAACCATGTTTAATATGATATGATATTATAATAATTATTATATTAATCATATAATTTATATATTCGATGAATAATATTCATCCATATTTATATTTATTTTAACAGTTACTAATATCATATTATATATGTGTTAAAATATATATTTTAATACATAAATACAAGAATATAATCTACTATTGATAATTAATAATTTAAGTTAACTTATACTAGCTTAGACGTAACTATGTGTTAAATTATATATTTTAATACATAAATACAAGAATATATCTACTATTGATAATTAATAATTTAAATTAACGTATACTAGTTTAGACGTAACTATATGATAGATTTTCAGAATTAAAATTAATTTGTTTCTAAAGTAAAATTTCCGTTAGTCTGTATACAGCAGTTAAAGTAGTTAAAATTAAACTTTATTATAATGAAATTATTTTAATATAAAATTCAAAGAATTGTTGAATTTATTATAATAATAGTATCTCATGACTCATGAGTCATGAGCATTCTGTAATCATAGTTAGGTTATTTAATCATTTTCTAATCATTAGGTTATTTAATCAATGATTGCTCAACATTTCAAATCGCGCGCGCCTCCAACCTCCTCAATAAATATATCTATAGATAATTTTGCGCCTGTCGTTAGATTCCCAATATTTATAATAAATTTGAAATTTAGATGCATTAACATACGTCGTATGTTCGTATGATACGAATAATAATAGTTTTTAAACTAGCTAATTAATATGCATAATGAATTAATATATCTATAGATAATTTTGCGCCTGTCGTTAGATTCCCAATATTTATAATAAATTTGAAATTTAGATGCATTAACATACGAATAATAATAGTTTTTAAACTAGCTAATTAATATGCATAATGAATTAATATATTACATATTAATTTAGATAATTTGTATCTATATTTATAAACAACATCATCATATATTTTTTGACATTTTTACAAAAGCAATATGTATAATTATAATAATAATAATAACCTATTATTAATATAATAAACGTATGTTTATGTATTATTACTAACTCATATAACTCCATTGGATTGTTTCTTTCACGGTACTCCCTTGTAAGATGTTCAGCGAAAAAATTAAATCTATCGATGTCGAATATAATGTCCATAGTGTTAGTAAAATAGGTATAAATAGGTGATAATAATAATGTATGAAGTATAAAGGAATGAAGTATGAAGTATAAAGGAATATAGAACGGATATAAAGTATTAAATAGATAAACAAATAATAAATACTGAAATACCCTAAATATGTGATATAAATATGGAATACACTAGGAAATAATAAATAAATTTTATTTAATATTATTTATTATTTAGCTAACGACAGCTTTTAGTTATCCTTAAGAAATGGGTCAAAATCAACTCTGCGTATTTAATTTTGATGTCGGAACAACTCGATCATCTTAGCGTAGTATTTTTATCGTAATATCATCCGAACAACCGATCGCTAGCAAGCGCTAAGGCGAATTTGTTCGCCTTAATGACGCGCGCCTACGCTATTTATTTTTCATCCGAACAACTCAATATGGTAAAATAAGCGTAGGATAAGCGTAGGCCAATTTTATTTTATCGGAGCAACTGGCCCCAGGATCCATGGATCTTAGGATCCATGGATGATCCTATAACCTCGGAGGTTATAAGAGGAATGTAACTAACACTCATTATAATAGTATATATATAACATATATAATTGTATATATTATTATTGATATGCTTGTAAATATATTTACATACACACACTAAAGATTTTGCGAAGCATCCTTACTCAACAAACAATTTATTCAGAACTTTTTAGAACTTTTATAACTATAGTTATAACTATTATAATGAGAACTTTTGGGAAGAGTCTAAATACGCATATATGAGGCACATTTATTTTTATATTTTGGGAGAAAGTGGATTTTATCGATCTTAATTTATAAATAAATTATAAAATAGAAACTAGTCAACTCTATTTATAATAGTTTATTTAAAATGAATTGTATTATATATAATGATGATCAAATAAATGATTTATACATAATTTTCATTTTAACACAAAGTAATAATTGTATATAATTTGTAGGGAATAATATTCAATAATTTCGAGTGATTATTTATATTATTTGTTTTATTCAGTAAATTAATACATATAAGTAATAATTTTAGCTGCATTACTTCCCGAGTTAGCCTATAAAAGTATATGTTCACGGTTGTGATTAGGTTGGGTTAAGTTTTAATTTTTGTAGGTTTTTTTTAGCTGCATTACTTCCAGAGTTAACCTATAAAAGTATATTAATATATATATATATTGTTATTTTCACAGTTGTGGTTAGGTTGGGTTAAGTTTTAATTTGTGTAGGTTTTTTTTAGCTGCATTACTTCCCGAGTGAGCATATAAAAGCATATTTATTACTATTTTTATTTTCACAGTTGTGGTATAATATTATGTATTTAATATTATCATAAATATAGCTACAGCCTTAATTAAATATCCCTTACATTGTGCATACTCACTCGACATAAAAATATCGAGTGAGTAGTGCATATTTATATTTGTTTTATTCAGTAAATTAATACATATAAGTAATACTTTTATATAATTTGTATGGAATAATATTCAATAATTTCGAGTGAGTATTTATATTTGTTTTATTCAGTAAATTAATACATATAAGTAATAATTTTATATAATTTGTATGGAATAATATTCCATAATCATTATTATAATGTCGAGTGAGTATTTATATTTGTTTTATTCAGTAAATTAATACATATAAGTAATAATTTGAATTTTATATTTATTTAAAAATTAATATTTCAAATTTGATCTTTGAACTTTGAACTTTGAATGTGCCTCATATATGCGTATTTAGACTCTTCCGAACTTTTGAGAACTTTTGGGAACTTTGGTTCTCAATAATTATAATGGGAACTTTTTGAGAACTTTAGTTCCAATAATATTTTATATTGAGAACTTTTTTGGAACTTTTGGAAACTTAAACTTCAACTTTAGTTCTCAATAATATCAAGATCTCCTATAACCTAAATATAACCTTAATATCCTTAATAGGCTTAATATAATGGGAACTTTTGAGAACTTTAGTTCCACTAATATTATAATATAATTCTACAATTAGTGATATCACCCATTAAAGTCATATATTTTATAGATTTATAGCAAAGATCTTGCGAAGCAAGATCTTTGCTATAAATCTATAAAATTTTCCTTCGGAAAATCTTTGTTTATAGTTTGGTAAAATTAAAATATAATATTACAGTGTAAACATATATGTACATATATTTTTATATTTAAATATTTAATTTATAATTATACACATACATTTGATTTAATTATATTACAATATATAAAAACAAGAATGTCTTCTCAAAATAGTTAGTAAATAATTATTTAGATTATAATATATATTTATCAGTTTAATGGTATTATAATAGGATATTTTAAATTAAATTAAATATATTTGATGATTGATAAATTATAATTATCAATGATAATATAATTTTATATATAGATTTTATATACATTTTTATGAATATAATATGCTAGAATTATTGCTATACCTATTAACTTTTTTATGATTAATTATATCAAAAAAGTAAAATATGAAACTTAGGAAACCTATATTACTTTTTCATCCTCTTTCCAATGGTATTAATAATTTTATTCTAGCTAAAAAATAAAAATCTCATTGCTATACCTAGCTTGTAGATTATGATAATCATAATAATTTAATGATTGTCATAATCATAATGATTATAATTATTATAATCATTATGATTATGATTATTATAATAATTAGGTAACTAAATGATTATCATAATCAAAATGATTATCACAACCGCTTTAACCCGCTTAATCATTATCATAATCATTATTCATATTCATTACGAGTACCAGTAAACTCGGAACACATTTAAAGTAAACTCGGACCACTTTTGAAGTAAACTCGGACCACTTATTAAAAACATAAAGAAGATTCGGACCAACCGTATAAACTATATATTGTATATTTCTAAAATATAATATGCTTTAACCTAAGTTAAAAGTATAATTTCACTTATATAATTATATTTACATTTTAATTTAATTATTAAATACATATATATATATATATATATATATATATATAATTACAAATAATATATATTATTATTATAAATAAATTACAAAATATTAAAATAAATTATATTATTATTAAAATAATAATATTTACATTAATATTACAAAATTAAAAATTATAACTTAATTATAAATCAAATATTTTGCGCACATAGGGTACCAATATATTTTTTGAAACCCCGTTAAATGCAATTACAATTAATTGATAATATTTGTATAATAAGATAACACAATAATATGCAAACTGTTATATTAAGTATACTAATTAATTATATTTGTTGTCAATTTTATTTCCAATAAAATATATACAAATTATTATTAAGTTAGAAATAACTTAATTATATTTCAAATATTTTACTCACATAGGGAACCAATATATTTTTTGAAAGCGCGTTAAATTTCAATTAGATGTAATAGATAATATGTGTATACTTAGTATAATACTAAGATAACATAATGATAAGCAAACTGTTATAGTAAGGATACATAGTATCATACTAGTATCACACTAGTATCATACAGTATGATTCATACTAGATTTATTTTTCTATTAAATTTAATTTCCAATCAGATATTTACAAATTATTGTTAAGTTATGAATACGAAATTATAATTCAAATATTCTACACAGGGTACCAATGTATTTTTTGAAAGCCCGTTAAATTTCAATTAGATGTAATAGATAATATGTGTATAATAACTTATTAAATAAGATAACATAATCATTATTATAATGATTATGTTATCTTATTTAATAAGTTATTATATTATAATGATTATAACATACATGCACTTCATGCACTTATTCCACCAATGATTCTCCTTTGTAAGTTTAGCATAATCATTATTTGTATATATTTTTTTTATATATATATTTATATATATAATATATATATTATATTCAAATAATATTATTATTATTTAATAATAATTATGCTAAACTTACAAAGGAGAATAATTGGTGGAATAAGTGCATGAAGTGCATGTAAGTAGCCATCAATAGATAGTCTTCATCTCACTTTATAGCAACACCTTTTGAAACCTCGGCGATTATAGGAGGTATTGTTTAATAGTGAATAATTTTAATAAAATTTATTATAATTAATATAATTTTCTTAATAATCACATGTATTGTATTTAAACCTGAAAATAAACATAAATGCCGTGATAGTATAGTGGTGAGTACTTCTCGTTGTGGCCGAGAGAACCCAGGTTCGAATCCTGGTCACGGCAAAGTTAAGCTGTCGTTTGACTTTGTCATGGCATATATTTTTTTTAATAAATGTAATATATATATATATATTGGTATATCAGAAATGAGAAACAACAACAGAAAATAGTCATCTTATTTTGAAGCCATTTAGAAGAAAATATTCTAGAAATATCATTATAATTTAACAGAATATTAAAATTAAAATCTTCTAATAAATATTATTATATATATAATATATATGCATAATATGCATATATATTATATATGCAATATATTGGTATATAATAGTTTATTGACATTATACTATATATATATATATATATATATATATATATATATATATATATAGTATGTAGTATGTAATACATACTATGTATACATAGTATGTAATACATAGGTATTACCTATGTATTACATACACATTAATTATTATATGTGTAAATTAGTATATATGTAATTATTCCTATATAGGTTTACTGAATACAAATGATATTGTTTATATTATAAAATGGTAATTTGTGTACAATTTTGATTCACAATTAGTACATTATATCGCAAGTCATATACTATATAGGAGGTGTTGATAATAGGTTCACCTTAAAATAAAATAGTAAATAAGTAATAACATGCATATAATAATACTCTATAATACATATGTAATATAATAAGTTATTATCATTGTTATAATAAATTAATAGTAATATAGTACGAATAATTCATAATAATAATAAAATAATAATAATAAACATAGACAACTTTAATTACTATAGTATACTTAATTACTTGTATACAAGTGTTATATTTTCGTTTAAATTATTATTCATTATAAGTATATATATATATATATATATATATATATATATATATATATATATATATATATTATATATCTATAATAATATTAGTATATAATAATTTGGCTAGGATATTTGTAAACCCATTGATGATCTTATATTAAATATGGCCACACTGAGTACCTAATGATAGCAAATAACAACTCGATTACGTACTTATAAGTACATATATGAACAATACTTACCTGTCACTACATGATTCTTACCTATCAACAATAAGTAGACAACTAGTGCGTATAAATGTAGAGCTCGTAGAACCTTCACTAGCGTATTATCAGAACATATAATTTAACAGTAGGCAACGGCTAACACTTCTATACAACAAAAATAAGTTTACCGGTATCAAAACATAGTAGGACACTATCAACATGTTGTAGACAACTAAATAACAATCTAAAAATATGAAATAAATATATTATTAAATGAAAAATAGTGTGTATACAGCTTAATATATATGTTAAAACGATGCATATCAACGATGCGACTACAACAAAATCAACATATATATGACATATATGACATATATATCTTCTCGAAACAGCATTCGAGAAAACCGCAGCCATTAAAATTCCATTGAATCAAAGCTAAAAAAAAGAACTCCACGGGAAACATCCGATGTTTGTCAAAAGCGTAATGTATTACACCACGCAGCATATACGGTTATAACTCACGATTCATCTGTAGATACACTGAAACACCATATATGGTCCTATAGGACGACATCGGACAGTTCATAACTGTTCAAGAAGTAACAATAATAAACCGATTATATTAAAAGAAATATCATCCATATCTAAAATGGTGCTAGTAACAAAATGTCAGCCATTGTATGGCAAATAGTAAATGAAATAAGCGGTATACAAATAAGGCCAAACGTAAAGTCCCACACCAATATGAAATAGCAAACTTATGGCAAAATTATTGTGATAATTTACACGGACAGGAGACTTAAATAAACATTATGGGCAATTCTCTCCCTGCAGACAAATAACTGAACGTAAAGAAGGACTCTTTCACGATTGAACTGCAACAAATAATCACAAATATAAATAATATAATGCATTTTGTCTTTATGAGATTCCAGCATAAGGTTGAAAGATCAATAACTTCCAAAATATACTGTTACACTTCTGCAATAGATAATATTCGCAAGAAAATATAGTGAGATGGATTGAAGAATATATTATATTTTCATAAAAAGGTCATCTATACATGCCAATAAATTATAGAGGTATAACGCTTACATAAATAGCAGCAAATATATATATATATATATATAATTCAATATTACTAAATCATATAAAACCAAAAACAATACAAATCAACATTATTTTCTTAGTAACAAATCAAACACAGGGCACATTCTGACTAATAATGTAATGAATAAAGTCAAAAAATCTACGAGCTACAATGCTATTTATAGACTTCTCAACATTATTCGACTCGTTACATCGTGGAAAGATAATAATAATGTTGTATTCGAATGGGATATATTTAGAAATAGTCAATGAAATTATGATGCTATACCAACAAACTACATCAATGGATGGATCACCTAATATAGATACATAATTATTTGAAATTACTACATATGTTCTAAGACCGAGATAAGATACGCCATTTATATTTATAATATGCGTTGGCCATATACTGAAGAATTCAATGGATATCACTCATGATTTTATAAAAAAAAAATTATCAAAAGATATTCTGAAATAAATATCACAGATGCTTATGAGATATCAGTCAATATAATTGTTGTGAATAAAATCTATCAACTAAGTGTTTATAAAACACTTTTTTAGGGCAACAATTGAAACTGTTCAATAATAAGGTTGACTATAACGAATAATTTCGATAACAAGATATACGGATGTATGCGTACGGAGTTTTCGAGCTGCTTTAAATATACGCTGGATAGAACATTTAAACAATAACTCTATGGAAATATTTATAAGATCATTATAACGATAGAAGAACATCTACTACGTTTCTAAGAACAGTTGGCGAAGAAAACAGGAACTCGCGCTCAATTCATTATAATGGGAACCACTGTACGGAAAAAGAAAACCTGGACTAACCACCAAAGACGTACCTATCGCAACTTGAAAACGACACCGGGTGTACTAAATACAGTGTACTTCCGATGAACTAAAAACTGTATTGAGCGATAGAGTAAACTGGAGTAAAAGAGTCTCGGATTGAAGAGAAAACTCGACGGTAAGGTATTATATAATATAGTGGTATAAAGGTATAATATACATTATTATTTGTTATTATTATCTATTATTATATTTTATGTAATTGATAACTGTGATATATATTACAATATGCTATAATTCCAACATAAATTATGTATTCTTATAATAAAATAGTATTTAATATGATGAATATATATATATATATATATAATAACAGATGTTTAGTATTAATAATATATAGTTTTATATAATAGAAATCCTTTGATAATAGTATTAGTATAAAGGCATTTGATACAATGGTATAAGATCGTATAATGTGTACTCATTATAAAAAAGTGTACATTACCCAATGATTATAGACATACCGTTCTGAACAAACACCGATACCTCTAAATACTACTACGCGATCAGCAAATATCGCTAATCATACAAATACGTATTCAATTACAACTCTCCTCCTACTAAAGTTGGTTGCCAATAGGCATGCAGGGTATTACATTAGTAATATATAGTATATATACTATATATATATATATATATATATATATATATATATAGTATAACTTGTTATGACCTTATTACAGTGTGTCTAAAGTATACTATACGTATATATATATATATATATATATATATATATATATATATATATATATGTGTGTGTGTGTGTGTATATGTATTAAAATATACATATTTATGATTTAAAAACACTTATGGGTAAACATATAGCTAAACTATAAACTTATATATATATATATATTAAAAAATAATACATAATTTAAATATGATCAGTGAAATATACAGATACAAGAATGCATTATTAAGAAAACAAAAACTTTATTATACATATCATGTGGTCACGGATCTACTATTACGTAATACAGAGTTACCTAATCCGGTAGATTGTCCACAACCGGTAGATCTTCAACACGATTATATCACATCACGTAATAGGTATACACGAATGTATACAACAAATGTATACTCAATCGGGAAATATATATAAATAGGAAAATACGGTTTAGTTTCGTTACAGTGAGTATAGATATATGTACACACACACGCGCGCGCACACACGCGCGCGCTCGACACACTTATCACGGTGTATCGTACACAGTGCATCGTATGTCGACATGCACACACCTACACACGTACTCGTACTATAGTTATATGTATATTGGTTGACGAGCGTCACACTCCGATGATCGGAATAGTTGACCGCTAGGTTGACCTCTACGCGCGCGCGAAGGTAGGCGTGGCCTATTGTGAGGTAACCGCGCGTGTGTGTTACGCAATGACGATGACGATGATGATGATGCGGCGGTACGTGCTGCTAATGCTGACCGGTATTACGCGTCACTCTCATTACTAATATTACATAATAGTGATGGTAATAATGGTAATTGTGGTGGTAATGATGGTGGCTGGGGTGGGGTGGTAGATGGTGGTTGGGTAATGGTAGTGGTGGTGATGGTGGTGGGGTAGTTGTAATAATCGATATAATAGAATCGTGCCGAGGCCTCGATGTAGAATATGAATAGATAATACGTGTTCATGATGATAATCACGATGATAATACGTGATGATAATACGCCTGTAGATGATGCATGAAGATAATACATGAATATATATATACTATCGAGAGCGAAGGAGTGGTAACAAACACACGCGTTGAGAAGGAATAGGAGTTGTGTACGCTTTATTATTGAAATAGTGCGAGATGTTCGGTATCCGAGGTCAGCGGTCACGTGCTTGTTCGGCCATTAATCACGTGATAGTTCGATCATGCGCGGCGGAGGATAGCTTGTCACGTGTTTAGGGTGCCCCTTAATACGGCTCCGTTATCACTATCACCGCCACGCTCCATCTCCAGGGAGAAGGAAGAGTTCGGCAAACATCGCAGCGTTACGCTGAATGACGCGCGCAACTCCACCTGGCGATCGAAACCGGCATCACGCGCGCATCCCACTTGGGCTATCATCGTCTCGCCGGTAAGGTGGTGTCCTTCCTGTCGGCGAAGTCGGGCTTTTCCTCGCTGGTGTAGGGTACGCCTGTATAGGGGACGGAGGGTGTCGGGGGTGTTATTACAATCACGTATACGTCCAATGGACGTTGTACATGTACAATACGCAATATACAATGTATACGTACATTGTTATTTTAATGATATTTTTACTTATAATTATAATTATATATATATTTATATGTAGCAGGTTTTGAAACGTTATCATAATGCCTTATCTAATTATAGTTATATAGCACTATATAGTGCTATATTCTGCTGATATACCCAGGTTACCATTTGGACATATATGTATATATATTATGATGGTGGTTATAACAGAATGTCAGTATATATGGACCAGACATGATGGACTAGCATAGGTGCATTGGTTAACCAAGGGAATTCCCACTCACATACACAGGTACACAATGTACCTGATACGGTGTACATTGTACACACACCGTACCCTCACTATTAATAATCACCCCCACATCAGTACGCAGTAGTAGTAGCTATTATAGCTAAGCTCCAAAGATTTTGCGAAGCAAAGATATAACACTCCCTATGCATGCAACGTAATTTAGTAATATCCCCAACCGCTGCTAGCAGTAGTATCGAAATCACTGACATAGATTTAGGTTCGGCTCTGTTTGCATACAACAATGTTTTCATTGCTCTATTAAATTACATGCAATATAAATTAACTTTTACTTACTAAATATATACTTATAGCATTTAAAACATACATATCATATTTGTTTGTTATATATTAGTAATGAACACTTAGTTTTCATCATATAAATATTAATTTAAAGCATATTATTTAACATTTTAAAAGTGTATAGTTAAATACGAATTTACATTATAAACAACACATAGTTACTAAAAGTAACCCGCTATAGGTGGCACCAGGGTATTTTGTATACAAATTCGAATTACACGATTTCGCGTAAGTGTTATATCTTTCCTTCGGACAATCTTTGTAAGCTCTATAGCCTATAGGCTATGTATAGATCGCAATGTGTAATACGTACACGAGAACCGTATGTATACACTAGTTGTAACCCGCGCACTTATCTATTAGTGTATCTATTAGTGATCTTAGGACCTCCATTGTGGTATGTCAATGTAGTATTAACCCCTTAACCCCTTAGCGTAGTGTTAATGTTTACCTAGTAATGTTTACTCGCGATCAAAGATTATAGAGATATTATCAATATACGGAACATTTATATTTTACATTATTAGATGTGTCGGCTTTAGGACTGAACACCCGGCTAATGCGGTAAGCGGTCGACAACGGTCGTCCATATATGGGCATATATGCTATATATATAAGTTACGTATATAACTGTGATACGTGTCAGTATTTCATTATAACTAAGCATACTAACAGTTTCTCTGTTTAAGGATGGTCCAGTCGAACAGAAAGTCGAACTGGTAGTGCATCTTCTTGCTGAACAGTCTGCGGAACAGCTCTTTCCTGAGGTAGGCGTAATCGGGTGCCTCGTCGAACCTCAGACCTCGACAGTAGTTCAGGTACAGGGCGAACTCTTGAGGGTAACCCTGCAGGGTGTAGTGTGAATAGGTTTGAACGTATACGTGGAAAACTCTTTGTTAGGGGCGCTCGAACGATTTTGATGTAGGGCGATCAAAATAAAGGGTGTGGTAAAAGTGGGGGGGGGGGCGGGACCAATACATAGGAGGTACCCCTGTATTTTAAAGTGGGCCATATCCCCCCTGTTGCAGCGCCCCTACTCTATGTAGTAACCACGTAGCAACATCAGCACGGCCTCCTTTAGCTAAAGGGGCCCGTACTGGTGCTATATAGTGTTATATATACTATATCTATATCTCTATACTATAGTATATTACTGATACATATGCGATACAGGGTGTATGTATCTCTATACTACCAAAGCCTTTGATACTACTTTATCAGTATGCTATTATACTGTATTTCATATATCTATTCTATTCATCTATGAACGCATGTACATATACACACATTATTCTATGTGCATTATATAATATTATATATAATGAATATGTATTCATTATTCGTATCTATATGTGATATATATATTATTCGAAAAGTTATTATTATTAAAAATTAATTAAAATTATTATTATAAATGATGTGTCTAAATAAACCCTTCATACATTGTACACAATTTCTTTCTAGCTCTATGATGTAGAGTGTACAATGTACACTGTAGGGTGATACAAATAGATACACCGTACATTTAGAGACACCCTATACCAGTAGTAATACACCCGTGTATAATACTACCGGTGTGTGTATACCTATAGGTCGTAGATTTGTATTTCACCTTTTACCATTTGGTTAACTAAAATCTATGTTTTATGTATATATAATATATTATATATACAATATATGTATATATTATAAAATATTATGTATATATGTACAATTATTTCGGGTCACTATGTTAATATACTAGTATATATATATAGCTGTTAATGCATATAAGCTGATATTATATATATATATATAATAACAATACAAATATATTAGTGTTTATAAGAAGTTTTTGGTTGTTTATAAAATAAACATGAATACGATTTCTGGTTGTCATTGTTTGCGAAGGGCCTACGAATAAGACTTTAATCTGTTCTATTGTCTCGCGTTGTATACGTATACACGGGTGGTACGAGTGTATAAAATACTAGAAAATATATGTCCACTTAGTAGCTCTATATTGCCAAAACTAGGCGCAATAAACGATGTATTATGTCACAGCACGAAGGGCTATCACCAATACACAGGTATTACGTAATAACATCTTCACGTGTGTTTATATTCACACTATTTATATTGATAATCTTTGTTTGTTTAGTACACGGTATTGACATTATTCGTAATTCTTCGGGTTACAGTTGTACCAACAGTGTTGGTGTAGGCAACAATACCGAGTGCACGCTGAGTGCACTGCACAGGCATGCCTAACTTCAAGTTAATTGCCCTAATACGGGGCACTATATATACCCTATAGGGTTGTATTATAGCGATTACACTACACGAACGTCTGCTTATAAGCACATGTGTATGTTAATAGAACAGATCGATATTAACGTAGCTTTAATAGCCGTGTAATCGAGTTAGTACTTGCTTCAGTGAATAATGCGTGTAATATACCAAGTGGTACTATAGTTACATAAGCGAAGTGTAATCGAAGAACGTATCTTATATTATACGTATATAGGTACCTACGTGTATAGTATACATAAGTCTACATATACGTATACACGTCTACCTAAGGGTACTTGAAGTTTACTTCATGTATATCACTACAATAAATATCAATTTATTAACAATAAATATCAAGTTTTTAAATATCTATATATTTAAAATATACATTCGCTTTGGATACGTCATTATTACGAGCGTACGTGCGTTAAGGGTGATCATAGAACAAAAAGTGTTTGTGGACACATCGCATCTTATAGCTATTGAAATTCTAAGAATATATGTATACTTCAATTTTTTTTGAGTCATTTTTTACGACACGACATACTGTCAATCTTTTTTTTAGTCATTTTGTACACTGTTAAAATTCCAAGAAATTTCCAGGAATTTTTTTTTTTAATTCTATTTTTTATATTTTCTATTCCATTATTATAAAATAAATAGTGTGTTAAAATTTGATAACAAATTATTCATTACAAAGGTTTCAAATACTTATTATTTATAATTTATTTTTAATAATGCAAAATATGTATCTAACTACATTTTAAACTTCACGAGGCTGTCGTGTGACCTTAGATTAATAAAAATAAAAATAAATGTGTGTGCTTCATTTTAATGGTATATTTATTAAGAAAAACATAGTCCAAAGTTAATCTGTTAATTTTCAATTTTCTATGATCGCCCTTAACGTGCGTATTAAGTACAAGCGTACTTAAATACTTTAATCATCGGAATATTATCAAATTACGATCACATTAAATATAATTCGAAAATATAGAACACAGTACAACTCGAATTATACACAATGGATCCATTATGTATAAACGTATACATATACATATATATATATATATATATATATATATATTAATGATTATGTATATATTTATATATATACGTCTACGTATACATTATGCTTTTAAATCAGTACAGTTGAGCCTATAGGTACATTGTAGTTAATACTTCGGCGTTCTCTCTTTGTTATACGCGCCGCAGCTCGTTACGTTGGTAACGTGATATCCGTGTCACGTGAAGGCCAGTTGCATCACGTGCGCGCTAGTTTCATCACGTGGGTGCGTGTGTGCGTATCACTATAGATACGTTTAAACACGCGCGCGCCTATAGTGACGTCATATAGTGACGTCATATACGTCATAGCCATGCTGCGCGCATCAGTGTGTTGACCGGAAGTATGTGTGTATGTGTATGTATGTCGGAATGCCTGGCTACCTCATTAGTGGTTATAGTACTCGGAGTCGACTTCCGGTCCAGATTCCCTACCGCAGTACCCCTCTAGTATACTTCAATGAAACTTACGCCGGGAAATAACGTAATGACTAATCAGACGACGACGAACAGCGCCTACGTAATATAGGTTGTACTAGTGTACCTAATGTACCTAATGTACCATATGTACTCGCGAATCTTACTTACAACTGTTTCTCTCACGAATGAATACATTCATACATCTTTATGCTTACTTAATTTCGAGGATGATCTTCATCGTCTACTCGAGCATCTTTATATATATATATATGCAGATAAAAGACCACTAACTTTACATAGAGACTCTACAGGGGTGGACATTTTCTTTTCGCTTATTTTCTCGTACTTTTGTTTTTTCGTCGCCGCTTTCAGTCCTATAGGATGCCGGTAGTCACGCGTTATACATCGCAGTCATCGAATTATTATGACAATATAATCACGTGACGATAAAGGTATGTGATATTATAGTTGTGTGCTAATATATGCGCGTCGATTACGTCCTTATTATGTCCTTATTATACTAATACGTCATCGTGTGTATCACATGACCTTAATATGTTTATAATGATAACGTGTCGGGTTACGAAACAATCAATTATGGCGTTAATGAGGCCTTCATTAGTTCATTAACCCAGCTACGTGAGCGCGTAGTGATATGTGTGTGAGTGTGTGTGGGTGTGAGTGTGTGTGTGTGGGTGGGTGTGTGTGTGTGAGTGTGTGTGTGGGTGTGTGTGGGTGTGTGTGGGTGGGTGTGTGTGAGTGTGTGAGTGTGTGTGTGGGTGTGGGTGCGGGTGGGTGGGTGTTTGTGAGTGTGTGAGTGTGTGTGTGGGTGTGTGTGGGTGTGTGTGGGTGGGTGTGTGTGAGTGTGTGAGTGTGTGTGTGAGTGTGGGTGTGGGTGCGGGTGCGTGTTAGGCATACGTTTAATGGTGGTTGTCCGTATTAAATAGGAACGCTGGTGCGCATGTCCTAGTGTATTTGATGCGCGTGTCACTATTTATATAGTCTTAGTGTTTAGATAACATATTACACGATACATCTGTAGATAACATATAACATCTATATATAGATATATCTATATCTATATCTATATATGTATATTCTTTTCGACACGTTGTACACTTGTCTGTACTTATTATTACATTTATTTATTGTTTTTATATATTATTGTCACACTATAAGAATTTTATAATTGAATTAGTGTTTAATTAAATAAAATCATCATCATCATCATCATATGAGATTATATATAAGATAAGTTTATATATAATATAAGATTATATATGTGATTATTACCCATGCTATACCTATAGATAGCGCATGTACCACCCTACACGCGCATGAGTGTGTGCTTGCGTTCGTTCGTGCGTGCGTGCGTACAAACCTTGCCATGGCAGAGATCCCCTCACGAAATACATGATCACGTACCCCAGTGACTCGAGATCATCTCGTCTACTCTGTTTGTGCGGTGTGTGATGTTGTATAACGTATGACGTGGTGGTAAATAAATATATATATGAATGAATGAACTCTATAATACGATACAAAAATATATTTCAAACTACTTGGATAAAGGTGAGGGACTTTATTAAAATAAATCTCAAATTCCCTTACATCTCTTATATGTATAAAATTCTATTTATAGAACGAAAGAAGATAGTCATCTTAAAATAGGTACTATGTAGCAATACCTCATATAGGGTGGTATAGTGGATCGTATACGACATCGAAGTGTTAACAGGTTTTGTATATAGGTGTATAACGGTGTACGCCGTATACAGTATACACTGTACGCATTCACATGTGTTTCACGTAAAGATACACACTCATAATACATAGTATATATATATATTAGTATAACGAGTGCGACTATAGTATTACAGATATATCGCAGGTGAAATAGTATCAAGTGCTTGGCCTCGGTGTACTATTAACACACCTATTGATATACCGGTGTGTAATCATATACGTGTACGCGCAATAAACAACGCGTATTATTAAATATAATTACACCCACGCACGTCGCACGTACGCAGGCAGGCATGGGTTATAAACCGCAGGTGCATTGTGTCGGGCGGGCGGGTGGAACCTCGTTACGTAATCTATTGTTGTTATTTTACGCGTGTTTGTCACGCGCGTGGGCCGAGTCGCGTGTCTCTATTGATATACTATATAGTATTGTAGATAATCTGCGTAATGTTGTACTATATTGATAGTAATTATATGTACAGTATAAAGTAGGGTAACGATAATGCACTCAGAACAATGCCTATCGCCACCGTATTGTTATAAGTATTCATTGCGTAACGAAGTAGGCTATAGTACACTATACTGGTTATTTATTACCGGTAGTTTAATTAATGTAATATTTACTCGAGGCAATTCCCTCGAAAATCTATATTAATATAGCTTATCACATTACGCTAATAAATATAATGGTATACAATTAATTTTTAAACTCAATAATAGTACTACTACTATTATTATTATGTTGTGTGTTACAATCACTCGGTAATAGTGGTTTCAATATCTACGCTGATCATATGATAGAGCGCCGTAATGGATACGATACTGGCGTCGTCCTGGCATATAGCTAGAAAGAAATAAAGTAGTAAACAAGGTATCTGAAAATTGTTTATCTAAAATAAATTATTGATACCATTGGAAAGGGAATAAAAAAAGTAACATAAGTTTCATATTTTACTTTTTTGATATAATTAATAATAAAAAAGTTATGATAAAAATAATATTATATTTGAATATTTGGTCAACGCAAGATGGCTAATTTTTTTATTTCCGCTTTCCGCATTGGCTTACGCTGCCAGTCATTGAGTATTACCACTCTATTTCTCCCTAGCTCTATGCTCCTGATCACGTGACACATACGACTGTACCGCGTGACACCTACAACGGTATCACGTGACACATGCCACTCTACCACGTGACACCTACAACAGTATCACGTGACACCTACAACTGTATCACGTGACAAGCCCCCGCTAACCTGTTCCACTCCGAGATGAGCGTTGATACTGGCGTAGCGAGCGGTGCCGGTCAAACTCTTGCCCTCCCTATAGGCTATGTGAGACCGAGTGCGCATGTCACGGTACTTCTTAGCTAGACCGAAGTCCACGAGGAACACCTGTTGTGGGCAGTGTAGTGGTCGGTATAATGATCGGAGGTGTATTGGTGGGAAGTTTAGTGGTCAATGTGGTGGCCAGTGTAGTGGTCAGTGTAGTGGTCGGTGTAGTGGGCAATGTAGTGGGCAGTGTATTGGTCAGTGTAGTGGTCAGTGTAGTGGTCAGTATAGTGGTTAGTGTATTGGGCAGTATAGTGATCGGTGTAGTGGTCGGTGTAGTGGTGGTAAGTGTAGTGGTCAGTGTAGTGGTCAGTGTAGTGGTCAGTGTAGTAGGCAGTATAGTGTTCACTATAGTGGTTAGGGGTGGGCAGGGTAGTTGGCAATAGTGTTGGAGAGGGTAGTGGGCAGGGTAGTTGACACTAGTGGTGGGAAGTGTATTTGGAAGTATATTATAGTGGTGATTGTATGGGTCAGTGTAGTGGTCAGTTCAGTGTAGTGGTCAGTAATAGTAGTATACTACTATAGTTATCAGTATAGTATTTCATGTGATGGTCAGTCTAGTGGTCAATATGGTGGTCAGTGTAGTAGTACATAGTTGTCAGTAGTGATCGGTATACTGTAGTAGTGTAGTAGTCAGTGTAGTAGGCATTGTAGTAGGCAGTGTAGTAGGCAGTAATACACTACTATAGTTGTAAGTAATAGTGGTCAGGAGTTGTGGTCAGTAGTATACATATAGTATAGGTACACAATAATATACATATAACTAGAACTAGAACTATAATGTGTATATATTAATATAAGTTTAACCTTATTACATTGCCTTCCGACACCCATCAGAAAATTGTCGGGCTTGATATCTCTGTTAAATAATACATTCGGTAATATTATATATATACGCTATACACACACACACATATATATATATAAATATATATATATATATATATATATATATTCGAGTATATATATATATATATATTCGAGTATATATATATATACTTGTGTGTGTATACTTGATATCAGGAAGACATATACTATGACTTATGGTTATGACTTTAGAACATAATCGTATTCTCTGGGGACAACACTAAGCTCGTGTGGTACACACACACGCTACAGCACACGAACACAAGCGTACAATACACACACACACACACACACACACACACGTAAGCCATTAGTGATGTAGATTTAGTTGTGTATGCGTATGTGCAGGCGTATGTGTACAATAGTATGTTCATATATGAACATTATATTGTATAAATACACATACACATACACATACACACACACATATACATTAACATATTAATATTTATATGTAGTTTGTTTATGTTGGATGTCGCCCTAACTTTACTCTATTACTATTATCTCTCGCTACCTATAGGAAGCGAGAGATAATAGATGTAATATATATAATCAACAAAATGCAATTTTAAATAATATATCTATAATAAATATCTATATTATATAGGCTATATAGGTTTATATAAAATTGCATGTTGTTGATTACATATATTTACTACTGCTTCTATTACATACATTTATACATACACATATATATAAATATATATATATATATATATATATATTGACATTAGACTTAATATATTCATTATGCTATACACTCTCTGTATAATTTCAGACGACCTTGACCTTACTATCGGTGAGAGATTGCCACTGAGTGAATGGTAATGCTAATGCCTGCTTATACCTCTATTTTAGTGCAGGCTACATTGTCTAATTGCAGTAGTGTTTCTATAGATAGTATTGTCTCGGAGTCACGTGAGCATATTCCACGTATACATTATTCATGCTTTACCGGTTTACTTGCGAACCACAATACTTATTACTACAGCGCAGTTAATATGGCTATAGCTTAGCATGTGAATACATATATTCATATATATATATATATATATATATATATAAATATATATATATATATATATATGTATACTACATATATATGTATATATATATACTACATATATATGTATATATATACTACATATTTAAGTTAGTAATTTTATTTAACAGCGAATCAAAGATGTATGTAGCACCTACTATGTACATCATATAACTAGTATCACTTTATTCCTTGCCCCCGTCCTTTCATGATGTTGTGTTCGTGGATAATAAGATGTATTTAGGGAATGTCCGAGATATTAAAGAGTAAGAGCGTAGATTATAATGATGATCATTGTTTATATCATTGTTTATATCAGATATGTGTTTCTTCGGTCTGGATTAGATAACATGACCTTGACCTCGTGTTGTATCGCGATGTATTGCGGTATATGTACGCGCGCACGCGAACACATACGAGTACGTATGTAAGCTGTATAGTGTACAGTGTACACTGTATGTCGTACATACACAAAGAATATATGATCTATGAGAGCTCTCACCCTAGGGTATACTTGATATGTTATACCGCCTCTCTGGGATATCACTTCATATATTACGCGGTGACGATACCTAACTAAGAGCGTGTGTAACGTGGACAGTTAACCAGTTGACCAGTTGGACACATTACCGTTGTATCTACGCAACATATCAACTGTATGTCCACGTGAACACTTGTACTGCTACCGAGACTGTTACAACAGGCAGATTACAACCGTTATACCGGTTGATAATACATATATGATACATATGTGTGCTGTATACGGCCTGTATCGTAGAAAGTTGTACCGCCGTAACTTAGACGATATATACGGCTATATACGGCTATATACGGCTATACAGATAATTATTACGTAATATCGCCTAACTACTAATCAACGAGGTGACTACGCAAGGACACGTGTGACAAGCTCTCACGCGCCGCCCTTAAGGACACGTCCTCTATTAATAGCTATAATTAGTGTAACAAGTATCGCGTAAATAGTGTAGAGTGAAATAATATAGTGTATCGTGTTTATTGATGGCGTGTATGTGTCGAATGTGTGAAATCAACAACTGTGTATAATAGTATTATATTCGATATATATATTTTAAGATTATTTTATATATACCCATTTATTATACCTATTCTAGATGCGTTATGATAATATTTATCAATAAATTGGGCTATAATGCAATAAGCTTATTCATATTTTAATATATATATATATAATTAATTAATACCCTATATATAGTAATAAGGTATATAGGTAACCATACAATGTGCAATTCAAAATATAAGTTATATTATATAACTATATAGTATAAATACATATATCAAATATTTTTCTACTGATTGCTTCGCAAAATCTTTGTATGCTATATATTTCAGTATAAAATACATATATATGTATACATGTATAATACATAATACATTCTGAATAACCTATGTATGAAGTTCTTGTTATGCATGTACTCCACTCTACCTAGCATTTGATCGGCAAGCATCAATACCGTCTGAAATGTAGTATTCATTTAGTTAAATCAGTTGTATCAGTATATATGTAGATGTATTAAATTAAACATATTAAATTACAAAATAGAATTAAAATAATATATATAAGTGTATGATTTTTATACTATAAATGAATTAAATATATGTATTATACTATACTTATATATAATGATAAGTATTATAAAAAAAAAACTAGTTAACTTAGAAAAAAAATAAAAATTAACGCCCAGTAAGGGACTCGAACCCTTGACCCTCAGATTAAAAGTCTGATGCTCTACCGACTGAGCTAACCAGGCATATATATATATATTTTATAAATATATTTTTATAGTGAATATTTAATAAAAAAAATAATATCCACTTTAATTTCAATTTTAGTATACCTACTATATAACAATATATTATTAATATAAAGTATATATTCATTATATTATAACTAATATAATACTTCGAATATATAATCGTAGTTTATATATATATATATATAATGACGATTTGATTGTATATGTGTAATATGGATTATATTATTTATTAAATATAATGATTATTTAATAATCAATTATTATGATAATTTATTTTATTATTATAATGATTATAATAATGATTATAATGATTATAATAATTATTATAATAATTTATTATAATCATTATTATAATCATTATAATCATTATTATAATCATTATAATAATAAAATAAATTATCATAATAATTATGATTAATCCTAATTAATCCTAATTAATTATTAATTATTAATTTAATAATATTAAAAATAATAATTATAGGGTATAATATTACCTATTATAATATTTTATATAAATATATTTTATAGTTATAATTATAAAATATTAATATTTTAATTATAACTAATTATAGTTTATATATATCTAAAATATTATAATAAATATACCTACACATAATTATTCATAACAAGTAATCAGAAAACCTTATTATAAATTATAGATACGTGTATACATTATACATTTATAAATTATAATTTATAATATTAGTATTTTACCTATAAGAGCTATATAGCTCTATTCCATTAACTTGATGATTAAGGATATGCATAATATATACGGTGTAGGTATATTTATTATGTACCTATATGTATTATGCCTACACTAAATAATTACACCCAATAATTAATTATAAATGAATACTTGAATTATCGACTCACTGCAATCAATAGTTCTCTTACAGAGTTATATAACTCGTACAGAGTAGGTACCTAGGCCGTGGGTCGTAAACATTAGTTACGGGTGATTAACCTACTAATAAGGGCCTAGCTTTTAAGGTTGATATCGGCTGAATAGGGTCGTCTCGGACCAATATAACATCGCGGTATTCCAGTTAATGGGTAATAGGTTTTAGTTGTACTAGTAGTAGGTAATAGTATTTAGTGTTATCGGTAAATGAAAGGATCGATTTCTTGTAGAGAGAAAGAGCGAGCGTCGCTCGCCGAGCGAGAGAGAGAGAAAGAGAGCTAGACCGCGGCCGAGAGAATGCGAGAAAACGAGAGAGAATTAATCGATTATTAAATAGGCGGTTAATAATGCATCTCGAGGGAACGTGAGACGTGTATGATATAGGCTATATTGATTGTGAGCCGTGCCTGTATACTATATCGTGAATGTATACATGTTATACTATATAGTATATAGTATATAATCAGTCTAGGCATATATTATATAAGCGGAGTGCACTCCATGGATATATTATATATTGATATAGTACCATATATGGTAATATATCACATGTAACGTACCCCTTAAATAACACTGTAGTGTATTTTAATAAATGTACATAATTATAGGAGTTTGCATATACCAAAGATTTTCCGATTGCTTCGAAAAATATTTGCATATACTTATACTTATATATATATATATATATATATATATATATATATACCTACTACTGTATACCCTAATGTAGGCTGCGATGTTGTAAAATACATGTAGTTATATAGATAGGATAGGGTACAATGCCCCTGCATATACATACTAGTACAGATAGCTATAACATATAACCTTAGTGACACTATACCGTGCCTAGCAACGATTGTAAACCACTATAATATCGCACAGAAAGTAAAACAACAACAACAACCACAATAGCGTATTTCTCCGATAATAGCATAGAGCTAGAGATAAAGTATTTCACTCTAGCTCTATGGATAATAGGATGTTATTACCTCTATTATCAGTTTACGTTCTCCCCGGTTCTATCCTTAACGTGGTATGCCTGCGTGACATAACAATAGAAGTGTTGTGTGATTATATATCTGTTCGTGGTTCTTCGTATCGTATCTAGTTATCGTTCACTTGACAATATAGCATACTACACATACACATACAGCGTACGACATACAATATCTTATACCCCATATATGGGGTATACAATATGTTATATATACTACTGCGTATACGCATTTGACACTAAATGTGACACTATAGGTGACACTATATGTGACACTATAGTTTCACCTGTAGTGTCTCATATAGTGTCACCTATGGTGTCATATATGGTGTCACCTATGGTGTCACCTATAGAGTCAACTATATATATGTGACATATCTACCTAAAGGTTACATATAAGTCGGTGGTAATCGTGCAATAAGCGTGTACATGTGTGTTGTGTATGACTGTTCTATAGTATTAGTTTGCTATTACGTTATATTTGTCTAGAGGTTACATATATGTACATATACGTATATATATACATATATGGATATCTGCGGACACTCACTGATTACCTTACATCCCCTATACCACGTGGAACCATATATTTACATACACGTGACATACCCAGTCCCTGACATGTCATAGTCACATGTCATAGTCACATGTCGTAGTGGCGTGACATGCGCGTGTCGAGGACATGACTTTTGTCCTCTATCTACTCCACGCACTCTCGGCGCGGATAAGCTCGGCTACATGTCTGCCCGGGACACATGGTCGGACTACACACGCATACACACGCATACACGTCGACATGTATGTATATATGCATATATATATATATATATGCATATATATATATATATGTATATGAATATATTCATGAGCGCCGACTACTTTTCTCCGGGAATATTTATCAATGATTAATTACTAAATCAATCAATCACTACGAGCGTGTGTGCGCGGAAGTTCTCGTCCCAGAATGCAACACGATACAAATCACAACTTAACGTGATGACCACTAGTAGTCGGCTATGTCGCGTTGTTACCGAGGACGTGACCTTGACATTACGGTTAGAGCCGGGGTTAGAGGTTAGAGTTGATGATATCGGGTGGATATGTGGATAGCTCAGTTTCCTCAGGATATTCGGCCCACATTTCTTCATATTTATCCGAAGTTATAAATGATTAACCGATATGGAGATAATAACTCCAATCCACCGGCTCCCCGGGTTGCGGATAGGGGACCGGCCATTAGATATAATGGTTAGCTGCGAGTAACCAATAAGCTGTGCCGGACAAAATCAAGGTTGACTCCTGGCAAGGCATAGTACATGTTTAGCCACTCGAGCAGGGTTACGCAAATATGTATGGAGTAGCGACCGCACTTTTTATCTAACTACTGAAAGTAAAAATGCCGGGCAAGCTCGACCTGGTAAGGTAAATTAAGGTAAGGTGATATCTTGTTAAGGTGTATACGTCGAAACCGTATAGGTTTTATAATCACCCTCTTAGTATCGCACGCCTCCCCACCCCCCTATCGTATACTACCCCTACATACCGTACCCCTGCAGCCATTATGCATAACGCATGCGTGCAATTCGTGCATTAATGTATACATAACTGTACGCATATATGTATAAAGTTATAACTATAGTTATAGCTATAGATCGGTGAAACCATACATTCCGCATATATGCCTTTTATCGTATACGATAGCAACATTTTTATCAAATAATAACCTATATCATATGTATATGTATATATATATATATATATTATATTGTTATATATGCGTTTATATTCGAATATAGTTCCGAGATAAAATCAAGGCTGGCAGTGTTCACTTATGATGATATTACGATACTCCTCCCCTCCCCCACGCGGGGAATGTGTCTATATAGTGCGTTATAGACCGCGCCGCACAGTGCACACCGCACAGTGCGGTGCGTGTAACCTATGTGTTACGTAATCAACGCAGGGCCATGTGTCAACGCATGCGCAATCTTATAAGGGCACCTCCTTATAAGGGCACCTCCTTATAAGGGCACACGCTCCTTATAAGGGCACACGCTCCTTATAAGGGCACACGCTCCTTATAAGGGCTGCACGCGGCTATCGTTATTAATATCGACGTGATCGCCATATCAAAGTAAAGCTCGTGTGCGTGTGTGTGTGTGCGCGTGTGTGCGCGTGGGACCCGCACACCGTTCGTGAGGATTAACTAGTATTAACTCGCGTTGGGTAAGCCGTACACTGTACGTCGTATACACTGTACGGGTATGCCGATGTTTACGTCCATGTCGACAACTATTGCGGTATTACTTAATAATGCCGAGGCTGTATTCTAAACAGTGCATGTATATATCCGTGTGTGTGTGCTGGCAGTCGGTACACGCATAGTAATGCGTGTGTGCGTGTGTGTGCGCGTGTATGTCTGCGTAGTCGTCAATATACAGTAAGTGCTCATCTCCGCGCGCATATCTATAACGACGTTAGAATGGTAAATAGAATAAAAGCTTTGTGGAATCAAAGATTTTCGAAACTTTCAACACCTCTCTGGTTAAGTTAGGTTACGTCGATGTTACGGATGTAGGTTATCGAGGGTTGTAAAACAGCGTGACTTTATTACAGAGATTTATAGTTTACCTATATCGGTAGTCGTGTGATTGTTCTTCGACGAGCCTGGGGAGTCGATTACGTGTCCTAAGATTGCCGCCCATAACATATAAATATTATTTAATCAAATTAAATGTTGCAATTATATTACAGTATAAATATATAGTATAAATGTTATTATTAACGAAACGAAACGCGTTTTATAAGTGTATATAGACAAAAAATCAAATGTATTGAAAAGTAAATATTATTTATTTGAATATTTTGTATTGAATGCAAAGATTTTCCTTCGACAAATCTCTGTTGCAAGTATGTATTACGTGACAGTTACAGACGGTTGGTCGATCATCTTAGGATACACACATCGAGGTTGGTCGTATACCAGTCGTGTTGAATAATTTTACATTAGCGATGTATAGTAATACCGATCTAGGTGCACAAATAAATCGATATTTTATTAAAGTATGCATTGAAGGCATTTCATTATCACTGACGCTGGAATCGCGTAACTTATATAACGTGAATGACCCCAATATGTGGCTCAACGTAAGGGTATACATTACTTATCTGTAGTTCGTTACTTTACTCGTTAACGTAACACTAATAACGCGTATGCGTATCACGAGGCGAGATATCGCGATATATCACGAGATATTATGCGCGAGATTATACACGTATATGCATGTTATTTCACGTCATTTCACGTTATTTCACGTTATTTCACAATTCGTTACATAACACATCCGTGTATATTATACAACGTATTATACCCAACGTATATATTCTATAATTAGTGCAGGTATTTCTAGCACACGAACACGCTACTAACTACACTAATAATATATTATAGAGTTAATACAAATGTTCTTGATATACGAAAAATAAATCATAATTACTAGATATATTTAGTTTATAAACTACCATTACTATTATACTACACCTTTAGGATAATTAGCTATATATATTGAAAGAACGCCTATATACGCCTGTATACATATATGTATGTATTATGAATATTTACATTGACTTACTATTTATAAACGTATATATTATATTATTACATTTACCATTATAGTTAACCCACGCCTCGGGACCCACAGGAATACACAGATACACATACATGCATGTATAGTATACATTGTATACGTGTATATACGCATGCGTAGACGAGCGCTTAGACGCGCGCATGTACGCATCTACGTGAGCGCGCACGTCCATCACGTGTAAGGTGTGTACTCCATAATCACGTGACTCCATGACCCCTATTACCACGCGACTTCGTGACCCCTATTACCACGTGACTTCATGACCCATATTATCACGTGACTTCGTGAACCCTATTACCACATGACTCAATGACCCCTATTACCACGTGACTTCATGACCCATATTATCACGTGACTTCGTGAACCCTATTACCACATGACTCAATGACCCCTAGTATCACGTGACTGCATGACCCCTATTACCACGTGACTTCACGAACCCTATAATCACGTGACTTCGTGAACCCTATTACCACGTGACTCCATGACCCCTATTATCACGTGACTAAATGACCAATATTACCACGTGACTCAATGACCCCTATTACCACGTGACTCAATGACCCCTATTACCGGCGGCCAGCTACATTACGTAATACGATACGCGAGCACTCTTTCATCTGGCGAGCTTTCATCACGTCGTACGGCGGCTGCGCTCTATTACTAGAGAGAGAGAGCATACTATAGAAGAGTGCGCGTGTGTTTTATATCAAAGACAATGTAATACCTACTCTAAACGCTACTCTAATTACTACTATAAGTATGTATATACGTCATAAACTAATACTTGCCGCATATACGAAATAATGACAGTATCGCATGACATCGTATGACCTAGATATCGTGGAGACGTAATACGATGCCATCGAGCGTTATTAGATCATCATCAGCCTGCGTAACACAATAGTTACGTAACGAACCGAGATGCTACCGGCATCCGACGAGATCTGTTGAGATCTCGGCAAACCCCGAGATAAACCAATAAAGCGTGCGCTCTCGCTTTCTCTCGCGCTTTCTCGTGATACGAGATGACGGTTCCCCCCGCTAGGACGATGATACCCCCTGGTGGTGGTGGTGGTGATTTAATCAGCCGGCTTATCGGCGATAGGCGTCTATAGCGTTCGAGAAATGGCGAGATGTTGCAGCGTATTATATATTAAATAATATACCGCGATATCCTCGAGGACATATACGTATTTCGTACTACATTGTGATATGAGATTACGTGTAAATGAACATATTATATATAATATATATTATATATATATTATATATATATTATACATTTTATAAATAGTTGTGTACGTGTATATTTACAAAATAAATCCCGAGTTATTACATTACGATATAGTTATGTATGTATATCAATACATTACGCTCGTATATCGTATGCTAATGTCGTAAGCACTACATATTACGTCATAGCATGTACAACACTACTACCTACATATCGACCATAGCTATCACACACACACACACACACACGCACACACACACACACACACTGTTGTTATAGTGTGGCATTGGTATCGCATGGGTCAGTAGCTGTAACATACGCAGTGTACTGTGAGTGTGTGTATGCGTGTGTGTGTGTGTGTGTGTGTGTGTGTGTATGTATGTATGTGTGTGTGTATGTGTGTGCGTGTGTGCGTGTGTGTGTGTGTGTGTGTGAGTGTGTGTGTGAGTGTGTGTGTGTGAGTGTGTGTGCGCATACACGTGAGTGTTACGTAATGATGTGTGCTGTAGTGATAGTAAACAAGTACAGCTAATCTATCTGTCAATATTACATAATTTTATATTTATTCTATGCACACACCACGTATATACATTTATAATATATACGTATACGTATATATCTATCTTTATTTTCAATATTAACGTTATTATCATAATAGTCACAATGTATGAATATTTATCGTTTTCTCAGTGAATATCTTAATTCGTGGAGCGAGATTACCATCATAGAAACCAGTTGCCAAACGTTAATGAGCCTGTATGAATTATACACACACGGACAACCGACAGAGAGAGAGACCTTCAGTAAGCTAGCCGCATCTGTCGCCATATAGAATAATTAAACGAATTATAGATCATTCTAGATCATTCTAGAGGATTCTAACTTAAATTATTCAAGTACCGGCGTATCGCAGAATTTAGATATTAAATATAAATATGGATATATGTCATGTGTGTGTATCATTTTAATAACGATTCGGTATATTGGAGGACTCTAACACGCCCACAAACACACACACACGTATGCGGAGCGTATTACCACAGAGCTAGAGAGAATTTATCTCTATCTCTGTGCGTATTACACGCGTGCCTTCTGATACGATATCATCCTATATCCGTGTTTATACTGCATACAGTATACTATAGTATGTGTATACTATATTATGTGTATACTATCTAGCTATAGCTATATACATGTATACCTGTAGGTAGCTGCCCTCTACTATCAACAACACTTCCGTGTTAACACAACCCCTCTAGGGGTGGATAAAAACCCAACCCCTCTAGCCCGTTCATCATAACACTTCTAGTGATAACAATGCCCCAGGCCATTGTTATCCATTGTTCTCCTTCTCCTCCTCCTCCTAGCCATTGTATATTGTTATAGTTACGCCACCATTGTTTGCCCATTGTACATTGTTTAGCCCCGCCCTCGAAAGGATATAACCTGATACCGGGCGGGCGGCTGTTAACTAAACTCTGTGTTCCAATACACCTGTACCTTATTGTAGTTATACCACGTGTTATTAATAGTATCACGTGTTAGTAGTGGTATCGTGTGTTAATACTAGTATCACATGATATTACCAGTATCACGTGATAGTAATGGTATCACGCGTTAATACTAGTATCACGTGTCCGTATCAGTATCACGTGTTAGTACTAGTATCACGTGTCCGTATCAGTATCACGTGTTAGTACTAGTAGCACGCGTTAGTACTAGTATAACGTGTTATTATTAGTATCACGTGTTGGTACTCGTATCACGTGATAGTACTAATATCACGTGTTAGTACTAGTATCACGTGATAGTACTAATATCACGTGTTAGTAATATTATCTCGTGTTAGTACTAGTATCACGTGTTAGTGCTAGTATCACGTGATAGTACTAGTATCTCGTGTTAGTACTAGTATCACGTGATAGTACTAGTATCACGTGATATTACTAGTATCACGTGATAGTACTAGTATCGCCACCTATATGGCCTATAGGCTATAGCTACACACGCGAGGTAAACACCTATATGTAACGTGTGAGACAATTCTAGGAAAGCGCCTACATACAATAGCCTACCCAGCCTATACTGGGCCAGTGGGTACGTGTATACCAATCACAATGGTTTCATTGTTGTGGAAGTTGTTCACTGGAAACTATAGTTCTAGGAATACCCCTCTATGTGTATTATCCCCAGATAATAATCGTAAGCGTAATAACCCTGGGCGTATAAGCCTATAGACTAATGCGTTTAGGCTTAAACCCTATAAGCTTATGTTATTGTCATTGTATTTATCTCGTGATTAATTTCGCCACTTGGGAGTAGATAAAAGTACTAATATCACATTTTTATGTAACTCAATTATAAACTTAATTCGACGCTAAAACCGTACTTAATAATGACTACGACCTTACATGTATATGTGTGAGTGAGAGAGATAGGGGGAGGGAGAGAGGGAGAGGGAGGGAGAGATAGGTGAGTATCGAGTAGGTGAAATGCTTCAAAAGTATGTTGAGATAACACCGTTGACTACGAAGTGTGCTACTATAGTATACTCTAGAAGTATCGTAGTAACCATGGCAACAGTATTGCAGTGTGTGCAGGTCTTATAGCCGTATCGCCGCGGATACAACTATACACGTAACATTACTGTTACTATTGCGTGCGTGGCGAGTGACATATCGCGAATGATCACGTACAATATTCTATAACCATTTCTAGGATTTACCTTATATCTAGAACATTTTGTAATACATATTCGACATGCATAAACCAAGGCGTTTTTTTATTAATCGTAAACCTAATGTTAATTTGTGTACCATGTCGATTTTGGTATCAATTCATATCTATTTTTTCTTCCATATTTTTGTTTATTTATTTTTGTTGTTACCTAATAAACTATATATTATATGATATGTGCATATAGTGCATACTGTACACTCGCGGTGTGTGTTGTACACACATATGTGTGTGTGTGTGTGTGTGTGTGTGTGCGTTTCAAATAGACATACATAATCGCACACACGCATACACGAATACACGCCTATATATACATAATACATGTGATTGAATGCCCGTTTTATATTACAACCATAGTTTGTATACCTGCAGCTATACCCGCAGACGGCGTATGATTTCGCTGCGGGGATTATGACTTCCGCTTACAAAGACCGTAGAAGAGTTAATAAGCGGATTAACGATCGGTCGCCAGGTGAATCACCGTTACGTAATCGCCATTTACTAATGAACAATGGAAGGGGGCGTGTCACCCGTTAACAATGGGCGAGAGAGAGGCTCTCCGCTAACAATACGTGGTCACAATGGCCGCAACATACAAAGTATCCGCAGTGGTAATCGAGCACGTATCGCTGACGGTGGCGACATCGTAACCCCTGGCGGTCACTGTGATTACTACTACTACTTCTACTACTACTACTACTACTACTACTACTACTACTACTACTACTACTACTACTACTACTACTACTACTACTACTACTACTACTACTACTACTACTACTACTACTACTACTACTACTACTACTACTACTACTACTACTACTACTACTACTACTACTACTACTACTACTACTACTACTACTACTACTACTACTACTACTACCACCACTACTACTACTACTACTACTACTACTACTACTACTACTACTACTACTTCGGTATACATACTTCTAGGTACACGTGTGCACACTGTGCGTGTATTTCTATTAATTCTATTTTTTGAGAACTTATTCGTTTGAGCGTTTCATAACCTATACAAACATATCATATTTATAATACGTATTACGAATTTGAGAATGTACAATTGTACATTATTAATAATCCTAGAAATATGGTAATGTCTAATTTACCCGAATATATAATATTCAAAGTATACATTCGATTAGTGATACGATCCTATATACGATCTCAGAACATAAGAATACGAATTTTACTCTACTAACCTGTATATATATTATCTACTTTATATGTATATATATATATATATATATATATATATATATATATATATATATATATATATAAACAAACACGACATGCATCTAGTGTACAGACACAAAACGTTCGCGACCTCGTTCTACTAAAGGTCACGGCGGACACGCCCGAACGCTCGCGCCTCGCCTAACCTTGAGCGAGAACGCCCTCGAGCAGAGGTTAAACATGTCCTCGAGGTTAGGGCCCAGCAGGTCTAGCACCAGTACGTTGTAGCCGGCGTCGTGCGTACCGTACCAGCGAAGGTTGGGTACCGCCACGCCGCCCGCCAGGATTCGGTACAGCTTGCTCTCGAACAACAGCTGAGGGTGTTTCGTTTTGCGCGACTCCATCTTTACGGCCACCTGTCGTTAGAGGTTATCGTTAATCACATACACTTATGTATACATGTGAACATACGCATACATATACACATAACATACACATGCATATTCTACATCGTATGTGCTACATATATGTGCTACATATTATGTATTAGCATACCGAAGTCTATCTATGAGTAGTATGATATATACACATATATATATATATATATATATATATATATAGTATACTATTCATAGATAGACTTCGGTATGCTATTATTTAAGACAACTTGATACCTCATAAATCAAAATAAAAACAAATTTATTTTCCCTCTCAATTATCTATTCTAAGTGCACTGTTGTACAGTATACATTCTATAATGAACCCTGTACATTGTACAGTGTACAATGAACCCTGTACATTGTACAGTGTACAATGTACAGGGTTCATTATACAAGGTAATAATCTAAACTACTATTATGAAAACATATTGACATTATATATATATATATACAGTACATATACTGTACACAGTGTGTACACTGTATACGTTGTGTACTACACACTAATGTACCACGTGTGAACACGTGACACACGTCTTATACATGTTCCGGTCACGTGGGCCGATATCGCACAGAACACACACACACGTGTGTATGAAGTAACCCCCCCCCCATCCCCGTGTATCATCAACATATACACGTGGCATTGTTAGGTATGAATTCATTAACATCGATTAAGGCTTATTCAAATGGATAGACTGAGATAACAACATCAATATATATATATTGACTCTATCGAGTATATAAAATACATGTATATGTTGTATATATGCACATATTATGCGTATACATTGTCAATAATGATTAAACGGGGCCAAGGTACACGCACATATTACATAATCTCAATAATTCGAGTGTGTCTCTACGATGTTACTGGTACATACGCTGAATTACTACGCAATGTTATGTAATGAATTGTGTACATGAGGGATGACGTAATAGTCAATAACACGCCATCGTATACATCGTGTACCTATATAGATACATATATGTATATATATATATATATATATATATATATATATATATATTCTTTTTCCCTTTAGGAAATATCTACATATATATATAATTGAATTTAAATAATAAATATAATAACACAAAATGCACATATAATAATATATATCCATACATAATACATCCATAGATATATATATATATATATATATATATATATATATATATATAATGCTATTGAGATAGCTAATATTATATTTTGTAGCATTATTCCCATCATTATGTATTGCATATATGTAACCTATAATCTATATTATGTTAATGTCTCCCACGTAGGGGCGCTGGAACCATGGTGTGTATGTGGGGGAGACCAACTAATTAAAATATATGTTGTGGTAAAATTGGGGGCACCAATACACAGGAGGTCCCCATATATTTTAAAGCGGGGGGATATATCCCCCCGTCCCCCTGTTGCAGCGCCCCTACTCATATGTATACCAATACATTATGTATGTCAATGATGTATGTCAATGATGTATGTCAATGATATATACATCAGTATATCCCATTGTTACAGTGCTTTGTTATAGCTATTGCTCGTGTGCTACGGTTATCATAATGTTATTATTAGCATATTTAGGTACGTATATATATTTTAAGATACTCATATATGATATATATATATATAATAAAAAATCGTATGAATGAATGAATGAATTCAGTTTATAGACAAAGTCTAAGGAGGATCAGTTAAAGCGATTAGCTTTATTGATTCGAAACCTTCTAACAGTATGTGCAATGTTGTATCATCATTACCATTCGAATAAAATGATAAAATAAAAATAATGATAAACATAATAATAAAGTCATAGTAATATAAACAAACAATGAAATGATTAAATAAAAGGTTAATCACATACAATCATATATGATGTATTATATACAAATTAGAAACCAAGATAAAATATAAAATTACAATATTGTATGTTATAGTATATATATATATATATATATATAGCATATACTATATATATACGTGTATATACGATATACACACCCACATACACACACACCTACACACATAAGCACAGCTATGGCATGTCATGTATTTTACCATGCATGTTATGAGTAGATATTTGCCGCACATAAGATTATAAAGATCTGATTCACTATGTAATTTTATTAAATTAGCTATATATAGTTGGGTTAATATCATATTTCTACTGTGTTTGTTCTTTACTTCTTATATATTTATTTGTGGAATCCATTATCGAAAGTATATCGCTTTTAAAGGGTTCTTTTCCTCTTATTGTATATAACTATATTGTATTGTCTACATTTGTATTAATTATTTATTTATATTATATAATTAAAACAAATATTATTCATTCATTCATTCATTCATCTACATACAGGTGTATAGTGATATTGTTATGTAATATATTAATATTAATTATAATATATATTATTCTTAATATAATGAATATATTAAATTCACTATATTCACTATATTCATTAATATATTCACTGTATACCGTATATAAATAATATAACATATATTAATGAATATAGTAAATATAGTGAATATAGTGAATATAGTGAATTTAATATATTCATTATATTAAGAATAATATATATTATAATTAATATTAATTTATTACATAAAAATATCACTATATATATATGTATAGTGAAATATTCGATACGCTGCGATGGATACCTATAGGAACAATGGGATATCCGCCGGTGCATTGTATACAAATGTATACATATATGCTGTGTACCTGAACATACTTTACACGTATGTATGTTTTTCTGGCGTATTGTGTATTGCATTAAGCATTACGTTAAGCAATTAGCGATACGTTTTATATGTTAGTGTTATTTATATTTCATTTCATAATATATATATATATGCAACTTTATACTTATATGAACTTGATTAAATATGCATATTTAACATGTTACTATGTAAATGTAATACAGCTATGATTATCATCATTTACACACACACACACACGCACATACACACGCACATACTCTCTCACATACACGCACGCACACACATACACGCACGCACACATATACACACACATACACACACACGCGCGCACACACATACACACATAGCACTAACTAAACCCTACATATACTGAACTCATTCCGTTCTTGTCTTTATATTGCGTTATTTATTTATATAATTTTCCGAATTCCTAAAAAAACATCCTTTATATAAATACCTACTACATATACTATAGTATGTATACATCAGGTTGTACGTTAAACTTCCGGTATAATAAAATCCTAATATATTAGAAAACCCGATATATCAGACATGTAAAATTGCCAGTTTAGTAACCTATTACATATATGTGAATATAATTAAGATATATTCTATACACACACACACACACACACACACACATATATATATATATATATATACACTTTATATACTGTATAGACTTCAAGTATATAAGCTTATATAACTGCCTAGCATTGTCTGTATAGCGAAACTAATAATACACTAGCATCATATACACCACGTGGTATGAAGTATGCACCACGTGTTACGTAGTTTACATCACGTGATATGAAGTATACATCACGTGTTACGTAGTGTACACCACGTGGTATAATATATGGCGATGGCCACATTTCCTATATTGTATACAATGTATATAACGCATGTACACAACACGAAACACTCGCGAGGTATATAGGAGTCTATAGAGATATATAGGTAAAGTGCATATATATAGAAAAGATTTTGCGAAGACAAATCTGTGCTATATAGAGCAGGGCTAGACTCTATAGAGTGAAGGTGCTAATGCTATTCGACCACTAGTATACGAGTGATCAGATATACATAGCAGGTTGTCACGAGTGGACGACGCATGCGCTCGTATCTACATCGTAGCTATAGCTATACTCGCGAATAATCGCAACCATGTAACACACGTTTCATCTCGAAAACCGCGATAATTATTCGCATATTCGCGCGAATATTCGCAAGTTCGTAGCCTCGCTTTAACGAATATTAAGCCGGCGTAACTAAATCCGGTGTCGATATAGCACGTCGTACGATGCGGTGCGGGGTGTGAGGTGTGATATATGTAGTACGCGGAGGTTTACGTTATCACGCGGTGCGGTCTCTTGGCTGTTAGCTATGTGTTAGCGCGCACCCGCACCGCGGTGTGGGGGTATTACACGCACCCGTATCGCAAACCGCATATATTCACTAAATAGTATATAGTATTTTGACTGATTGATTGGACTAAGATGGACGCGAACCAACTATTGCACAAAGTTCACGATCGCGATGGCTGGAGAAAGTATGTTGTAGGAGTATGTTTCCGAGTCACGGGATAAAAAGTAAAATAAGTATATACTATATTAAAATAGTGCTCTCTCTCTACCCCTCTCTCTCTCTCTCTCTCTCTCTCTCTCTCTCTCTCTCTCTCTCTCTCTCTCTCTCTCTCTATCTCTCTCTCTCTCTCTCTCTCTCTCTCTCTCTCTCTCTCTCTCTCTCTCTCTATCTCTCTCTCTCTCTCTCTATAGAGTGGCGTAGTGCAATACGTACGGCAATGCGCGACTTCAACTGGTCTCATGTAAAACAAGAGTTACGTTATATATGGAATAATATAGTATACGCATAGTGTATACATATACTAGAGTATACTAACAAAGGTTTTATGAAGTATCCTTAGAAATAGTTGATAATTTACTATATATATATACAAGATATATCAATATATATATATATATATATATATATATATATATATATATATACAATATATCCTAGAATACAATATACACTGAACGTTGTCGATATGGTATTAAATAAGGGAACATATTGAGGAGGAGGAGGAGGAGGAGGAGGAGGAAGAGATGCACATTGGGGAGGGGTTAATCGAGTGTATCTGGATGACATGCGTGGTTGTGACAGGAGAGTGGGCAAAGGAGGGCTGGGAGTGACAGGGGATGGGAAGGCAGGAAGTGACAGGGAGGGAAGGGGTTGCAGGTAATCAATAGACGTACCACTATAGGTGGCGATATTAATCTTCATGTATTGTCCCGTAGCCATACGAAAATAGCCATTCTTTTGGCGTAATTATTATAGAGTTGTTCTATATATCCCTCTTTCTATCTCTCTCTCTCTCTTGTTCACTCTTTATCACTATTGTTCACTCCTTTTCACCCTTTTTCTTTCCCTATATAATATTGCGTATACCCAGTGATGGGCACGATCACGAATTTTCACGATCGCCGATCGTCGATCAATTTCGTCGATCATTTTCTTACGATCGTCGATCGTCGATCTTTTTACTCGATGATTTTTTAACGATCGTCGATCGTCGATCGTAGATCGTGTAATTATGTTGATCGTCGATCGCGATCTCGATCATCGATCGCCGATCGTGGATCTCGATCGTATTATCATATAAGCATATGAATTCCGGACTGCTGCATGAACCACTAATGATCATCGCAGTACTCGCGAGTATACTCACCCATTCATGCCGTCATATCAATATATTTATATATATACCAATGTATCTTTTTTACTAATGTAATCGTAATATTTTACCGCGCGAGACATGCAAGATCAAACAATACAATTATCTACTATATTATAGAGTCTCTACGCCAAAAATGAGTCAAACTGTCAATTTCCCTGTAGGCGTATTATATAGGTCTATAACTTTATTAATATTTTAGATCATTATAAGTTATAAGTTCTAAGCTATACAATGTCTTGGATAAATTCGCCCTTTATTAAATCAAATATTTATTTTAATGACTTAAAAATTATTAATAATAAAGTTGAAGCATCATGCAAGATTTGTAGAAAAAAAATCATAGCTGGGATTTCGTCATCATCAAATTTAAGACGTCATTACAAAACTGTACAATGTACACTGTACAGTGTACACTGTACATTGTACAGTGTACATCATACTAAATTAGATGAATATGATAGAGTAAAATGTGAACACAATGAGAATAGTAAAAAAAGACAACTCCAAGAACCTTCAGAACTATCCTATACTAAAAAGATTAAACAATCTTCATTGGTTCAATTATCAATCGAGAAATCGACTACAATATCACATGTAGAAACTGAAAAATTACTACTAAAATTTCTAATAAATATTATAACTCCAATTAGTATTGTTAACAATAAAGATTTCAAAGAATATGTAAGGGGTAATTACCTTAACTTAAGTTATAAATTCATTCTATCTAATATGATATTATATATAGGTATATATATATCCTATATATCTAATTTTTTTCACGATCGTCGATCATTTTACTCGATCATTTTCTAACGATCGTCGATCATTTTACTCGATCATTTTCAAACGATCGTCGATCGCGATCAAGATCACGATCGCGATCGGGATCGACGATCGTGATCGTGCCCATCACTGCGTATACCTACCTATCTCTATAGAGGTATACCAGTCACACTCTCTCTCTATCTCTCATACTCTCTATATAACGCATTATATGTATACGCATACGGTGGATACTCTCTATAGAATACATTAATCGTAAATGTATCCAATGTATTATATTGTATTACTTTGAATACTATATTATATGCCTATATTATATACCTATATTATATACCTAATTATATACTTATATTATATACCTATATTATACCTGTATATAGGCTATATATAGTATATAATATATACTACGGGACTTGTTATGATATATAACGTTGATATATCATATATTATATATCATATTTAGATATAATATGTTCATGACATGCCAAAGACGTCATTTTATGAATAAAATGTTCTATTTTTGTATAACTATTATTATTTTTAAATAACTATTATGAATGTGACCCCATCAGGTTCACCACAGGGTTACGAGGTCATTAGATCATATCGTCAAATCACACGTATACCAACACACGCCCACGCTCACCAATATCCCTGCGTTCATGAGAGCGTCCTTAACAACTAAGCGACGGCAGAAGATTAGCCCCGTTAGCTGCAGACGCGCCATTTTTTACGTAGGAACCGATTTCGTGAAATAGCGCGCGATTTAACGTGATTTATCGTGATTTAGCGTGATTTAGCGCTCGCGAGAGTCCGTCACGTGACACTTATTAATGCCACAGTAATTATACAGCACAGTGTGTGTTTATGTGCGTAATATAGAATAGTATGTATTCGTTGTTCCGTTCCGTGTTTCGTATACATACATACATATACACATGTACATACACACGTGTATATATATATATATATATATATATATATATATATATATTGATGATTGATGATAGATATTTGATGATGGAGTATGCGAATATATTGTAATGCGCGTGAGGCGCTTGTTGTGCAGATGTTTACATTATACTACATTGCACGATTGTCTAGTTAGTTGCGGACAGGAATGTGTGCTATATATGCACTGTACATTGTACAGTGTACATTGTGCAATGTAGTGTGTGCAATGTAGTGTGTACAATGTAGTGTGTACAATGTAGTGTGTACAATGTAGTGTGTACAATGTAGTGTGTACAATGTATACATTCTATACACACTCTATAGAGTGTGTACATCGGCTAGGCGTGGTTACTTTACATATGCGGTAACTATAGTTATTATATATTATATATTTAACTTAAATTATATATATAGTATACTATAAATTCATTAAGTAGTGATTTATCATTATTATTATTACAAGTAATGTATTATTAGGTAAATGTATTATTCCACATATATATATATATATATATATATATATATATATATGATAAACTAATCAATATTTCATTAACTATTCTAGATATATATACAAACTATATATATACAAAATATTCTATATATATAAATATATATATATATATATATATATATATATATATATATATATATATATATATATATATATACATAGATAACTATTGAATATATTGACTAGTACTGATGATGTTAGATACACAATATACAAGACAACACGACATGCACGATGCCTATATATGGCATACACATGGGCATGTCCGTATAGTCATGACTGTGCACTGCAGTGGTAGTTCCTACGTGGCGAGTGTAATGTTGCATAGGTTGCATTCGTTTCATTCGTTCAATTAGTTAATGTATTATTTAAATTAAGGGTGCGTTTTTTGTAACGTACCACAGTACCACAGTCCCACCTGTATGCTTATACATGTAAAATCAAGTGGGACTGTGGTACTGTGGTATGTTATAAAACATACGAAATATCCCAACGTACCACAGTACCACAGTCCCACAGTACCACTTGAGTTAAATTTTCGGGCGTTTCAGATGGTTCATTGGAAATATCAATATAAATAAACGCTCCCTATATCTATATCGAGGATGGTACTGTGGTACTGTGGGACTGTGGTACTGTGGTACTGTGGTACTGTGGGACTGTGGTACTGTGGTACTGTGGTACTGTGGTACTGTGGGACTGTGGTACTGTGGGACTGTGGTACTGTGGTACTGTGGGACTGTGGGACTGTGGTACTGTGGTACTGTGGTACTGTGGTACTGTGGGACTGTGGGACTGTGGGACTGTGGTATGGGACGTTTAAAAAGTAGTACCGCAGTCCCACTTGAGTTTACATGTATAAGCATACAGGTGGTACTGTGGTACTGCGGTACGTTACGAAAAACGTACCCTGAGTTGATCTTGATCGTAGGTAATGATTAGTATTCAGCAACGGAGTAGTGTGGACATTGTCACCCCGTAAGGTAGTTACCATATATGGTACTAACTATAGTTACCCCAGTTGCCAATGAATACCGTACCGATGGGCTACGGATGTATTACGTAATGCATTGTTAAACGGGGCAACATCTCGTACCCCCCCAGGTACACGTGACCTTGAGAGATCTGGTCACTGCTACTATAGATAATATATAGTATATATATACACTTATAGTCAACTATCTCAGAATTAAATTCACCTAATAAATATGTCTGAGATAACCTATAGGTTGACTGTATTCTATATTATCGCGTGTGTTGCCTCGACACGACGTTTGTTTACCGTTAGTTACTATGGATACCGCCATGGTTACCCTTCACATGATTCCCTATAGGTATATACCTTTATAGGTATAGGTATAGGTAAAGGTAAAGGTATAGGTATAGGTATAGGTAAAGTTATAGGTATAGATATAGGTATAGGTATAGATATAGGTATAGGTATAGGTATAGGTATAGGTATAGGTATAGGTATAGGTATAGGTATAGGTATAGGTATAGGTATAGGTATAGGTATAGGTATAGGTATAGGTATAGGTATAGGTATAGGTATAGGTATAGGTATAGGTATAGGTATAGGTATAGGTATAGGTATAGGTATAGGTATAGGTATAGGTATAGGTATAGGTATAGGTATAGGTATAGGTATAGTTACAGCCGTATTATCGCCATAGCAACAATCGCGCAGTCTAGTCTCCTACAACCTCCTACGTCATTACACCTGTTCATCTGTAAAGGCCGTGTCCTGCGTATGCCCCACGTAATAGGTCTCTTTCTAGGCCTCGGTACACGTGTGATGCGTGCAGCCGCATGAGTCACTACGCTATTTATAGCGCTGACATCATAGCTACGGATGACATCGCCGTCACTAGAGCTGCTGTCGTTGTCATGCGCGGTGTGGGGGGGGGGGTGCGTTATGACGTATAAGGAGTTATTATAATAGAGGCGTCACCATCATCGGCGGTCGCGTAATACAATTGAGGCGGGGTTAATTAAAGCTTTGGTGACGTCACGCCGTATTGTATTGTCGTAGCGTAATAGGATTATAGTTATTTTATTATTTCTCAATTCGCGTTATTATTTAACAATGCTTGATGACTGGTAATATATACTGAATATAAATATATATATATATTAATAGTAATATTAATATGGCAGCCTTAGGGTATGCATCGCACTACTATACCTAACATAAACGCATGGACCCATGGACAGACCGCATACTTCCTAGAGGGCAGGGTCCTATAGGGCAGGGTCCTAGAGGGCAGGGTCGTATACGTCACGCGTCGCACATTTATAATAAGAGCGCGGTATACCATTAATGCGACGCTGGCGTTATTATTATTATAATTTAAGTATGACGTGATGTCATATGGTTACGCAATACACTCACTCACACGCACACGCTACTGGTGTATGCTATATATACATTATACATCGCGTATATAATACGTAGGTTTATAAGTTATTACTATAGTGTGAATCGCACTATAGTGCGAGTATTAAATTATATGAATGGAATGAATGGAATACATCAATTATATATAATGTACTGCTATATATATTGATTACACTACACAAGTCCACCTAGACCTATGGCTAGCTCTACCTATCTAGCACTATAGATTGTAACAGTTGTAACACAATATACTTAGTATACACGTGTTACTGTATGATTACACACATCATGTTTATACCGGTGTACAATGACATTATCCTTTCTCGAAAGCATATTGCTATTAAAGAGTTCCTTTTTTACTCATTATATAACCATATTATATTGTATACACATGCCATGTGTATTAATTATTAATTTATATTATACAAGTAAAATAAATATAATTCATTAATTATGCATACTATATGTGCACGTCTAAAGTTAAATACATTTTTTAAATATCATATATAGGTATATATATATCGGGCACAACGAGAATAATATATCTTAATTAAATATAATTTAAGAAAAATGTAAATGATGATAAAATGACATAAATATTATAGAAATTAATTATAATAATAAATTCAATAAATATGTTAAATTCAAAATATATATATATATATATATATATAAATATATATATATATACCTCGCACACACTCACAAATACATACTCCCTTCCCACGTACAATGTACATACACTGGCGTACTAAGATGATATATACGATATGATGATGATGATGATGTAACAACATACTATGACGTAAAACCCCTATCATTGGATGGGCACAACTAACCTCCTCTCCGTTAACCACTTTAACCCTGAAGTATACGTCGCCCCATCACACCCGCTCGGTGCGCCGCACATACACCTATAACCCTCACACACACACACACCTCACACACGGTGACGTAACACATACTATTACACAACAACTATTACATAACGGCTAACCTCCTCTCCGTTGACGACGTTAACTCCGAGGTAGACGTCGCCGAAACTTCCGCTGCCGATCTTCTTCATGAGTCGATACTTACACGTGCTACCGCCTACGAGAACCTCGCTCTTGCCGCCACCGCCTCCACTTCCGGTCGTAGTGGTCGCAGTGGTGCTACTGCCGTGCGGCGCGGGTTTCATCCGGGCCTCGACGTGTGCGGGGGCCGCCGGTTCCGCCATGTGTTTCACGAACTTCTGCTGCTGTCGGTGTTGTTGTTGCTCTTGTTGGCTCTACGGAGGGGTGAAGGTCGATAGGGTGGAGGGTGGAGTTCGGTGAACCCGGTGACTACGGTGAACGTTATGTATATACCTATGCGTATACCGCGAAGGAGGACATATACGTGTAGGACATGATGGACGCTATGACGCGAGTGTTGAGTGGTGATGTCTATCGATGAATAAGGTACGCTACCGTCTCAGCGAATGCTCTCTCTCTAATAATGTGTATTCGTATCAGTGCCGATGGCTGTATATCTCGCTACGTATTTATCTCGCGGTCTCTCTCTCTCTCTCTCTGCCTCGCTGTCTTTGACTGACTGACTAACTGGCAGACTCTCGCTAATACAATAGAACGCAGACTATGACACACGCTCTCGCCGTTTCTCGCGTAGTCTCGATTCGATGAGTCACCGTTCCCCCGTCGTGTTATACGTGCGCGCGTGCGAGTGTGTGCGCGTCGGTGTGCGTGCGTGCGTACGTGCGGGTGCGTTCGTTGCTACGGACGCTTCTAGGCGCGCGCACGCAATCACGCCTCGCGATACTCGACCAGACGAGAAGGCGCGTTAATCGACGAGACGAGGCGAGACGAGGCGAGAGAGAGCGAGAGAGAGAGAGAGGAACGAACCCACCTACGGTTATATCGGTCCGTACACGTTCACCGAGAACAGGTATCGCCGCCTATAATAGCTAATGTTTACTAAACTCGTCACTACTAATGACACCTATACTTCGGTACCCGCACTAAAAACGTGCACTCCGCGCTACCATTCTTATCGATTATAATTGATACGTCGACATTGTATTATGATGTATTTGGTAGAGCTGTAGCTATAGGACCTATAGGAATAATGTCATATATATAGACCTATAGGTATCCTATATACCTAGAAGTGTTCGTATTTTGTATAATACGTATTATAAAACTAACCTATATATAGGGGGTATTTATTTTTATTTAATACATATATATATATATATATATATATATATAATATAATAATATTAATATCAGATTTAGTTGATGACCGAGATCAAAAATACAGGTATGGTATAGAAGTTCTGTTGAACTTATCGATATACCAAACTGCTCATGGTAATGAGAGAATTAATACAAAAACGAATAAATATAAATAAATATTTTGCAATTCTAATTTTGTTCATTCGTGTTCTGTCTCATAAATATATATATATATATATATACTTTAATAATAATTAAAAGTATACACTCTGTATTTCAATGTATGTACATTATTTAACGTATGCCATACGTCGTATGTCTACTTATGAATGACAGTTTATAAATATGTGCACATAAACCACATAGTTCTTGGGTGTGTGTGTGAGTGTGTATGTGTATGTATGTGCGTATGTGTGTGTGTGAGTATGTGTGAGTGTGTATGTGCGTATGTATGTGTGTAAACTATAATAAAAGACATGTCTTTGCTATAGTCGTATTAATATGTATTAGCAATTATATGTATATAATAATATATAGTTAGGTAAAAAAAAATAAATAAAAAAAAATATGGAAGAAAAAATAGATATAAATTGATACCCAAATCGACATGGTACAACAATTAACACTGGGTCTACATTTAATAACAAAACGCATTGGTTTATGCACGCCGATATTTCTGCCTATAGATATATATGTATATTCGTGAATTAAAGATAAGCTGCGTGTATTTTCGCGACGTGGATGACCCCAGCGTGACCCCAGTGTGACCCCATTACTAGTAACTAAGGACTAAGTTCATTACGCGTAATAGTAGAAGTTACGCTTAGCTATTGTTCTATTCGTTACGCAACTACTTGCTATACAGGGTGACTCATACACGCGCGTATGTGTTTAATGAGTCATGTTTAATACTCGACTTGTAGTGGGAGTATGTACGACGTATACGTATATATATGTGTGTGTGTGAGAGAGAGAGTGGATGTGTGTGTGGGTGGGTGCACCCACTCCCATGGGAGTGTGTACTTCTGTGTGTGCGATAGTGTGTGTGTTCGGGAGTATGTGTGTGCGTGGGAGTCGAGTGGGCGTATACGCCATTATAATACATGTATCAACTTGGCGATGAAAAGAGGTGGGAGGGGGAGTGTTTAGTTAGGTAATTACTCCTGTTAATAATGCATTCATTAAGTTCAGAGAATAACAGCATTCCAGCCATACGTGTGTGTGTATGTATGTGGTGTGGGTGTGAAGGTGTGTGTATGTGTGTGTGGCTGGGTGTGAAGGTTTGTGTGGGTATGAATATATGTGTGCGTGTAGGTGTGTGTATGTGTATTCTAGTGTGCGATGTGCGCGTGTATTCTAGTGTGCGATGTGCGTGTATTCTAGTGTGCGATGTGCGTGTATTCTAGTGTGCGATGTGCGCGTGTATTCTAGTGTGCGATGTGCGTGTATTCTAGTGTGCGATGTGCGTGTATTCTAGTGTGCGATGTGCGTGTATTCTAGTGTGCGATGTGCGCGTGTATTCGTATTCACGTTATGTGTATTTGTATGAGTGAGTGAGTGAGTTATGTTTGCCTAACCATTCTATTCCGAAGTGGAGGGTAGTGAACTGTTAGTGGATACCGTAGGTTTTAGCCGTTCGAAGTTTAGCGATTTATATTGTTACTCGTATTGTTACTTCGATTTTTATATATCGAAATTTTAAAATATGAATTTTATTTCATTTGCATTACGGATATGCTATAAAATTTAATTTCATTGGCTAATTATTGTTCTAATCAATGGCGTATTAAGTAATTATATGACATCAATACTCGTCTAATACACTTATCTAGTAATCATATGGCGTGTAAACTCGCCTACTATCGTTATCTCAATATAGGATACATGTCCTATATTTCCTATATATAAGATACATATATGTTCTGAAATACAAGATATATATGATCATAATTTATACCGTAATAATTATATGTTAATAATAATGTAATGTACACCATATGAATATTTGTAATAATATGATGAAGTAATTAGTAATTAATTAATAACAATATATGTTGTTAATAGATTTCCTATAAAAATATTCAATAATATCCTAATTATATAACTAAGTAATATGTATATATTATTATTTATATATCTGATAGTGTAATTATTAATTATATAATTAATTTAACATTCGTGTATATATACAGTGTTGGGCGTCGTTCCCGTTCCTGGAACTCCTTAAAGGAACGGGAACGCAGAAAGGAATGGATACAGAATAACGAACGGGAACGAGGAACGGGAACGCTTAGACAGAAATATAGGAACTAGTTCCAGTGGAACGCGTTCCTTTACAAGTACGGAGATTTATATAGTATTAATTCAAGATATTTTGTATATTTATTTTATAATCTATTACAATATAAATAAAGAATTACAACGATTAGCATTATAATTATAATAAAAGTTTTAATATAATAAACAAATATACAATAATAATAAATACATTTAACATTTAATGCATATTACCACGTAATACTACCATATATTCGAATGTTTTATCGCAAATTCAATTTCTTTTTGCACTCAAATCATACTGATTCATGTATTATTAATTAGGTCCATGTGTTTGAACTATAGACTATATTTAACTTTATAGAGATTATTATATAGTTTGTAATATGGATAATGCGCATTGTACAGTAGACCGGTTCGTACTAATTTTTTTTTTAGAATTGTATAAACTTTAACATCTATAACAATTATGTATGCTATGATGAATAAGTGTTTAACATTTTAGACCTGTATCTTAAATAGTGTTATGTCACGAGACCTTTTTATTTTAACATTGAATACATATAAAATTTAACATGGGGAGATATAGAAATAAGTTTTATTCAATTTTTATAAAATTGAATGATTTGTTTAAGCCAACTATGGATATATCCTAGAAACATATATTACAAGTAGTATAAACAATACAAAATATTGTTCATAACAATCTAGATGCCCAAATTTTATAAAATAATTTTAGTAAAAAAAAATGTCTAAAAATCGTATAATTTAATATAAATAAATTATTACAATTTAATTTAAAAAATTAAAATATATAATTTATAGATAATAATAATATAATTCAAAATAATTATTAAAAAATTAAAAATTATTTTTAGAAAAAAAATTAACATCATTTGTAAATTTTTTTGGATTTTTATTTGAAATATGTAATACAAAATAAGTTTACATATTTTTTAATTTTTTAAATTTTAGTTGTATAAAGGACATTTATATCTAACTTATATCCACAATGCAATACAATCTAATCACTCAAATGTATGTAAAGTATAATTATATATATTAATTTTTTTAAATTAATTATTTTTTTGAATTATTTTGAAAAAAATACTTTGTAAAATGGTGTATTATCTCGAGTTTTAGGATATATTAATATTGGTAATTTGTAGATATAAAAATGAAATATAGATATTATATTTATAATAAACATAAATAATGGTATATATTATATTAATTCATTAAATATAATACAAATACATAATTAATTTTAAATATTAATTTAAATATTTGTAAACATCAAAGATAATAAGATTGCGTCATTACTATTATACATGGAATATTATACATTTTATCTTAAAATAATTATTTATATTTCAAACTTTAAATGCTTCGTGACCAAAGGTAACTATTTTTTTAATAACAATTGTTAATACATATTATACTAAAATATAGATATGTATTATATTTTATATGAAGGATTAAAAATTGAATCTAACGAACCGGTCTATTGTACAGTATACATTGTATACTATACATTATACTGTATACTGTACATTTTATATTATACTGTATACACAGTAAAAACTAAAAGTTCATTAGACTCAATTTAAATGTTCATTAGGTTGTCGAAATAGCGAACCTTTTGTAAAGTTCATTAGACTTTATATTCTAATGAACGTTTTTGCATAAACGTTCATTAGACTTTATATTCTAATGATCGTTTTTGTATAAACGTTCATTAGAATCTGTATTCTAATGAACGTATTTGTATAAATTTTCTTTATACTCTATATGTGGGTTAGAGCCCATAAACTATACTCATCATTTCAAAAGCTCCACGATTTATGTCTAGAGGTGGTATAACTTTTATTATCACTTAATTTGTGTCTTAAATCTTTTTCCTAATAAATCCTGATAGTATTTATACCAAGTTTGTTGACGTTATTTTTTATTTATTTCCTTTAATCATTCCATTTATAATTTATTTTTCTATCAGTGATTTCATTTATTAATTTCCAGGTTAATAGGTACTTTCTGTTAATAGGTACTTTCTGTTGAGATCAGCGTTCTCAATTTATTTGATTTTTCTTCTTGGTTATCAACGCAATATTTGTAGGTGAGGGAACGGGGTAGGGGACGGAACAGTGTAGTGGCCGAGAACGGGGTAGTGTCAGAGAACGGGGTAGGGGACGGAACGGGGTTGTGGCCGAGAACGGGGTAGTGGCCGTTTTAATTAACGCTTAAATGTTGCTAAATAGTATAAAAAGTTCTATATAAAATATTTATAAATATCTATAGATAATCAAAATGGCTATAATATAAAGTAAATTTTTTTTAAATAATTAATTAATTACTCTAATTTATTACATAATCATTTTTTGTCAAATTTTTACAAAAACATGATTGTATATATTTATGATTAGTTATGTGTAAGAGTACTCTTACATACGTGTGTGTATATATATATAATTAAATCATTGAATTAAATAAGGTGCGTATGCATCATAAATATATTATTGAATATTACATAATTAAAAAAATATAATATTCCTATTGCATATTCTGATACTAGCGGCCAGTGGCCGCCGGCCACTACCCCGGACTTGCCTTATTTAATACTTTTTTATGCATTTTTTGAATTCCTAATAAATCGTTAATATTATTCAGTAATATATAAAAGTGAAATAATAGTATTCTAGATTGATATGATTTATATCTAATTAAAAATAACTAATATATTAAAATTCAGTATTTATCGATATATTAGAAGTATGATGAGGCATATAAATTATCGGCTACTATTCCGTTCTCTCCCGATATAACGATTCAATGTTTGTGTGTTGATTAGTCATATTTACATTTTCTTCACACTCTCTATTGTATATAAGCTCTAGAAACTGTGTTAGCAGTGGATGGACACATTTTGTGTTTCTTGATTATAAGTGTAACTAGTTATCTTGTAACTACATCATGTGTATATATACATATTTCATGTGTATCTTTGGTCTCTAATGGTTCCGCCTTGACGTGGTAGAGACCCTTGTGTATTTGTATGATTCACAGATCTATGGTGGTGGAATTATGCCCGGTAGCTACAAGCATACCATAAAGTTGTGTGACGAGAAGTCTAACTAAATAGAAACCAAATAGTAGTAAGAATTGCGACCACTGCCATAAACTGCAACCGAAAAGCAAACCATGCAATTACAACCAAACAGCTCCAGGGTTAGAGCCCCTGATTACATCACAATCACAAACTATAAAGTTGGAGTGTCGATCCCAATCGGACGAATTTATGACGAAGTATCCTTAAATCCGGAAGGAAGGGACAATTTTGAGAAAAAAATAAAACTGCTTAACTACAAGCAGAAACTAAAAATAGCAGTAATGAACGTAAGAACAATTCGTCTACCAAAAAAAGAAAATAATTAGCAGAATTAACAAGATATAATGACATTAACATACTTGGAATTGTTGACCACAAAATCTGCCATGATGAAAAAATAAAATAGGAAAACACAAAAAACCAACACTTATAACACATCTGCATGGCGTAATATCAACAAAGCATCCGCCGGAGAAATTAGTATATTAATCGATACAAAAGCTGAAAACGCCCTCTCAAAATAACAAAATGGAATAACAGAATATATTAGTATACAAATCGTCAATTTTAATGACAACCCTAAAAAAACTATAATCGTACACTACTCATCATGTGAAAGAAACCCAAACGCCGAATAACACTACAAACAACTATCAATTTCTACTTCAACTATACCAATGCTCATATAAGCGAAAGCAACTTCAACAGGAACAAATATCACAGCTCTACAAATACCAATGGAAAACTAGTCATTGCTTATGCAGAAGAATCAAATTTGAAAGTAACAAATACAAACTTCAGAAAAGGTTTCGGGAAACTATGGACCTACATGTCGGATACGAATGGTACCAAAACACAGATAGATTTCATACTCATCCGAATAAAATGGTAAAACAGTGTGCACATTTTTGAAGCATACACACTGTTAGAAATAAATAGTATAACATTGATTATAAAATGGTATAACCCCGTGGCGCCCTGGTATACCATTTACGGTATAACTAATTAAAAAAGTTATACCATATTTTATAAAAAGTTATACCATATTTTATATAAAGTTATACCATAATTTATACCATATATTATATAAAGTTATACCATATTTGATACAAAGTTATTCCATATTTTATTAAAATTTATACCATATTTGATATAAAGTTATACCATAATTTATTAACATTTATACCATATATTATATAAAGTTATACCATAATTTATTAAAAGTTATACTATATTTTATTTAAAGTTATACCATAATTTATTAACATTTATACCATATATTATATAAAGTTATACCATAATTTATTAAAAGTTATACTATATTTTATTTAAAGTTATACCATAATTTATTAAAATGTATACCATATATTATATAAAGTTATATCATAATTTATTAAAAGTTATACTCTATTTTATTTAAATTTATACCAGTGCTTATAATAACTTACTATTCTATATTATTAATTTATATATGGAATCGACATTTATAATGATAATTTATTTTCTAAAAACCACATATATGTTAGTGTAACAATATTGTTAATTAACAGATACATTTTAAAATAAATAACGTGATACAAAATTACATAAACAATTAATGTTTGGAGGACATGTTATGAAACAAATAAAATTAACAATACCACTTAATAAAATATATTTTATTCTATACGAAATAAATTATTTTGAACGAAAACCAAACGTTATCGACACACATAATAAGCATCCTGATTGACTTTTCTGATATATGGAGTCATTATTTCCTGCAATTAAAATTAAAATATTTATATAAGTTATATATATCTATATATATATATAGTATACTCGAGTATATAATAATATTGCATATTCTATAATAGTATACATATGTATCGTATAAGAAACTTTATACAGTTAATATCATATATGATAATACTATATAAAGTATAGGTTAGAATTGTAATTAGAAAAATCCAATAGCAGTTATATATATATATATAATAGAGTATACTATACTTTTGAATTAGCATACGAAAAATCATAAAATAACTATAATATTAAATCTATAGTTATTAAGTAATTATTAAGT
>OZ025243.1:30081870-30326870 GCA_964019155.1 Osedax fenrisi
ATTCTAAACTCCCACATCAAACATATTGAACAAACAATTGAGCATAGCAGACATGCAGAGAGCTGGAAGTTAATTAACAAAGTGACTGGATGGAGAAACCCAAAAAGAGGGAAAATCAAGGCTAGTAGCAAGGAGGATCGTGTAAGCAAATGGTACGAACACTAAGAAACTGCTAGGTGAGGAACAGGAACATGAAAAAAGTTCCATACAAATCAAGACTATCAGTGAAAGTATCCTCGATATACAAACTGGACCTTTTACGAACGAAGAATATAGCAAAGTAAAGGAAAACCTAATAGAAGGAATCGCTCCATAAATCCTAAAATATGGCAACTTCGATGGCATCATGCTTGAGTTCTCTAACAAGATACTCACACGACATGAAACACCATCGTAATGGCTAAAATGCAACATTGTTCCATTTCCAAAATCCGGTAATCTCAAAGAAGAACTACAGAGGCATAGCACTATGAGTAATAGCAGCTAAAATGACGAATACAATTATACTAAATCAAATTCAACCATACGTAAACTATATACTACGTCCCAATCAGAAAGGATTCAGATATGGACGTCACACATATTATCTCTAAGATGATCAATCGAAAGAATGAAAATTCACTATCTTAAGGCCATTATCATTTTTTCAATTTCAAGAAGGCATTCGACAGTATAAATAGAGAAATAATGCTTAGTATACTAAAATAATAGGGTATACCCCATAACATTATACAATCTATAGCCTTAACATATAAAGACACTTACGAAAACGTTATAACACCTGACGGAGAGACCGACAACTTTAAAATAACAAAGAGTGTCTTGCAAGGTGACACACTAGCGCCTTTTCTCTTTGTGATTACACTGGATTACGCCATGCGATAATTGATGGTCGAGAAGCAGAATTCGGACTCGAAATAATACAACGACAAGAGAGACGATATCCAGCAATACAGCTAACAGACCTCAGCTATGCAGACGATATAGTACTTATATCACAAGAAAAATCGGACAAGCTCAGCAACTATTGACATCTATTAAAACAGAAGTCGCTAATATTGGTCTTCAACTTAACTCAAAGAAAACCGAAGTCGTGACATTCAATCAGACAAATTCGGTAAACATTAGACTATATAACTGTGGCACGCTGATTAACAATTTCACATATTTTAAATATCTCGGGGCATGGATGGCTAGCTCACAAAAAGATTTTGAAATTCGCAAAGTTTTATCATGGTAAGCAATACTCAAGATGAAAACAATCTGGAGTTCCAAAATTGAAAACAGTCTGAAAATAAGAACCTTCAAAGTTACAATCGAACCCATATTACTATTGGTAGCGAATTCTGGATAATCGACTCCACAATGCGCAATCAAATAGATGGTTGTTATACCAGGTTACTTAGAATGTCCAGAAATATATCATGGAAAGATAATGTCACCAATACACAACTTTACAGGGGGATTCCAAATATCACGGAGGAATTAAAACTAAGAAGATTGAGACTAGAAGGTCACTGCATAAGGCACACCGACGAACTAGCACAACTTAGTTTTATGGAAACAAAATAATGGCATACGAAACAGAGGGAGATAACATAAGACATATATAGAAATTAAAGAGTCTGAGGAAGACTAACCAGGGGCGGATACAGGAATTTTTCAAGGGGGGGGCTGACATTCAAATAAAAGTATATTTTTAAAATAAGACATATTTACTATGATAATATTCAATTTATTTAAATACTATATTAAATTAAATAGAATAATATTTTATATGTTATTGAATACAAACTATTAATCCAATATATTAATCAATTGCATTATTCTTGGATTACGTATTTCAAATTTGGAAATAATATAATCACAATCGATCTCTATGTATTTATGTATATATAAAGAAAGTCTTTTTAGTTGATCTTCACTCATAATCTAAGGTAAATATGTCTTTATTATTCTTAATCGGTTAAATGAACGTTCACATTCACACAAGGTAACTGGAGTAGTAGCCATCAATAAAAGCATTTCATAGATATTAGGAAAAAATGTATATAATAATATATATAAATTATAAATTATTTAATAATTTCAATTTACCTTGCCATGTTATCGAGTACTTGAGTACTGATCGTAACTATTTGTATTGTATTAGGTATAACTATATCTATAGATATTTATTTTCTGTCCATTTAACTTCCCAACAAATCAATTCGGTTTGTATTAAATGTATCTTTGGTAATCATCTTTTACTAATTCATAAAACTTTAATATATTTTCTTTTCATGAATCCTTGTTTTCATTCATTACTTTTGGAATTAATAATGCCTCAAGAGATATATACAATATGTATATATTGGATCCTTCTTTCATCTCCATTATCAAATGATCCAATAATGGAATATATATTACTTTTTTTTAAATACTCTTCAGATGATGAAGCAGATGTCTTTATTTAACCTTGGTAAAGAAATTCCTTCATTTGAATATGATAATAAATGTGACGCTTCTTCATTCCATTATAATTGTACTTCATCAATATTATCTCTACAAACTTGTATCCCTTTAATTACACTTTGAATATCATGATTTGCCTTATATGCGTCTATTGACCTACCCTGGAGAGCATTTGTTAAATTTTCTATGAAATTAATTGAATTATTACATACAATTAATGACATACTAAATTGAGTATTAATCATAGAATTGTAAAGACCGTTAGCTTTTGTTATACTTTCTGAATTCCATATTTTATCTTCATATATTTCTAACATTTTTCAAGTATTGATTGATACAGTTTGATAAATACTCGCAAAGCATCATGTCTGGCAACCGATCTCGTTTTACTTTAACTAATTTCTTTTTAGAAGATTCAACACAAATTTGTGTAAAATTTTCTTCTAATAAACCTTGCCTTTTAACAGAATATTTAAAAAATATGCAGATTTCTAATAATATGCTTAACATATTTTGAATTAACGACATTTTGCATTCATCTATCTATTGATATATTTAATACATGTGATCTATAGTATACGTGTGTAGAGTTAGTGTTCTTATTCAGAATTATAGTTTACGCTCCTTATATTTTTCCAGACATATTTCCTGCTCCATAGTATCCTTACCCTCTTAAATGTTCAATATTTAATTCAGATTTAGTTAGTGTATCCATAATCAAGTTAGCTTTACTTTCTCCACTAAGATGTTCACATCCTATGAAAGAATTCAACTTTTCAGTGATACACTTACCATTATAATATCTAATTTATAAAGCCATTTGTTCAGTATTATATACATCTATGGTTTCATCAGCTAAAATATTTAGCTTTTTTTATATCATCAATTATAATTGAAGAATAATTATTCTTTCTTTAATATATTCACCACATTCAAATATCAATTCATTCTGTGTTGTTTTTGAGGTGTATTTAGCATTTTTACTACACATTAATAAGTGTTCTTTTAATATATCATTTCCAGAGTTTATACATAGTTTTAGAAGTGCATTGAAATTTCCTAGATTAAAATGTGGATCAGTATACTGATCTATAGATTCTAGAGAATACTCATTATGACCATGTAATGAAATATTTTATCTTCTATAAAGAATGATTATATCTAAAGGGGGTATCCCACTACAAATATTTCCGGCAAGTTGCCGGAAATATTTTAACTTTAAAATGTTTTTCTATCAAGTTAACTACAATTTTAGTGGGAAACCCCCTTACTTTCCGGCAACTTGCCTGAAATATAATAACTTTATAGGAGTATTCCATTACAACTTGATATAATAATTTTTTAAAGTTACAATATTTCAAGTAAGTTGCCGGAAAATCTTATATACAAGTATAGCGGGATACCCCTTTAATATTATTTTAAATTTGTCTCTGTTACATTAAATTTACTTAGATATGTTATTGTTGACTTGCATTATAGCTGATTGCAGCATGCTTCTTATTTTCTATCACTGCAATAAAACGAGAATTTTCTTCCAAAGAGTTATTGTGGTAAATATATCAACTATAATTGATTCAAATTTTCTTAAATCTGCAATCGAATCTTTAAACTTAATCATGGACGAAGTGACACATTTTCCAACTTGATTGTGATTAATTTTTAAATGAAAAATACATAGTATATACAATCGGCCATTTAAAGATTCACCCTACCTATAATTGATATTGAATGTTTTGCCGATTTAACCATATTATCTATTTTTAAATCATATATTTTACAATCATGAGGGGGGGGCTAGAGCCCCCCTAGCCCCCCTGTATCCGCCCCTGCTAACTAATAACGTTGATAATGGATAGAGAATGATGGAGAGCAACTGCAAGATCTGGTCGAGTTAGAACTCGACTAAAGTAAAGTAAGTATATTTATCTTAAATATCTTCATTGCCTTGCAAGATAAATCGATTATTTATTTCAACTGCGTATTTCTCCTGATAAGATTTAAACAAAGGCCAGTTATAATGGAGTTTTCTTTGTAATATCTATATATATATATATATATATATATATATATATATATATATATATATATATATATATATGTATATATATATATATATGTAACAAAGTGAAGTTCGTTATATAACTTTATTTCAACAAAGACCTGTATAATAACATAAATAATAATAATAATAATAATAATATAGTAATAATAATAACGACAATGACAATATGTACCAACCCGGTGAGACGCAGAATCAAAAGTGTATCAATCTCACGGAGCGGCGTTCAACCGAGCGACGCTCGGCGAGCGTGAAGCCTGAAACAATGTATGCATGTAGATATATCGATATTACGTAATGACCGAATTGAATTTAGTTCAATTCGACATACATGTATATTACATTAATATATATATATATATGCATACTTCCCTTTATAACACACACACACACACACACACACACACACACACACACACACACACACACACACACACATATATATATATATATATATATATACATTTACATATACAATATAATATAAATATAATATAATTTATATATATATATATATATATATATATATAACTTATATTCTATTTATATTACATTTAGGTATATATATATATATATATTACTTTATTTATATTATATTTACTACATAAAACGTATACGTTACTATAGTATGGTTTAACCACACACACATATATATATATATATATATATATATATATATATATATATATATGTGTGTATGTGTGTGTGGTTACTGATGCACTACAGTAACGTATACATTTTGTAACCTCTCTATCCAAACTACTAAATATGGTTACAGCCGTATTATAGTATCGTATACGTTTTGTAACCTATCTATTGAAACCACTGAACCAGATAGAATTCTTTCTAGCTCTATGATTCAAACTAATAAATATGGTTACAGCCGTACTATAGTAACGTATACGTTTTGTAACCCCTCTATTCAAACTAATAAATATGGTTACATCCGTACTACGGTTTGTAACCATATGGTTACAGCTGTAATACGAACTGTAACCATATGGTTACAGCCGTAATACGAACTGTGACCATTAATGGTTGCATGAAATACACTTTTGGTTGCTTGGGTTCCTATTTTCTCGCAAACTTAGCCTTGCTTTAGATGATACGATTCGATGATCTGAACCAATGCTAGAAAAAGTTCTATATGGTTCCACATTTGTGATGCTGTTTCTCAATTTTTTTCTCATTAAGATTATATATTAGATTAATTTTGGTTATTCAAAATGGTACTATAGTACTATATCTGTAGATATATAATCCTACATTTCATAATTGGATATAATTATAATGTTGTATATTAAACTATATAATCGCCATTTAAATTTATAAAAATATATAAACCAAACTATATATATAGGTAGTATGACCAACTATACCTAGTTATATTTATAGCCATTAAATATTATTAACATTTTAAGAATAATTGACACTTTGTAACCAATATATTAGAAAATATCATCTCTATATAGAAAAATATGCTGTATGCCTACATATCTTGAAAATAAAGTAATTAACATTGCATCCCTTCTATGAAATATTGTACCTGAGATTGATTCGTATAATGTTGAACATTACATACAAATAAAATGTATGAGAGAATGATCACATAAATATGTTAATATGTTTGTTTTAAAAAAAAACACTAATAGTTAATTAGCAAATGTAATATAGTACTAATATTAAAATATCAAAAGTAACGTACGACGTACGTTTAATTAATAAACAAAGTGTAATAAGTTGATTTTTAAAAATCATATTAATTTCATATTTATTTTCAAATAATTCATTAGAAGATTCGTAATTATAATTCCGTAATTATAATATATCTCATATCATCTGAAAGTGTATTCCGTCGTTGAGGTGGCCCATTTAAATAACGATGATTTATCAAAGCAAACTTAACATAATCCACAAATTATAATTATTGATAAATAAAGATAATTCTTTAAGTCTAGTTTATAATCCTTTTTTCTTCAATAAATGGTTAAAATTTGAAGTTTCATTTTAGTATAGATCATTAAGTATTACCACAACTAGTGTATATATATCAATCTGTTTGAATGGGAACTACTAGAGAGAGTTAATCAAATATGTTATTGAGATATCTAGGTGATTAGATATTGTGAAAATACATAACTTAACATATCTGGATATTTTCAATTTTTAAATATCAATATTAATGATATTGATTAATAAATAGGTAGGTACCTATAATAGGACTACCTATACTATGACTAACGTGACAAACTAGAACATATATCACGATATTAGTAGAATGAAAGGTTAGTTAGTATCTAAATGTTTAAATAGTGTGAAGATGGAAGTTATCAAAACTAATATAACCATTTAAAGGTAATACCCAATGTCTTAATTTGATATGCAGATGGAATAGCAGTGAATAGTGGATAAGAAATGATATATTAATAGGTTAATAGGGTTTAGTTGACTGAGAACTAGTGATGTAAATGATGCCGAACTTGTTAATGTCTAGCCGAGACTTTCATTTACGGAAGAGAAAAAATCCCCAACCGAGTTAAGACTTTAGGTGACTGAGACTACATCGATTAGTTAGATGTGATCATCATTTACATCACTACTAAGAACTATTTTTTAATTTCAGTTACATTTCAGACAGTAAGATATTCATGGTATCGAGTATAAGATACAGTGGTAAGATAGGGGAAAGTCTCCGATTACCGACCACCTCCTATTACCGACCCCTAGCATATAACATATGCTAGGGGGTCGGCAGTTAACTGTTAGTAATTTAATAAAAAATAAGAATAAGTATTTTGTTTTAAAAAATATTTAATCCTACAATTGTTATTTGATAAAATGTAATATTCTTTTTTACTTTTTAAATATTTGAATAATAACTTTTTTTAAATCATTATAAATACTTTATTAATTAAAAGAAAACCTGATTTTGTGCATAATATTATAGATCAATAAAATATTTATAACTATTATAAAAATAATTTATTTGAATAACTATTAACCAATATATCTTAATTATAGCAACCCATATTATTTTCCTATTACCGAACCCCTAAATTACCCTAATACCGACCCCATGTGATTTATAATATACAATCGAAATAGATCCGTATTTTACTTTAAATTATATCGTAACTTGTTTATGTATCATTGATATAGATTTAGGATTCATGATTCCATTTTATTATATACATACTGATTAATAAATAAATATTAAATAATAATATACACTATTTTAATATAATTACTATAAAGTTTAAATTTAAATTTAATATTACCTTTAAAATATAAATTCAATAATAAATAATACACATAAATTGCGTGCATGTAAAATTAATTATATGTATGTATATCTACTATTTTTATTTGATATTATAATCAAAGATTTTCTGAAGGAAGCTTCGCAAAATCTTTGTTATAATACTACAATTATTTATACCGATTAGTATATATAGGGGGTCGGTATTAGGAGAAGGGTGTCGGTATTATACACATGTATCTGATTACCGATCACCTGTTTATTCTTGTAAATATAATTATATCAACAATTTAAAATATCCACATTATTCATTGCCATAATATTACCCTACTTACAAAATTTCAAATAAATATATTTAATATTGAATAAGTTATTACAAATAATCATTTAGGAGTCGGTAATCGGATACTTTCCCATATATATATATATATATATATATAGTTGCAGAATGCAATGCAGATCATCAGCATATATATAAATATATATATATATATATATATATATATATATATATAATATATATATATTTTATAATATATAATTTATATTTTATAGATGGATAATGAAAGAATATAATGGAGAGGGATTATTATACATAAGGTAATAACATGGTCCATGGACATAGCTTTGAAATAAACAATGCTTACATTTAATTTAATCAGAAGTAGTTTAGTTAATCATTATAGAAGATTTTCTATCACATATATATTATGATGATTATGATGATGATTTTATTTAAACACTAATTCAATTATAAAATACTTATAGTGAAACAATAATATATATATATATATATATATATATATATATATATGATGTTACTATGTTACACTATTAGCAAAGCCCTTTGCTAATGGGCTTTACTATTAGTATATAGCTATAATTACAGTGAGGTAGGTATGAACTTTGCTGTCTGTCAATTATATCGTTAATTAAATGAAATAGAGCTAATTATAATTATTTTGAAATTATACGTTCAAGGGTCTTGAGACTAGAATTCTAGTCTCTTATATAGTATATAGTATATACTCGGGTGATAAGTCTATAATTTTCCAAGATAATATTACATACCATTGGTCATTTAATAAATGGATAAATATAGGAAATTGTTATCGAGTCGTGTAAGTTTGATGTTAAAAGAGAGTTTTGTATTATATCAAAGGTATAGTGAATTATAGATGGGACGGTTATTTTAAGAATTTAAATATTCTTTAGAGGAGAGGATGAATTTTAAAATAATAGATGATATCAGATAAATCAGGTGTCCTATGTACCTAATATCGGTTGGGAGGTATTATTCACGTACAATTTAATTAATTAGTAAGCTACCATCTAACTAAATATATAAAAACATGTAATAATTTTATTTTTTAATAATTTTAAATAATTTATATAACTTAAATATGTAATATTATTACTAATTGATATTAATTTATAATATAACTTATTTATTTATATAATTTAAATCAACTTAAATTATCTACTATTATTACAAGGTCTCAAAAAGCTGGACGGAACATATACAACAATTCTGAGAATGGTTTTAAATATCCACTGGACACATAAAATCAAGAATAAAATACTATATGGGACACCAGAAAGATTATCGAACAAGATCAGAAGAAGAATAAAGTTTGCTGGCCATTGCATATGAAGAGAAGACGAAGTAATTTAGGATCAGGTTCTGTGGCAGCCAATCCATGGAACTAAAACGCGAGGAAGACCACCTGATTCATACATAAAGACTCTGGAGTATGATACCGGTCTACGAGAAAATGATCTACGGGCGGCCATGATGAATCGTGATGTTTTGAAGTCAATAACTGTCATGGAATCAATAAAAAGAACTCCAAATAAGCAAAGTAAGCAAGTATGCATTAGAAGGTATACAGAGGCTGTAGGTATTACTCGTCACTAATGTCGCTATTCTCATTTACCAAATAATGTATTTCATTTATATTTTCATAATTTTTTACAATCTATTTAATTTCTATTTCAATTGTTCGTTTATTTTTTATATTTTTTATATTTTTGAATTCTTCATTTATTTCAATAACGTTTATAATCATTGGAAAATAGACTAATTTTATACTTTCGACTATATATTTTCTTACGTCAAACATCCATTTTAATAAATATATATATATATATATATATATAAATAGGTATCACATATCACATATTTTGCGTACAAAGATATAACACTCCCTATCTACGCAACGTGATTAGTATTCATACATCCTTTAAAACCAGCATATCCTATTACTTTTTTATAAATAAGTAATGAAAACTTAGTTTTCAAAATCTAAATAATAATTTAAAGCATATTATTTTTCATTTTAAAAGTGAATAGTTTGATATGAATTTACATTATAAAGAACACATAGTTCCGAAATTGACCCTATTGGTTTTTGTATTCAAAATAGAATTACACGATTTCAAGAGAGTGTTATATCTTTCCTTAGAAAAATATGTGTGTGTATTTTGGTATAAATATATAAAAATATAATTTTTCTATCAACTTATTAAAACTAACTATTTGTAGGTTACATATAAATTTCATATGCCAATTTATATATATATATATATATATATATATATATAGATTAAATATCTATATGTGCTTATTAAAATAGGCGTAATAACATTTTTTTATTAAATAATATATTACTAATAATATAATAGATTAGTATAACAACGTACATCGTAGTAATTAACAATACAGGTAAACAATACTAAATACATCGCAGAATAAGTGAATCAATATAAATTATAGTCTATATACATTTTACTTGTGGTAGATATTAAAATCCACATCTATAAAATAACAATACAATTTATAGGTAGTTATTTAACAATAATATACTATATCTGAAATAAAGAAATTTATATATATATATATATATATATATATATATATATATATATATATATATATATATATATCACTTTATATAGATCGTTTTAATAATGAAAGATTAATTGGATGACCCGTACTATGAAAGAGATGATAGGATATCTGTAATCCATACACGAATAACGGATAGGATGCGATACATATATATAATTCACATACACGTACACATACACATACATATGTATATTCGTATCTAATGGAAGATATCCTCGACGTTACCTCGCCGATAGCGACACCTATGGGGCCGTTACGTCGTACTCGCTTACGTAACGCGGCTGTTTACGGAGAGGTTCTCTACGTCAGATATCGTCATGGTTACCGTTAAACAATCCTCTGCAAGATCGGCCCGTTTCGTCCTAGATACGCGCGTAACTATTATTAGTATCTATTTATAGACAACTATGATGTATATGTGACTTATGTATCTAGTACGGCGATGTTTTCTTCGTATACTTAATAATAATTATTTTATAAAATATAAATTAAAAAAAATGTTTAAAAGAATTATTCGGAGTATTTCTATAATTCCGAATTCGAATTTCCAACGTTATATCGTGAAATTAATTAATTTCTAAGATCATATTTATAATAAAGATACATATAGTCTTAATTAGGTGCATGTGTGAATGTATTCACTATAAAAATAAAGGTTTTAAGTATGTACTACTACTACTACTACTACTACTACTACTACTACTACTACTACTACTACTACTACTACTACTACTACTACTACTACTACTACTACTACTACTACTACTACTACTACTACTACTACTACTACTACTACTACTACTACTACTACTACTACTACTACTACTACTACTACTACTACTACTACTACTACTACTACTACTACTACTACTACTACTACTACTACTACTACCACTACCACTACTACTACTACTACTACTACTACTACTACTACTACTACTACTACTACTACTACTACTACTACTACTACTACTACTACCACTACTACTACTACTACACTACTACCACCACCACCACTACTACTAGCGCCATCTATACACTACTAACCTATTGCGTATATACCTGACAACCAAGGCCACACAGACACTAGCGCATAACACCGCTACCAGTGACACCGCTATTTCCCACTTTACTGTTTGTGAGGAATAATAGTTAGTGTATTGTTAATTCATTATATAGTATTTTAATCAAATATTTGTTATAGATATTGAATAATAAATTATATTATATAAATATAAATATCGCTTATACATAAATGTATGAGTACTTTAAAGTATTATTTTAACATTTCTTTTTCGAGATTTTAGCGAAAGGAAGTTTAGCCGTTGTCCGCTTAGTAGACATCGTAGCGTCGTCGTCTTCTTCTTCGGGGTTAGAGGTCAACAGGGCGCCGGCCGCCGGATAGCGGGTGGTCTGGTGCCATCTCTTGTACGATGTCGGGTCTATCGTCGGTCTGCGAGGGCGGCGAGGGGGGGCGATAGTAGAACAATAGAATAATAGAGAATGAATTAATGACTTAGATCTCACTAGGTGGCTACTTATTGTTATTTTACTAGTATTGTTATTGACTATTTAGATGAAGTTATCCTAGGTTCACCCCTATTTATAACCAAATTTCGCTTCGAATCAGCTCTCGTGTTAAAGCAGCTAGGTTAACGAGAGAACCACACCACTATATAACACCATTTTATAGAAATATTCATGAATATTATTTTTATATTTATTTTAGCGGGTCGGACGGGGTTCGATCCCACGTCCTACTGCCTACGAGTGCGATGCAGTAGCTGTCTGAGCTAACCGCGCGGGATAAGCGATAGCTGCGTACATTAGATATAGCGGGCTTACTTGGTAGCCTTCCTCGAGAACCAGGGTTTCGTGGTGCTCCTGATAACGGGTAACATGGTAGGGTGGCGGGTGCTCGACGCCACCCCCGGACTCTTTCTGAAGGTCGTGTCACATATTACGTTGACCTTGCTACTGGCTGTGTGCGGGGTTAACGATCGGATGTATATCGAGCTATGGGTATATAACGAGGGTATTACGTAATAACGTTAATAGTGTGCGCGAATTACCGGTGGTAACCTATAGGTTATAGTATACTGCTTAGTTGATATATGGATTGGCACTAGAAAAAAACCATATTACATTTAAGACATTTGGGATAAAGCAACGCATATATAATATAAAATAACCAGTGAAAAGCATAACACAAATAACACTCTAATAAATAATATGTATTATTATGTTAATGTTAATGTTAATATATTCACGAGTGCGGTGAATTGCGCGTTATTAATTACTACATTTCCACGTCCGGGGTCAAACCGTGACTTTCACGCCTAGAGATAATGCAGCCGTAGAAGTTGTGTTATAGAATAGTTTGCACAATTTCATAGTGATATCGTATAATTCTATAATTTTTATATTACATATTCAATTTCTAATACATTCGTTCTCCTCCATAAAGGTATATCTAGATTAGAATGAACACCAACAATATAAGGAATACTACTCTATATTTATATAATTTTTTTCTTTAAACCGGTAGTTTATTTAATTTTTGATAAAAATTGATTATTACTCGCAATAAATTATTATTTTAATTTTCGATAACAACATTACATTATTATATCGTATCAAATTTTAAACAATTCTTAATTAATTTGAAAAAATGTACACCACTTTACATTGTACACCAATGTATTATCCATAGCAATCATCGTCATTGTATCAACTGATATGAAATATGTATTCATATTGTGGGAGTTGTAATTCAGATTTTTAATACACGACATATTCATACAGTATTGAGAAGTGCAACGGCACTATATAGTGCTGTATGCACCCGTGCATTATTGTAGTGTAACGTGCAAGTTATGTAATAACGCGGCTGAAATTATTGAAATATATTAAATATATATATAATATATAAGAGCGACTGCAAGTGCTATTATATAGTATATACCGAGAGCTGGTGCAAGTGAAAGTATAGTGAGTATACCATTGGCCAATACTACCTATAGGTATATCTACATAACAAACGAAAACCAGGTCAAACAAAGGGTCAGACACTACTTAGACAGATCCATTGTGTCTGCCGTATTACATAATAATATTGACATAGATAGTAGAGCTATCTCTCTCTCTCTCCACTATCTTTGTTATTAATGTGATTATAGGCTTAGGAGATTAACCTTGACTTACAAAATATTTAAATATTATATATAAACTAAAGTCCTACATATAGCTATGCTATGTATTAGAGTCGTATATGACTATAACTAGTATATTTATCATACTATACTAATTATATAATATTTATATATACAAATTTATTATAATTTTTAATACTATATATTATTTATACATATATGTTTATATATATATATATATATATATATATATATATATATATTTAACAGAATTAATTAAATAGAGTGCATTTTACTATACTTATTATAATATAGTATTTCAAGTTATTTAACGAAAATTTATTTTGTATATATATTTAATATTTATATATATATATATATATATATATGTATAAATAATATATAGTATTATAAATTTTAATAAATTTGTGTATATATATATATTATATAATTAGTATAGTATGATAAATATACTAAGTATAGTCATATACGACTCTAATACATAGTATAGCTATTCGTAGGACTTTAGTCTATATATAATATTCGAATATTTTTATATATATTATGATAACAAGTGAAATAGAGTGTTACCTATAATCTCTATGATGAAATGCGCCCGGAACACGCTGTGATTAGAGTTCTCGTACTGAAGAACGTAGTCGACACCTCGGCTGACGTTAATGTCCACTTTGTAGTCTATGATACCTATTGAGTAGACCATTATGTATATGTAGGCAAGCTGGTGACATGCGTCGCAGTTGGCTACGTAATTATAGTATATATATTTTATTAACTATTTTTTATCTTCAGTTAGTAATATATATTTTATATTCGTTTATTTATTCTATTTATTGTATTAGTTTGATTTCCTACGCGTTCGAAAAGTATACACATCCTATTATAATAGTTAATAATTATAATAATTATTTACGGTTAATAATAAATATCACCATCACCATCATCATCATCATCATACCCATAGCTAGGGGTAAATACTGATAAAATGTGGAGGTAGAAGTCGGGAACCCAGGTACACGATGCACGTATGCCTATCGCTATACATATAACTAATGAGATTGATGAGGGAGTATCGGAAGTAAGCCTTCAGTATGATAACCATGTTCTAGATCGGAGGCGCATAGTTTGTATCTCAGTGTCACGTACCAGAACTTTATCACCTGCGGATTATAGTCTTGATCAATAACTATGTGTATGATTTAAATAAGTCAGATTTAATATCAGCATTAAAATAATATTATAAAGCTTATTTTTATTATTTTTATTCAAATATTTCGAAAAAATAATATTATATAATGCTTATATTTATATATATATATAGGCTAATATATATATATATTTTATACCACTTATATAAATTTATAAAAGAAATAATTAGATCAGAACTCTGTTAATAGAGTTAAATTGTATAATAATATTATTTTATAATTATCTAATTAACTGTAGCTGTAATATTAAATGCATTTAGTTGATAAGGAATATTTTATATAATATAGAAGACCTATATAAACGTAAACTAATATTTGAAAAACATTTAGATTTACATTTTAGGATTTACCAAAGTACAATAATATATCCCGTAGCAAAGTAATGGGTTATATTTCTTATACATTTCTAAATATTTCAAAATACTAATAAATATTCGTACTGGCATTATATCATTACTTAAATATATATCTTATAATAACCATACATATACTTATTAAAAATATGTTTTAGTTTGTATTATTATACATTTCCTATTAACACTAAAAGTATCTAACCTGTATGGTTATATTTTAATAATAATCGATATTTACCTGAAAACAATTATTTCTGTCTGGATATTTTGAGAGATTTTCATAAGAGGGTTCAAATAATGGGGTCCTTGCCTTTATTAAGAATTAAATAATAGAGGTATTGTCATAAATGTGTAGTAGGTAGCTATTTATTGTTATATAATGGTAATAATACACTACTTGATATCAACTTAATACTTAACAGTAATTATATAATATTATATACTATATATATATATATATATAGAATATTTTCTAGAATTTACCATTAGTATCACAAAATACTCTTTATGGTATAGTATTTCATAATATAATATATATATATATATATATATATATATAATATCTTAATACACAAATTATATATTTAGTTTACTTAAAATTAAACTAAATTAACATAAAATAATAATATGTATTTATTGAACCACAACTAAAAATTGCGGATACAAATATAGTATAGTTAATATAAATATGAATATATAAATATGTTGATATAAATATGGTTTCCGTCCCATACACATACCCCCTAATACTCTCACTACATCCATCTATCCGTAATACACCATCAACTCCAAACTTCAAGAAACTACTGAAAACCCATTTATTTAATCTGTTAATTAATCTAATTAACATTAAATATATATGGATGGCCGATCGCTTTATAAGAACAGTTTGCAGTCTGAAAACAGAAAAATATATCTAAATAGACTGAATACATATATATATATATATATATATATATGTTAATTTATAGTGAACTATAATTAATGACTAGTGATTTATATAAATAAGTACAATTAATTGAGCAGTAATCATGACATCAGTGACAAGGGCTAGCTACATATTTGGCCGATAAATTCGAAGTAAACCGAAATCGTGGCATTTGATTCGCTCTTGATCACGCACCCGCAATGCGATTCGCCGGAAAAGTGCGGGAAATTCGGATTTATTAATCTGAACTTCGAAATCGGGCCGTCGCTAGAACTGCCACATATCGAAAACGTCGGCATATCGTTAGCTTTAGTTTCTATGTCTGTTGAATACGTGTTCGTACATGAATATTATATTATTATGTAGGCTTAAATTCAAAATATGTCACGTTTAATAACGATATATGATGTAACAAATATGTATGTTGCCTATAGAGTTAATTTACTTTAATATATATATATATATTTATATATATATATATATATATATATATATATATTAACATTTATGACCATAAGTGAAGTTTTAATAAAATTTAAATACACTACAAATAAAGTTGTAAAATAAAGGATATGTAACATAGGACACTGCCAATATCTTGAAGTTACACATACATGATTTATGTATTATTACGGTACATCGGAAAAAACTAATTCAGTCAACTACCATGTAAAATAGTTATATGACTTTAGAATTATTATATTCAAAGAACAAATAAACTACATGCTAGCCGTGCACTATGAATAATATACATACATTACTATTTAGTTATATAAGTAAAATGGGAATCATTTAATAGCAAGATATATAATATAAATAAAATATAACATAACGGCATTACAATATTACTACTACCATGTAGACTTCGAATATACTGATCATTATTGTACTATGAATGTACTTTTCATTAACACTAAATAAGTTACGTTTACTGAATATAATATATACTTTATATGATGTATTACTATATTTGTCTACGGTGCTGTTCTGTCTACGGTTCTACCTACAGTACTGTCTACAGTGCTGTCTACAATGATATCTACAGTAATGTCTATAGTTCTTTCTACAGTACTGTCTACGATGTTGTCTACAATGCTGTCTGTAGTGATGTCTACATTGCTATCTATAGTGCTGTCTACAGTTCTGTCTACAATGCTGTCTATAGTGCTGTCTACAGTTCTGTCTACAGTAATGTCTACAGTTCTGTCTACAATGCTGTCTACAGTACTGTCTACGATGTTGTCTACAATGCTGTTTATAGTGCTGTCTACAGTTCTGTCTACAATGCTGTCTACAGTAATGTCTACACAGTGTACACATACTAACGGGCTACACAATCGTACACGACCTTCACAGTAACGTTCACACTGCGGCTGATCAGACATTTAGGCAACACTTCGCAGACATGCTTCCTATGGCAGACGTCTCTCAATATCTCCAGGTAATCCTGCGAACAGTAACTCTCGTATAGATTGTGTATATATTATTCAAAAAGGGTATAATAGTAATACGATATAAAAAGGCGAGTCTCACTTATAATTTATTTATATATTCCTAATCGTAATGTAATATATAATTATTTATAATTAATAATAATAAAGAGTTTTTTTTATAGACAGTCATCTCCCGATAAGTAAAACCGGGAGGTAAAGTGACTAAGGGTGCGTTTTTGTGTAAAATACCAACGTACCAACGTACCAAGTTAGCAAGCGTTTGTCGTACCATCTGTATGCTTATACATGTAAATGCACATGGTACGTTGGTACATCGGTACGTTACAAAAAACGCACCCTAACTTATCGAGATGTCAAACTTTTCCGATATTCAGAAGAATCATAATCCGTTTAACTCACCAATGTGGTTTTGTTAAATCGTAGTAATAAGGTAATAGCAAAGAGTGTCCTTCGTAATAGTTCAGTACCTCGATAATACGCTAATAATGAAAAATATTCTCTCTGCGTATGGAATACCCACAGAAACAGTAGAAGCAATCATGATACTCTATTGAGAAACAAGATCAATGGTTAGATCACCAGATGGAGATACACCATACTTCGAGATCACTACTGGGGTATTATAAGGAGACACGCTTGCACCTTTCCTTTTTATAATATGTTTAGACTATGTCTTGAGAAAATCACTAGATGATAATAAATATATCGGTCTCACCATAAAAAAACGAATGAGTAGCCGACATCCTGCAATATACATAACTGATACTGATTATGCTGATGATTTAGCCATTAAATCAGATAACGTTGAAGATGCGAATATAATGCTACATAAAATCGAAGAAGCCGCAGCCGAAATAGGTTTAGGTGTAAATGCAGATAAAACGGAATATATCTCTCTGAACCAGAAAAATAATAGTTGTATAAAAAGTCTAAAGGGTAAGATCATCAAATAAGTAAATGATTTCAAGTATCTTGGAAGCTATGTCGCATCTACTGATCATGACGTCAATGTAAGGATTGGACAGGCTTGGGCCGCACTAAACAATATGACATCAATATGGAAATCTAATCTCTCTGTAAAGCTGAAGAAAAATTTCGTTAGGGCCACAGTCGAATCGATCCTTTGAGGGGTGTACACACCGCGAGCAACGAGTGCCGGCACTCGGTGCTAGCACTCGTTGCCAGCAAGTGCTAGCAACAATTATTTTAGGGTGTACACACCGCGAGCACAATTTGTGCTAGCATATAATATGCTAGCACAATTTATGCTAGCACAAATTATTTAGGGTGTACACACCGCGAGCAACGAGTACTAGCATCACAGAGCTAGAGGGAAAGGCTTTCTATCTAGTTCTGTGGCTAGCACTCATTGCCAGCATTATGCTAGCAAACATTATATATATATATATATATAATTATATACATATACTTATATTATTATATTATATATATATATATACTTATATTATTATAATATATATATATATACATATTATTATAATATATATATATATATATATATATATTATAATAATATGTATATATATATATATATATTATAATAATATAAGTATATATATATAATATAATAATATAAGTATATATATATATATATATATATATATATATATATATATATATATATATATATATGATTATAATTATAATATATAATTATAATATAATATATATAATATATATATATATATATATATATATATATATATATATATATAATACATATATATATATATTATATATATATACTTATATTATTATATTATATATATTTATATATATATATATATATATATATAAGTGTATGTGTATGTATGTATGTATGTATGTATGTATGTATGTATGTATGCATGTATGTGTGTGTGTATGTGTGTGTGTGAGAGTGTGTGAGAGTGAGTGTGTGTGTAGTACATACACACTGTGTACTATATAATAATACAACTATGGAGATTCGTTATATATATATATATACATAGAGCTAGAGATAAATATTCTCTAGCTCTATGTATATATAAATCGTAAGTAGGTCACTACCACAATGCAATGCGTTGTTTACTATTCCGGTAACGAGTACTGCAAAATTCAACCTGCTGAATTTACTAGATTTTACTGGCACTCAGTGCTAGCACTGGATACTAGCAGTTTGCTCGACGATGCTAGCACTTTGTGGTGTACACACCGCGAGCGCGCACGAGCACCAGCGTGCTAGCATCGTCGAGCACAAAGTGGCTCGCAAATAGAACATTTAGCGAGCCACTTTGTGCTAGCACGCTGGCGCTCGCCTGCGCTCGTGCGCGCTCGCCTAAGCTCGCCTGCGCTCGCGGTGTGTACACCCCTCAAAGGGGTATATGTACATTACATGGACATTAACATCTTCTCTAGAGAAAAAGATTGATGGAGCATATACAAGAATGCTACTCGCTGCTCGCGGTGTGTACACCCCTTAAATAAAAGATGGCAAAATCATACGTCTAATAATTAATTATATGGAAATATCCCAAAGATCACGATTACAATTAAAGAACATAGGATGTGTTTCTCAGGACATTGTTGGCGAAGCAGAGAAGAAGTGATCAGCGAAGTGCTTCTATGGGAACCTTTACATGGGCAACGAAAACCTGGACGGCCGAATAAGACATATACTGCACAACTTAAGTTGTAATTAGAGAAGACAGCGGATGCCTACAGATGAACTGAAGACGTTGATGGGAAACAGAGATGAATGGAAAACACGTGTCATGCTATGCCGAGAAAGCTCGACCTGAGAGAGATATATATATATATATATATATATATATATATATATATATATGTGTGTGTGTGTGTGTGTGTTTGTATGTGTATGTGTTTTAGTGTATGTGTGTGTTTATGTATGTGTATGTGTTTGAGTGTATGTGTGTGTGTGTTTATGTGTGTGTATGTATATGTGCGATTTATAGTGTGTGTGTGTGTATATGTGTGTGCGGCGCACATGTTGTGCAGACAATAGATTTATAGTTTACATGTAAAATAAAAATCTATGGTGAGGATCATCAATATAAGAAAATCCCTTTATTTATATCGATGGTGCGGATATGCGTGTGTGCGTGTGTATGCGCCGCACTGTGCGCGCGCTTGTAACCTCGCACATTTCATCCGAAGAGTGCGTGGTGTGATTTGCGCAGCCCACACTATAGGTGGCGCTGAGTATCCTTAACACGTGGTATCTACGCACGCACTCTATAACCGACCTTGACCTATCCGTCACGGTGTCGTAGCATCCCTCGTAACCGGATCTAAACTCGTAACCTGGCGGATGAATTAAGCGTTATCTTGTGTTCGTTGTATTTGTTTTACTATTGTAAATATATGTACTTATAGTGATTAATAATAATCACTGGTAATAGTTAATATATATATATGTTTATATTTCTATAATTTTTAAATTATATAATTGTGTAGGATATACGGAATATAAATTATATGTTATCATTATATGGAATATCAGAGATTCTTATATATATATATATATATATATATATATATATATATTGTATACAATAATACCTAATACCATATATAATATTATTATTTACTGGTAATAAAGGCGTGAAAATAATTGTTTATAACACCTAATTAAGTAATACATATATGTGTATACACAATTACATACGTGTGTGTGTGCGTGTGCGTCGCATAGTGTGCGCTTGTGTGTGTGTGTGGTTGTGTATGTGTAAATGTTATTTATCGTACCTCAGCCTAATAACGCCCTCACGTATTTCATTCACGCATAATATTACATCAAAACACAATTATTTACCTGGCTGCTCCATTGTACGCGCTCCACAATATTTAATTGCTATACGATTATGCAACATTACTACTACCGTTGACCGTTATCTCTCGAGCACAATACACCCGGCGAGGACATAGCGCTGAGGACATATCGAGGCTAAATCCCCCGCCCCCCCGATAACGGCGCGGTCACGTGTGACAGAGGACAGCGCGATGTCCTTGCTAGGTTGAATTGTACTAGTCTATATCCGGTAGTAGACTATATCCGGTCGTAGTTAATAGCGCATGCGCGAACACGCCACTTTAGGTCACGATGAATTATCTAATCCACAATAACAACTCCTTCTATAGAATATACACGTGTATGTGTGCGTGCGTGCGTGTGTGTGGGTGTGTGTGCATACTTGTATGGGGTATATCGAATCACAATGATATTTATAATATATGTTCTATTAAATTTTAGAAGTTATAAAATATATATATTTTATATTATGTATATTACTAATATATATATATATATATATATATATATATATATATATATATATATATATACAGTCAACTCCCGATAAGTCGGACACGCAAGGGACCGGGAAAAATGTCCGACTTAGCGAGATGTCCGAATTATCCGAGATTCAGAATATCATGCTAATACGACATAAGATGCGCAGCGTGAGTTAAAGGGTTACCGAAATGTGGAATTATGCAACAATCAATAAAATATCATGTTGTATTCAATAATATTACTTACTAAATTACAATATACATTATTTAAAGTAAACATTTCTGACTATTTATAAACATTCCGACTTATACAGTATAAAAATCATAAAAATGACAATAATATGTATCCGACTTATCCAATCAAACTTATCCGACTTAACCTATACATTTAACATAGAACTAGATACAAATCCAACCAAACCAACTAAATGTGTCCGACTTATCGAGAAGTCCAACTTATTGAGAAGTCCAACTTATCCGTAGTCCGACTTACAGAGAGTTGACTGTACTATAGTTATTTCATTAAAGATTGGTGGTATTACAGTTTCGTCGGCAAATAGTTACATCATAGTTATACTTCGTACTTTCGATTATATATTTACTTAAATTAAAAATAACAAAATATAATAACTAAAGATGCGAATTTTCTGAATATTTAAATTATCTCGTGTAACAATGTCGTTTATTTATTATATTTGTAATATGTTTCGTTTATGAGGTATATTTCGTTGTGACCTTTTATTGTACATTTTTTTATATTCTTTATTTTTTAATTTATTAGTTTTATTTGTTTATTTCAATAACGTATGTTATCGTTATAAATATTTAAACTTTGTTTTTTCTAAGAAATATTTGCTTCAAAATAAATCAATAAATCAATTTATTTTATATTATTTATTTTTTAATTTAGTATATATTACAAATAATATATTATTTGTTTATTTCAATAACGTATGTCACGTTATAAATATTTCAACTTTGTATTTTCGAAGAGCTATAATAATTTGCTTCACAAAAATAAATCAATAAATCAATTTATTTTATATTCTTTATTTTTTAATTTAGTAGTATTATTTGTTTATTTCAATAACGCGTATATCATCATTATAAATATTTCAACTTTGTATTTTCGAGTAGATATTTGCTTCAACAAAATAAATCAATAAATCAATCAATCAATCAATCAATAATAATAAAATAATTAATATAATAAAATGTAAGTGTATAAGTGTATTATGGTATATTCGTAAATAGTATTTACTAAATAGCCTCTATAAATAGAGTATATATATATATATATATATATATATATATATATATATATATATATATATATATGTATATATATATATATGTATATATATATATATATAATGGTAATATCAATTTATTAGAAGACATTTTTTTTCTCTTTTCATTGTAATTTATATTATACGCGCGTCGTTCCTCTTAAATGGCTTCACGATAATAGTGAATATTTCTATTGTTATCGGCCGCGTAAACTCTCGCTAAACACATCGTACAAAGATAACAATGATTACGTCACCCGGCTACCACGTGACACGTCTATTCATCGTAACGGCCCGACATCTGGTGGCCAGACTGGCGAATACCGATACGAGTAGTAGTTGTTCTCGGAACGGTCGCCAGGGTTCGCCATCGCGCCGCTATTGTTCTACTCGGGTGGCGGGGGACGCTGCGACACCTCGCGACCTCTGAACTTTACGGGCGTACTACCACCACCCGCGTGTGTATCACACGCTCTCGACCCCGTTATCTACCCTCACTCTAGCTCGGATCATCGTCTCGGACACATCGTTACGCCGACCAATTCTACTTCCGATCATTCCCTCGATCATCATTCGCTCGTTATAAGGTATTACGGACACGCCTCGAAGTGACTACTACTATTACCCCCGCCACACCCACCCGTAGTGGGTGCGTCACTACGTTCGTTGTGGTATATCACTACTACACCCACGACCGATTTCTACCGCCCGCCACTACTACCAATACGGTATACTCGTCCACTACTATCATTACTACTAACTCCCACTACTACTGCTACAACTACGACCACCCCAACAACGAGCATCCCCTCAACGAACATCCCAACTACGAACATCCCAACTACTACTACCTCTGCACAGTAAAGACTACCACAACCCGATATGTTCGACCACGACTACACTCCAGTCCCGACCGACAACAACAACAACAACGACAACAACAACAACAACAACAACAACAACAACAGCAGAGAAACTAATGGGATGTCGCTGACCACATACGAAGCTGTCGAATACGACCCTACAAGTTCCTCTGCGGAGAGCTACGGTTCCTCGTTCGGTAACCGAGGACGCTCCGCCTCCGGAACGCCCACAACTCCCGCCACATCTTCGGTAAACACGCCTCTTTTTCCGGTGTCGCTCTTGGAAGAAATAATCACGACCAGCGAATACCCCTCCTCCTCCTCCTCCTCCTCACCGGGAGATAGTACCGGGTCCAACACCTCAGTGGTCAATCGTTACGGACTCAGGGGGCATACCAATACCTACTCATCTTCCTCATCATCACCGGGAGACAGCACCGGGTCCAACACCACAATGGTCAAGCGAAACGGATCAAGAAGGCCTATTAAGGCCTACCCGACTTCCTCCTCCTCACCCGGAGACAGCACCGGGTCCAACACCTCAATGGTCAAGCGACACGGATTTAGAGGGCCTATCAAGGTCTACCCGACGTCCTTCTCCTCACCGGGAGACAGCACAGGGTCCAATACATCAGTGGTCAAGCGTAAGGGATTCAGAGGGCCGATCAAGGCCTACCCGACTTCCTACTCCTCACCGGGAGACAGCACAGGGTCCAATACATCAGTGGTCAAGCGTAAGGGATTCAGAGGGCCGAACAAGGCCTACCCGACCTCCTCCTTTTCCTCACCGGGAGACAGCACAGGGTCCAATACCTCAGTGTGCAAGCGTAAGGGATTCAGAGGGCCGATCAAGGCCTACCCGAACTCATCCTCCTCCTCACCTCGAAACAACATCGGTTCCAATGCCTCCGTGGTCAAGCGTAACGGATTCAGGGGGCCGATCAAAGCCTACCCGACCTCCTCCTCCGTTGCCATAGCAACCACTACCGATACCGATGTTGACATAGAACTTGTGGATTCCGAGTGCGAACGTTTGCGACGAGGTCTTCACACTCCGGTTAGCGATGACCTTAGTGATGACCTTTAACCCCTCTGTACCATACACCTTACTCGCGCGTTACCAAATACGTTATATATATACAACCGGCTTACAGTATTCGCCCCTTATATGGATATGCCAACGAAATAAATTAACGTACTTTAAATCATATATATATGCTCATAACATAAACTAGCAACTCTCTCGAAGATATAGGGGTTACTGAGGGTTACTAGATAATCGCTAGTATATCTTTTCAGTAACCCTGTATAATCCGTTCCACGAGTAACCCTATTTGACCTCTAACCTCGATGTTACGTAACCCATCGTTATCATTACTGAGCATTGTAGTGGATATATCCACTATATATATACTATAGTGTATATTGAGCGTAATATGTTCCACTCTAGTTCTATCGTTTACAATAAATCTACATGATCTTATATATATATATAATTCAGATATTTATATTATCTTATTTAATAATATTAATATAATAATATTATTATTAAATATTAGTATTTTAATAAATTAGATAATGTCTATAACATTAATAAACGATATAAGGATGCTATATCACCCTAATCATATCGTGTATGTATGTTACGGTTATATATGTAAGGTTACCCCATTACAGACATACGATACTCGATGTAAGGTGTATGCAATACACTGTAATGGCTGTTGATCATTGGCTAATGACCATTGTATTGAAGTGTCACTAATAGGGGTGTGACGCGCATTAATCACTGATGTACGATAAAGTGTATTCTAATCGGTGTATAACTCCCGCAACGACGTACGCAATACATCTTCTATATTATATTATACATAGAGCTAGATAGAAACTCTAGCTCTATCATATTAGATCTTAGCAAACATATATATATATATATATATATATTACTCGATTGTATAATAACATATTAAGATAATTAAATCATTAAGACATTATATAATAACTTTTAAAGTTATATAACAATATATAAGTGTTACTATCCAAAGTATAACATATAATAGTAACTTACATGATGAGATAATTAATTTATAAAAATAAAGTTATCTTTATAATAATGTATTCCTTCCTTTTATCTTATAATTTGTATAATCTCTATTATTTATATGAAAGGAATAATATGTTCACAGCAAATATACAGAACATGTTGTTATTTAATTCGATATGGTAAATAATACTAGTAAGACGATGTTTCATACTGATAGTATAATCTGTATATAGGTGGGTAATCTCTATATAGACAATTAAGACAGTGGCGTTATAGTAGTATAATATATATATATATATATATATATCTTTAAGTAGGTGTATATAAAAAGTAAAATTTGCAACAAGTTACAATACAATATCCACATACAATCCTATCTCACTATAGTGAAGTAGTATACTATTACTAATTGTTCATCTCTGTACTCCCCTCCCACCGCTATATTACCTGAATTCTACATTGGTCTATAAATGATCTATAGGAAAGTGAGACAGGTAAACGACTAGGTAAGCATCGCGCTTCTTCGTTTACCATGGTCATGACTAAATTATGATATAATTATATTATTATATATAAATATATATATATATATACAAACAATTATATAATATGTATAGACATTAAAGTGTAGACCTTCCTAATGTGTGTTGATACTAGCAGACTTCTATCGAAGCCCTCGACTAGCTTCACTTATGTGTCAATGTTTACACCTCGGCTTAATTAGTAGAAGTTCGCATCACGTGATACGGCCTAGGTAGACAATGTGTACAGTACGACGTCTCACACCGCAGTGTGTATACTTTAAGAGGTGTGAGACGATATCGTTTATCACACGTGTGTAACAATCACAACTGTTACATAACCGGCTACCTTACACGTATAGCTATGTACTATATGTATATATATATATATATATATATAGCTGTATATAGCTGTATATACAGTATACAATATACATATATATTGTACTTATATTTAAAAAATAAAATATCTTAAATATAATGTATTGATATGAATGCGGAGTATATTTACATGTATATTAACATGGTGACTCGAACAATGACTTTATAATTGTTATCATTGTCTGGTCGGCAACGGAGATCTCGCCATATTAAAAGGACATATCTATATTGCAGGACATTACGCAGCTCGTGCGGGTGATATCGTTTGGTATACTACTATAGTACGAGCGACGTTGATTGAGCGTATGTGCATAAGTATGTGTATGTGTATGTGTATTTATTTGTGTATGTGTGTGAATGTGTGTGTTTTCTTTTGTTTGACTCGTCGCTTTCGCTTGTAAGCATACGCGCATCATGTATTCACTATTATAGACTGCACCATTTATAGACTACACACACACACACACACACACACAACTGAATTATTAAACGTCACTAATGACCCAACTACTTACTTCCCTGACATTATTATTAATCAACACAAAATCATTCCTACCAATTCTGTTAAATACCTAGGCGTCAACTTCAATAATAAACTTAATCTATAGATAAACATTACAGCTTACTTACTCAATCTACGACTGCACAGCTATTTAATCTTTAAAAAAATACGACCATACTTAAATATAAATACTACAAAACTACTGACTCAGACTCTCATACTTTCAAGACTACAATACTGCAGCTCACTATTCTCAGGATCTGAAAAAGTGAAAATAAACAAACTAAACAAAATAATTAACCGCTCAATTAGAAATATATACAGACTATAGTCTGTTACAGAAGACTGACTATACAACTAGCATTACTGACTTACGTACAAACTTAACTGGTAAACATGTTTTTTAACTGGTAAACAAATGCACTGAAGATCTTCGACTCTATCAACTACAAAATACTTACAATACTTAAAAAGACTATTACTTATAACTTACCCTATAATTTACGAAACAAAATAAAACATAAACCAAACACTAGACTTTTACGTAATAACAATTCCACTAAACTACACCAACCGATTACCCATTGCATCAAATACGAAAGGAGCAAATTCAGCTCCGCATCAACAATTAGATGGAACAAACTACCACTTCAACTTAGAAATAAAAATCTATCAATTAATATCTTTAAAAAGAAATTAAAAAAATTACATATCGCCCAACATTGATGTTCGACATTGATGTTCGTTTCACATATAGAGCTAGAGAGAAATTTTTCTCTCTAGCTCTATGGTTTCACATTATAATATTATCGTGCGAATTATATATATTTGCTATTTATGTCTATATGTGATATATATTGTTAGATACATATTATAGAATTATTATATTAATGATGTGTTTAAATACATACTTTAATAACACACACACATACACATACACACACACACATATATATATATATATATATATATATATATATATATATATGTGCTATTACGATTATTATTTATAAACACCATATATGGTTGAGCTCTAGCTAATGAAACTTTACACATTATTAATAGTATTTACGAAAATATTTCATAAATAAATACAATCTATCTATAGATAGATATGTAACTATGTATATAGTATATGGTATATAATGTATATAGTATATAGTATATAAATTATATATAATATAATATTGGTATACTATATACCAATATGTTAATACATTATAAAAACATGTAGGTAATAAGTAAACATGGTATTTATTCAAAATAACTTATAACATATATATTATACATTGTCTACTATACTGTAGTGCAGTGTATAGTAGACAATAAGCATAACTAAACCCAACATCTAGTGCCTAATTCTGATATGGAAATAATAATATATATATTTTTTAAATTGTTATTATCGTTGAATGGTAAATAACAACACATGTAAATATTATTGTTATTTATTATTAAATGTGTTATATAAAGTCATGGATTTATAGTTTACACTATAAACTATAAATCTATGTATAAAGTGTACAGGTGGTCTTGATAAAATTATATTAACATGGTTCACATTTATAAATACTATATATGTATATTATATAGTATATACACAATGTGTATTACACATATATGTGTGTATGTGTGTATATATGTACGTGTAATGTATAATATACAATATAGTATACCTGTTGACATATGTTCTAAGTATAATCATTACTGAAAACTTTCCAAGAAATTGATATATATTAAGAATTGATATTCTATAAGTATTGAAGTTCGATAACAAAGTGTTAACCAGGTTACTAGGTTACTAGGTCACTATAGTTACTAGGTCACTATATATAGTGTACTAGCCTTAACGTTCTGGTGTTTATACTCTATATTAACAGTGAAACAAAGATTTAATAACTAGTGACTGTATTATTAAACTTAAAATGTACCTAGAGTTAGTTAAGTGAGTGACATGTGACATACTATAGAGGTATGTCACTTAATGTCACTTAATGTCACTTCTATAGTGGGAGTGATGATGATTGGTGATGAGAATACATCATGTTCATATACATACGCGCACAGTGTGTATGTGTGCGCCGCACACGCACACCCATACGCACACACACACATTCACATATACAAATGGAATCATGAAGATGATTTCTGTTGGAATGCAACTTTTGATTACAACTAAAATGGCGACACGGTGATATATATATATATATATATATATATATATATATATATATATATTCATATGTATATGTATATAATTACGTAACTATTTCAATGCGCATGCGTTGACCTAAGTTAGATCACGTGATGCATTCGGATTATAAAACTGCCCTAACACCCGGCGCCGCTAGTAGTAGTGGTGGTAGTGGTGGACCACTGAGGTTTTACCACTGGTGGTGTTAATGATAAATACGACCATTGTGGTCAGCAGCGAGCGAGAGAGAGATAGAGCTCGAGCATGCACATCGCAGCTAAATTACAATACCACACGAAGTAGGCCAATATTCACGACGGTATACTTATATATCAATATATATATATATATATATATATATATATATATGATCGTGAGGGTGCGTGTAGTAATGGTATTAGTATACAGCCGTCGTGTTTGTGGTCAATGTAGTGGTCAGTGTAGTGGTCAGTGCAGTGGTCAGTGTAGTGGTCAGTGTAGTGGTCGGTGTTGTGGTCAGTGTAGTGGTCAGTGTAGTGGTCAGTGTTGTGGTCAGTGTTGTGGTCAGTGTTGTGATCAGTGTAGTGGTCAGTGTTGTGGTCAGTGTAGTGGTCAGTGTTGTGGTCAGTGTAGTGGTCAGTGTAGTGGTCAGTGTTGTGGTCAGTGTAGTGGTCAGTGTAGTGGTCAGTATAGTGGTCAGTAGATCGTAGCTGATCACTCGCCCCTCCGATGACGTAATATTACGTCATATAAATCAAGTATATAATTGATAGTTAAACTATTAAGTTACCCCGCAGGGGGTTATATCATTCGGTGGGTATACCCTATAGTGGTTAGTATATATTGTACCTTATTTAATTTCACTAGTATATATATACATATGAGTATATATGTGTATGCACATTGTGTATGTGTATATTCACGTGTATGTGTGTGTGTGTGTAATTCAATGATATCATAATAATAAATGTCCACGAATTAGTGTAGTGGGCGTTATTGCAACTTTTATTCTAAGTAGTTGTTCATATCGATACTAAAGTATACTTTAATAATACATGGTTATACATTATAACTATGTATTAGTAAAGTTGTACCTCCCAGCAAACAATTTCGGCAGACTGAAAGCAGGATTAAAGCAGTAACGAAAGTTAAAGCATATTTTAAGCAGAATTAAGTCAGATTTAAATATATCTTATATGTGATGATTATTAAATCAGAATTAAATCAGAATTAAAGCAGATTTTAATAGTTATTTATTAAAGCAGTATATATCTGCTTTAAAAACGTTTTAAATATAGAAAATCATTAATTAAAACAGATTATAAAGCAGAATGTTCGAAAATCTGCTTTAAATCTGCCGAAATTGTTTGCTGGGATTATAACTACAATATAAAAGGTAATAATAACTCACCTAATATTTAAATTACAATTTTATAACCTTACCACATTGTAAACCATGTTTACACTATTATATTAAATGATAACAACGGTTATATTATCTTTAATTTTTATAGTAGTTTATTTATATTTTAATAGTAAACAACTTTACATGACCAAAACATGTAGGTATCTCCAATATTTATATATATATATATAACTCCCGCTAACTCATACTCGACTGACAAAGATGTCTGATATATCGAATTATTCTTACATAAGTTTACATAGGTACACAACTAGCACTCGTAAACATTCTGAGTTATCAGGGTTTCTGAGTTAATGGAAGTCTGAGTTAGTGTGGATTGACTGTAGCTGACTATATATAAACTATCCTTAATAGTATTAGCAAATATCTGTAGAAGCATCCTTAGAAAAATAGTTGGCAATAGCAAAGCCCTTTGGACTTTGGTAATGGTATGTAAACTATAATACAATAGAATATAAATATATGAACTAGCCTTAATACATTAGTATAGTAACTAAATAATAAGTTAACAAAACTAACCCATAGCGGAAGCGAACATTAACGTAAATATCAATAACATAATCAATGGTGGATATCGACTGGCGCGAGTGTTATAGTGATATAATACTTATTAGCATTCGACGCCCACTTTTATATCTCCATTAGGTCTACTCACCAGAGTGGGCGTGTTATCGGTGGGAGTGGTTATATATGTGTGTATGTGTGTGTGTGTGCGCGCAGGTATGTAAAGTAGGCGTGGTTACCTATACGTACGGCGTACGCGAAGGGTCAAAGTTATGTATGCGCGAGTTTCCGTCGGAAGCCGCGTCCGTCAGAAGGGGGCGTGGTTATAAGTGTGAAGGGGGCGTGTCCTATCCTAGTCGTACCTATTGATTACGATGACATTCGTACCGGTCAACACCACACACACACACACGCAGCGGTCAGACCACCTAGCGCATGTAAAACACGCACGCTATCTCTGAGGTTAATACGCGACGAGCGCGCGCCGGTGTAAGGAAGTAGGGCAAAGTGCAATGACAGTGTTCGCCGAGTATTCATACACGGCTGTGTAATTATAACGACGCTCGGTAATTCTGGTTATTAGTAGCGATGCGATGCTTGTTACGTCATTATATTATTAATGTAGTAGTTAGCGCTTCGAGTTGCGCAAAGGTCGCCAGTGTAAAACGCCACCACTATCCTGTTTATATACATATATATATATATATATTAGCTAATGAGTATTACGTCACATTACATCTCGTGTGTATCGCGTAATATAAACTACGTCACACGAAGAGTTCAACTTATTACACAGTTCAACACATTATAATAGTTATATAAAGTTATAGGCAGGGTTATTAATGATAACAAGTTGACACATCGTTATTTAGTAATGATACGTAATAATTATTTTACGTTAATTATTATTTATACGTTAACTTATTACTAGGCCTATAGGAGGCCCATCAGTAATATATATAAATCAGATTTATTATTTCATGTTGTAAAGCATGAAATAATGGAGAAGTTAATAAACAAATGAATTTGTTTTTGCGAGGACTTCCCCAATCATCATATTATAGATAAGTTAGATTCTCATGAGTAAAAAATGTAAATATAAATAATTAAAATGTAAAGAATAAAAAATATGTATCAATAAGTCAAGTTAAAATAAATGATGTAAAGAATAAAAAATATGTATCAATAAGTCAAGTTTAAAATAGATGATGTAAAGAATAAAAAAATATGTATCAATAAGTCAAGTTTAAAAATAAATATGTAAAGTTATATAAAAAATCACAGAAACGAGTTGAATTCTGAATACCAAACTATAAATGAAATGAAATAACTAACCAAACAAAAATACAACATAAAAACTAAAATTAAAAAACTGAAAGATATAATAAATAGTAAAAAAAAAAAAGTACCCGTAAAAAAAAGAAAAAAATTAGATAATTATTGATTACAATCAATTGTTTAATTAATTTTCATATTTAGATAAAAGATGTTTTTTTAATATTTAAAAAAAAAAATTTTATATAAATTTTTGTAAATAATAAATTATTTAAAATAAATTATTCCATGATTTAGGGCCTTTAAATGATAATGAATTATGATGACGGCTTGATTTTATATAAGGTAATTTAAAATTATGAAAAGTATTTTTGTATATATTATTATATGTAGGAAATAATAATGAAATTCTGCTTGGGCATTTCTTTAAATGTACATTATGCATGAATAAAATATTTTTATAAATTATTAAATTTTTAAATTTTAATATATTAGAACTTAAAAATAAATTGTTAGTATTAGTCAAAATAAAAATATTATTGACAATTTTAAAGAATTTTATTTGCAATTCGAATAGCCTTTTTTTGTAGAGTTGAAATGCATTGAAGGTTATTATTAAAATTATTTCTCCAAATTTCTAAACAATACATGATATGAGGCAAAAACAAGGAATTATAAAGTAGCTTTAAAATATATATAGGTAAATAGCTTAGCTTTCTTAATATATAAATAACATGTGATAATTGTATATATATATATTAATCATTTGTATGTCTTACAATGTATACATTAAGTATATATAACACTGTGGGTAATAATACATGAACAAATAATTATGATAATAGAAATAAATAAATAGGTATCCCTACCTAAGCACCTAATCTGTACCCTACATAAGCACCTATGCCGTGCCCTACATAAATAAATTATAACCGCGCTATAACCAACTGTGGTAATGTAAATAATGTAAATATATCATACATTATAATATTACCAACGATTTTGCGAAGCAACATTTTCCATAGATAAATATTTTATATTACATTACCTATATATATTAATAAATTTTGTTACAATATGGTCATTTTATACGTACGATGGAAGAGGTATACGTATACTAATAAGTCAATAGGTGCACATATGAATATACAGTAATATATATATATATATATATATATATATATATATATATATATATATTTGTATGCTTGAAATAAAGCACTAAGATTTATGTAATTAAGTGTTACAGCTGGTAGGTTACTAATTCAATATTATAAATTACCATTAATAATATACATTATTCTATATTATATATACAGCAAAGATTTTGCGAAGTAAATCCTTTGGAAAATCTATGTTACACACATATCACAAACAATAATACTATTCTCTGTAATTCAGACTACCAAATACTAGAATATATATGATTCTTGTATACCTAGTATGTATTACCTACAGGGCCGGTGTCATATAATACTTCGTCCCCATTCCAAAAATCGTCCCCGAATGTCACGTGACAACAAAATCGATGATATTTCACTAAATACACATACGAATCGCTTCAAATGTAAATCACATATAACCAGGGCCGGCTTAAGGGGGGGCAAATCGGGCAATTGCCCGGGCCCCAAATTTTGGGGGGCCCATGAATTATTTGAGACATTTTTTTTTTACTATTTATATGAAAAAAAAAATTCTTAACTATTTTTCTTATATATTATTAATTCTAATTCAAAAAATAAAAATAATATAATAAATTAATTAAATATGAGTCATTTAGGCCGATTTGAAGAGTGAATTTTACAAAAATTGACACGAAGATATGGTGGAAACAGCTACATGAAGATTTTGGAGCACATGCTAATAGTTATAACATAGATCTTCTCACACATCTCTGATTGTTAGATAAAATAGTATGAAACGGATTAATAAATAATTGTTTGATAAACTAGAAGGTGATAAATGATAAACGTATTAAGGGATTATTAACCATAGTTGAATATTAACAATTTATAATTCTATAATTAGTTTACAAAACAAAAAGTATACTTTTTTTTATTAAAATTAAATATGATGTATATAATAAGATATATTTTAACTATGATTTCTGATATTTGTAAATGATTATATTGATTATAAATTACGAAAAACGATATTCTATATAGATTTATAATTGTTATAGTAATTAAAAAAATAGATATTTTCAAAATAATTAATTTTCTCTATATTATGATCGTATTAATAAAATGTGTATATTCTCATAGTGTATATATTATTATAGTTGTATTAATACACATAATATATATATATATATATATAATAGTTTTAATTTAAATAGGATTATTCTGCTTTAGGTTATTCCTATAGTATTTGTAATAATGTCTATTGATGAAAGGGAATTATGTACATAAAATGATTATCTTTTTCAACATACTATTATTACAGAAAGATATTATATTTATTGAAACAGATATTATTTATAAATATATATATATAACATAAATATAATATTAAAGGCATTTTTGCAATTATCCACCTATTACTTACAAATGAATGTTAGATTGACATCACCCTCATCTATCTATTTACAAATAAATACACACAATGGCGATATTCGTATTGGAGAATAGGTGATAAGTTATCACTGATAACTACATAATTGAAGAAATACAAAATTCAAAATATTATATTATATATCAGTGTATTCAATTCAAGATATATCACATGTAGCCTAAATGATGTAGGTAGGTAACAATTATCGTTATTTATATCAAATTAGGTACTATTATTATATAAGTATTTATTGATTTACGATTGTACGTTGAGATTCATTATCACTGATAATTTATCACATCGGTCAATATTTAGCTACCGATCTATTAGCATTTTTTAAATAAAAATATAATTATAATAGATTATAGAGCTCAAAGTTATGAAAATGCCAGCAATATCTCTGGAAGATTCAACGACATGAAATATATTATAATATACCATAGTCCATTAATGGACTATGGTCAATATGGATCCACATATCTACACTGTGTATTCCTTAAATCTGGTTGGGCAAAATGCCGTTAAATCTTCGAAAAGTGTAGCAATATTCTTTGACTTCATCCCAAATCAATATAATTTATTTAGCCAAAATATATACAGAATATATTTACATCTATAGATTAAAGAAGAATATAATATTTTTTATTAAAAGCATTATCGAATATAAAATGGTGATCGCAAGCAGATTCTGTTAGTGCACTCTCTTGTGGACTTCTTATAATTACATAATTTATATCTGATATTATATATGTTAAAATATAACGTAAATTACATTACTAGAGTCAACGTATTTATTCAATAAAATGCAAGAATTTGAGACTTCAATATCATGAAAACCGTTGAACTAATTACTTTGTAGAATAAAGTCGATGAGAAAAGTATTGCAATTAGATTACATTGAGATAATAGTGGTAATACAAATATTTATGCACTCTATAAATCAGTGGTTCCCAACCTATGGGTCATTGAGTATTTTTTGTAGGTCATGAGTCAATTTCTAAAAAATAATATAAATGCTTTTATATGCAAATTGGATTTATGGACGAGAAAAATTTAAGATGGAAATATATATTTAAATATATGTATATTAATGTTTATATGATTATTTTATGATTAAAGTACAATAATAACAAAATAAAATTTTCATTGTGTCATGGTATATTTTTTAGGAAGAATAAAATCGCTGTAAACATACAAGACAAAGACGGAAAATGTATCACTGATAAGGAAGATGTTTTGAAAAGATGGACAGAGTATTGTTCAGAATTATATAAACATCAAGCCAATGGAGACAAGTCACTACTTAATGTAAAAGAGCCAACAAATCAAGAAAACTTTTCAATTCTGGAATCTGAAGTTGAAGCGGCTATACAATCCTTAAAAATTGGAAAATCACCGGGTGTTGATAACATCCCAGCTGAACTATTGAAAGCTGGAGGACATATACTAACAAAAATATTTACAAATATATGTAATTACATATGGGAAACAGGAATATGGCCTTCTTGCTGGACAAAATCTTTGATAATAAGTCTGCATAAGAAAGGAAGTTTCCAGAAATGCGAAAAATATAGAACAATTAGTCTTATTTCACACTCAAGTAAAATTATGTTGAAAATAATCCTACGCAGACTACAGCACTTCACAGAAGAATTTTTATCAGAAGAGCAGGCTGGTTTTCGCAAAGGAAGAAGCACAAGTGAACAGATTTTTAATCTCAGAGTAATTTCAGAGAAGTACTCGCAACATAATAAGCCACTATACCACGTTTTTATCGACTTTAAAAAAGCTTTCGATCGTGTTTGGCATAGTGCATTATGGTCTACAATGAAAAGATTCAATATCAACTTAAAATTAATTGAAACTATAGAAAACCTATATAGTAAGGCAGAAAGTGCTGTATATATTGATGGAAAAGTTGGAGAATGGTTCCGGACAACAACAGGAGTGAGACAAGGATGTTTACTTTCGCCGACGCTATTCAATATAATGCTTGAACAAATTATGAATGACGCTCTAGATAAACATGATGGAACAGTAAATATTGGTGGAAAGATTATAACTAACCTAAGATTCGCGGATGATATTGATGCCTTAGCCGGATCGGAAAAAGAATTACATAATTTGATAACATTAATCGATAATACTTCACGTTCTTATGGTATTGAAATAAATGGTACAAAAACGCAATTAATGACGAATTCTGAAGGTAGATTTACATCTAATATTAGTATAAATAACACACCATTAAAAGTAGTTGATTCATTTAAATATCTAGGAGCGATTATTGATGACAAAGGTTCTAAAGCTGAAATTCTATCTAGAATTGGTCAAACAATTGCAGCCTTATCAAATTTAAATGTAATATGGTATGACACTTCGCTACATCTTAAAGCCAAAATTCAATTAATGCAATCTCTTGTGAATTCAATATTCTTATATGCATGCGAAACTTGGACACTAAGTAAAGATCTGCAAAAACGAATACGTGCTCTAGAGATGAGATGCCTTCGGAGATTACTAAATATTAACTATAAAGATAGAGTCACGAACGTGGAAGTTAGAAGACGGGTAACATGTCAAATCGGCCCACACTCAGAACTATTAGCAAAGGTTATTGAAAAGAAACTCAAATGGTTCGGTCACGTTATTAGGTCTGACACAATATCAAAAACAATTCTGCAAGGAACTATTGACGGTATAAGAAGAAGAGGACGACCGAAGTTACAATGGCAAGACAATGTTGTCGAATGGACTGGCATGGATATTGTAAAAGCAATGAGAGCGACGATGAGCAGAGAAGGATGGAGAAAAGTTATATGGAATTCAACGGCGCCCCTACGGCATCCAAATGCTATGGGATAGGTTAAAGGTTAAAAAAAAATATTTTTTAATTAAGAATTATAAAAAAAGGGTCACGGTGAAAAAAGGTTGGGAACCACTGCTCTAAATATATATGATAGAAAAGAAATTATTATGAGGAGTTGATTAAAGTATACAAACAAATTACAAAATAATTAGTATAATGATAAGATATGATAAAATTGAAGAGTTATAAATATTAGTATTCGCTAAAATGGCCCATTTAATATGTTATTCAATTATTATGGGGCCCATACGTTTTTTTTTGCCCGGGGCCCATAGTATGCTTAAGCCGGCCCTGCATTATCCTGCAGTGCATATAACTAGTATGTATATACACACATGTGGAACAAATCAACGTCTAATTATGCTTTAAAATAGAGTAATACTCAAATATATAAAGTAGAATGGAGATGACTTTAAAAATTCCAGATTAAACGATAATAAATTAATATTTTAAAATTCTGAATCGACAGAAGTTATTATTTTTCAATTTTAAGTATAATACTATAAGAACGTATTATAAAATTGTCTCTATATACCATTTTAATTAAAAAACATTATACAAATTTTCAGTTAATTATTGAAATAGTTGTAATATGAATTTAATGCGGGTGTTGAGCGCGCGACACCCGCATTAAGTTATAAATAGAGTATATGTAACGCCCTTTGGTAAAGGTTTATATTCACGAATATAAATGCGTATAATGTTTTTTAATTAAAATGGTATATAGAGACAATTTTATAATACGATTTTATAGTATTATTCTTAAAATTGAAAAATAATAACTTCTGTCGATTCAGAATTTTAAAATATTAACTTATTATTGTTTAATCTGGTATTTTTAAAGTCATCTCCATTCTACTTTATATATTTGAGTATTACTTTATTTTAAAGCATAATTAGACGTTGATTTTTTCCACATGTGTGTATATACATACTAGTTATATATGGTTTACATTTGAAGCGATTCGTATGTGTATTTAGTGAAATATCATCGATTTTGTTGTCACGTGACAATCGGGGACGATTTTTAGGATGGGGACGAAGTATTATATGACACCGGCCCTGATTACCTACTATCCCTGATACTATTCTAGTGATCTAGATATGTTTTATATAATATAGTGAATAGGTTCATTGTAATATGTGTATATTGTCCGGGGTACCTCACAGTTATTTATAACATAGGAAATACCTACAGTATATTAATTCTTGATGGGTCCATGTGAATCAGATATTTTATATTATATGCAATATATATATATATATATAGGATATACTAGATTTCAATAAATAAATATAATTATTATATATATATAGCATATACGCTTCGATATAAAGAAAGTATCTTTATATCGATGCATATACGGCGTAATAACGCCCGCCATTCGAAACAATATTATGATTTAAATTGCCGCCTAAAATACTCCATATCCATTCAATGAAATCCTATCGTCCACATTTATCATAATTTGTGAATATAGATTTAAGTGTTAAATAATATATGTATTTTTAAAAAATTACAATATTTTAAATACATTTGTTCTTGTTTTAAGGTATTTTAATAATTAATTTTGTAGCTTCAAATTGTAGGAAAAATGCAGAAAATTAAATACCATTATATCCTTAAATTATTGTATAAACAATAGGTGAAATGTTTATTTCAAATATAATAAATAAATAATAAATCCAATTTATATTATTTATATAATATTCTTCATAAAATATAATAATATGACTTCAGAATTGGGAGTAGATTTAAATATAAGACAGAAGGTATTTTTGATAAATATTTATTTTGTTTACATGTTTACATTTAGTAATTACCAATTGAAGTATTATTTATTTTTTATTTTTTTCTATTTCATAAATTTAATTTATAATAAATAAAATATATATATAAGGATTTATATGAACAATTTTAATTAACTTTGAATTATTATATATTAGTTAATTTATAATATTATATTCAATAGAATTTAAATGAAATAAATTTAAATCGTAAACAGTATTACATTGAATGTATCAATACAATATTTCTTTATAAAATTATTATTTAAATATTTGTTTGTAAATTGTATATTTTAACATTTATTGTATTAATTTATACTATCAAACTATTTTTTGATGTTATATATAATTCACTAGTTTATCAAATATTATATATATTTTACTGATAATATACTAATAAACATTTTGTTATAAGATGCCTGGTTAGCTCAGTCGGTAGAGCATCAGACTTTTAATCTGAGGGTCAAGGGTTCGAGTCCCTTACTGGGCGTTAATTTTTAATTTTTTTATCATAGTTTATATTTTTTATTTTTGTTATCAATACCAAAGATTTTTTAAAGAAAAGTATAACACTCAAACGAAATCGTGTATTTCTATTTGTTATACATAAACCAACAGCGCCACATATATAGGGTCAATTTTCGGAACAATGTGTTGTTTATAATGTAAATTCGTATCTAAATATACACTTTAAATTGAAATATAATATGTTTTAAATTATCATTTTTATTATGAAAATTAAGTGTTCATTACTAATATATAACAAAGAAATATTATATGTTGGTTTTAAATGCTATTAATATCTATGTGGCGAGTAATAATAAATGTATATTGCATGTAATTTAATAGAGCAACAAAAAACATTGTAGTATGCAAATCGCACATACCTAAATCAATTTCGATACTGCTGCTTGCAGCGGGATGTATGAATACTAATCATGTTGCATAGATAGGGAGTGTTATATCTTTGCAAAATCTTTGATTATATTATATATATATATATATATATATATATATATAGTAATCATAAAAGTGTACTCTTTTATATTATACATACATATATTACATAGATAATTTGTATATTATTACTTTATTAATTTATTTATTTTTTTAGAAATAAATATATATTTTATTAATATCTAATCTAAAGAATATTGTTTATACAAGCTATATATAATTTTTTGAGATTATACATATATCGTATATATATATATAGATAATTTATATGTTTATCTTTTAATAATCATTTATTACATGTTTTACGGGGTTCTAACAACAGTTCCTTTTTTATAGTTAAGTCGCATTATTTCCATCTGCTTATCGATTAGAAAACCACATTAAATATAGGTTTTCGTACCTGTTTATACATTTGTCATCTGTTATTTTATCCGCGCTTGTGCTTCTATATACTAAGTATATATTACTAGTATTTGCTATCCGTCAATCATAGTTCATAAGATCGAGTTCATAATTTTTTAATTAATAAATTATAAATATAATTAGATGTATATATATATAGTATATATTATATACATTTGTGGATATATGCATGGTTATCACACAATTTTATATCGCCGTGCACACGTGAGCCCTATTAGAATATTTAATTCATATTTAAATAATATTATTCGTAAAGCTTTATACCAGCTATGTATAATTTATATATATATATACAGCGAGCTTATATTATAATATTATAATAATATTTAATTTATATTTAAATAATACTATATATACAGCGATCTCGTTATAATATTTGAACATTACAGGGCGTGAGAATCATTAAACCTATCATATACGGCAACGTCGCCCGATACTTCGGACACAAGCGAGAAGATGGACACACTCATCAGTGGACCGTTTACATTAAACCTTACAGAAATGAGGTGAGATTAGCACGCCAGTCGAGCGGTGATGCGCTATTTAAAATGTAGTATCGTTCAATATCCGTCATTTTGTTCCGCGCGTATTTCAATATTTATACGTAAGTGTAAAACATTAATACTTCTGAATATAGTTTTCGTATAAACCTCAGTCACGAGCGCGTCACTTTATTCATAATCTTAATTAATTTAGTTCTCTAGGTATTAGAGTTTACTAATCTAAAAATAGTCGCGTTATTATTAAATCGTACATTGCTCGGAGTAAGTTTTGTTGAGTTTTAAAATTATAATAATTTTCATATCTTTTAGTTACATAGTATGTACATAGTTCATTAAAAGTCATCTTACCTGGTCGTCATCGAATAATTATATATATATATATATATATTACATAACTCACTAACGATGACTCATCGTATAGGACATGACGGCCTACATACAGAAAGTTACGTTCAAGCTGCACGACAGCTACGCTAATTCTTTGAGGGGTTATTATTATGTTTAGCTCTCTGGCCGTAGAATATCTTAATATTAATATATAAACATAGTTCACTTTTATATATATATATATATATCTTTATATTTATTGTAATATATCATAGCCAATGTGTACTGGTTCTATTTGTCCACTAATTGCGGTAGAATGGCATCCTGTATTAAATATTAACTTATAGTATTAATATACGATAGTATTTACGAACACTGTATGAAATAATGATATAACTATATAGTATGCTTATTATTGATAGATAATTTATTTTTAAAAATACATAGTCGTAATATATAATCGAAAGTATTAAGTATAAATATTAGCTAACGATAAAATACGTTATAGAAATATTAAAGAATAATACGGTATTAAAAAAATTAAAACTATTTACAGTTAACGTAAAAATAAATGAAATTCGTATTAATATATGATATATGATATATTTATTATATATATTAATATAAGATAGTGTTTAGAAACACGCTGCATATTACACACTAACGCCACTGTTTATTACTGTATGGACGTGTACAATTTGTTATCTCTGTATTCTATGTAGTATCCGCCACGGTATCGACCAATCGTATCGTTGCGTAGCGTACATCATCATACCTTCAACATCTTACACTCGTGTATAGTCGTTGAGCACCTCTCCATGTACGTATGTGTATTGTATAGTGTTCACGCGATCCATAAAATGGTTGCCGATAAAAATAGTGGGCTTTCACATGATGATAAAATTTTCTATTTTTACGTTCTAACGTGCGTATAAATAGGAAATATGCGTAGTGTCAATGCGAGGCAAGTATCGCACAGCGAAACGTTGGCACATCGAGTATTTTACGTTGTATCGCGTGAATACTCTATTGAACTTTGTCGTCGTTATTGTTGACCTCTCACCTTCTAAATACCATGCGCATATCCCCGGTGCTACTTTCCCCACCGACCGCATCGTTAGAACTCGACCTTAATGCTGACCTTTAACCTCTAGTATTCGTTATATAACACACTCTCTCGTACATTTCAGTGGTCACCGAGCCCCCGTACGAGGTCACCGAGACGGGATGGGGCGAGTTCGACGTCATCATTAGGATCTACTTCAACGACACTAAAGATAAACCGGTATACTATAGCATAAGTGTAATCATATAATCTATAAATAATTATAATTATTTAAAAATCCAAAATATTTCTATCGTCAAATATGTCAAATATTTGTATAATATATTTTTCTAATTCTACGATACATACATTGAATAATCTAAATAAATTTTTATAAAATAAAATTAGTTAATATAATATATTACTTATTTATATAACATAGTTATATAACAGAGAAGTTGTAAAGGACTACAAGGTAGAAGTAATCTTACCAGGTGTTCATCTCATAACCCTCTAATGTAAATATTTACCACTACGAATATATTAGAATACATTTATGTCATATTTATATAATTATGACCATACATACGTAATATTAATATTAATATATTTAACAATAATATTAAGTAGGTTGTAGAATTAAATTAATAAAACTAGGTAAAACATAAGCTGTAAATGCTTGTAAAGGCTAAGTGAATCTAGCAAATAATAATATTTCAATACAATATTAAGTTAATAATATATTTAGTTGTAATTTGATATGATGATATTTCCGGAAATATAATATAAATATATTTTATATAATATTATATAATATATAATTCACATATTACAATGAGAAATAAATTGTAATATTATTAATAGATAACATTTATTTAATATACAATGTAAAATTAATATAAAAATCTCCATTTTCAAGTAATAATTTCATCATGTTTAAAGTAAAGTAATTAAAATAAAATATGATTATAAATAAATTAAATTGTTATGTAGAGTATAATATGTAATAAATAATACATTAAATACAGGATTAATCAAATATCTTTTCATAAAGTGTATATAAAATAAGTGTATCTTCTATTATCATTATTTATATTATGTATTAATATAAATTTATTTTTCAGAATATTCCATATATAAGGACTATCATGATAACATTTTCCTTATTAAGACGGAATAATACATTTTAAAATATTACTTAACATAAAAAATACATAATTGAAAATATATTTTAAATAATATTTGGTAATAATTAATAATCATAAACACATATTTCAATTTTAAAAGTATAGCATTTTACAATATCAGAGATATTTCATAGTTTATAAAGTCTTTATGTTGTTTAATAATTACAAATTTGAAAATAAAAAGAGTAATATAAATAGTTTTATTGATTGTATATAAGTGAATATTTTAAATTAAGTATACAATAAAAATTATAGAAAGTTTAATAGCTATAATATATATTTAATAAATATATTATAAATATATATTGTTTATTTATATATATATATATATATATATATATATAGAATATAGTATAATATAATACAAATAGTTTATTTAGAATATTTTATTACTTTATTTCAAAAAGCTTTAAAATAAATCCTGGGTCTTTTCGGTTTGGTGCCAATATTATATATATGTATATTTTTGTTTGCAATTGAACCGATTATTAACTAGTAACCACCCCACGCAGATTGTGATCGTTCACCTGATGAAGTTGTTCCAGAGTGAGGTGGAGATCCTCGAGGGCACTAAGAACCTTGTGATAGAGAACTACGACGAACTGGTTAGTCGTACCGTATGAGTCATGCTGTATGAGTCGTGCTGTATGAGTTGTACTGTATGAGTCGTACTGTATGAGTCATGCTGTATGAGTCATACTGTATGAGTCGTGCTGCTCGTTAATGTAGTCGTAGCTTTGTTAGCTTTAATAGAGGCCCATCAATGTGGTAGAGATCTGGTCAAATATACTTATTCAAATACAAATAATTTAAAACAAAATAAAATACAAATACAAAATAAGAACAAATAGGAATATAGGTAATCTGGCATGAGATAGTTTGGAATGCATGAATAAGGGATGAATAGTGATATTACATGGCAAGATTTTAAGTGATAGTTAACTAGTTTATTTATAGTTTTACAATTATTAATAAATGTGTATAGTTGAAATTAGGTATATAATTTTTTTTTTTAATTTTAAATTAAATCGGTAAATATGAATATAATACATGTATATTTTATTTTATATGAAATTAATAACGAAATAATCTGGAATGACTTGCAAAGTAATTTGTGATGACTTTAAATAATACATTTATTTATTTTTTATAAATACAATATTTTAAAATCATCGTTACATAAAATATTGTTTCTTTATAAATATAGATGCATGTGTAATCATATAGACATGTGTAATCTATATAATCAATTTCGCTAAATGACATGAGAGTATACTCATATTTAGCGATTTACCTTCATAATATAAATATTATTTAAAATACAATTAACTGAAATAAATATTGAATAAAAACTTATCGAATAGCATGTGATATTCAGGCAAATACTAGTAATAAGTATATAACAAAATAGTAATGTTATATTTGTAAGCATATTACACCCTTAAATATATTTAAGTATAATGTATTATTATTGGATATATTAACATATCTTATATATCTCTGATTATGTGTTTAGAAAAAATAATATAAATGTATTATTTCAAATATACCATGATAACATATATCAAACTATAAACATTTATTAATAATATTATGACAATAAATAATGATATTTAACTATTACGTAAAGTTATCACAGATTATTATTACAAAAGTTAACATGGGGGAGATATAGAAATAAGTTTTATTCAATTTTTATAAAATTGGATGATTTTTTTTAAGCCAACTATGAATATATCCTAGAAACATATATAACAAGTAGTATTAACAGTACAAAATATTTGTCATAACAATCTAGATGCCCAAATTTTATAAAATAATTTTAGTAAAAAAAAATATCTAAAAATCGTATAATTTAATATAAATAAATGATTACAATTTAATTTAAAAAATTAAAATATATAATTTATAGATAATAATAATACAATTCAAATTAATTATTAAAAAATTAAAAATTATTTTTAGAAAAAAAATTAACATCATTTTTAAATTTTGTTGGATTTTTATTTGAAATATGAAATACAAAATATAATTACATATTTTTTTATTTTTTTTATTTTATTTGTATAAAGGACATTTATATCTAACTTATATCCACAATTCAATACAATATTATCACTCAAATTTATGTAAAGTATAATTATATATATTAATTTTAAAAAATTAATTATTTTTTTGAATTATTTTGAAATAAATACTTTGTAAAATGGTGTATTTTCTCGAATTTTAGGAGACATTAATATTGGTAATTTGTAGATATAAAAATGAAATATAGATATTATATTAATAATAAATATAAATAATGGTATATATTATATTAATTCATTAAATATAATACAAATACATAATTAATTTTAAATATTAATTTAAATATTTGTAAACATCAAAGATAATAATATGGCGTCATTACTATTATACATGGAATATTATACATTTTATCTTAAAATAATAATTTATATTTCAAACTTTAAATGCTTCGTGACCAAAGGTAACTATTTTTTTATAAAAATTATTAATACATATTATACTAAAATATAGATATGTATTATATTTTATATGAAGGATTAAAAATTGAATCGAACGAACCGGTCTACTATACAGTGTATACATACACCCTATATTACTTGTAACCCAAATACATTATTATATTTATGTTATCATTTGATATATTTTTTATATTATAAATTTATATAATTCTAGAGCTGCGTTCACACCAAAAAAGTAGCCTGATTATCTGGTAGATTTTCTCTCCGGATATATTGAGAATGATTTTAGTTAGATTTTATTTATTTAGAACAGTTGACTGATATTATTAATATCACATGATTTTATTGTAAATATCCTACATGACACAATAGATATATATTAATTTCATATGCTGTCTTATTGGCCTCATTGATGATCTTATTGTTATGAAGGTATTTGATGATCCCTCTGCTATACAACAACATTTGCTGACCACCCAACGACCTTTGACATTGAATACATATAAACACGAAACTGATTGTTAGTACATATATATATAAATATATATATATATATTCATATATTAATAAATATAATTTAAAATAGTATATGTAAATTATAGTATATAGTATATAGATTCTTTTATACAGGAAATATACATTGGGGCATCTATTTGCTGAAAAAAACAATCTATATATATATATATGTGATATTTTAATGTAAATATATTTTTTTAAATTATTGGATAATTAATTAAAAAATTTACCTTATTAACATAACTAATATACTATGATCACCTATGCCACCACCCACCCCGTAGTCGAGGCGATCAAGGTCAGTCAGATCGCGCAACTCAAGGCCACCCAGAAGCGTATCCGCGAAGAGTTCCGCATGCTGGTGACGGCGATACGCGACAAGTACTTCCAGACGGTGGAGTGTTACCGCAAGATCGTGTCCATCAAGGTCAAGGAGGACAACGACCGGGCCCTCGTACTGAAGCGTCGCGCCGCTAAACACTCTAAAGCTTTACCGGCGCTGACAGCCGCGGGAGAAGAAGACGTAGACGTCGAAGGTTGGCGCGCGCTATTAAGTTTTAGGTCGATTACAAATATAGTCAATATAATAATATTTTAAGAAAATGTACTCGAAATTTAACATAGTTTGTGCGTAATGTAAATCGTAATAATTCATTTGTTTAATATCTTACTAGAATTATTCGTCTAACTTTACATATCCTACGTATAATGTAATCAATATTCAATTATTTATGAGTTATTTATAAATGCATCGATAGGCAACCACGAGGAAGACGAAGAGGATGTGAACATCGTAGACGACCTGCCCACCAGACCGGACGGCAAGAGATCCGCGCCCCACTCAACCCCCGCCACCTCCGCAGCCGCAGCCCAACAGCTACCCCCGCGCAACCCCCCCAACGAGTCGATCACCGACATGAAGCAACGCTACAACCTGGACGCGTACATTTCCGCCCGGCTCCAGAAACACCGCGAATACGAACTCGCTCAGCTGGCCGACAACAGCGTCACGTCTTACTGCGACGGTAACAGTACAGCGCTAGCGAAGGGCAGCGAGGATGATGAGGATGAGGAGGAGGAGGATAGCGAGGATGAGGGCCAGCAGAGTAAGAAACGTAGAATCGACGAATTCGCCGAATTCAGCGACCTCGACGACATGGACGAATCTTACTACGAGAACCTCGAACGGGAGTACGTCGCTAAGCACGGCGCCCTGCCCGCTGAGTACGTCGCCCTGATGCGGGGTGGGGGCGACGAACCCGACGAGGAAACCGCTTCCGAAGAAGACGGAGGAGGTGTAGTAGTAGTAGAAGGAGAGGCTGGGGCAGCAGCAGCGGGAGAGGAGATGGGCTACGAGTCATACGATCAGGAAGACGATGATGATGATGATGATGATGAGGAGGAAGATGATGATGAGATGGATGATGAGAATGATGATGACGAAGACGACGATTTCTTCGACGAAGACCTTCCTGTGGACATCAGCAACACCTCTATCGATGAGACTCAGGACAGCCAGAACAGTAACGTGAACATCGTGTAACGCGCCCGTTCTCGATACCACCCACGCATCACGAGCGTGTTTTAAGTTTTATTTTTTTAATGTCCAATTTTCATACTATTTTAATAAACTTTTTAAGAAATAATTATAAACAGATATTTATAATTTAAACTTCTAATATAACTATTTTATAGAATTATTTTACTGAATCTAACAAGATATATATTATAACTATTTATACGCTTATATGTAGGTAATTTTACATATATTTATTATTAACTATAAATTAATTGATATCTAATAATTATTGATATGATATAGGATATTAATATAAAAATAAGTTTAGTTTAATTAATAATATAAGATTGTATTATATATTTGTTTAATATCTCACTAGATTTATTTGTCTAACTTTACTTTCTTCATATATATTATTTTGATTAATATTTAATTAATATATTAGTTATTTATGAATTATTTGAGTAATATTTTGTGTATAAAATAATAATATATTGATCACTATATGTCATCCCTATATATTAAAATTAATTTATATATTGTATAAATGTAATACATATAGGAATAACATTAATTAAAATAATATGATAGATTATAAATTTGTGATATTTATAATAAATTAGTATCATATAATTAAGTAATAAAAAAGAATAATGCTATTTGTTATAGAGTAATACATATATATTTAAAAAAATTGATATGGATATATATTTTCCTAACTCTCATATGAAAGTATAATAATACTATATATATGTATATAATATACAATAAAAGTAAAGAAATATTTATTTTCCAATCACATTTATAAATGAGTTTAATAATATATACCAAAGATTTTTCATAGGAAAGATATTTTATCACTAATGAATTTGTGAAATTGATAAAAAAATTGTACTGATTTTAACAATTTATTTTAATTCTATTTTTAGTTTATACATGTCAATTTTTTAAATATATTATTATATATGAAAAGTCATGTACATTTGTGAATACAAATTTAATTTATAGTGTTTGTTTTAATAATATTATTTTATAATTAACCATTTTTCTTAAAATATACAGCCATATTCAATAAATCAATAGATCCATTTTCAATGTAAAATTATACATAGTTTGTAACATTCTAATATATTATGTAACAATACTTTGACAATTCAATATTGAAATCATTTAAAACGATAGTATTTCCACCTATATTTACTATTCAGTATTACAATCTTTTTCATTTATAGATACACAAAATCATCGTATATACAATCAGATTAGTAAGTAGTATGTAGAAGATAGTCAGAATGAAAGTGATATAAATAGGTTAAGTAATACATTTTAAAAGTGAAATAAACAAGTCATAGTGATATAAATAAACATATCGTAGGATCTAATGTGCCGTTGGAATATTGCTGAAATATGTCTGTAGATATGAATCAACGGAAATTTGAAATGTATAAAATATCCTACATATATGAAATATTCGTAGGGAGGTGATTAATAAATAAGACGATGGTATTATTTGAATATATCACAATTATATTATAATGTATTATATTCACTTATTTCAAGTTAGTTGTATCGTATATAATGGTATATTTAATGCCAGATCACTAAGGTAGAGAATCTATTCGATCCGATAAACATATTACAAGTAAATTAGTTAAAACTATGGCCTATATTGTGATGTGATTAAAGTATTGGTTTTATCTATGTTAAATATGTGGATGAAGTATCCGAATTAAAACTTTACCAAATTATAATCAGATAATTATCATTAATTATAATAATTATTAAATTTAAACAAATATTAAATGTGATATATAATAACAAAATTATGTATAAATACAATTATTTATAAGTATTTTTTTAAAACAAGAAAAAGAGACTTGAATCACCTAGAATGGGAAAAGTTGAATCATTATTATTAATAATTTCTAGAATTATTTATTTAAAATAAATAAAATTATTGAATATAGTGACATAAAAATAGAGGTATGATGATATGTCCTTACCATTATTGTGATCAATTATCTATCTATCTTTTTTTTCCGATGAAATTCTATAATTATATAGAAATTATAATGAGCACATATTAATAACATTTATTATATAGATCCAATACAATAATAAGCAATTATTAATCTGAATTATTATTTATTAAATTTTGTTATTGAATTATATTAAGTAAACTAAGTGAAAATATTAACTTAATTATAAAATAAAGTGTAGTAATACTTATAGTAAATACTAGCACATGTTTGTCCCCACGTACTAGCACCTCACTGTTTATCAGAATACCATGTGTGCATTCATTACATTACAAAGTGTTGTGAGGTCTTGAGTCTAATTTATATATAGGTCATTGTTTAGAGTTTCATATCGATTGGCAAACTTTTGAGAATACATCAATCTTTATAAATTCTTCTTGTTAACTATTTCATGGGTTATATTATCGATTGCAGGATATTTCCTGATCTTAAGATAAGTTTAAATTTAAACAGCATATTTCCTTTCAGATCATGACAGTCTACATATTTTAATATTTACTAGAAAATCGCAGTTGATGTGAACTCCTATAATTATATATCCAAATTAGTCAACTAAATTACCTTTCTGTATCCGGTGCATAATAAAGGACATAACTGTCCACTTAACACTATCCTCATAAATGTGCATCTTTTTTTTTGTATTGATTACTGATCCTACATACATATCAATATTCCTAATACTTCGCTATCCATTTACATCCTAGTAAACCAAATTTGAAAATAATTTGCACTTTTTCGAAAAAAAATTTGCAAACTTTGCAAATAATTTTCAGATATTTTCATAAATTTTTCGAAAATTACTTTTGAAAACAAATAATTGTAAATTATTTTCATACATATTTCGAAAATAATTTGCAAACATGGCACATATTTTCAGGATTTTATAAATATTTAGTTAACAATTAACACATTTGCAAATCAACAATAAATGATCTGGAGAATATAATAAAATAAAAGATATTGTCATATATATAAAATTATATATATAAATAAATCTAGAATAAATACATTTTAAAATAAGATACATATTTTTTTCCTTCATTGATTGATTCAAAAATTAATTTAACAATAAACAGTGGTATTATTAATATAATTAATTTATGTTTGCAGACCAATTCTCCATTATTTTTTATTGAATAAATACAACCCTTAATAATGACGTTAAATATAAAATATGTATATCAATATACAATAAATCAAAATCAATGTTAAGATAGTAACATGTCATCTATTTTATATTTTTTTCGTTAAATAAATGAAATTAGGCTTTTAAACATTTATCTACAACTAAAATTATATTTTAAAATGTAATTAAATCTATTATATTAATTAATTTATGTAAATAAAGGATAGGCAAACTTCGTGATTTATTTTCAATAGATTTACAAACTTTGGTTAAATGATTTTCGTAAAATCAGTTACTTATATTATTTTCAAATAATTTATAAACTTTGTTTTATTTTCAAAAAATATAAAGAAAGTTGCAAACTTTCTTAATATTTAAATTTGGTCAGTTTATTATTGATGCTCACCAACTCTTCTCTATGTTCAATCATGATTCCATTTAAAAAATGTTCATATCTTCCCTCACTTTTATACATCACTCTAGTCTATCTCAGCTTCTTATATGACTTTCCTACTACTAATCATATGTCAACTAACCACATACATTCCAATATAAATACTTCCCTGATTCCCCCCAACTTATGATCCTCAACTATTAAAAACGTATGTTATCTATATTATTACACCTTTATGGAATTACTCCACTACCTCTATTATGTGTGAGTTAAAATCCTGCACTAAAGGCCTACAATTTTAAATAAATATCACTAATAAATTACTACTATAAACCAAAGTTTTTAACGCTTATTTAAAAAAAACTTTCTTTACACACTAAACAATTATTTTAATCGTGAAATATTACTAATTACATTATGATTACTATTTATATAAATAGTTTTATTATTGTTGTTCTTTCATTATTATCTATATTATATTGTTGAGGTACTATTATAATTTCTAATAAAACCAATTACCATCATCATAATTGAATAACTATACATTATAAATATACTAATCTAATAACAGATATAATTTCATTTCAATAGGTGAATCTAATTATTACTAAATTAATATAAATAACATTTTAAAATTAAATATCCGTTTGTATTTATAAAATTAGAAATCATACTAAATTATAGTGCAAGTTAATTTTACAAATATATATAATTAAAAAAAAAAAATTCATATAGATAATTAAATTAATTTAATATAATGTATTATTAACAACTGTGAATTAATGTTAATTAGTTTCTAATTATAAAATACTAAATATAACAACTAATCTTCATATATCAGTAGTACACAATTTGGAATTAATCAATGTTATCCACTATCCCAGGTTTTACTCATAATATATACTTTACATAATACACTTTATAAATTGAAATCTTTTATATAGATTGTAGACGAGTTACTAGTTAATTTATAGTAAACTTAATAGGACCATGTGAATAGAGGTGAACCTAGATTTATTTTAAATTATACTTTGAATTAAGGTGTTTTATTATTAAAAAAAATAAAATTATTTTAAATTTATCCAAATAACAAAATAATTGATTTCTAAGAAATAAATGTTTATGAAATATTGTTAATATTTTGTTTACATAAAGCAATACAATGCTTAATATATTATAAAGACAGTATTGATTGAACACATAGCTTTTATTAGTTTAATAAAATCGAAATAAAACGAGTTATAATAAAATCATAATTTTGCAGGATGGTTTATATAATAATAATGGATTAATTCTTGTTTGAAATTGATTAAATAGTAAATACTGACACGCATATTGTCAAAAACACGCTACCACACACAGACTGACATTCATACAGAATAAGGGTACACGGTGGGGTGTAAACCCTTATTAAACCCCATAGTTACGTCGCAATCGTTACAGTTCGCCATTCTCTCACGAGGGGGCGTTACCGTGCGTGCTGACAATGGAAACAACGATGCGTATTCGTAAGTAGGCTAAAGTGCAGACGGGGGAGGGGTGAAATTAAAATAATAGTAATGATAAAAGCATTCATTAAACGTTCACTAACTGATCTAGGGTTTGATGCACACTTGCTATTTGTCTTCAAAGTGTCTCACTAACTCAATAACTACATAAATTTGCATCATAATTTGCTTTTTTACATTTTTAATAACAATAAAAGCATAATTCAATTTAAAAGATTTGCACATTTGATAAATATATATATATATTTTTAATAACTATTCTTGACTGATATTTGTTATAATGATTAATAATCTCTTATATTATACATGCACTTAAAGCGTATTTGTGATTATATATTGTAGAAAATGAATCCATATGGATTCAGTATAAAATTGTAGTAGTAGTAGTAGTAGTAATAGTATATTTGCCATTATATATAATTGCCTAGACATCTGGGTTTAGTTTGCTGTATTTCTGCATGTGTTGTGGTACTAAAGGTGCTGTATTAGGCAAAGTACATCACTCTCGTAGTCTCTGGATGAACAGATATCGCTCTTCCCATAGCTGCTAGGTTGCGTTCATCAGAGTTACCCGAGTATTGACTGCCTTCTCCGCTGTAAGAAAAACCAATAGATTAGTGAATGAATGAATGAATAAATGAAATAATATTAAAAAATAATTATAATAAAAGATGTTTCTTCAGTGTTTTGCGAAAGATAATGTAAATGTAAGGAGCCAATGTAAATGTAGAGGTCGTGTAGAGGTCAATGAGGTAGACTAACCTGTCGTGTTCCTTCTCGACGAGATGATACCTCGCCCTGAAAGCAACGAGGTGTGCATAGTAAGCTGGCGCTGGTATGGAAACTGATCGAGTACATCTGACGTACGTATGGCAAAGTTGATAGGTCAATAGTTGTAGCTCGTCGGCGCGGAACTGATTATCATCCCATAGGACATGATAATGGGAAGGACGTGATGTTCCCTGTATGAGAGGTAGGTGTGAATGTGTAATGATTATAGATGGCATGGTATTTGGAATATGCATTGTTCTTTGCATGATGGATGTAATGAATGCAAGGGGGGTGTGGTAATGGAAATGGCAATATATCACCTGTATGAGAGATATATGTATATGTGTAGGTAACAGGGTTGTTCAGTTTTTTTTGAATCCATTTATTTAGTTATTTTGATTTTTGTAAATCAAATTATTGATAAATATATTAATTTCTATATATTATATCATTTAAAATTAGTATAAATATTAATAATAATAGTATATATTGTGTATATTATATAACTTATATAATGTATAATATCAAAAAATATAATAATATTAATAACAATTGACTTCAATAAAATTATTGATAAATATATTAATTTCAATACTATATTATCTTTTAATATTATAGACTATATTATATGAAGTATACAATGTATAATATCATCCTATATAATATCATGAACACAAAATTGATGTCATAAACTAACATGAAAAATGAAAAAGTAGTATATATTATAAATTATATATAAATTAGTTGTTAGTATAATTTTAAATTATATAAGGAATGGTTTGGTTATTATATTTAAAAAAAAAACAAACAAAAATCAACAACCCTGGTATCAATTTTATTAATAATTATTATAATAGATTATGTGTATTATATACATTTATTCATTTAATAAACATAAGCCTGGCCGAAAGAAAAATATAATTTGGATAGAATTTACTGAATCCTTGTATAAATGATACCATAATACTTTTTAATATAATATACAAGAAATATCTAATCATATACCTATAGAAGTATTTATTACATTCTATATACAATTTACTTAATATGGTAGGTAATGAAGGAGGGTAGGGTAACCTGAATTCCAGCGTGACTACACAGGTAGAAATCAAATTCAGTAGGATGAGTAATGCCTACGTCTACAGTCGTTCCAGCTGGGATATTACCACTTCTTCCAATCTGTATATTAGTATGTGTGTGTGTGTGAGATACTACATTATTGATTATTAAGTATTAATATATAAAAATAGTAATATATTGATTATATATATTTATCAGGGTTGGCGGTTTTTTTGGTTTTTTTATAATTAAATGTTCGGATTATTAATTAGAAAATATTATATATACCTAGATCGATTATTAAATGTCTGTGCAAAACATACATATATAGAGTAAGTATAAAATATACAACACTAATGAATATTATTTATATATATTAATTATATATATATATATATATCATTAAATTTTCAATAATATATTATTAATATTAAATGTTAATAAAATTATTTTATTAAAATATATTTATTATAAAAATAAAGTAAAATATAATAAAAAAATAGTTACAAATTGTAACAATATAATAATTTAAAAAATAATAATAATAATAATTAGATGATTTCTAATAGAAATATAATCAATATAATTCTCACAATAAAATAACAAGTTACAAATTGTAACAATATAATAATTTAAAAAATAATAATAATAATAATTAGATGATTTCTAATAGAAATATAATCAATATAATTCTCACAATAAAATAACAAGTTACAAATTGTAACAATATAATAATTTAAAAAATAATAATAATAATAATTAGATGATTTCTAATAGAAATATAATCAATTAAATTCTCGAAATAAAAAAACAAGTTTTGCAGCCTTATCATTGCCTAATCGATTCCTTATTTTTGATTGAACGCTTTTATAATGTTAAAAAAACAAAAAAAACCAAATAAACCAAAAAAACCAATGGTTTTTTTGATCAAAAAAACCAAAAAAACCGATTCAAAAAAACCGACCAACCCTGATATTTATATACTTAATATATAGATTAAATATCCTAGGAAGTGTGATATATGCAAGTGCAGATATACAAAGTACACGTGTACTTAAGTAGTAACCTGATCTTTGCGGTCTGAACAGAACAATCTCGTATGATGTCTTTTCTGTACTACTACAAAAGTAATGCCGGGCTGATATCCCATTTCTAGAAGCATGCACGCTTCTCTTATAGCTCTTAGTTCATGTGTCAACACCTGTCAATCATTATTATAGTTAAACACACTGAGGTCACTAGATGTTCTTATTATATCAATGTATACAAATGTAAACAACATCGTAATAAAACTAATATGCATACAATATTGCAGGTTTAGAAGTTAATTATGTATCAGATTGTACTGATGTTATTTGCTAAGTTGCAAATTATATAATATTATATAACAATAATAACAATTAAATATTTTAGTATTAATCTAGCTTATTTTATAAATTTTTTATAATAAGAATTTATATTTATTAAGTAATATAAATTATATGAATTATATATATATATCATAGAGTATATTAATATAGTATGTAAATCATAGAAATAAAAAATTAAATTATGATATCTATGAATATCTCCCCATAATTGACATGCTTATCAATATAATAACATCCTAATTTTCTGTATTTTTTTAAATTATAAATGATATTGTTACTTAAGAATTAGTCATTATAATTATTTATACTATAACAATAAAATCATAAATAAGGTATGTTAATAAAACATTAGTATAAAATTAGTTAATTGAAACAAAAATTTCATTTATTATTTAATGTATGTTATAAAATGAAATATGTATATCATGTAAAATAATAAGTAAATTATTAATATACAATATAAATTAGGTTAAATTTATATCGAAATTTATTTAATCTATATGTAAGAAAAGATTTCATATTACACATTAACAAATGTAGTATAAATAAGTAGTATAAATATGAATATAACATATAACACACACTATATATCTATCTCTTTCTATATTTCATCTTCATCTATTACATTATTATTTAGTTTATAAACAATATAACATAAGTAAATAATAACCTGTGAGAATTGACCTTCGCTGACCCCATCTCTATAGAATATGATACGGGTAGGTTTAAAGTGAGTACTCCTGTAGAATTGCACCAGTAGTTCCTTGACCATAAGGGCGAGATCGTGTATAATCTCCTGGCGGTGTTGCTGTACACGAACAGTGGCAGAATAACGTGAAGGATGAGCATCCATAGACCCGACTACAGCTGCAATGGAAGGTTTAGCTCTGTCACCAGGAGGGGAGTGTGTTACGTCAGCTCCCAGGAATATTACTGGCTCTCGGAATACGTGAGGTCTGTAGGTGAAGGTAGGGTAGGGGTATTTTAGATTGTATAAATAATCTAATAAAATACTATAATCTACTGATTAATAATAAATAAATAGGATTTTGATATAAATGATTATGAAAAAATTATAGTTTTAGGGTTATTGTCTACAAAATACCCCTTAAAAAAGGTACTGGTAAGTGGTACATAACAAACCTTATTCCAGGCACGAGGATGTTGTTTATACCTCCTAGTTTCACGTTAATCTTCAAACAAAGATTGGATAAAGTCTGAGGAGATGTTTTATTGACATTCTTAGCTTGTACGCATTGAGTGGCCAGACCAAACATGATATCTCCCACACGTTTCACTTCAGCTGTGTACATAAGTTATGTATACGTAGACAGAGGGGACAGAGGGGGGGGGGACATTAGAGTAACTTACCGTATACTGGTGTTTTGCCCGGCAGTACAACCACTATCAGCTGTATTCCGGAATAGGTGTTCTTTAGGAATCTGAACATAGGTTCGACCTGTACAGAAGGACAGTGATAATAAATACAATGAAGGACATGACTTTGAGTAAACATACCTGATCGGGACCAGTGGCATATTTACAGAAACAAGGTTGACCAATGATTGGCATACCCGCATCGCTGGATATTCTTTGTAGCGAAGTAGTGAAAGATCTGAATGATGTGTGCATAAAGAATTAGTATAGAGTGAAAGGGGGGAGTGAGTCATCGCTACCAGGCCTACCTTAGGCTGTCTTCTCTAACTGTCCTGGCTGGTGCGAAACAAGCGATAGCCCACACTCTTATCTCTTTACCACTGTAGAATTGCTTTCCTCTCATATCCCATACTCCTTGATTAGGCATGGCTTGTGCTTTAGTCTACATAACAATGGAGAGAGCAATAGAAGATAGTCAACATTATGGGGTCATAGGTCAACTAACTCGTCCACCATATTGAATTTTAGGTGCGCAAAGGACACGACCTTGTACTTCAGTCATTTGATTATCTACAGTTACTCCAAACGTTTGTAAGTAATGATCATTAGGAAAGTCGGCCTTTCGGACCTATAGGGGTTCAAAGGTTAATGTTACATATATACATGTGCAATCGTATAATGAATTACAACTACAAACCAAATTGTTAATTTCCTTTTCTCTGTCTGGAGCATTTCTTGCTGTTGCTTTGATCATTGTTGAGGTTTGCATATCGGTCAGTTTTTTAATGCATCTTTGACCGCCCACTACATTGCATACTTCTAAAGGAAGGTAAGTGTGTTTTTGTTCTTGTCCCACTTGTAGACACGGAAGATGAGGATATCTGTAGTAGTAGTAGTAGTGGTGGTGATGGTGGTGATGGTGGTATTGGTGGTGGTGGTGGTGGTTGTGGTGGTGGTAGTAGTAGTAGTAGTAGTAGTAGTAGAAGTAGTAGTAGTAGTAGTAGTAGTAGTAGTAGTAGTAGTAGTAGTAGTAGTAGTAGTAGTAGTAGTAGTAGTAGTAGTAGTAGTAGTAGGTGGTGGTGGTTGTAGTAGTAGTAGTAGTAGTAGTAGTAGTAGTAGTAGTAGTAGTAGTAGTAGTAGTAGTAGTAGTAGTAGTAGTAGTAGTAGTAGTAGTAGTAGTAGTAGTAGTAGTAGTAGTGGTTGTAGTAGTAGTAGTAGTAGTAGTAGTAGTAGTAGTAGTAGTAGTAGTAGTAGTAGTAGTAGTAGTAGTAGTAGGTGGTGGTGGTGGTTGTAGTAGTAGTAGTAGTAGTAGTAGTAGTAGTAGTAGTAGTAGTAGTAGTAGTAGTAGTAGTATAGCTGATGGTGGTTGTAGTAGGCATATCTTATATAGAATACCAACTGTAATTTCATATTGTATCGCTCTAAGAAATATTTAGCGACTGTACATTCTACGGTCTGTCCAGTTTCCAATTGTAAAGGAAATCTACAAATATAAGAATACAATAATTAGTCATCATTAGTTATTATCATCATGTGAATGTGTAACATGAACAAATGCAAATATAAATAATTAATTTGAAACATAACATTTTATTTATGTATCACTTACTGATGAAGGTAATCTATAATGTATAATAAACATTGTTTATCAATGTTTATTAGTATAATATTAGTATATTTGTAGAATAATATTAGTGTATATATAGTATAATATTATTATATTTACAATCTATAATATAGTTATATATGCAATATGTGTAACATGAAAAAATGAAAATAATTAATTTGAAACATAACATTTTATTTATGTATCACTTACTGATGAAGGTATTATATAATGTTTAATAATTTTATTAGTATATTATTATTATATTTGTAGAATAATATTAGTGTATATATATATAGTATAATATTAGTAGTGCAGTACAATATATAACATAGTTTTATATGTAGTATAATATTAGGGTATATCGTGCAGTGTAGTATAGTGTACTAACGATTGAGTTTGAGCTGGTCTTCTTGTAACATTACACACTCTATATTTACGTTTCATTTCTCCACAGTGTGTTATCTCAATTTTTAAACCTACAAAATCAGTGTATAATAATTTATTTATTTTTTAACTTATAAAAGCAACATAATAATAATGTTTTTTTATGAATTTTTTAATTTAAAGCGAAACTGGAAATTTATATTTTCTAAAATTATATATAATACAATATTTATTTAATTATCTATCCAGGTGGAATGAATATTTGTATAAATTAAATGTCAATAAATAAGTTATAATACAATTAATTACTTGATCTAATTGATTCAGCATAAACATTAATTATAATTTAAATCAAATACAAGAAATGATAAATTTAAATATTCTTAAAATTAATGTAGAATAAGATGTTTTATAATAAGTATTATCCATATTGAGATTCTGATGATTATACATAAACTACGCAACGAGATTTAACTTTAAAAAGGTATAAATTATAATGAAATTTATTGAATTTTATTAAAATATGAAATAGGTTTAATATCACAATATCGATATATTATATATTATTTTATGGTATATTTTAAAAATATCATAAATTATAAAATGTCAGTTATATTAACTTATAATAAAAGCTACAATTAGAAATAGATTATAAGTACAGAACCTTTGATTTCCTTAGTAAACTTAACGCGCTGAGAGTCAGTGAGGGGTCTCCTTGGTGTATCGTGTACATCACGGTTATCTATTAATACTTCCCACATGAATTCTATTACTCGTTGGGCCTTGTAGAAAGCTGTTGCCGAAACTAAAACAATATAGTCACGTTTAATGCAATCTGTAAATCTATGTATAATATAGATAAATAAATCGTAAAACTACAAGAATATATATATTTATAATTAAATTATTAATAATTAAGGTTGATTATTTATACAAATGTATAATATGCGTATGTAATACAGAGATATGATATTCAGTGTGTATTAGTATACAAATGTATAGTATTCAATGTATGTAAACAGAGAGATCAGTGTGTAATAGTGTATGTGTACCATCAATATTCAGCATCATCTTCCACAGCGAAGGTCTCACAGACTGATGGAACCCAAACCACACTTCTCTACCCCCACCTAGAGGGTGTTCAAATCCTTCGGGTTGAGAAAAGAAAGATCTGCCAACTGGTGTATATCTGTATACATATTCATCGTGTCAATATTGCATAATAATCATATTAATACATAATGAAATTATACATGTGAAATTGTTAATTATATATTTCATATGAAAAAATATGTGCAGCAGAATCTAATTTAATTAATTCATCGTATTACACTATTATCTAATTATATATAATTTAATAAATATTTACTATGCATATATTTCATAGTGAATGTAATGAACCAAGGTGTTATATTTAAAGCGAGGACACAAGTAAGATATGTGCTTATCGAATGATAACGTGTTATATCTATTAAGTATATTAAGTTTTATTAAGTATATTATAAGGTTTGTTCTATGATGTGTGTACTTTTTGGAATTGTAATTACTACTACTACTACCATATATTACCATATACTTAGGGGCGTCATAAAAGGGGGGATATGTCCCCCCACTTTTAAGAACTATAAATTATTTTATTCTTTATAAATATTATATTTCTGTTATGTAGTCTTTATAGTATCATTATATCCAACATTAATTTGTATTGTGCAACCATATACAAGTCAATCATATTAAACCCTCTACAAGTGATAGTATAGATGTATCTTCTTAGTAAAGTATATGGTAATACTTGATGAGTCTGATATCCCCCCCCCACTTTTAATCACCCTGTGACGCCCCTACTACGACTACTACTAACGTCATACTAGGCAGATGTCTCATGACTACATCAAGAGCCTGCGTTGCTTCAAATGGTATCTGATGCACATGTCCATGTAGTGCTTGTTCCAGTGCAGATAGAGATACCTGATCTAGATATTTCATTGTGACCTTGAAGACACGATCACGACCTTCACCCGGTAATGTGACTTCTACTTCTTTCTATAATAAGTGACATTACAGTAAGTCAGTATTAGTGCTGCTGGTGGTGTTAGTAGTAGTAGTAGTAGTAGTATTAGTGGTAGATGGAAGTAGTAGTAGTAGTAGTAGTAGTAGTAGTAGATGGTAGTAGTAGTAGTAGTAGTAGTAGTAGTAGTAGATGGTAGTAGTAGTAGTAGTAGTAGTAGTAGTAGTAGTAGTAGTAGTAGTAGTAGTAGTAGTAGTAGTAGTAGTAGTAGTAGTAGTAGTAGTAGTACTAACCCGTTCAAAACCAAAGGGAAGCATGTCCTTACTGTAAAGATTCTTACGTCCATCGAATACAGGCTGCTGACCACTAAAGAAGTTATGCGAATTCGCACGCACCATAGAGTCTATGATGTCCCTGGTAATCAAATGTTAGCAAACTTAATATAGATGAATAAACAATGCAACGATCGTATAGATGTTTCATAGAGCTAATGTTTATTATACCTATTTACTCTTCGTGGGCATTTATCTGGAACAATACTGATCTCGTAGTGGTGAATGAAGCCCCGCGGTATACGTACTTCAAAGTGATTGGCTCTCAGCATAATGGGTCTACCTTCGACCCCGTGATTCGGTCGAGCCGGACATTCAAACATCGGTTGATTGCCAATCGGTATAGGATGCGAACTCGTGATTGTGGAAACTTGTTGATTTACTGTAAATTTCCGTTATAATAATTAATAAATAGAATAATTAAAATATTTAATTAGACTATCTATAATATTATATTTTTATTTATTTGGTGGAGTCCTTTCATCCCATCCAGGAACTTAGATGAAGTTTTCACTTATAACCATATGGCTCTAATGTCCCTTCGAAGCCGTTCTCATGTTAAGGCATCCATGGTTTTAATTAGAGTCCATAATTTATTTATACACAATTATATAAAATCACTTCTAAATAATATTTTAGGACCTATTTGAATGGTCCCGACAGGGCTTAAAGCCGCATCCTACAGCCTGTGTGTCTGACACATTTGCAAACTGAGCCACACTGGCAGTTATATAGATTACCTATGAAATATTCTATAAATAGTTTACTACAATCATAATCTATAAATAGATTATTATTATTCATTAAATAGAAACAATACATTCAAACTAAGGTGAAAATCATATTTATTTAAATCATACTGAACTACATAAAGTACATTTAAGACTCACTAAAGATATTAACATGTTGCAATTCAATACGTTTACATTACTCGTGTAGTAGAAATGCGCGATAGAATACAAAGATGCTAGACAAACGTGAGGTCGTGATAGGGTCATCGTTGATACAGGTCATTCTGAGAGCATCGGTTATTGATTGCACATGTTGGTTGTTATGTCCTATCTATAAACAAAGGTAAGAGAATGATCAGGGTAACTTCAGGTATGTAGTACAAACCGTAGACAAGGGTCTTTGCGTAGGGGGCATACCAATATTTCCGAGCCCCAGCCCGAGAACTAAGGGGGTATAGGGTTTTAGTAATAATGCCATATGAACACTTGCTGAGTGTACGGTGAAATAAGAACTACTGACAGCTAACCAATCCTATAGAGGTAGCCTATATACAACCGCAATCAAACATGATGTCATTGTCTCTATTTCTCTTTGTTTACAAACATAAATCATACAAATAAAAAGTTCATCAAATCTAGATCAAATATACACTTTTAGAATAGAGGTATAATATAAATGTGACTTATAAAGACATATATATATATATATTTAAATATAAATATATATTAATTCATATAGAAGTATTAAAATATCAAATGAATCATATAATTATAATATCTAATAATAGACATATACGTGCAAACACATGAATAATGTAGGCTACCTATATTATTATCTCTACTATACTGGTAATGGCGGTAGTAGAAGTGGGATGAACAATATATGAACACACAAACCATTAGTGTTAGGGTTGTTCGGATGAGGTATAGAGGTCATAGGTTGATTGAATTGGCCGAGTTGTGTGAGCAGTGGAGCCCCAATAGGTGGGGGTTGTTGCTGTATGCCGCCGATGGAGGAGCCGATAGCGAGGTTAGGGGCCCCCACTGGACGTGGGGGGGCGATGATACTCGCCGATGTTTGCACTGTAGAGGGGTTAGGGGAGGGGTTAGGAGAGAGGTTAGGGGAGAGGTTAAAACATCTTGTATAGAGGTCAATTAGTTATGTATCAGCAGATGCATATTTTCTATGTTACAATTCAAGTTAAGTATATATATATATATTTAAAAAGTTATTGCATGCACATTCGTATTTTTATTTCTGAATCTACTTTTCAGGTATAATAGTTGAAATATACAGCTACTATAATTTACTATAATAAATTTAGAACTATTTTTATTAGTTTATATTTTTATTAGTTATAAAAAAATCTTCAAAATGATATGTTGCTGTATTTATATATAACTAATATTTAATTAAACTAGGTTATATAAAATGTGTACAAGATGTATTTTAAAATTTTTATATTAAAAAAATAACATTAACATTAGAAAACAAACAATTTTAATAAAGTGTATATTCTGTAATAATTTATAATAGAGTATTTAATAATACTTTAAATATATAATTTATATATATAAATAAATTTAGAATATAATGAATTTATAAATATAATAAATATATATATTGTTAATAATTTTGAAATAGATAATAGTTTATAGTCTTTATACATTTTATTATAACTTTATCATACATTCTTTTAATTTAATGGCTCTTATAATGATTAATATTCAATAAAATTAACATTCATTTTAATATTCAAAATGATATATATATACTTAATCTGTGATGTCTATATTATCATGATTTTACATATATGTATAATGTTTCTATAGTTACTATAATTATACTACTATAAATATTGATAAATGCAATTAATTATTTATATCTATAATATGAATTTGCATATCATTAATTGTTAAAATATATTTACATGTCTCAATTTAGGTGTCAAATGATGATATATAGATTTTAAATGAAGCTATTATATTATAGGTACTTATTTATTGTATAAATATGATGTCACATTAAAGTAATATGGTACAACAGATGGAAGAATTAAATAGTATACTTTAATTTTAATATATTATATATATAACTAATGATGTTGTTCGTATATAATATCATATATATATATATATATATATATATATATATATATATATATATATATATTGATATTCTAAATATAATTTATTATATAAGTATTTATCATAATGATAACAACAATTTCTGTGTTAATTTCAGTTATTATTACTGATAAATGTCATTAATTTAAAATGAGTTAAATATAAATATAAATTATATATACATTAATTTTAAATATAAAACATTTTGTTTTTTTAGAATACCAGAAATATCCAAAAGAGGTTATTTCTGGCAACTTATTTAGTAATTTCGTACAACTTTTTAAGCATTCTCAGGCGACTTATTAAATTTTACTATTTTAAATTAAGTTTATTTCATAATTATAATTCCATTATTAAATATTAATTCCAAATATAATATATACTTATATTTATATATCAGTAAAGAGTATAGAGGAGGAATTTAAAGAAATTAAGAAAACTTTACAATCAAATTAATGTAAAATTCTTATAAAATTAGCTAAATTTAATAAGTCGTACGAGATTACCTAGTCCAAAGTTACCTTGTACAAGATTACTGGCTATCAATTTTTACCTTTTCATACAATCAATTAATGAAAATTATATATTTAGATATTTATAAAATTTAGTTACTAATAAAGCTAGATATTTTATATATTTATACTAATAGTTCTTATATCACGAAAAGATTTATATTGAAAATATATATTTAGGGCATAAATAGTATTTCATTATTTTGCTTACAAATTAATAAAATTAATATATATATTAATATAAATAAAATTAATATATATATATATAATTATGGTCTAAAGCGATGCTCTGTTTAAAAAAAAATGATGTAGATTGTGCTTGAAATCGAGGTTTATACTAAATCTATATTTCAAAGTATTATAGTATATTTATTACACTCACATATACTTAGATTATTATATATTATATGATATTGAAATATTATACACTTAACAAAATTAAGGAGAATGCAGAATACGATATTTTATTTGCGTCGTTTTTTTAAATAGCCTGTAGATTTATACCAGGTACATATATATAATGAATATATAAAATAACATAGAATTTATAAATTATAAGGTAAAATTTACATTCAATAAAATAACATTAGTTTTCAATATTTATTCAAATTATTACATACATAATATTATGTATATAACTGTATATATCTATTTAGTTACATTATTATAATTATTATTAATCTATAATTATATATTAAATATTATGTTTATAAATGGCTATGCATTAAATACGGCACATTTTACATTTATTATTCAGTAACCATCATCGCGTGAAGCGGGCGTTAAAAATTACGTAATTAATCACGTGTGTGTGTGTGTGTGTGTTTATGATTCACATATGATTTATATGATGAGGGATTATAATAAAAAAAAGTATGAGTGAGTTGAGGCTATCTTTGGGATGTAATATTACATCCCATAGGGATATGCGTATGCTAGCAATCACCACATTGAACAAACTAAACCAATCAAACCAAATAACCCACACATTATTATATTACTAAATTCGCAACACATGCGGCGGTGGTTACTGAATAACAGATGTCAAATGTGGCGTATTTAATGATTCCCCATATAAAATTATTAATTTGAATATAAATATAATAAATGGTTTATATTAGTAGTACTACTGATATAATATTATTAATCTTATAATCTAACTGAGTTATATAATTAATAATTTGATATAAACAAACATAATATTTAATATATAATTTTAGATTAATTACTACTATAAATTATAGTCTATAATATATTGAATAATTTAAATATATGAAATCGCATGTGTTGTAAAGTTATAGTATACAAGATACACAATATTATATGTAAAGCATTATAGGATAATATAATATTTGTATTTTAAATAATAACAAATAATGAATAATATTACAATTATGAAAAATACATAAATATAATGAATATTAATTAATTATATTTTTACTTTTCATAATTATTCATATATTATCGCTGTTTTAAATATTTCGATCTCTTTTCTAATAAATCAATGATATTGTTTATAAATTTCTATGTTGAGTTTAACAATTTTTAATAATAATTAAATATATTTTGAACTGATACTAACATCCATATTCATTAATTATTGTTCCAGATCCTGGCACTGTAAAAATAATATACAACTGAATATGATATATAAAATATTCTGTAACTAATGAAATAGAAACTCTTTATAAATATTTAGTAATCTTAAATATATGATAAAGTGGGTACGAATACATAATTTACTAACTACTTCCAATAGGCCGATTATACATATTTTCATAATAAGATGTGTCTCTATAATTACGAAAATAATAGTGTTACTAATCAAAAAAACTACAAAATTACGAGACAAACGGGACAAGAACAAACGCAAATGTCGCAAAATGGAGTTGATACGCTTCAATAAACAATAACATTATGGATAAATTATAATGCTATACTCGTTAGGTGTCCTATGAACTTATTTTTAAATTTTTATGACTATTCTCCTAGCAAATCAGAAGGCTACACATGCATGTTCTTGGCGATAACCCTAAAACAATAATAAATGATTCTGATAATTTAACGAACCAGACTGTTTTGAAAATTGACAGTCCGTCTTCAATTAAAACAGATATGGCCGAAGCTGCTAGTTTTCGTAAATTACAAATATGTTTCATTGGAATATTTGTATCCTACTTTATATATGGCATATTACAAGAAAAGATGTTAGAATTAAATTATAATTTGTTATAATTATTATAATAATTCAATTAATTAAATTTTATTTAAATAATTTGTATTAAAAATTATATTCAATATAATTCTGGACATGATTATTAAAAATTAATTTAATTATTAATTACAATTTATATTTAATTTAAATTAATAGTTAATTAATTATACATATAATATATATATATATATATATATATATATATATATATATATTATATATATATAATTATATTATTATAATAATTATATATTTAATATAATATAAATTAATTTTTATAATTATTATAATTTAATTATTAAATAATTATAACATGTTTAACATCATCATCATGATAAATTATAAATTATATATTATAAAGTATTATTAATACTATTAGTATAATAATTATACTATAATATATTATAATATATATATTATATATTATATATATATATATATATATATATATATATATATACATATATATATATATACATATTATATGTATATATATATACACGCGTGAACTTTGCAATTTATAGTTATTTGTTGCCTACCATCCGTATTCCCCTATGATATACTTAATACTATATGATATATACTCAGTATCATGTGTATTAGTAACATCTTCGTACAATTTCGGAAGGATAGCGATTTAAAAATAAGTTCTAAAGGACATAGATTTGGAAATCGACATCCTTGTATTAACCGTAAGGAATAGACCACAACTAATTCTAGTTTTATATTAAAATAGTTTAATTAAAAATCAGAAGAACTGTAAATAAGAACAGATATATTATTGTATTTTTTATACATAAATTATAATGAATACAAGTTGATCCGCCTAAAATCATATTAGTCGATTCAACTAATATTAAATAATAATTAGTGTACAGTTCTAATTCATTCAAATCAATTAATGTTTTTCCAATTTAATTAATAATTATATAATATTAATGATTAATATTGTGTTTTCTCCTATCGGGAGAATGAACCTATTTTCAGAAAATCGACTCGGGAAAAATAATTTGACAAATGGATCTGCTACCATTTTAATTATTATTAAATTATTTACTCTATTATTTAATTTAAATATGAGTAAAAAGTTGTGTATAACCATATATTTAGAGTATGGGTACTCTAAATCTATGTATATAATACATGTAATGATATTTTTTTCAGTTCTTTATGTATTACATAGACACTTATAATATAAAACTATATTTATGGTTAATAGGGAATGAACCGCTAAGGATCATAAATTTGAACTGATTACAAATTATTAATGTAGGTATCGCTATTGGCGAGTGTATGCGTGTTGGTGATTGGTTTGGGTTTAGTTTATTTCCACCTAGCGTATATTATTCTGCAATACATTTATTTTAATATAAAGTATGGTCTTTCGCGTTTCAAATAGTTAATACTAAGGAATGTCGCTTTCTTAATCTATGTCCTTATCTATCGTAGACTTTATATGAAAGATGTCGAAATTAAAAATTGAAATTTTCAGAAATTTCTTGAGATATTTCATAGTACACAATTGTTCACATGATACTATTTAACATGTTTATTATAGTATCTCAATGTATTAATATGATTATCATAATTAGTATGGTTCATTTATTATTTGAATTTATTTTCTGAACTCAATAAACTATTTTCATTCATTATAATACGATAAATTATCATATATATACTAATAAAATTGCGATATAAATATATTAAAGTAATTTTGATGTATTAAATTTAATCCTATTATATTATATAAAATAGTTTAAAAATCAATTAATTTATTATCAAATGTTATGCTTTTATTTTTGCTTTGTTATTATATTAATTATATGTACGATATTCTATATTATTATATATTAATATTTGTAATATTTCATAATAATTATAACGTGTAGTTTCATAGTTTTAATTACAGGTAATTAATGTATATTAATTGAACACTAACCTATTGTATCCATATATCATACATAACAATTACATTATATTGTAATGGTATCCTTTGTATAAGCTAAACATAGCTTCTGGGTATCCTTCTGATTATTATAGCCAATATTCAGTAAATAAATTCATTCATATAATATATGTCATGGTATTATAATTTATAAATTTTTAGTTTGCCTCCATCGTCGATCAAACCACAAAACACATTAGAAGTTCTTATTTAGAACCATATTAACAGTACTCCATAGAAGTATATTGATAAGTATAAATATCATATGTGTTCTTATACTAGATGTTATTGTATAAATAGCATACTTTTCCAGCTTATGACACCACTTGATTGACATTTAATACGTACTATATGTGATTAAATAGTTACCGTGCGAGAGTGCATCTCAAGTTCATTAACTGTTTATTTTAAGATGATAAGAATAATAATCAGAAAAAAACACACATATATATATATATAATCCTGTGTATAGCTATATATATATATATATATATATATATATATATATATATATATATATATATATATATATATATATATATATATTTAAACAAGGCATTATAAGACTTATAATATTGATATATATCAAGCATATATGCTACTGTATACTGCATACTGTATACAGTATGATTATTTAATATTGAAATATTCTTATATTTAAAAACCTAAATACAATACCTAACATATTATAATATATATATTAAAAGCTAAATATATAATGTTACTTAAGTACACATTATATACATATATATATATATTTATATGTATAATATCATATTGATAGTTAACAACATGTTTGTATACCTACGGTACATTGTATATTAATGCATTTGTATTTCATGTATACAACAAGGTGATTTTATAATTAATTACAAAATGTCAATATAAAAGAGTAATTAGAAGCCAGATTACATTTTAGTTTCTGTCTATGCATACAGGAAATGCAAACAACTGCTAATTCGAGTTCATTGAGTAAATAATATAACTTTATATATGTATATTGTATATTGTACAATGTACATTGGAAATTATAATATATAAATATTGTATATTGTATTATAATGTATTCTATTATATAATATTATATTGAATTGTAATTTTGTTGTGATTTTATCAACAGCTTTATATTTTATATGTACAAATTTAAATATATTCAGATTTGATAAATTAAAAGTATATAGTAAGCATTCGTTATTATACGTGTTATATTTATACATGTATTTATGTTGAAATAAAGTTGTATAGATTAACGATGGAATACCTTATACCTAATGCTAATTAAACATTTAATATTATTTATCATTAAATGAATATATATATATATATATATATATATATGTATAATATATATATATATATATTATAATATACATTAAATTCATTAAATTGAATATATTTCATCTTAGTTGATTACTATTAAATTTAATTTGAGATTAGATATTCTCTTATAAGACAACGGCACAGAAACAAGCGCTACATACACACATTATATAATAGTATAGAGCATATAAGCAGCATATAACCAGCGTATAACCAGCGTATAACCAGTGTATAAACAGTGTATAACCAGCGTATAAACAGCGTATAACCAGTGTATAAACAGTGTATAACCAGCGTATAACCATCGTACATACAACTAATCACTCTCACTCGCAGAACTAAAGGTAAATATGGAGAAGATGGAGACAAGTTTAACTTCACCATGTGTCTGGTGTTCTTCCAGTGTGTTACCAATGTGTTGTTCTCTCATATAGGTTAGCCCCCACTTAAACCCCATAGAGGTTAGCCCCCACTTGCCCCCATCTAGTTTAGGCCTACATTATCCCTCTGTTAGCATATTCGCAACATATCCCTATTATAGTGTAGGCCCTGATTAACCATCATGCAAGTTAGCTCCAACCTCTTAGCCTTCTTTGAACCTTTCATCTCCTACTTAACCCCTATGTAGGTTATCTACTACTACATGTATGTTAGCATTTACCTACACTTCGCTTACCATTACTCCACATATCTTACCCTCTCAAACAATGCATTATATAACATAGCTACTTATCTCATCTGTGTGTACCACATGCAGTTATTTAACACACTCCACGAAGGTATACCTATCTAATGGGGGGACATCCATTATTTATGATTTCTGTAAATATATCTGGTGAATTATATTGTTTTATTAAATATTATAAATTATTTATTCCATTAATAATATTTAATATAGTCACCTTATATCATATGTAGATTTCTTACTTTCCTACCTACTTACTTACTTAATTACATACTTAAATTTGTATTCTTTCTTTTATAAGTCATATTTAACTACATAAATTGATAACTATTTTAATAATCTAATTATATTATATATTTCAGTTAACACATACATGTTATATGCTAAGGGTAGCCTCAATATACCCTTTACCTATGCTATGAGGATATGTGTTATTGTATTGAGTTGTGTGGCTAATGAGTTAATGAGTTTTAAAGCTGCCTGAATAACTATCAGTAGGTTGTACATCTTTCATCATCTATAGACAGCCACACAAGCTTCTCTCTACATATATGTATATCTATTTCTACTGCTCTCTGTCTATTCCAGAGTTTATTAACCAATGCTTTCAGCACATGTAACAGTAATATTAGTGGTTAGGTATTAGTAATACAGTGGCAATGTTATATGTGTATTGGCATGAGTAATCATAATTATAAGTAACATAGGAAGTTAGGACTGATCTCTGTGTGTGTGTGTAAATTCTACATAAATATATAGAATAACACGTTTGTTGAGAAAATACAATAAACATCAATGAAAACTCCAGATATATTACAGTTTCGGGTTGATCTTTATTTAAGAAGTGAACCCATAATGAAGTTTGAGGATTCTCTACTATAGTCCAGTTTTACATTAGCTTTGAATCAGCGAAATACATTGTAATAGATATATGTATACCAGTGATGTGTTATTAACCTACTTCATAACATTCATAATGATATCATTTGTATTACCAGAGCTTTATAAAGGGGTATGCCTACACAATAGTTAATACATGCAATGTGTATGTCAATAGTATCACATACAACTTTATAATAACACATTATCATGACACTATCTATCATGATATTAATGTCACCTATGAAACATTTTCTTAGGCCTCACCTCATTCTATGTGTATTAATATAAGTTACCTTAATAACCCGCCTATAGATTACTTACCTAGATTAAGTAATCTAATATGGTCTACATTCATTCATATATATATTTAGCAGCAATATTCGCTACCACTACTCCCCCTATAAATAGCCTAGTATCATTGATTCATCGTTACCCAGTTATGTAGACTTAGTCATCAATAAAACCAGTACATAACCCCCTCGCCCCATATTATACCTATCCACCTCACCCCTATTAGCCATCAAGTACTACAAACCTCCCCCTACCCCTCACCCCCGTATTAGCCATCAAGTACTACAAACCTACCCCTACCCCTCACTCCCTATTAGCCATCAAGTACTACAAACCTGATAATGAGACAGCCCCCCAGTCTATGTATGCCATCATGTCATTCTCCTACCTGGGAGCTATGTTATCTAGTAATCACGCCCTTCAGTTCGTCAGCTATCCCACACAAGTTAGTCCCACCAACGGTTCGAATCCCCAGTGAATGGTTTCAAATAGCGAAACATGCATACGTTTTATAAATTATTATAGAAATAAGATAATGTGAGAAATAATTTTAATGATATACTAATATTAGTGATTTAATTTTCACAATAAAATTAAAACTAAACGAAATTAAACTATGACATATGATATACTCTAGTCACCATGACATTATTAAATATCGTATAAGTAAATATAGTTTGTTCACTATACAATGTACATTACCATAATGACTGCAGAGTTATACTGCAGTATTATAGTTATAAGGTTATTAATTCACTTTATTCGATTGTTCAAATTCTCGTCTTTAATGAATCTATATATATATATATATATGTATATTTATATATAAATATTAACTAAATATTAATATATGTGATGTTATTTGTAACATACAAGTAGCATAATTATTTAGTAATATGTGAATACCTAGTATGCTACTAAGTTTGTTATATAGGATATCATATTGTAAGATTATCTATAATGAATCATCATTGGTTCTATTGATGTATATTCAGTACACTTTCATCTGATACCAGGTTACTTATACATCTACCATTATAACTGTTATAGTTGTTATTATGAAGTTATATAAAGCAAATTAACAAATTCATATAATGTTACATACATATATATAACAATATGAATATTTATTTTGTTAATTCAAGCATTATCCAAATTCTCATTAATCACAAATATAACATTTATAATATTGAGTTAAACTTGAAGCTAAGAGTGAAATAAGCCTTAGGATTAAACGTGTAATAACGTAAAGTTTATCATTATGGTATGGAGTTAAATATATCTACTGTGTTAACTAATGATAGAAAAGTAATAGGGTTAACGCCATGGTTAGTTTAGCCGCGCCCCTGAATTAACCCCTACCCCCCCACCCCCGTCCACAGGTATTAGGTAAATCCGCTAAACCCATACCCGTGATGATACTCGGGGTGCTGGTGGGGCGTAAACGTTACCCCCTACTAAAGTACGTGTTCATCTTCATGATTGTGATCGGGGTCGCTCTGTTCATGTACAAGGACAAGACCTCTAGTGCTGCTGCTGCGGGAGCTGGGGCCGCTGTTCTCGGTACCGGAGAGATGCTACTGGTTTGTGAGGGTGTGTGTGTGTGTGTTGTGACTCACAACTTGTGAGGGTGTTATGAGGGTGTTAGAAGATGCTAGTGGGTTGTATTGGTTATAAGCTATGATTATAATGTGAATAATGCATTGATTAATAACAATAAGATATTGAAATGTATACCTATTAATACATCACCTTTCAGTATATTTATATTGGTTTATTAAAATCTATGACTGTTTATTAACTATGAATGTAGGTACAAGACTATACCTATTTGTCTGTTCTACTTCAATAGAAACTTTATTATATCAACCAATGTTTTTATACTTTTCAGTGATATATTTTACTTTTCCAATGATTTGTTACAAATTAAGTCCTTTAGTGTATTAGCATGTAAAAACATAATCTAATACCGGTCTATAATACTATACAACATATTCTATATATATATATATATATATATATATATATATATATATATATATATATATATATATATATATATAGATATGCATGTATATGTTAAAACCACTCAACCATGACATAAAATTACAATACATAAGAATATCAAAGCCCCAGGGCATTGAGCATATGATGCAGTCCTTCCATTGAGTATATACTATATACTATATATAGATAATTACTATTGTATTATTATGAATAAACATTGTGGTGTATGTTCCTATAGTTTTCAATTAACACTAATGTTAATATGTTATACATATTCATTCATTTATATATAAGTTGTATTTCAGCCAACAATCAATACATATCACTACATATCATTATAATGCCTGTCTGCCAATACATAATAAACCTATACAATCTATCACTGACCACATCAATATAACAATAGTTCTGCTGCTACCTATATAATACTAAACATATCTCAATTGCTTACTTACTATTTATTATTCACCATACATACCATACACACTATCTTGCTTGTAACACCTATATAGTAAATACCTGTCCATCCTCCACCCATAGTATCTACATATATATATATATATATATATATTCACCCACATAGTAATAATATACTAACACTAGCTGTCATCATTACAAGTTGTAATCCAAACTCCAAACCCCATCTCAAATAACATACTCTGATCCTTACCTGCACCCCACCTATTCATCATTAACACCACCACCACCCCCCCCCCACAATAGCTGATATCTTTAACACTAGATGGCGTCACAGGAGGGGTACAAGATCGTATCCGCGCCTCCTACACCACACAAACTCATCGTATGATGAGGTCCATGAATCTGTGGTCGGTTGCCTACCTCAGCGTGGGTTAGTAATAAGTTACCGTAATCATAATGTAGACGTTGAAAGTTATGACATTTCTGAACTGTTTTCGAACTAAAAATGTCATATATTTCATCATATTTATACATAATTCACATTTTACTTGATAAGCATTATTGTAATGGCATACTGCTATTAACTATTCTAGACATTCCACTAGACATACTACTAGTAATTAGCCTATACATAATACTAGTAATTCTATAATGCACATTACAGCCATGCTACTAAACGCATTACTAGGTGCACGTGTACTCGGTTGTTTGCACATACATATCATAATGTAATAAGTATACAGTAATTGAATACATAATATATTATATAATATCTGAGAGATCAGTAGGTGTGAACATGTAATAATGCTATATAGGCAAGCAACAATACATAGTATAATGTACAAACGCAGCAATGATTCAAATTGCATTATTTGTTGTATTACCATAATTATAATATATTACTTTATTATATTGATATTATAAATTAATATTTAATCATTTAATATCACTGTCTAGGATAGTTTTCCCCCTTTTCATATTTATTATTGTTGCTACACATATCTTATATAATCATGTTTACAATGATATGTGTATGTGTATATGTGTGTAGTATGTTGATATAGTTATTAAACACTAGATTTAAATAGTATATAATAATAAATAGATTGTTACTAATGATTTATTATACTGAATCCTATTTACTTTACTGTAATACAATACATGCATTACGATGCAATGATATAAATGTATTATGTATGATATGTATTCAATAACATTTAACATGTATTCAAATTTCCTTATTTATATGTATTTATATATCACATTTGTATGTGTTATTCTAATAATAAGCTTATGTATGTGATTTCCAATGTATTGTACAATATATTGTATTAAGACTGGGCAACTGGCCATTCTTCAACTGTGTTAACTATATTCATTTTTAAATACAGCATTACATGACCTAAATTTACAACTTTATTACCTAAAACATAAGATAAATTAGCTTGCGCATACTGTTTTCCTATCTAAAAGTTATATATTATATGTGAGAAAGTTTATTGACTATTTATGTATTTTATTTTACATTCGTAATTATTATATACTCATACAAATTATCAATTCATCAAAATGATTTACCTGTTCTTACTAATTTTTATAATTTTAATTAATAATTATTTAAAATATTATGATTTTATTGAATGTATGTGGATAAGGTAATTTCTATTATCTTTGATAAGTAGGCTTTAATTCTTTTCCTATACACAAGGACATATTGTTTACATTATATTATTGAATGCAATGGGTTCATTAACTTTAGATATTTTCGAATATATTAGATACACTTTATACAATAAGCAAAGATGTGTGCTAAGAAAATTTCCTTCATCTTAAGATATAACACTTATGCGAAATCGTGTAATTGTGAACGCAAAACATGAATAACGCCACCTATATAGGGTCAGTTTTCGGAAAAATGTGTTGTCGTAAATTCGTATCAAACACTTTTAAAATGTAAAATAATGTTTTAAATTATTATTATTTTATTATTGCATGTAATTTAATAGAGCAATGAAAACATTGTTGTATAGAAAACGTGCAGAACTTAAATCTATGTCAGTGATTCGATACTACTACTAGCAGCGGCAGGTAGTAATTATTACGTTACACATATAGGGAGTGTTATATATTTGCTATATATCTATTAGTTAGTGATATGATGTAGAGTAAATTAGTTATAATGTACATTGTATATTACTATGCATACTAGCTGGATGTTCTATCTGTTATTATATTGAAGCCATCTTTCTTAATTACTTAGTTTAATAAGTCTAAATACACTATTATTACTACTACCACCACCACCACCACCACCACTACTACTACTACTACTACTACTACTACTACTACTACTACTACTACTACTACTACTATTATAACCTCTACAAATATTATAACAGTTTTGTTACTATCCGGAGAAATATTCAGTTTCTGTGTGTTTGCGAACAAATACCCTATTGTATTATTTAATCTTCTCACCTTCTCCATTTGTTCATCAGTGGGTCAAGTTAGTATTCTTGTTTTTTATAAAATTACCATATAATATATATTTAGAATATACATACGTATATGGTGGATATATTACATGTAATATTATACCACCAATATTGTTAGTAAGAATTCCATATATAGATATATAATTCATAATCTCAATTTGTTCATCAATGGGTCAAGTTAGTATTCTGTTTTTTTTTTAAATTACCATACAATATATATTTAGAATATACATACGTATATGGTGGATCTATTACATGTAATATTATACCGCCAATATTGTTAGTAATAATTCCATATATAGATATATAATTCATAATCTCAATTTGTTCATCAGTGGGTCAAGTTAGTATTCTGTATATATATTTAGGATATACTTACGTATATGGTGGATCTATTACATGTAATATTATACCACCGATATTGTTAGTAAGAATTCCATATATAGATATATAAATCATATATACAATACATATCGCACCGCTATATTCACCAGTCATACATTGATATCTAATTCAAACGAAACAGAATTTCATCTTCATGACCGTGAATCTATTCGGACCCCTGGTGTGCTCCATTTGCACTACGACGCGTAAATTCTTCACGATTCTGGCGTCGGTGGTGTTCTTCGGCCACCCGATGACGTCGCGACAGTGGCTGGGTTAGTACCGCCCTCTATAACTAGCACCCCATGACGTGTATGAAAGGGGGTTGTGGACGAGAATCTATGACGATACAATCAAGGCAGACGAGAATCTGTGACTATTCTATTTACAGTGTATAGGCCTCTAGGTACATGGTCTAAGTACTTTAGAGTGCTACTGAAGCTAAACATTGTAGACTAGGAACTTATACTTATATTATACTACTATAACGGAGATGTATCGTATACAAGAGTACTTCTTTGTTAACAGGTACTCTGTTTGTATTCGCTGGTCTGGGTTTGGATTCCTACTATGGAAGGAAAGGTGGCAAGAAGGAAGTAGATAAACTTGACCCCAAGAAGAATGACCTTCCAGATGCAGTGAACGAGAAAGTTAAGAAAGAAATCACAAACTAGTGACATATTTGTGTATATATAATTAGTGATATATTTATTGAATTCCTAATGCAAAATGTAGATAAAATGTACAATAGCATTTATTTGTAATGTCTTATTTGGATAATATTTATTTTTATATGTCGTATATATCTGTAGAGTATATTAATGTGACTACACAATGTATATATATATTTTACAATAAAGAAAATGAAATAGAAAATAATAAATGTGTATATATATTTTACAATACAATTGAAATAAATTAAAATGGAAAAGATTTATGGTTTTTATTTCATAACAAAAAATAAACAATATATTAAAACAACTATAAATTAACATTGGCTAGTGAAAACTTAATGGTACTGTACGCAGGGAGTGATGTACTTATCGTAGCAAGGTTATGTCCTTAACCGGGCATGTGGAACGCAAGGCTAAACTTCTCAACTCTTTCTTTGAGATTTTCAATTTTATTTATAGTATCTTCATCTTTACTGACAAAAGATTTGAAATCTTTCAAGTTTCCTACAAATGAGATGTAAAATGAGATAAATTAACAACAGCTCACATATAATAGAATTAAATATTAAATGTACAATCAAATTATATAAATTCGGGTGACTTTAAAATTAATGAAATGAAGTTATAGAACTATAATAAAGAGTAATAACCTGTTTTAGATTTAACGTCAATAGATATAGAAATAGCTTCATCAACAAAGCCAACAATGTCTACAAAATCAGCCTCCTTCATGCCTCTAGATGTTAAAGCTGGAGTACCTGTATATCATAAGTATACTTTGCTAGAGAATCACATGCACATATTCAGTGTTCTATCCATAGTTAAAAAAGTAATTTATTCAAATTAATAAAATGTATTATTTTACTCAGAAAAAAATGATATGAAGTTATAATTATTATTACGTATAATCCACAATTACGAGATATGATTATTATACTTGTAAAATAAGGTGTGAAATATTTTTTTTTTAATTTTAATATGAATTATATTTTAAACAAATTAGAATGATAACAACATTTAAATTATATATAAGATGATGTTTATTTATATAATTATCATCATTAATATGTTATAATGTAAAAGCATGTTAATAAATTTTAATACTAATGAACGCAATTAATTTTAACAATATATTTTTCTTATTAATTAGATTTATACTACATATAATATTGTATTAAACCATCATAATATTTATATTAAAGATAAGAATAAGTAATAACATTAATAAAATGTAATATGCTATTATGCTATTAATTTATATAATTTTAAATTAGGGTTTTCATTATTTTACAAAGACTATTTATTATTTATGGATTATAATCGATAATTATTAATATTTATTATAAATATATGAATTTAATTGGTATTTTACAAATTATTTAAAGGAGCTTATTAAAATGAGGGAAATGGTATGGGTACCTAATAAGTATATAAGGATGGTATGGGTACCTAATTAGTATTAGAGGAGGGTATGGGTACCTAATATGGAGGTGGAGCTAACTTATTCAAATTGAGGGAATGGGTGTAGCTTCCTAATACAAGTAAGAGTGTGTGAGGTAGCTTTGAGTGACAGGTACTATGGTGAGGAGCTAACCTATTCTGAGACCACCCGGATTCATAGCGCTCTTATCACCGGGGCATGTGTTCTTGTTCACAGTGATCGAAGCCAGTTCGCAGACGTATTCTACCCTGGCGCCACCTACGTTAGCCTTTGACCTCAGATCTAGTAGCACGAGGTGGTTATCGGTACCGCCTAGGGGGTAGTGGTAGGGGTAGTGGTATTGTATTAGAGGATGGCACAATTATTAGTAGAATTATATTTGGTACTGGCAATTAAAAATGATTATAAAAATATATATATATGCATTGAGAAGCAATATAGATAACATAATAAAGACATACTCCGAAGTGCCTCTCTGCATGTAAGGCATCGGAGGAATATGTGCATCGTCAAATGTAAGATAATATGTCAGTGACACATCGTATATCTTATTTCGTGCAAATGTGTACGAAACTTAAATGTAATAAAAACTAAATATTGTTATCTATTTAATAATAGGTCGTTATACCCGAGAGGTTTTATTTTCCAACATCTTTATATTATGTTGGTATTCTTTTTTTAATAACCACCCATGATGATATTTACGATACCAAACGTTCAGCCAATAAGCTTACAGCAATAGCGTCGTACGGTACAGTTCTGTAGTCTGTACGGTCGCGGTCTGATAGGTAGCGAGGATATACCTGATACTAGATTGTGTCCCCTACGAATGAATTCATCAGCGACCGCCCGAGCGTTCAGTAACACTTGCTTCTGGTACTCCACGAAGCTGGGCTCCGTCGCCTGGCGATTATGTCATCATTACGACATGATATAGTATAATATAATATATAGTTTATTAGGTAAACAACAAATAAATAAATAAACAAAAATAATGAAGAGAAAAATAGATATGAATTGATACCCAAAATGACACGGTACAAAAATTAACATTAGGTTTATAATTAATAAAAAAAACGCCTTGGTTTACGCAGCGCCGAACAAATTATATCATAGTTGATCATTGTGTTACGTCAGATGAAAATGTAGTATTAGTAAAATGTGAGCGTTGAACCTTAAATAGTAATTATATATAAATATATACCTATTGTAATTTTTAACACTAAATAATACTATTTATTTATTAAAAGATCAACTTTATTATATTAACGTATTATTATTATTATCAGAATTAGTCAATGCCAGGGTAATTATCGAAGCAGTGTTGCTTATCGAGACAATTACCACTGTCAGTATATATATATATATATATATATATATATACAAATATAAACCAATAATTAAACATCTTTGAAATACAGTATCTTACCATATAATTGCTGATGTTATAAAAATATACATTATTAAATTAATAATTATATATTATACTAATACAATTTATACATTATTTTTTTAATATTGATAGATATAATAATTAATAGATATTTATAAATTTACTATAATATATAAATTAGTATATTTAATTCAGTTAAACTTTTAATTTTTTACTGAAAAAACTGATTTGAAATAATAATACAGACGTATATTTTTAAGGAAATTATAATATTTTAACTAAATTATTATATAACAATAAATATATATATATTATCTATTTTATGGTTTAATATCTAATTTAGATTTAGGCATTACTATAATAATTAGAGAAGCATTGATTTTTATGGATATATTAATAATGCTATTTATAATAGGATATTTATTTAAATTTTGATTTTATAAATTATATGAAATTTTATCTAAAAGATATTTTAATTTTATATATTTCATATAGTTTTGTGAAGGTACATTGTATTGATACAATAAAGAATATATGGTAATGAACCTGCTTCATCGCTATGGCAACTCCAGCAATTTGACCTTGGTGAGGACCACCCTGAAGGGCGGGGAAAACAGCGAAATTAACGCGATCCTCAAGGTCGTACATTTGTTTCTCTCCTTTTTTGTTTACTGATCTCACTCCTTTTCTGAAGAATATCAGTCCAGCTCTGTTTGTGTGTGTATATTAGTATGTATGTAAGTGTATACTGATTTTAATTATAAGTAGCATGATATTTATATATAAATTATTACATCAATTAAATAATTAAGTATAACACTAGAATTTAGTATTTACGATTATATAGAATTTCTTAGAAAATAAATGCAAATACATTATATACAAGCTGAAGAAATAAAATCAGAACTAGTAAAATTTTACATAAGGAAGATCGAATAATTTACAATTAGTATATTGGATACATGATATTAATATTAAATAGATTATAAAATATAACTTATCTTGCTAATTTATCACATATTTACCACATATTTATGATAGATATGTGTTATTTTCCAGTTTCCCCCGAGTGTAAAATAACTGCTGTGCGTAACAGTGTGGTGCATAGGTCACACAGGGTACATAGGTCACATAGGGGTCATATTTCATACAGGGTGCATAGGTCACACAGGGGTCATGGGTCACGTAGGGTGAATAGGTCGCATAGGCTAATAACCTGGGTCCCCGCAGTGTTTTGTGCGTGGTGGTGGTAACGAGGTCAGAGTATTCAAACGGAGACGGTACTAGCCCCGCTGCCACTAGACCTGAGATGTGGGCCATGTCGGCCATTAGGTAGGCCTTCGATTCATCTGCTATCTGTGTATACAGTGGATGGTATTGAGGCATGGGTTAAGGGGGGAGGGGGAGGAGATATCAGAGAGAGGGGGTTTAATAATTAAAGATTAAATATAATTTTATTTAAATTGTCAATTAAAAAAATGATATATACCTATAATTATAATTTATGATAATTTAGAAAAGAGATGCATTAATAGGGTACGAGATGAATGATGGTGTGGGGAGGTGTAACCTCTCTGAAGATCTTGTAGTCAATGAGACGGGAGTAGGCAGAGGTACCTGCTATGAGAAGTTTAGGTCTAAAGAGGCTGGCATTACTCCTCAACAAGTCGTAGTCTATGAGACCTGTGGCTTCCTGTATGCGGGGGAGGGGGAGGGGGAGGGGGAGGAGTTAGAGGTAGTGATTGATAGCCAACTAGTTATTTAGGTACATTACACTCGCTGATCATGGTACAGCTTGTATACCTCTAGGAATCACTTGCGATGTGATCATTACATTGTATAAATACTACGAATAATATGGTCTATAAAACATCATCTTTTACACGGGTATATTATATTTAGATCAACATTTTTAGATGTCATATAATTAAATAAACTGTATTTATTATATTATAAAATAAATTAAAAAGTATATTTTTGTTAACGCATGTATATCTTCTGATCTCAATGTTCTTTATCATTAAATGTAAAACATGAAAAATGGTTATTTTTAAAAGGTGATAACTTTTAATTTATTTATTGTAATAATTATAGAGTAGAACTCGTGATAAATGTATCATGAACTATTATAACCTTTAATAATGGATATTATTTATATTAAATCTTATACCTTCCCCAATAAACATTATGCATTCATATAAATCAAATTATAAAAATGAATATGAACCATATTAATATTTGCGTTTATTAATTGTAAATAGTTTGTGGAATACGCTCATGTCATATTGATGATAATGATTATTTAAGTAAATCTATTTATATACAATTTTAATTTTGTATTATTCCAATTCTATAAATATTGTTAATTATCACAGAATTAATATTAAAATGTAATACATTTGAAATATATGTATCATGAGAAATATTTTATTATCAATATCATTTTTTATTATTTAAAGTTTCATAATTAAATATAATATTCGTTATACATATATCACGGTTGTGGAAATACTTTAATAATTTATATAAATCAACAATAAATATAATTTAATATATTTATGATAACATTTTTTTCTAAGTAGATTTAATTTAAATAAATTAATTTTTAAAACTTTTAATTATATTATAAATTATTTCAAATAAATCTGATAACATATTCTTTTTATTTCTATTTAAATATAAAGTTATTTTTAAAATATGAATTTTCTAGCTATAATTCAAGTAGTAAATAATTAAATTTCATTATATATTTTTAATTTAAAAAAAAACAAATTTTAAATATTTGTTTTTCATATATTTATAATAAACTCATTATATAATAATCTCATTTAAAGATAATTAATAATACACTATTGCATATCAGCTGCAAAATATATTACATAGTATTACATCTATAATATAACTATAATATATAGAAGCTCAACTAAGTCTGTATTATGTAAATAAATACTTATACAAATATATGTATATAAACATTTAACCTGAATATTCTAATGATATAATGATTATGAATATTTCAATGCATACAAAAATATAATCTGTGTTTTAAGAAATACAAACATATAAAAGGTGTTTCCCACTGCCTCAATCTATCAACGCAATGGGAAATCCCTTTAAAGATATCCTATTAAAACAAAATACTGATTTAATTATTTTATTAATAATAAATATTAGTCAGATATATGATATGTATAACTTCTGAATTTTCAAATGATTCAAATGATAATATACCAACAATTGTATTTTAGGTACAAACAAAAATAAAAAATATAGGTTATAAAAAAATATATATTTCATATTCACAGATATTTTAATTGTTAAATTATTATTTTTGAAATAACGAATTTTATAATTATATGAGATCTATTTAAAAAAAAAGTAAAACAACATTATTTAGTATATATTTGTAAGTTATTCTAATACATGTTTTTTCAACATACAATGAAACATAGTGATACTATCTTTAACAGTCAAATTATTTGATAACATTCATTTTACCTTTATAATTTCTACAATTTATATAAAATAGCTATATAATATACTTGTATGTAATAGATTTATATAAATATATATATATATATATATATATATATATATTATAAATAAGTCCCCTTAGTTATAAAAAGTAGAGTATACATGAACAGTATTATTATATATAGTAAATTATAGCAATTTAAAAATCATTTTATTATGTAATATTCTTCGTAATACTTATCTTCATAGGATAAATAAATATCTAACTTCTCTGTATATAGTATATATATATATTGTTATTGTTATTTTTATTTGGTGGAGTCCTTTCATCCCATAGATGAAGTTTTCACTTATAACCATATATGGCTCTAATGTCCCTTCGAAGCCGCTCTCTTGTTAAGGCATCCATGGTTTTAACGAGAGCCGATCATTTATTTATACACAATTATATAAGATCACTTCTAAATAATATTTTAAGACCCATTTTATAAAATTAATTAATGGTCCGTATGAGGGTCGAACCATGGTCGAACCAGTGTCCTACTGCTTGTGTGTCTGACGCCTTAGCCACTGAGCCACACAGGTAGTTTTTAAATACATATATATATATATATATATATATAAATTGTTTACTTTGAAAGGGTTCATTCTGTTGGTTTTATTAATGATTACGTTCGTAAGTATTGATGAAATTCTATAAAAATGATTACTAATATTCAACATATTCTAACGTAGTGTAATATATATTTGTATTTATTAGGTGAAAGAACATTTATTGATATATATATATATACTAGCTGGCAGGGGTCCGTATTCGCTCGTAAGGCTCACTAAAATTTTACCTATCTTCAACATATATTTTGTTCGTACATATTTGGCTCATATATTTTTATTTTAATGATTTATTGCTAAAAACCTAATAAATATATATATAATCTAAACATAATACAGAAGAAAGTATGACATTAATGAAACTATGACATCTAATATTGAATTACAAGTTTCTAGAGAGAGATCACTATTCGCATGTTAACCCACAATATGGTTAGGATGTATGGAGGAAGCCCTTATATTACTATACAAGCTGTATATTTAAATGCATACAAGCTGCATATAATCTATAAGCTTTAATGAATACAAACATTTAATCTGTACGGCATGGATTCAAAGTAGATAGAAGTCGCAGATATTCGTTTTGTGGCGGTCGTATATCCATGGGTTAAACTGGGTTAAAGTGAGTTTATATTAATACATGTGTATGTGTGTGTGTGTGTGTGTGTGGGTTTGTATGTGTGTGTATGTGTGTGTATGTGTGTGTGTAGATAATGGTTATAGTGGGTTTTTTTTATCATACTAGATAAATGTATATAATATATAGTATATATATATACCAGGGTTTCTTAAACTGTGGGCCAGGGCCCAAATTTGGGCCATGGGCCAAATTTGCTTGGGCCATGGGCCAAATATTCTTGGTCTAAATTGTCTAATTTCTTTTATTATTCAAAGATTATAAATAATATAAATATTCTTGGGCCAAATATTCTTGGTCTAAATTGTCTAATTTCTTTTATTATTCAAAGATTATAAATAATATAAATATAAATCTATGAAAATCCAAATTAAAATTTGAAAAATAATTATAGAAATAATACGTTTAAGGTTACTATTGTATGTATTGTAATGAAAATATGTATTGCAATAGTATACTTTATATTATAAAGTTTATAATATAGTAATTTATGTATTTAATTAAATTGAATTATTTATATTAATTAAATAATTTAAGACATAAATTTATTAAATTCATATTTTTAAAATTTTTAAAGAATTTTAAAAATTTTAAAAATCATAGTAAAAAAGTATTTTATATATCAAATAAATTAGATTTGAGCAACAATATCATTTAATTTTACAGATGCCTAATAAACGTGTTTATGATAATTCATATTTAAATTTTGGATTTTCTTCAATCTTGGATAAAGGAATAATACGACCGCAATGTGTAGTGTGCAAGACTACATTATCAAATGAGAGCTTGAGACCATCGAAATTAAAATTGCACTTGAATAAAATGCATCCTTTATTAGCAAATAAGGGCATTGAATATTTCAGAATGAAAGAACGCGGCTTAAAACGGGCAAGATTGGATAATACATCCACAAGTACTTTCTGCCCAAATAAAAATATTACCGAAGCATCATATGAAATTGCACTTATTATAGCTAAAAAGAAGAAACCACATACAATTGGAGAATCTCTAGTAAAGCCATGCATGTTAGAAGCAGCTCGACTTGTATTAGATCAAAAATCAGTGGATAAATTAAGTCAAATAAGTCTATCAGATAGTACAATTAAATTTAGAATAGACGAAATGTCCAATGATATTAAAATGCAAGTGACTGATCAAATAAGATTATCTCCATTTTTTTCTATTCAGCTTGATGAATCAACAGATGTAAGCAATTTATCACAACTTTTGGTTTATGCTAGATATATTTGTGATAATCAAATTAAAGAAGAGTTTTTATTTTGTAAAGTATTGACAACGACAACTAAAGCTATTGATGTAATGTCAATGGTATCTGAATTCTTTGTAGAAGAAAAAATATCATGGGATAAATTGATAGGAGTTTGTACGGATGGTGCTCCGAGTATGCTAGGATCAAAGTCGGGATTTGTTTCATTGGTTAAAAGAAAAAACCCTGAAATTATTGCAACGCATTGCATAATTCACCGTCAAGCACTTGCATCAAAAACGTTACCATCTGAATTAAATTGTATATTAAACATTATTATTAAAGTAGTTAATTATATTAAAGGTAATTCACTTAGAACACGTCTATTTCGAAAGCTATGTGGTGAAATGGACGCTAATCATCAGGATTTGTTATTTTATACTGCTGTGCGCTGGCTATCGAAAGGAAATGTAATTGATCGAGTGTTTGAATTATTCTCAGAAATAAAAATGTTTATATCTGAACAAAGTAATAAGACGCAGGAAGATTTGAAAGATTTTGATGAAGAAATATTACCAAGCATTGCATATTTAGCTGATATCTTTGAAAGATTAAATTACTTAAATCGTCAGTTGCAAGGAAAAGAAACTACTATTATAATGCATACTGATGCAATTAAATCATTCATTGATAAATTGGATCTTTGGACAGGAAAAATAGAAAGAAACAACATATCACCATTCCATAGACTTAATGAAGAGATGAATAATGATAAATTACCAGACATATTAAAGAATTGTATCCTGCAGCATTTAACCGAACTAAAGTCTGAGTTTGAAAGATATTTCCCAGATATAATTTCTGACGATATAGCTATGAAATTATCAAGAAACCCGTTCAATTGCAACGTAGATGATTTACCCAATGAGATTCAAGAAGAATTCTTAGATTTCCGAAATGATACAGAGGTTAATATATAATCATCAATTAATTTTAGTTATATATTTGTTAATTATAGGCTAAAGAAGAGTTCATTCAAAGTAATAAAGACATACACTATTGGGCTAAAACTATGACATTATTCCCACAATTAAGTCTCTTTGTTTTAAGAAAATTGCTTCCTTTTTCATCAACTTACTTGTGTGAATCTGGATTCTCAACAATGCTGAACATAAAATCCAAGAATAGAAACAGATTGGATTTAGAAGTTGACATGAGATGTTCTTTAAGCATGACACGTCCTCGAATTCGTAATTTAGTTACTCTTAAACAATTGCACCCATCTCATTAATTTTGTTTTATCATTATTATTAAAATAAACATTATTTTCTCTTCTAATTTTTTTTGGGCCATATAAGTATTTCAAATTTGAAAAATGGGCCATGGGATAAAAAGTTTAAGAACCCCTGATATATACTATATACTATATATATATATATATATAGTTTATAAATAATAGTAAATGTAATGAAAGGATTATAAAGAAAGCAAATACATATACAGTACCCCTAGATAGGCTACCAGCTAAGATAGTTAGTGTGTGTGTGTGTGTAGACAGTGACCTGATTACACTTAAGATAGTGACCTCTAAGTGACCTCTAGGAGTGGATACACCTGGTATAGCTGGTAGAGGTGAACCCAAGTGTATGGATATAATGTTCAAGTATATAATGTATATATATATATATATATATATATATATATGTGTGTATGTGTATGTGTGTTAGTGGAGGATACAGCAATAATATATTGCCACCTTATGTTGAATCAGTCAGTCAGTGAGTCACATGCATGACCTCTGACCTCTGTACTACTAACTGTCCACCGTGGGGCAGGTCTAGTCCCATGATACGATCGTGGGGCTTTAGGACAGCCGTGTAGGCAGCAAAGTTAGCGGGGCTTCCAGAGTAGGGCTGTAATGGGGTTAGGTGGTAATGCGTGGTAGTAGAGATGTGTATCCGAGTTAGTCTACTATATCGGCTAGTGAATATGTGCATATTTACTATGTTACCCTATGCTTACTAGTTATGCATTTATTATCTAGCCTTCCCTTTCTGTTATTCAAGCGTATTCTTAATTAATATTAAATACCACTAATGGATGTGAGTGTTCGATTATTCGATGTTGATATATTGAATTATATAATATTGTACGATTTAATTTCCGTTAATACACATAATACTAGACTATTATATAATCATCAGTGGATAACGCATACACTACCTCCGATAGGGGGAGGTGTAGAGGAGGTAGAGGTCACCCCCGTAGTGTAACAACCTGTACTATCACCCCATATGGTAACAACCTGTACAATCACCCCCGTAGTGTAAAAACCTGTACGTTGACTCCCCATTCGTCGGGAGATAAATTGAAGGCTTTCAACGCCCTCTGTTGACAGAGAATCTCAATCTGATCGATGTATTTGTTTCCGCCGTAATACCTGCGATTGAAAACGATAATAGTCAACGCAAAGATAATGAGATATAATATCCTCGTAGCTAATCATAAATAGATGTAGAGTTTATATTTATTTACATTTAATTCTTTTTAATTTATTACCGATTTAATGAATTTTAATAAAATTTGAATCGTAATTTTATGTTAAAACTAACAATACAATTTCGATCAAAAATGTATAAGTGCTTATAAAATCTGAAATAAATGTACATAGATAATGAATTTATAATGAAATTATAGAGTGAAATAGAATATATATTCCAGTACATATAAATTTAAATTATGCAACCATTAAAACAACTAATTATATATGTTATTTATAATAATGATTCCTAATATATAACACATTATGATAACTAATATGAATACTCATCAATATTTAGGATTGCATATTATTATGTCACAAGTTTTTACACTCGAGGACAAGCTATCTTGGTAATGGTATCTTTTTATACTTATAGCTAGATACTTTTCAGTGGAATATTTAACTATATTGCAATGATTTCAATCTTAGAACCGAGGATATCGGAGATAATTATTTATTTTAAAATACAAATTTATTCATATATTTAATTTTGTATTTCAATATGAATATTTTAGTAAAAATAAAAATGTATTTATAAATTATGTTTGAATTTAAAGATATGTTTCTATTTTATGTGTGTTATAATTCAACATATTATGTGTATTAAATGTATATTAAATATAATGTGTATTAAATTATATTATAATTTGTATATAATCATATTGAAATCATTAATTTAAAAACGAGTTTTCACTTATTTGTATATTCAATTAAAAGATGTACTCCTGGTTTATGATAAACTATGATAAAATAATTCAAGATTAATATAACAAAATTTCACAAATTATGTGTTAGCAGATTGTAATATGCCTTGTCCTCGATATTATATAAGCATACTTTATTCATATAATATATAAATATGTAATCATATATTAATTTATTTAACATATTGATGTAAACGTAATTCTGAAACACATTTTTTTATTATTTATCACCTTCTAAAAATATTTTGTAAATGATATGCCATGGCATAAAACCTTCCTATTCCTTGAGTTAATAGTTATGATATTTATAATTATTTATATCGTGGAATAAAATTTTGTTATTCATGTGGCTCAGATGTTGGTCTGTATCGAATATGGTCTCCATTTGTTTTGATTAGGTTTTATGGGTTATGGGTTATTTATAGGGTCAAATTAAAATAATCGTTTCAGTATTTGTCACACTATTGTACGTGAAAACTAATATTAAGAATGAAAATGTAGTATATACTATAAGATATATATAAATTAGTTGTTATTATGTTATTAATTTTAAATTACATAGGATTATGGTCAAAGGCTTCACAATTTAAAAAATAACCTAATCACTAAACGCCCGCATAATTCTTTATTCGAATTAGTGATTGTATAAATTTATATATAAATAGAATAAACATATATGAATTTATGTTATTATATATATTTAATGTAATATAATATTATTACAATATTATATTATATTAAATTATATAAAAATTATAAAAATAATCGTGTACCGTACTTGTATATCCATACTAATATAACTAATATTAGTATAACTAATCATTTATACAATATTAAATTAAATTACAAGTTATTTTAATTTAATAATATTTATGACTCATATTTACGTAATTGAGATATCTATATATATATGTGTAGTTACACATTTATAAAATCACTAATTCGAATAAACAATTTGTCAGGCGCTAACATTACAAAGCTATAGCTGGATACCTATAGGGACTAGGGAATCAAGGTCAAAACTAATGCGCGATAGTTAACAAGTAAATAACGAGATGCGGGAGTCGTGTATACACATAAATGAATATACGGGCCGCATGAAAAACGGCACATTTGAATTTATATTCTCTTCTCAGTTTTATCGATTAAATATACTTATAATTAACGCAACTTAATTTTTAAATACATTTATATATTAGTATACATATTCTACATATTATTTACTAAGCATACTGTTCTTACTTATTAAGTTAATACATTATTATAATGATTATAAAAGCTTAACAAATTGTAACATATTACTTAAATCTACTAATAAATTGTATCATAAACTTTATGATAAAACCTATATTATATATCATAGTTCATATATTTAATGTAATATAATATATAATATATTATATATGATATTATTATATTTAACATATTCGTTTATATACATTTATAAATTTATATAAGTTATATTATTTATATATGTGCCGTTATTAATGCGGAACCATGAATATATATATATATATATCCAATAAAGTACTTATGTCCTTTCTATAATTATTATAATAATATGTATATTTGATGACATAAGTTGAATTCGAATTTTATGATCAACTTAAATTCAATTCAATGATTCAACTCCTGCCTCAAGCGTTTGTTTTAATTATTGCGCATTAGTTTTTACCCCGTCACCTGACCAAGTATACTGTATACAGTGTATACCGTATACATATAAATGTTTAAAATTTTAACTCTGAAATAATTATCAAAACAAACAGGGTCATAAATGATATTCTCCCAGGTCTCATATTAAAGTCTCCCTATTTTAAAATAATTTTAAGTAATATTATTATAATATAATAATTATATTATTATAATTATAAAATAATAAATATGAAATTATTTAGAATAAAATATAAATGTAAATTACTAACATAAAGTTTATCATAAACTTTATGTGAAGAAAAAATTATTTATTTTAAATTAAATTTAAATATGATTTACATGACATGTAACATGTCCTTATATATTATAAAGTATATAATCATTATATAATATATTATAAAATTATATAATTTAAATAGTTATTGTTTTATAATATGTAAATATTATAATTATGTATATATAGATAAATATATTTATATATATATATGGGGGTATAGCTCAGTGGTAGAGCAATCGACTGCAGATCGATAGGTCACTAGTTCAAATCTGGTTGCCCCCTAATTATTTTTTAATATTTTAATAAAAGTAACATATTTTTATTCTACATATATATTAGAAATGTAAATGAATAGAAAAATTAAAAGATGATTGAAAATTTGAAAATAAGTTTTATATTCTATTTGATAAATCAGTTCTATTCGATTATAAATATAAAAATATTGAATAGTTTGACAATAATTTGAATGATATAATGTTGAATTAATATGAATATACTTGTTGAAAATCTAAATAATGATTAAATGTTTATTTTATGATAAATTATATTAAAATAAATGCAAGTTTAATTTAGGTTATATATATATTTATTCATATTATGATGAAAATATCGATATGATTTTTATAAGTAAAAATAAGGAATATGAATAAAATATTTATTAAAATATGAATTATTAATTAATTTATCAAATTTTCACTAGGTTTTAAGTTCTCGAGAAATTAAAATATTGAAAATTATGTTCTCGAGAAGTTAAAATGTTGAAATTTAGTTTTCGAGAAGTTAATTAAAGAAAATTTAGTTCTTGATAAGGTAAAATATTCAAAAATTCAAAATTAGGATAACAATAATATCATATATAAAATTAAATATGTAAAAAATGTATAATACATTATATAATATTTATATATAGCTATTTTATTTTATAATTATTAATAATAATATCATTAATCAATGGAATAGAATATTTATAATTCAAATTTTACATTATTATAATGATTATTATAATTATTATAACTTATATATATATATTCTATAATTACCTTGGCATTGACTAAATCTGATACATATAATAATAATATATATGTATATACTTAAGAAAAATATAAATATAAGACATAAATACTAATATGATATTAATACTAATATGATAAATTATATATAGAATATATATTATATATTTTATATAAAAAAAACTGTATGAACTTTCATATTTCTTTTATAATAATATATATTTTATATAAATTATATATATAAAAAAAACTGTATATACAGTTTTTTATATAATATTAAACATAATATATATTACTATACAATTTATTATATCAAAAGTTTTGATTCAAAACATAAAAGAAATATAATTTTACTTTATTATTTATAATTATTATAAAGAAATATGAAAGTTCATATAGTTTTATAATAATAATTATATACAAATAAAATGTATATTATACATTGATTGTGATACAATCTCCATGTCTATAATATTAGAAAAACTCTAAATCTATATAATACAGAAATACACAGTATTATATTGTAACAAAATAAATATTATAATAATTATAATTGTCATACTAATGTATAGTATGACAATATGATTTAATGATGCTAATAATACAGATAATATGTACTTACTTTATTATTATTTTATTATTTAACAACATATCTACTTATATATATTATTTTTTTTAATAGAAAAAAGCAGATGAAATCGAATTAAAAACATGTTTTAAACAAACATTAATAAAAAAACACGTTGTTTAACAACGCTACATATCATAGTAAACGATATAATGTGATGTTCTGCTAACCTGGCATTGGGGAGACCTTCGGAGTACTTGTTGGTTAGACACGAACCCAGGGCTTCCATTACGGCTCGAGAGGTGAAGTTCTGTGTATCGGGGGCGGGGGGTGAACTTGTGCAGGGGGTGGAGGGGGGGTTTATACCCGCGGTGGAGGTGAGGGTAAAGGAGGTGTAGGTGTTATGTAACTATCACATTAGGTAATAGAGTAACAACGACTGTGTATTAAGGACATATTTACAGAGACAACGAGGACGAGACGACTGTCATAATTTGAAGCCGTTTAGGTTACGAAAATAATTAAAATGGCGATACAACGAAAATATATTTACGAGTACTTATGATTTAAAAACTCAATATAAATATTGTTCAATTCGATTAAATATTAAATAATATCAGGAGTGAAATTAATAAAAACTGCTAGACATAATATCAGGACAGGTTAAATGTGAACAATTACATTTAAAATAGAGTTGACAGCCATTTCAAGTGGATACTTTATATAAATTATTAAAAATAATTCACATATATATATACATTTTGTTTATAATGTATATATATAAATATAAATTATTATCATAAATATTGATAATTAAAACTAAGTATATTTCATGCTAAACGAATATCTTATATAATTTATATAAATCTGCTTTAAATCAAAGTACATCGATAAGATAAACATCTGACCATTAGGGATATATGTTTAACCTTTGAACTTAAGTTGCGTACATCATATTAATCATAAGGTACATAGGTCATATTAAAATGTATCCTAAGTAGGTATATATAATATGGGCAACAACAACAGAATATATTTATATTATTTTGAAACCCATTAGAAGAAAACATTATATAAATATCATTGTAATTTAACAGGAAAAAAAAATTAAAATTCTTCTAATAAATATTATTATTATATACATATATTTAGATAATATTAACATCCGACATGATATGCAGAGGACACGTAGTTGACCTTGATGACGCCAAGGACATGACCTCTGAACTAACCTCGGATGCGATGAGTTCGAGACCTTCGCATTGCCGCCTCTTCTCATTGGCGATGATGTCGGCGACTTCGGGATCCTCTTGTTGCAGTGACTCGTTGCCGGTCCACGCTGACTTCCTATTGGCCGCGCTAGAGAACAGTCTCAGCGGCGCCCCCTGTACAACGGCGTGAGACATTATGCTATAGTGGTTACCCTAATGTACGTTAATGCCTATACTGGGTATATTATAACATGCGCTAGAGAACAGTCTCAGCGGCGCCCCCTGTACAACGGCGCGAGACATGATATCGAGATCACCATGAACACTGCGATATACACTAAATGACGTTAATGCCTATACTAGGTATATTATAACGAGGCTGTGCGCTAGAGAACAGTTTAGGTGGCGCCTTAAAGTAGTCATTATTAGGGGCGCTGCAACAGGGGGGATATATCACCCCACTTTAAAATCTAGTGGGACCTCCTATGTATTTTTCCCCCCCCGCCCCACTTTACCGCAACATTTATTCTGATTGGTTGGTCTCCCTACATACAAAATCATTCCAGCGCATATACAAAAATATCTATTCATTTATAATTTATCCCCACATAACCTTGAGTATGCGAGGTGACGATTAAGGTTAATTTTTAGGGGATACGTTTGTATAAAATATGTATGATCAATTAATTTTATTATATACTTAGAATAATATATAGGCTTAAATCATATTATTATCAATAATAATAGAAAGTTTTTATAGACATACCACTCGCACCACTTTACAATGTGTATAAACTCACATAGCTCTGTGATTAATAAGTGCGACATATTATTCGAAGATTATTGAATTCCGCTTTATTTCTATACTATTAAATTACAATTACTATTAAATTCATTGAGTGAATCTGTGAATATGTAATTGGGTAATAATTACTATAAGAATTACTAATTAGCCATATAAATATTCACAGATTCATTAACATTAACTTGTCATTTAATTAAATAAAATATAAATAAATATGAATTCAATAATCTTTGATCAAATAAATAAATCTAATAATATGTTACTGTATGAAGGAGAAACATGATTGATTTATATATATATATATATATATATATATATCTATATATATATTCGTCTAAACATACTTTAATTAGGTGGTGCGCGGCGGGCTCGTACGCCGAGGCCGCAGGCCGAGCCGTCCAGACCTCGATGTTAACGGATAGGAAAATATTTTTTTTAAATTGAGGTGTGATTTTTTTTCAAAATTTTTCAAAATCTCTTTCCCATAAAAGTCTTTTTCCGTCAAAAATCTCATCAAAGTGTATTCTTAAATTCAAATAATGCTCGATTTGAAATTTTTTTTTGCCAATGTATATATATGAGGTAGCTACCCGAAATATCATTAGGAATACATAGTATGCGCATACTCATTTTCATCTACGGGCAATATTTCTGGTAGTATTTTGTGTTTTTATCGTTATAATTTTATATTTAATATTTTGTATAAATTCAAATAATTAAAATTCGCCAGTAAGGAAAACGTAAGGAAAACGTCGGGAGATAAAGTGGGGCAACGGGGGTAACATGAATGATTTACTTTTTTGAATATGTATTCACGCGATACCAATAATCGTTAAATAGTGTCATTTTTGGATCGATTTACGTAATCGAAAAATTTAAATTCGACGCAAATTTTTAATAACAAACATTATCGTGGAGAATTTTATCGTAAATAATTTCGTAAAAATGAGTTTCTTTAATTTCGAATACATTACGTAGATTTACGAAATGGTACTTCCGGTTTGAATATCTAAATAAAAACAAGTGCATCGGAATTTATTTACCCGTATTATTGAGAAAAAGTTCACGAACGAGTAAAATCGAGTTAATATTTTTTACGTTACGAGTTTATATTAATTATTTCCTATCTACGCCATTTAAACATAAATTATTAAACATAGGTGATGTAAAAAATCAAAATCTACAATAATTATTCTATTTCAATAATTTTAACTTTATTAAATAGTTAATTAAAATAGAATATACTTTGATAAATTGTGACTTCTTATGTTTTATATTCTTAGAGCTAAGGCCGAAAAAGTGAAAAATACATGATTTTGATATAGTCTATTTGACCGACTTCCGGCAAATTTGTCGTATAAATTATGAATTCATCAGATTAGGAGTACGAAAATACATGTAATAAAATCAGAAAAATCATTAAAATATGAATAATAGGGTTTCCATCTCTATTTTAATATTTCGCCAAATGTCATCATATATATATGGTCAAAGAAAAAAATATAGATTTATAAAAAAATATTTTTTCTAAAATCTATTCTATAATTATATATGCATTACATACCGAGTGAGTCTATACAAATATATATATTTCTATTAATATATATATATATATATATGTGTGTATGTGGTAATTGATATTTTTAGTTATATTTATTGTCACTGTTGTGTTTAGGTTGGGTTAAGTTTTAATATTGGTAGATTTTTTTTAGCTGTATTACTTCCCGAGTGAGCCTATATAAGGATATTTTCACAGTTGTGGTTAGGTTGGGTTAAGTTTTAATATTGGTAGATTTTTTTTAGCTGCATTACTTCCCGTATGAGCCTATAAAAGCATATTCATTTATATTGTTATTTTCACAGTTGTGGTTATGTTGGGTTAAGTTTTAATTTGTATAGGTTTTTTTTAGCTGCATTACTTCCCGAGTGAGCCTATACAAGGATATTTGCACAGTTGTGGTTAGGTTGGGTTAAGTTTTAATTTATGTAGGTTTTTTTAGCTGAATTACTTCCCGAGTGAGCCTATACAAGGATATTTGCACAGTTGTGGTTAGGTTGGGTTAAGTTTTAATTTGTGTAGGTTTTTTTAGCTGCATTACTTCCAGAGTGAGCCTATACAAGGATATTTGCACAGTTGTGGTTAGGTTGGGTTAAGTTTTAATTAGTGTAAGTTTTTTTTATCTGCACTACTTCCAGAGTGAGCCTATAAAAGTATAGTGATATATGTGTGTGTTGTCATTGATATTTGGAGTATTAGTTATTTTCATTGTTATTGTTAATTGGATTAAGTTTTAATATTGGTGGTTTTTTTTAGCTGCATATACTTTTTTAGTTGCATTACATATATATGTATACTATATACCTATATAACTAGCTGCATTACATCACCAAGTGAACCTTACGATCGAACACGGGCGAAGCCGGCCACCCACCTCGATTTACGTAATCTACAAATTTAAATTCGACGCAAATTTTTAATAACAAATATTATCGTGGAGAATTTTATCGTAAATAATTTCGTAAAAATGAGTTTCTTTAATTTCGAATACATTACGTAGATTTACGAAATGGTACTTCCGGTTTGAATATCGAAATAACAATTGGTAAATCAGAATTTATTTACCCCTATTATTGAGAAAAAGTTCACGAACGAGTAAAATCGAGTTAATATTGTTTACGTTACGAGTTTATATTAATTATTTCCTATCTACGACATGTAAACATAAATTATTAAACATAGGTGATGTACAAAATCAAAATCTACAATAATTATTCGATTTCAATAATTTTAACTTTATTAAATAGTTAATTAAAATAGAATATACTTTGATAAATTGTGACTTCTTATGTTTAATATTATTAAACATAGGTGATGTACAAAATCAAAATCTACAATAATTATTCGATTTCAATAATTTTAACTTTATTAAATAGTTAATTAAAATAGAATATACTTTGATAAATTGTGACTTCTTATGTTTAATATTCTTCGAGCTACGGCCGAAAAAGTGAAAAATACATGATTTTAGAATAGTCTATTTTTCGTATAAATTATGAATTAATCAGATTAGGAGTACGACAATACATGTAATAAAATCAGAAAAATCATGAAAATATGAATAATAGGGTTTCCATCTCTGTTTTAATATTTCGCCAAATGTCATCATATATATAGGTAAAAAAAAAAATATAGATTTATAAAAAAATATTTTTTCTAAAATCTATTCTATAATTATATATGCATTACATACCGAGTGAGTCCATACAAATATATATATATATATGTGTGTGTATGTGGTAATTGATATTTTTAGTTATATTTATTGTCACTGTTGTATTTAGGTTGGGTTAAGTTTTAATATTGGTAGATTTTTTTTAGCTGCATTACTTCCCGTGTGAGCCTATAAAAGCATATTCATTTATATTGTTATTTTCACAGTTGTGGTTAGGTTGGGTTAAATTTAATATTGGTAGTTTTTTTTAGATGCATTACTTCCTGTGTGATCCTATACAAGTATATTTATTTATATTGTTATTTTAACGGTTGTGGTTAGGTTGGGTTAAGTTTTAATATTGGTAGTTTTTTTAGCTGCATTACTTATCGAGTGGACCTATAAAAGTATAGTGATATGTGTGTGTGTATTCAGTGATATTTTGAGTATTAGTTATTTTCACATTTGTAGTTAGGTTGGGTTAAGTTTTAATTTGTGTTGGTTTTTTTTAGCTGCATTACTTCCCGAGTGAGCCTATAAAAGCATATTCATTTATATTGTTATTTTCACAGTTGTGGTTAGGTTGGGTTAAGTTTTAATTTGTGTAGGTTTTTTTAGCTGCATTACTTCCGAGTGAGCCTATAAAAGCATATTAATTTATATTGTTATTTTCACAGTTGTGTTTAGGTTGGGTTAAGTTTTAATTTGTGTAGGTTTTTTTAGATGCATTACTTCCCGAGTGAGCCTATAAAAGCATATTCATTTATATTGTTATTTTCACAGTTGTGGTTAGGTTGGGTTAAGTTTTAATTTGTGTAGGTTTATTTTAGCTGCATTACTTCCAGAGTGAGCCTATACAAGAATATTTTCACAGTTGTGGTTAGGTTGGGTTAAGTTTTAATTTGTGTAGGTTTTTTTAGCTGCATTACTTCCCGAGTGAGCCTATAAAAGCATATTCATTTATATTGTTATTTTCACAGTTATGGTTAGGTTGGGTTAAATTTTAATTTGTGTAGGTTTTTTTAGCTGCACTACTTCCAGAGTGAGCCTATAAAAGTATAGTGATATATGTGTTTGTTGTCATTGATATTTGGAGTATTAGTTATTTTCACAGTTGTGGTTAGATTGGATTAAGTTTTAATATTGGTGGTTTTTTTTAGCTGCATTACTTACCGAATTAACCTATAAAAATATAGTGATATGTGTGTGTATGTTTTTATTGATATTTTGAGTTTTAGTTATCGTCAGTGTTTCGGATAGGTTGGGTTAAGTTTTAATATTCGTAGGTTTTTGTTATCCGAATTACTTCCGCAATAGGACCTTACGCAGGTGATCATTTATTAATTCCAAGGATACCGTTAACGGCAGCAGACCATGATGTCCCTATTAAAAGGCTACAGTTTCCCGTCAAGGTAATTTTTGCCATAACAACAAATAAATCTCAAGGTCAGACCTTCGAAACGATTGTCATGTATCTCGAACGTGATTGTTTTACGCACGGACAGTTGTATGTTAGTCTTTCGCGAGTTGGAAATCCAGCCAATATTCATATTTATAAATGTATATATCCCGTGGAAGAATTACTTCAAATGTTGTTTACCCTGAAGTTTTTAGAAATACTTTTACTCATTAGTAATAGTAGACCAAAGTAGTTAAAGTTTTGTTTTAATAAATACATTATGAAATTATCATTGTTTTTTTTTATTAAAATAAAAAAAAGATAAATAACGGCCCACTGACTGCTAGAAACATTATATAAAAATCTAAAAATACCCAATGGTCTCAACTAACCCATTACCCCCACACCTAAAATAGTCTCATTCACGGGCAACGCCGGCCACCCACCCTAGTATATATATATAATATATATCTATATATATATATATATATATTCAAATAGGGTTGTCACGTGTGTCTGTAGGGATGTCACATTTGTAGATGTGACGTTTAGTGCGGAAACAAACAAACAGACAGACGCCATAGCTGTCGGTGCACTATAAATAAACACCGGGTGCTGGTCTGAGTTCAGTAGTTGAACGCGTCTAAGTATCTATCAGTAAGTAGTAGAGAGAGAGCGCGAGTGGGTGAGAGAGTGTACCGCGGTCGTACACTACTTGACCCTTTGAACCCGTGTTGACCCCTATCGCCGACTACTTGACCCGAGTGAAAATGCTGAGATTTCATGTAATTGATACATATTATATGAATTTTCTAATTATAATGCATGTTATTAAATGGCATTAGAAAAAAACAATATATAAATATAAATATATATAGATTATATTATATCATTTGATCTATTACATTAACTAATTGCAATAATATATACTAATATATACTAAAGTGAATATCATTTAATTAGTTGATCAGAGTTTATTAAATTTTTATAACTGGATACCATTTTTATAACTATATTATGTTGAAAAAATGACATATTATTACTTCCCGTTAAAATTCTTTAATGTCAATTGCACAATTGACAATACTCATCATGTATGTGAAATAAAGATAGCCAATCTAGGTACATGACTAATGTATATTCTTAATATAGATTTATATGATATATAACATCTATCAAACTCTTATAATATTATATTACCAGTTATATACTTGTATTAATATGTAAATAATAACCATGCGCTTGTCTTCATTAGTTAATACTTGCTATATTATATCTGATTAATATGTGTACAAATATTATTATCTATAATGTAAAAACTAATATTTGAATATTTAAAACTTTATATTTGTAATTATTTTTGCAATTTCATCTAATCAGAGAATACCTAGAATCTCCAATGAAAATAGTTTTGGTAATAGATAACTATTAATTAATTTTCTAAATAAGTTATACAGTTATAAATTGTGATTTTCTAGAATATATATTATATGTGAAGTGATCTACACAGGATGTATTTACATTTGTTTAATTAATAGTTACTACATGTGCATATAATCAATGGTGCATTAATAAATTCTATCATTTAAAGTAATTTTTGTTGGTATCTTACAATTAACAAATTTGTTATTATTGAATTTATTCAATTTAAAAGTTACTAATAATTTGTGTATTAAAATTATTTATTTGATTACATATAATTAAATGAAATTGTTCAGCAATCTACATATATTTGTGTATATCTTATTAGTGCTATTCAGAATATTTATTATCATTATAATTTACTTTATCCAAACACTCTTATATTTTGTATATACAGTTTCTATATAAAGTCACCTAATGATATACAGATGGTAGTTCCAGTTCCAGTTCAATTCAAGGTTTTGATATTACCCGATATTTAAATTTAGCATTATATAAATACATTTATTATTAACTGTTGTAAATTCCTGGCACATTCATATAAATTACCCAATAACATATATGTTGTTACTATCATACTAAATATTATATTAAACATACTTTATTAACTATATGAAACTCAGATTTATAATTAAATATAAATTAATAGTTATGATTATCATAAAGTTAGTATCATAATGATACTAACTTTATTATTATGCTAAATACAATACAATAATGTATTGTATAATTTAAATATACTTTGTATAATAATATCAATACCTGTAAGGAATTGTTACCTGCATCTATGTTTAACATAGTGTTATGGTTATACAAATAATATATGAAACATATATATATATATAATATATACATATATATATATATATATTATATATATTATTATAATAATTATATGCTCAGCAAAATGCTGTATTGTGTTATTAATAGTATATAATAACTAATCTAGTATGCATTTAAAGTATGGAATACTATACTTAAACTAGATTAAACTATAACTTAAGTAAAGTAAATTTAGGATCATATGAACAAGTCGCCAATCAAAAATAGCGTACATTCATTAAATAAGTAAGGTACGCGATTTTAGATTCGCGTACCAGGTATGCCGTACCTTTAAGGTAACCTTACCTATTCAATGAAGGTACACGATTTAAAAACCGAATTATAAAACAATAACAGTACATTATGATAATGTTAACGATAATCATTATCATAATGATTATCATAATAATGATTATGTACTACATATGAATCTAGAGTGTATATAATATATACACTGTAGATTCATATGTACTGTTATTGTTTTATAATTCGGTTTTCAAATCGCGTACCTTCATAGGTAAGGTACGCGAATCTAAAATCGCGTACCTTATTATAAGGCTTATACAAATGAGCAAGGTACGCGATTCTAAAATCGCGTACCTTACTTTTTTAATGAAGGTACGCGATTTAAAAATCGGCGATACGCGATCGGCGAATTGTTCACATGATCCTAAATTTAAAAGTACAGTTTTAGAAAATTAGTAATTTACCTAGTAAAATTATTTTAATTATAATAATTATTAAAAATATAATAAAATAATATTGTGCAAAAAAACTAAATTTAATTTAGTTTTTTTTAATTTAAAATTAGTTACCAATATACATAAAGTGGAATTGATTGATAGAATATGAAACTTAAATTTTTGATATATTTATTTTTATCAATTATATTTTATTAAATATTTTATCAAATATATTTTTATCAATATTAATTATTATTTAATTTATAAATTATAATAATTATTATTAAAATATTTATTAAACTTTTATAATTAATATAATGATTATAACACTAACAGTTTTGAATAAATAACGTGTTGTAAGAGACATTCTATTTCAATATATAATTTAAATATACTGCACTACACTCGATAATTTAGTTTAAACTAGTTATAATCAGGTATTCTCAAGTGCTATTCAAAAATAATAAACTTATAAATAAATATATATATTCACATTTTCGGTTTTTCTCTATACAATTTAACCCCGTACACTTTAACATATAACCTTTTTTCAAAATAATTCAGCCAGTTGTTGATTTCCAAAATGAATGAGATTAAATTTTGGCACATTTCAATACTCATAACTACTGTAAAGATATTACTAATACCTTCATAGTATGTCATTTGTATTTATGTTATATATAATATACTATATAAATGGCTTAACTAATACTGAGTCTAAAAGTAGTTTAAAATATCATTATTTAATTATTCTATATAAATACAAATATATAGATAAATTTAATTTTAAATTTATATATTACAAATTTAAATGATATGTATGTTATTTATGTAATATATATATATATATATATATATAATTATTATATAATATATATATTATATATATATATATATATATATATATATATATATATATATATAACTATACATTTAAAGTCTAATTAACATGTTTATATTTATATATTTTTTTATTTATTTATGAAATTGAAAATATGTACAAACGATTATTATAATTGTTATAATATACTTATTATAAAGTAAGAGAATACAAAATTACCTAATATATTAATTATATTATAAACTAATGCTCTAATTGATTAATATAATACTTATTGAATATCAATGTATTTTCGATATTGATATAGCAAATATATTGAATATATTTGTCACTGCAATCTTATTTTTATTACAATATTTACAAACTAACTTAAATAAAATATTTATAAATTTGAATTAATATTATAAAAAATTATTAAAATTAATAAATATATTTAAATGTATTTAACAATTTTATTATATATTTTAAAATATTAAAAAAATTAAACTACACATTTGAAATGATATATTATTCACAGTAAATAATACGCTTTTTTTAAATATTATATATTATAATATGTAAACAATTTCAAATTTATAATACTTATTAGTTTATATGTATATTTATTTATTAATATAGATCAATACAACACCTAAAAGCATAATCTTGCGATACAATCACCATTATGTTAATTTATAAGTAATTTTATAGAAGATAATTTATATTGTTTAAATTATATAGGGATATTTTATAGAAATATTGTAATATTTCATATATATTTACGAAGTAACTAAATATAATACATAGGGTAATAATAATAAGTAAGCAAAAATAATAAATGATACCGGGAATAAAACGAAGTGTTATTTAATAAAAAATCAAAACAAACGAAAATATTGTATCCCGCAATATCGGTAATTTTGTTCCATATATAATATTTCAATAGATTATACGCAAGTATAAGAAATATATATATATATATACTTAGACGTGTTTTCGTATAAACCGCTTATTCGCATACGTCGCTTTTCGTAAACGCGACGCATCGCTCTAATCCTAATAAATGGGTGAAATAACACTTCAGTCGATCGACCGACTTCGAGGTACATCGTAACTGGCTGGCGATAACGCACAGTATACCGTTGTCGCAGTGGTATCGAGACAACACCTCCGAATGGACGCTAGACTATCCGCCGCTGTTCGCGTGGTTCGAATACCTCCTGTCGCAGGTATGTTGCCGCCCAGTGGCCGCGCGGCTAACTATTAACTATCCGATCTACACTCGTGCTCACATTATCTCTCTGCGTAAAGGGGTAATCGGCTCGATAAACAACGTTGCTTCTATAATTAAACCCTGTCATTGCCTAAATCTGATAATAATAATAATAATAATATACTATATAAATGCACTTGTTCTTTTGCTTATACAATATTTAATTGTATTCGTACAATTTCAGCTACTTTATTTCAGCTCCTACACTTTAGAATATAATTAGCTAATACATCACTACATAGTATCCCCCTGCATAGCCAATCACTCTCCCCCCGTCTACTCTAGAATAACGAATATTCCATTATATAATACTCGGTGAGGAGTAAGAAAAAACCGTAACCATATATGGTTTAAACATTCATTTAACTTGTAGATTAGTAAATTAGGTATGTTAGACGGACATGTAGGTGAAATAATAATGCGTATAACATCGTAATGTATAATAAAATATATATATATCATTTTATTCATATATATTCATATATATATATATATACATATACGATTATATTTATAAACAAGTGATTTTCTTAACCGATAGCGCGACTAATATCAGCGTTTGTCATCATTACACCATCATGGTTACAGATAGCGGTGTACTTCGACGCGCTGATGCTGGAAGTAAGTAACATCGGCTACGCGAGCGAGGCGACTATTCTGTTTCAGCGATGTTCTGTGATCGGTACGGACTTCCTGTTGCACTACTCTGCGTACCAGTTTGTATCTATAAGCGATTCGTACGTATATTAAATATATTTATATATATATATATATATTTGTTATTTATTTTAAAATGGTTTATTTACTACGAAATAATTTCGTCGAAATCACATGGTGGTTATGGGCATCATGAGAAGGAAATGAAAATAAAATAAATAGAGCACAATAAAAATAAATGAAAAAAGTATATATATATATATATATATATATATATAAATATATGTGTGTGTACTATATATACTATTATTTATAAATATATATAACAATAATAATAGATATCATCATATCTGGTCATTTAGGTAGCATTTTAAATTAAATTACAACTACATATAATTATCATTAGTTTTATATTAACCATATATTATACATACATATATATATATATATATATATATATATATATATATATATATAGCATTAAATATTCTGAGATAATTATGTTTTATTAACAAAATATAAATATATGTCATACGGCTAACTGTATGCATATTGCTTGCGAATACACAAGTTTATTTAGAGGTCATAACCGTACTACTTTTAGGTGTTGTTCGCTGTACTCGCCTAAGAAAGATGGTCTAAGATACATGCTACTGGCGGTCTTAACCATGATGAACTTTGGCCTGCTTATAGTCGATCGTATCCTTTGTTATTCAGTCGATTGCTTTTTCATACAGGTCGCACGCATGCTAAATGGATGCGTGTGTACCGTTAGATTGATTGTTATCATTATTATTATTTATTATTATCAGATTTAGGCAATGCCAGGGTAATTATAGAAGCAGTGTTGTTTATCGAGATAATTACCCCTTATCATTAAACTTTAGAGTATACTATCGTATAAAATTTATACTATAAATATAATAACCCACACTATCGGGTATATTTAACAAGCTATACAATCGCGTACGTATTATAAGCAATGCTATCGTATACCAGCTTACTTTACCAGTTCGAGTATGCTCGGCGATACGTTGATACGTGTTCACCGTTCATCTCCGCTGCGCATCGAGTTGATCAGTTCGTGCACGTCGTACTTTGTACCACTTCTTCTATGTGCCATCGATGTGGCATCATCGACCATGTTTGTGCGTCCGTAGTAGCTCATCACTATACGCCGCTATCGTAGCAATATTACGCTAAGTTACGCTGACCTATATATAGATATAATTAATACGAAGAGTATATGGTAAAAATAGTAAAAACACGACTACCCCACCCGCCCGCCCCCACTCCCACACGCCCTTAAAGGATTTTTGGGCCGAGCTGCATTTCGCCATTCATCGAATTATAATTAATATATTACGTTATTTATTTATATCCTATATCGTAATCGTAATTGTAGCGTATTTTATTAAAACACGACTTTTTAACACAACATTTAACACTTTATTTTCCTTGATTCTGCGCCCGCGTAGACATTCACTTCCAGTACAACGGCTTCCTGTTCGGTGTATTGCTGTTGTCGCTGGTACGAATGCAACAGGTCAGTTTTAGAGGTCATGTCCTTAGTGCGGGCATATATTAGCGGGGTAGTGCTATCATTACTGGTACGAATGCAACAGGTTAGTTTTAGAGGTCGTGTCCTTAGTGAGGGCATATATAATAGCTGGGTAGTGCTATCGTCACTGGTATGATTGCAACAGGTTAGTTTTAGAGGTTATGTCCTTGGTGCGGGTATATATAATAGCTGGGTAGTGCTATCGTCACTGGTACGAATGCAACAGGTTAGTTTTAAAGGTTATTTCCTTAGTGCGGGCATATATAATAGCTGGGTAGTGCTATCGTCGCTGGTATAAATGCAATAGGTTAGTATTTAGAGGTCGTATCCTTAGTGAGGGCATATATATTAGCTGGGTAGAGCTATCGTCACTGGTATGAATGCAATAGGTTAGTATTTAGAGGTATTGTCCTAGTGTAGACATGGATAATGTAATTTTCTCGGTTATTACTTGTCTAGACTAGACTAGATAATATTAGTGTTGTCTTGCATTCGCTCGTACATTACATTATACATTATGTTCATTCTCTACACATTAAACTCGACTCCGTAATGTGAATTCATTAGTATTATGTAATACGTAATGCATTAGATTTCGTTTAATTAATTTAACGAGTCGATACTCGCCGCGACTATTCGCATTCATTAGTAATACTCGATTCTCTCACCAGGGGAGACAACTGGAGTCTGCGTTCTGGTTCGCCGTGTTGTTGAACTGTAAGCACATCTACCTGTACGTGGCGCCCTGCTACTTTGTGTTCCTCTTCAGAGATTACTGCTTCGATAACAATATGAGAGGTTAGATGTATATCATCTACTATAGTTAACTGCCTGTGTGGCTCAGTGGCTAAGGCGTCAGACACACAAGCAGTAGGATACGGGTTCGAACCTCGTCCGGACCATTAATTAATTTTATAAAATTGGTCTTAAAATATTATTTAGAAGTGATCTTATATAATTGTGTATAAATAAATGATCGGCTCTCGTTAAAACCATGGATACCTTAACATGAGAGCGGCTTCGAAGGGACATTAGAGCCATATATATGGTTATAAGTAAAAACTTCATCTAAGTTCCTGGATGGGATGAAAGGACTCCACCAAATAAAAATAACAATAACAATAACAATACTATATACAGTATATAAGTAAATAAAGCCTAGGCTTTCACTGATCCTCCATAGATGTATGATATACATAGTATGTTGTATGTATATACACTGATTTCATTCATTCATTCGTATAGTGTACAGTATATAGAGAGTATAATATACAGAGTATGATGTACAGTGTATGATGTTAAGGTATACGGTATATCTTACGTAGCTATCTATTATCACATTTTAACATTATGGGCGACAACTATAGAAAAGTTTATTTTGAAGCCCTGTACAAGCGATACGAATATTTTATTTATATTTATTTTATATTATACGAAAAAAAATACATGAATAATACAAAACATATACACTAGCATAGATATACATGCGTTATTGCTCCTATACCGATCAAGCTCGACGTTTTCGATTAATCGCGATATTCGTACCCGTACAGGATTGTTCAGCTATAAAGACTTCAGTATAAATCGTTTCACTAAACTCGGTCTAGTAGTGGCTTCCGTGTTCTTCGTATCGTTGACGCCTTTCTGTCGATCTAAGGTCACTAATGAATTATGTTTCTTAAAACAACATTAAGCTGAGCCCATATATAGCCGAGTATACTTACAAATATTCGCTCACAAAAATTAACACCCGTTATCAATGAAAACCATTATTATTATACGCGAATATTCTAGAATACGCGTGAAGTGTGGCTTAGCTTTATGAGTTGAAAGTGAATTGTTCGCATTAGAAAATAAGGTCGGGAGTTCAGATCGGATGACTGTTAAATACCCGATGACGTTGTGTCAACCAGACACTTGTTAGGGTATTACTTAACACTTGTTAAGGTATTACTTAACACTTGTTAAGGTAGTACTTAACACTTGTTATGGTATTACTTAACACTTGTTAGGGTATTACTTAACACTTGTTAAGGTAGTACTTAACACTTGTTGAGGTATTACTTAATACTTGTTAAGGTATTACTTAACACTTGTTGAGGTATTACTTAACACTTGTTAGGGTAGTACTTAATACTTGTTAAGGTATTACTTAGCACTTGTTAAGGTAGTACTTAATACTTGTTAATGTATTACTTAGCACTTGTTAAGGTATTACTTAATACTTGTTAAGGTATTACTTAGCACTTGTTAAGGTATTACTTAATACTTGTTAAGGTAGTACTTAACACTTGTTAAGGTATTACTTAATACTTGTTAGGGTATTACTTAACACTTGTTGAGGTATTACTTAACACTTGTTAAGGTATTACTTAACACACGTTAAGATATTACTTAACACTTGTTAAGGTATTACTTAACACTTGTTAGGGTAGTACTTAACACTTGTTAGGGTATTACTTAATACTTGTTAAGGTATTACGTAATACTTGTTAAGGTATTACTTAACACTTGTTAAGGTATTACTTAACACTTGTTAAGGTAGTACTTAACACTTGTTGAGGTATTACTTAACACTTGTTAAGGTATTACTTAACACTTGTTAAAGTATTACTTAACACTGTTTCAGGTATTACTTAACACTTGTTAAGGTATTACTTAATACTTGTTAGGGTAGTACTTAACACTTGTTGAGGTATTACTTAACACTTGTTAAGGTATTACTTAACACTTGTTAAGGTATTACTTAATACTTGTTAGGGTATTACTTAACACTTGTTAAGGTATTACTTAACACTTGTTAGGGTATTACTTAACACTGTTTCAGGTATTACTTAATACTTGTTAGGGTATTACTTAACACTTGTTAAGGTATTACTTAACACTTGTTAGGGTATTACTTAATACTTGTTAAGGTATTACTTAACACTTGTTAAGGTATTACTTAACACTTGTTAAGGTATTACTTAACAATTATTGAGGTATTACTTAACACTTGTTAAGGTAGTACTTAATACTTGTTAAGGTATTACTTAACACTTGTTAAGGTATTACTTAATACTTGTTAAGGTATTACTTAACACTTGTTAAGGTATTACTTAACACTTGTTAAGGTATTACTTAACACTTGTTAGGGTATTACTTAATACTTGTTAAGGTATTACTTAACACTTGTTAAGGTATTACTTAACACTTGTTAGGGTATTACTTAATACTTGTTAAGGTATTACGTAATACTTGTTAAGGTATTACTTAACACTTGTTAAGGTATTACTTAACACTTGTTAGGGTAGTACTTAACACTTGTTAAGGTATTACTTAATACTTGTTAGGGTAGTACTTAACACTTGTTAAGGTATTACTTAACACTTGTTAAGGTATTACTTAACACTTGTTAAGGTATTACTTAACACTTGTTAGGGTAGTACTTAACACTTGTTAAGGTATTACTTAATACTTGTTAAGGTATTACTTAACAATTATTGAGGTATTACTTAACACTTGTTAAGGTAGTACTTAATACTTGTTAAGGTATTACTTAACACTTGTTAGGGTATTACTTAACACTTGTTAGGGTATTACTTAACACTTGTTAGGGTAGTACTTAACACTTGTTAAGGTATTACTTAACAATTGTTAAGGTAGTACTTAACACTGTTTCAGGTATTACTTAATACTTGTTAAGGTATTACTTAACACTTGTTAGGGTATTACTTAACACTTGTTAAGGTAGTACTTAACACTTGTTAAGGTATTACTTAACACTTGTTAAGGTATTACTTAATACTTGTTAAGGTATTACTTAACACTTGTTAGGGTATTACTTAACACTTGTTAAGGTATTACTTAATACTTGTTAAGGTATTACTTAACACTTGTTAGGGTATTACTTAACACTTGTTAAGGTAGTACTTAACACTTGTTAAGGTATTACTTAACACTTGTTAAGGTATTACTTAATACTTGTTAGGGTATTACTTAACACTTGTTAAGGTATTACTTAATACTTGTTAGGGTATTACTTAACACTTGTTAAGGTATTACTTAACACTTGTTAAGGTAGTACTTAACACTTGTTAGGGTATTACTTAACACTGTTTAAGGTATTACTTAACACTTGTTAGGGTATTACTTAACACTTGTTAAGGTATTACTTAACACTTGTTAAGGTAGTACTTAACACTTGTTGAGGTATTACTTAACACTTGTTAAGGTATTACTTAACACTTGTTAAAGTATTACTTAACACTGTTTCAGGTATTACTTAACACTTGTTAAGGTATTACTTAATACTTGTTAGGGTAGTACTTAACACTTGTTGAGGTATTACTTAACACTTGTTAAGGTATTACTTAACACTTGTTAAGGTATTACTTAATACTTGTTAGGGTATTACTTAACACTTGTTAAGGTATTACTTAACACTTGTTAGGGTATTACTTAACACTGTTTCAGGTATTACTTAATACTTGTTAGGGTATTACTTAACACTTGTTAAGGTATTACTTAACACTTGTTAGGGTATTACTTAACACTTGTTAAGGTATTACTTAACACTTGTTAAGGTATTACTTAATACTTGTTAGGGTAGTACCTAACACTTGTTAAGGTATTACTTAACACTTGTTAAGGTATTACTTAACACTTGTTAAGGTATTACTTAACACTTGTTAAGGTATTACTTAACACTTGTTAAGGTATTACTTAACACTTGTTAGGGTATTACTTAATACTTGTTAGGGTATTACTTAACACTTGTTAAGGTATTACTTAACACTTGTTAGGGTATTACTTAACACTTGTTAGGGTAGTACTTAACACTTGTTAATGTATTACTTAACACTTGTTAATGTATTACTTAAAACTTGTTAGGGTAGTACTTAACACTTGTTAGGGTATTACTTAACACTTGTTAAGTTATTACTTAACACTTGTTGAGGTATTACTTAACACTTGTTAAGGTATTACTTAACACTTGTTAAGGTATTACTTAACACTTGTTGAGGTATTACTTAACACTTGTTAAGGTATTACTTAACACTTGTTAAGGTATTACTTAACACTTGTTAAGGTATTACTTAACACTTGTTAGGGTATTACTTAACACTGTTTCAGGTATTACTTAACACTAGTTAAGGTATTACTTAATACTTGTTAGGGTATTACTTAACACTTGTTAAGGTATTACTTAACACTTGTTAGGGTATTACTTAACACTTGTTAAGGTATTACTTAACACTTGTTAAGGTATTACTTAACACTTGTTAAGGTATTACTTAACACTTGTTAAGGTATTACTTAACACTTGTTAAGGTATTACTTAACACTGTTTCAGGTATTACTTAATACTTGTTAAGGTATTACTTAACACTTGTTAGGGTATTACTTAACACTGTTTCAGGTATTACTTAACACTTGTTAAGGTAGTACATAACACTTGTTAAGGTATTACTTAACACTTGTTAAGGTATTACTTAACACTTGTTAAGGTATTACTTAACACTTGTTAAGGTATTACTTAACACTTGTTAGGGTATTACTTAACACTGTTTCAGGTATTACTTAACACTTGTTAGGGTATTACTTAACACTTGTTAAGGTATTACTTAACACTTGTTAAGGTATTACTTAATACTTGTTAGGGTAGTACCTAACACTTGTTAAGGTATTACTTAACACTTGTTAAGGTATTACTTAACACTTGTTAAGGTAGTACTTAACACTTGTTAGGGTATTACTTAACACTGTTTAAGGTATTACTTAACACTTGTTAGGGTATTACTTAACACTTGTTAAGGTATTACTTAACACTTGTTAAGGTAGTACTTAACACTTGTTGAGGTATTACTTAACACTTGTTAAGGTATTACTTAACACTTGTTAAAGTATTACTTAACACTGTTTCAGGTATTACTTAACACTTGTTAAGGTATTACTTAATACTTGTTAGGGTAGTACTTAACACTTGTTGAGGTATTACTTAACACTTCTTAAGGTATTACTTAACACTTGTTAAGGTATTACTTAACACTGTTTAAGGTATTACTTAACACTTGTTAAGTTATTACTTAACACTGTTTAAGGTATTACTTAACACTTGTTAAGGTATTACTTAACACTTGTTAAGGTATTACTTAACAATTGTTAAGGTAGTACTTAACACTGTTTCAGGTATTACTTAATACTTGTTAAGGTATTACTTAACACTTGTTAGGGTATTACTTAACACTTGTTAAGGTAGTACTTAACACTTGTTAAGGTATTACTTAACACGTGTTAAGGTATTACTTAACAATTGTTAAGGTAGTACTTAACACTGTTTCAGGTATTACTTAATACTTGTTAAGGTATTACTTAACACTTGTTAGGGTATTACTTAACACTTGTTAAGGTAGTACTTAACACTTGTTAGGGTATTACTTAACACTGTTTAAGGTATTACTTAACACTTGTTAGGGTATTACTTAACACTTGTTAAGGTATTACTTAACACTTGTTAAGGTAGTACTTAACACTTGTTGAGGTATTACTTAATACTTGTTAGGGTATTACTTAACACTTGTTAAGGTAGTACTTAACACTGTTTCAGGTATTACTTAATACTTGTTAAGGTATTACTTAACACTTGTTAGGTTATTACTTAACACTTGTTAAGGTAGTACTTAACACTTGTTAAGGTATTACTTAACACTTGTTAAGGTATTACTTAATACTTGTTAGGGTATTACTTAACACTTGTTAAGGTATTACTTAACACTTGTTAAGGTAGTACTTAACACTGTTTCAGGTATTACTTAATACTTGTTAAGGTATTACTTAACACTTGTTAAGGTATTACTTAACACTTGTTAAGGTATTACTTAACACTGTTTAAGGTATTACTTAACACTTGTTAAGGTATTACTTAACACTTGTTAAGGTATTACTTAACAATTGTTAAGGTAGTACTTAACACTGTTTCAGGTATTACTTAATACTTGTTAAGGTATTACTTAACACTTGTTAGGGTATTACTTAACACTTGTTAAGGTAGTACTTAACACTTGTTAAGGTATTACTTAACACTTGTTAAGGTATTACTTAATACTTGTTAGGGTATTACTTAACACTTGTTAAGGTAGTACTTAACACTGTTTCAGGTATTACTTAATACTTGTTAAGGTATTACTTAACACTTGTTAGGTTATCACTTAACACTTGTTAAGGTAGTACTTAACACTTGTTAAGGTATTACTTAACACTTGTTAAGGTATTACTTAATACTTGTTAGGGTATTACTTAACACTTGTTAAGGTATTACTTAATACTTGTTAGGGTATTACTTAACACTTGTTAAGGTATTACTTAACACTTGTTAAGGTAGTACTTAACACTTGTTAGGGTATTACTTAACACTGTTTAAGGTATTACTTAACACTTGTTAGGGTATTACTTACCACTTGTTAAGGTATTACTTAACACTTGTTAAGGTATTACTTAATACTTGTTAGGGTAGTACTTAACACTTGTTGAGGTATTACTTAACACTTGTTAAGGTATTACTTAACACTTGTTAGGGTATTACTTAACACTTGTTAAGGTATTACTTAACACTTGTTAAGGTAGTACTTAACACTTGTTGAGGTATTACTTAACACTTGTTAAGGTATTACTTAACACTTGTTAAAGTATTACTTAACACTGTTTCAGGTATTACTTAACACTTGTTAAGGTATTACTTAATACTTGTTAGGGTAGTACTTAACACTTGTTGAGGTATTACTTAACACTTCTTAAGGTATTACTTAACACTTGTTAAGGTATTACTTAACACTGTTTAAGGTATTACTTAACACTTGTTAAGGTATTACTTAACACTGTTTAAGGTATTACTTAACACTTGTTAAGGTATTACTTAACACTTGTTAAGGTATTACTTAACAATTGTTAAGGTAGTACTTAACACTGTTTCAGGTATTACTTAATACTTGTTAAGGTATTACTTAACACTTGTTAGGGTATTACTTAACACTTGTTAAGGTAGTACTTAACACTTGTTAAGGTATTACTTAACACGTGTTAAGGTATTACTTAACAATTGTTAAGGTAGTACTTAACACTGTTTCAGGTATTACTTAATACTTGTTAAGGTATTACTTAACACTTGTTAGGGTATTACTTAACACTTGTTAAGGTAGTACTTAACACTTGTTAGGGTATTACTTAACACTGTTTAAGGTATTACTTAACACTTGTTAGGGTATTACTTAACACTTGTTAAGGTATTACTTAACACTTGTTAAGGTAGTACTTAACACTTGTTGAGGTATTACTTAATACTTGTTAGGGTATTACTTAACACTTGTTAAGGTAGTACTTAACACTGTTTCAGGTATTACTTAATACTTGTTAAGGTATTACTTAACACTTGTTAGGTTATTACTTAACACTTGTTAAGGTAGTACTTAACACTTGTTAAGGTATTACTTAACACTTGTTAAGGTATTACTTAATACTTGTTAGGGTATTACTTAACACTTGTTAAGGTATTACTTAACACTTGTTAAGGTAGTACTTAACACTGTTTCAGGTATTACTTAATACTTGTTAAGGTATTACTTAACACTTGTTAAGGTATTACTTAACACTTGTTAAGGTATTACTTAACACTGTTTAAGGTATTACTTAACACTTGTTAAGGTATTACTTAACACTTGTTAAGGTATTACTTAACAATTGTTAAGGTAGTACTTAACACTGTTTCAGGTATTACTTAATACTTGTTAAGGTATTACTTAACACTTGTTAGGGTATTACTTAACACTTGTTAAGGTAGTACTTAACACTTGTTAAGGTATTACTTAACACTTGTTAAGGTATTACTTAATACTTGTTAGGGTATTACTTAACACTTGTTAAGGTAGTACTTAACACTGTTTCAGGTATTACTTAATACTTGTTAAGGTATTACTTAACACTTGTTAGGTTATCACTTAACACTTGTTAAGGTAGTACTTAACACTTGTTAAGGTATTACTTAACACTTGTTAAGGTATTACTTAATACTTGTTAGGGTATTACTTAACACTTGTTAAGGTATTACTTAATACTTGTTAGGGTATTACTTAACACTTGTTAAGGTATTACTTAACACTTGTTAAGGTAGTACTTAACACTTGTTAGGGTATTACTTAACACTGTTTAAGGTATTACTTAACACTTGTTAGGGTATTACTTACCACTTGTTAAGGTATTACTTAACACTTGTTAAGGTATTACTTAATACTTGTTAGGGTAGTACTTAACACTTGTTGAGGTATTACTTAACACTTGTTAAGGTATTACTTAACACTTGTTAAGGTATTACTTAATACTTGTTAGGGTATTACTTAACACTTGTTAAGGTATTACTTAACACTTGTTAGGGTATTACTTAACACTGTTTCAGGTATTACTTAATACTTGTTAGGGTATTACTTAACACTTGTTAAGGTATTACTTAACACTTGTTAGGGTATTACTTAACACTTGTTAAGGTATTACTTAACACTTGTTAAGGTATTACTTAATACTTGTTAGGGTAGTACCTAACACTTGTTAAGGTATTACTTAACACTTGTTAAGGTATTACTTAACACTTGTTAAGGTATTACTTAACACTTGTTAAGGTATTACTTAACACTTGTTAAGGTATTACTTAACACTTGTTAGGGTATTACTTAATACTTGTTAGGGTATTACTTAACACTTGTTAAGGTATTACTTAACACTTGTTAGGGTATTACTTAACACTGTTTCAGGTATTACTTAATACTTGTTAGGGTATTACTTAACACTTGTTAAGGTATTACTTAACACTTGTTAGGGTATTACTTAACACTGTTTAAGGTATTACTTAACACTTGTTAGGGTATTACTTAACACTTGTTAAGGTATTACTTAACACTTGTTAAGGTATTACCTAACAATTGTTAGGGTATTACTTAATACTTGTTAAGGTATTACTTAACACTTGTTAAGGTATTACTTAACACTTGTTAAGGTATTACTTAATACTTGTTAGGGTATTACTTAACACTTGTTAAGGTATTACTTAACACTGTTTCAGGTATTACTTAACACTTGTTAAGGTATTACTTAATACTTGTTAGGGTATTACTTAACACTTGTTAAGGTAATACTTAACACTTGTTAAGGTAGTACTTAACACTTGTTGAGGTATTACTTAACACTTGTTAAGGTATTACTTAACACTTGTTAAGGTATTACTTAATACTTGTTAGGGTATTACTTAACACTTGTTAAGGTAGTACTTAACACTTGTTGAGGTATTACTTAACACTTGTTAAGGTATTACTTAACACTTGTTAAGGTATTACTTAATACTTGTTAAGGTATTACTTAACACTTGTTAAGGTATTACTTAATACTTGTTAGGGTATTACTTAACACTTGTTAGGGTATTACTTAACACTTGTTAGGGTATTACTTAACACTTGTTAAGGTATTACTTAACACTTGTTAAGGTATTACTTAATACTTGTTAAGGTAGTACTTAACACTTGTTAAGGTATTACTTAATACTTGTTAAGGTATTACTTAACACTTGTTAAGGTAGTACTTAACACTTGTTGAGGTATTACTTAACACTTGTTAAGGTATTACTTAACACTTGTTAAGGTATTACTTAACACTTGTTAAGGTATTGCTTAACACTTGTTAATGTATTACTTAACACTGTTTAAGGTATTACTTAACACTTGTTAGGGTATTACTTAATACTTGTTAAGGTATTACTTAACACTTGTTAAGGTATTACTTAACACTTGTTAGGGTATTACTTAATACTTGTTAGGGTATTACTTAACACTTGTTAGGGTATTACTTAACACTTGTTAAGGTATTACTTAACACTTGTTAAGGTATTACTTAACACTTGTTAAGGTATTACTTAACACTTGTTAAGGTATTACTTAACACTTGTTAAGGTATTACTTAACACTTGTTAAGGTATTACTTAATATTTATTAGGGTATTACTTAACACTTGTTAAGGTATTACTTAACACTGTTTCAGGTATTACTTAACACTTGTTAAGGTATTACTTAACACTTGTTGAGGTATTACTTAACACTTGTTAAGGTATTACTTAACACTTGTTAAGGTATTACTTAATACTTGTTAGGGTATTACTTAACACTTGTTAGGGTATTACTTAACACTTGTTAAGGTATTACTTAACACTTGTTAAGGTAGTACTTAACACTTGTTGAGGTATTACTTAACACTTGTTAAGGTATTACTTAACACTTGTTAAAGTATTACTTAACACTGTTTCAGGTATTACTTAACACTTGTTAAGGTATTACTTAATACTTGTTAGGGTAGTACTTAACACTTGTTGAGGTATTACTTAACACTTGTTAAGGTATTACTTAACACTTGTTAAGGTATTACTTAATACTTGTTAGGGTATTACTTAACACTTGTTAAGGTATTACTTAACACTTGTTAGGGTATTACTTAACACTGTTTCAGGTATTACTTAATACTTGTTAGGGTATTACTTAACACTTGTTAAGGTATTACTTAACACTTGTTAGGGTATTACTTAACACTGTTTAAGGTATTACTTAACACTTGTTAGGGTATTACTTAACACTTGTTAAGGTATTACTTAACACTTGTTAAGGTATTACTTAACACTTGTTAGGGTATTACTTAATACTTGTTAAGGTATTACTTAACACTTGTTAAGGTATTACTTAACACTTGTTAAGGTATTACTTAATACTTGTTAGGGTATTACTTAACACTTGTTAAGGTATTACTTAACACTGTTTCAGGTATTACTTAACACTTGTTAAGGTATTACTTAATACTTGTTAGGGTATTACTTAACACTTGTTAAGGTAATACTTAACACTTGTTAAGGTAGTACTTAACACTTGTTGAGGTATTACTTAACACTTGTTAAGGTATTACTTAACACTTGTTAAGGTATTACTTAATACTTGTTAGGGTATTACTTAACACTTGTTAAGGTAGTACTTAACACTTGTTGAGGTATTACTTAACACTTGTTAAGGTATTACTTAACACTTGTTAAGGTATTACTTAATACTTGTTAAGGTATTACTTAACACTTGTTAAGGTATCACTTAATACTTGTTAGGGTATTACTTAACACTTGTTAGGGTATTACTTAACACTTGTTAAGGTATTACTTAACACTTGTTAAGGTATTACTTAATACTTGTTAGGGTAGTACTTAACACTTGTTAAGGTATTACTTAATACTTGTTAAGGTATTACATAACACTTGTTAAGGTAGTACTTAACACTTGTTGAGGTATTACTTAACACTTGTTAAGGTATTACTTAACACTTGTTAAGGTATTACTTAACACTTGTTAAGGTATTACTTAACACTTGTTAAGGTATTACTTAACACTGTTTAAGGTATTACTTAACACTTGTTAGGGTATTACTTAATACTTGTTAAGGTATTACTTAACACTTGTTAAGGTATTACTTAACACTTGTTAGGGTATTACTTAATACTTGTTAGGGTATTACTTAACACTTGGTAGGGTATTACTTAACACTTGTTAAGGTATTACTTAACACTTGTTAATGTATTACTTAACACTTGTTAAGGTATTACTTAACACTTGTTAAGGTATTACTTAACACTTGTTAAGGTATTACTTAACACTTGTTAAGGTATTACTTAATACTTATTAGGGTATTACTTAACACTTGTTAAGGTATTACTTAACACTGTTTCAGGTATTACTTAACACTTGTTAAGGTATTACTTAACACTTGTTGAGGTATTACTTAACACTTGTTAAGGTATTACTTAACACTTGTTAAGGTATTACTTAATACTTGTTAGGGTATTACTTAACACTTGTTAGGGTATTACTTAACACTTGTTAAGGTATTACTTAACACTTGTTAAGGTATTACTTAATACTTGTTAGGGTAGTACTTAACACTTGTTAAGGTATTACTTAACACTTGTTAAGGTATTACTTAATACTTGTTAGGGTATTACTTAACACTTGTTAGGGTATTACTTAACACTTGTTAAGGTATTACTTAACACTTGTTAAGGTATTACTTAATACTTGTTAGGGTAGTACTTAACAATTGTTAAGGTATTACTTAATACTTGTTAAGGTATTACATAACACTTGTTAAGGTAGTACTTAACACTTGTTGAGGTATTACTTAACACTTGTTAAGGTATTACTTAACACTTGTTAAGGTATTACTTAACACTTGTTAAGGTATTACTTAACACTTGTTAAGGTATTACTTAACACTGTTTAAGGTATTACTTAACACTTGTTAGGGTATTACTTAATACTTGTTAAGGTATTACTTAACACTTGTTAAGGTATTACTTAACACTTGTTAGGGTATTACTTAATACTTGTTAGGGTATTACTTAACACTTGTTAGGGTATTACTTAACACTTGTTAAGGTATTACTTAACACTTGTTAATGTATTACTTAACACTTGTTAAGGTATTACTTAACACTTGTTAAGGTATTACTTAACACTTGTTAAGGTATTACTTAACACTTGTTAAGGTATTACTTAATACTTATTAGGGTATTACTTAACACTTGTTAAGGTATTACTTAACACTGTTTCAGGTATTACTTAACACTTGTTAAGGTATTACTTAACACTTGTTGAGGTATTACTTAACACTTGTTAAGGTATTACTTAACACTTGTTAAGGTATTACTTAATACTTGTTAGGGTATTACTTAACACTTGTTAGGGTATTACTTAACACTTGTTAAGGTATTACTTAACACTTGTTAAGGTATTACTTAATACTTGTTAGGGTAGTACTTAACACTTGTTAAGGTATTACTTAACACTTGTTAAGGTATTACTTAACACTTGTTAGGGTATTACTTAATACTTGTTAAGGTATTACTTAACACTTGTTAAGGTAGTACTTAACACTGTTTCAGGTATTACTTAATACTTGTTAAGGTATTACTTAACACTTGTTAGGGTATTACTTAACACTTGTTAAGGTAGTACTTAACACTTGTTAAGGTATTACTTAACACTTGTTAAGGTATTACTTAACACTTGTTAAGGTATTACTTAATACTTGTTAGGGTATTACTTAACACTTGTTAAGGTAGTACTTAACACTGTTTCAGGTATTACTTAATACTTGTTAAGGTATTACTTAACACTTGTTAGGGTATTACTTAACACTTGTTAAGGTAGTACTTAACATTTGTTAAGGTATTACTTAACACTTGTTAAGGTATTACTTAATACTTGTTAGGGTATTACTTAACACTTGTTAAGGTATTACTTAATACTTGTTAGGGTAGTACTTAACACTTGTTAAGGTATTACTTAATACTTGTTAAGGTATTACTTAACAATTATTGAGGTATTACTTAACACTTGTTAAGGTAGTACTTAATACTTGTTAAGGTATTACTTAACACTTGTTAAGGTATTACTTAACACTTGTTAAGGTATTACTTAATACTTGTTAGGGTATTACTTAACACTTGTTAAGGTATTACTTAACACTGTTTCAGGTATTACTTAACACTTGTTAAGGTATTACTTAATACTTGTTAGGGTATTACTTAACACTTGTTAAGGTAATACTTAACACTTGTTAAGGTAGTACTTAACACTTGTTGAGGTATTACTTAACACTTGTTAAGGTATTACTTAACACTTGTTAAGGTATTACTTAATACTTGTTAGGGTATTACTTAACACTTGTTAAGGTAGTACTTAACACTTGTTGAGGTATTACTTAACACTTGTTAAGGTATTACTTAACACTTGTTAAGGTATTACTTAATACTTGTTAAGGTATTACTTAACACTTGTTAAGGTATTACTTAATACTTGTTAGGGTATTACTTAACACTTGTTAGGGTATTACTTAACACTTGTTAAGGTATTACTTAACACTTGTTAAGGTATTACTTAATACTTGTTAAGGTAGTACTTAACACTTGTTAAGGTATTACTTAATACTTGTTAAGGTATTACTTAACACTTGTTAAGGTAGTACTTAACACTTGTTGAGGTATTACTTAACACTTGTTAAGGTATTACTTAACACTTGTTAAGGTATTACTTAACACTTGTTAAGGTATTGCTTAACACTTGTTAATGTATTACTTAACACTGTTTAAGGTATTACTTAACACTTGTTAGGGTATTACTTAATACTTGTTAAGGTATTACTTAACACTTGTTAAGGTATTACTTAACACTTGTTAGGGTATTACTTAATACTTGTTAGGGTATTACTTAACACTTGTTAGGGTATTACTTAACACTTGTTAAGGTATTACTTAACACTTGTTAAGGTATTACTTAACACTTGTTAAGGTATTACTTAACACTTGTTAAGGTATTACTTAACACTTGTTAAGGTATTACTTAACACTTGTTAAGGTATTACTTAATATTTATTAGGGTATTACTTAACACTTGTTAAGGTATTACTTAACACTGTTTCAGGTATTACTTAACACTTGTTAAGGTATTACTTAACACTTGTTGAGGTATTACTTAACACTTGTTAAGGTATTACTTAACACTTGTTAAGGTATTACTTAATACTTGTTAGGGTATTACTTAACACTTGTTAGGGTATTACTTAACACTTGTTAAGGTATTACTTAACACTTGTTAAGGTAGTACTTAACACTTGTTGAGGTATTACTTAACACTTGTTAAGGTATTACTTAACACTTGTTAAAGTATTACTTAACACTGTTTCAGGTATTACTTAACACTTGTTAAGGTATTACTTAATACTTGTTAGGGTAGTACTTAACACTTGTTGAGGTATTACTTAACACTTGTTAAGGTATTACTTAACACTTGTTAAGGTATTACTTAATACTTGTTAGGGTATTACTTAACACTTGTTAAGGTATTACTTAACACTTGTTAGGGTATTACTTAACACTGTTTCAGGTATTACTTAATACTTGTTAGGGTATTACTTAACACTTGTTAAGGTATTACTTAACACTTGTTAGGGTATTACTTAACACTTGTTAAGGTATTACTTAACACTTGTTAAGGTATTACTTAATACTTGTTAGGGTAGTACCTAACACTTGTTAAGGTATTACTTAACACTTGTTAAGGTATTACTTAACACTTGTTAAGGTATTACTTAACACTTGTTAAGGTATTACTTAACACTTGTTAAGGTATTACTTAACACTTGTTAGGGTATTACTTAATACTTGTTAGGGTATTACTTAACACTTGTTAAGGTATTACTTAACACTTGTTAGGGTATTACTTAACACTGTTTCAGGTATTACTTAATACTTGTTAGGGTATTACTTAACACTTGTTAAGGTATTACTTAACACTTGTTAGGGTATTACTTAACACTGTTTAAGGTATTACTTAACACTTGTTAGGGTATTACTTAACACTTGTTAAGGTATTACTTAACACTTGTTAAGGTATTACTTAACACTTGTTAGGGTATTACTTAATACTTGTTAGGGTATTACTTAACACTTGTTAAGGTATTACTTAACACTTGTTAAGGTATTACTTAATACTTGTTAGGGTATTACTTAACACTTGTTAAGGTATTACTTAACACTGTTTCAGGTATTACTTAACACTTGTTAAGGTATTACTTAATACTTGTTAGGGTATTACTTAACACTTGTTAAGGTAATACTTAACACTTGTTAAGGTAGTACTTAACACTTGTTGAGGTATTACTTAACACTTGTTAAGGTATTACTTAACACTTGTTAAGGTATTACTTAATACTTGTTAGGGTATTACTTAACACTTGTTAAGGTAGTACTTAACACTTGTTGAGGTATTACTTAACACTTGTTAAGGTATTACTTAACACTTGTTAAGGTATTACTTAATACTTGTTAAGGTATTACTTAACACTTGTTAAGGTATTACTTAATACTTGTTAGGGTATTACTTAACACTTGTTAGGGTATTACTTAACACTTGTTAAGGTATTACTTAACACTTGTTAAGGTATTACTTAATACTTGTTAGGGTAGTACTTAACACTTGTTAAGGTATTACTTAATACTTGTTAAGGTATTACATAACACTTGTTAAGGTAGTACTTAACACTTGTTGAGGTATTACTTAACACTTGTTAAGGTATTACTTAACACTTGTTAAGGTATTACTTAACACTTGTTAAGGTATTACTTAACACTTGTTAAGGTATTACTTAACACTGTTTAAGGTATTACTTAACACTTGTTAGGGTATTACTTAATACTTGTTAAGGTATTACTTAACACTTGTTAAGGTATTACTTAACACTTGTTAGGGTATTACTTAATACTTGTTAGGGTATTACTTAACACTTGTTAGGGTATTACTTAACACTTGTTAAGGTATTACTTAACACTTGTTAATGTATTACTTAACACTTGTTAAGGTATTACTTAACACTTGTTAAGGTATTACTTAACACTTGTTAAGGTATTACTTAACACTTGTTAAGGTATTACTTAATACTTATTAGGGTATTACTTAACACTTGTTAAGGTATTACTTAACACTGTTTCAGGTATTACTTAACACTTGTTAAGGTATTACTTAACACTTGTTGAGGTATTACTTAACACTTGTTAAGGTATTACTTAACACTTGTTAAGGTATTACTTAATACTTGTTAGGGTATTACTTAACACTTGTTAGGGTATTACTTAACACTTGTTAAGGTATTACTTAACACTTGTTAAGGTATTACTTAATACTTGTTAGGGTAGTACTTAACACTTGTTAAGGTATTACTTAACACTTGTTAAGGTATTACTTAATACTTGTTAGGGTATTACTTAACACTTGTTAGGGTATTACTTAACACTTGTTAAGGTATTACTTAATACTTGTTAGGGTAGTACTTAACAATTGTTAAGGTATTACTTAATACTTGTTAAGGTATTACATAACACTTGTTAAGGTAGTACTTAACACTTGTTGAGGTATTACTTAACACTTGTTAAGGTATTACTTAACACTTGTTAAGGTATTACTTAACACTTGTTAAGGTATTACTTAACACTTGTTAAGGTATTACTTAACACTGTTTAAGGTATTACTTAACACTTGTTAGGGTATTACTTAATACTTGTTAGGGTAGTACTTAACACTTGTTAAGGTATTACTTAACACTTGTTAAGGTATTACTTAACACTTGTTAGGGTATTACTTAATACTTGTTAAGGTATTACTTAACACTTGTTAAGGTAGTACTTAACACTGTTTCAGGTATTACTTAATACTTGTTAAGGTATTACTTAACACTTGTTAGGGTATTACTTAACACTTGTTAAGGTAGTACTTAACACTTGTTAAGGTATTACTTAACACTTGTTAAGGTATTACTTAACACTTGTTAAGGTATTACTTAATACTTGTTAGGGTATTACTTAACACTTGTTAAGGTAGTACTTAACACTGTTTCAGGTATTACTTAATACTTGTTAAGGTATTACTTAACACTTGTTAGGGTATTACTTAACACTTGTTAAGGTAGTACTTAACACTTGTTAAGGTATTACTTAACACTTGTTAAGGTATTACTTAATACTTGTTAGGGTATTACTTAACACTTGTTAAGGTATTACTTAATACTTGTTAGGGTAGTACTTAACACTTGTTAAGGTATTACTTAATACTTGTTAAGGTATTACTTAACAATTATTGAGGTATTACTTAACACTTGTTAAGGTAGTACTTAATACTTGTTAAGGTATTACTTAACACTTGTTAGGGTATTACTTAATACTTGTTAGGGTATTACTTAACACTTGTTAGGGTAGTACTTAACACTTGTTAAGGTAGTACTTAACACTTGTTAAGGTATTACTTAACACTTTTTAGGGTATTACTTAACACTGTTAGGGTATTACTTAACACTTGTTAGGGTAGTACTTAATACTTGTTAAGGTAGTACTTAACGCTTGTTAAGGTATTACTTAACACTTGTTAAGGTATTACTTAACACTTGTTAAGGTATTACTTAATACTTGTTAAGGTATTACTTAACAATTATTGAGGTATTACTTAACACTTGTTAAGGTATTACATAACAATTGTTAGGGTAGTACTTAACACTTGTTAAGGTATTACTTAGCACTTGTTAAGGTATTACTTAACACTTGTTAAGGTATTACTTAACACTTGTTAAGGTAGTACTTAATACTTGTTAGGGTATTACTTAACACTTGTTAAGGTATTACTTAACACTTGTTAGGGTAGTACTTAACACTTGTTAAGGTATTACTTAACACTTGTTGAGGTATTACTTAATACTTGTTAAGGTATTACTTAACACTTGTTAAGGTATTACTTAACACTTGTTAAGGTATTACTTAACACTTGTTAGGGTAGTACTTAACACTTGTTAAGGTATTACTTAACACTTGTTGAGGTATTACTTAATACTTGTTAATGTATTACTTAACACTTGTTAAGGTATTACTTAATACTTGTTAAGGTATTACTTAACACTTGTTAGGGTAGTACTTAACACTTGTTAAGGTATTACTTAACACTTGTTGAGGTATTACTTATTACTTGTTAAGGTATTACTTAACACTTGTTAGGGTAGTACTTAACACTTGTTAAGGTATTACTTAACACTTGTTAAGGTATTACTTAACAATTGTTAAGGTAGTACTTAACACTGTTTCAGGTATTACTTAACACTTGTTAAGGTATTACTTAACACTTGTTAAGGTATTACTTAATACTTGTTAGGGTATTACTTAACACTTGTTAAGGTAGTACTTAACACTGTTTCAGGTATTACTTAATACTTGTTAAGGTATTACTTAACACTTGTTAGGTTATTACTTAACACTTGTTAAGTTAGTACTTAACACTTGTTAAGGTATTACTTAACACTTGTTAAGGTATTACTTAATACTTGTTAGGGTATTACTTAACACTTGTTAAGGTATTACTTAATACTTGTTAGGGTATTACTTAACACTTGTTAAGGTATTACTTAACACTTGTTAAGGTAGTACTTAACACTTGTTAAGGTATTACTTAACACTTGTTAAGGTATTACTTAACACTTGTTAAGGTATTACTTAACACTTGTTAAGGTATTACTTAACACTGTTTCAGGTATTACTTAATACTTGTTAAGGTATTACTTAACACTTGTTAGGGTATTACTTAACACTGTTTCAGGTATTACTTAACACTTGTTAAGGTAGTACATAACACTTGTTAAGGTATTACTTAACACTTGTTAAGGTATTACTTAACACTTGTTAAGGTATTACTTAACACTTGTTAAGGTATTACTTAACACTTGTTAGGGTATTACTTAACACTGTTTCAGGTATTACTTAACACTTGTTATGGTATTACTTAATACTTGTTAGGGTATTACTTAACACTTGTTAAGGTATTACTTAACACTTGTTAGGGTATTACTTAACACTGTTTCAGGTATTACTTAATACTTGTTAGGGTATTACTTAACACTTGTTAAGGTATTACTTAATACTTGTCAGGGTATTACTTAACACTTGTTAAGGTATTACTTAACACTTGTTAAGGTATTACTTAACACTGTTTCAGGTATTACTTAACACTTGTTAGGGTATTACTTAACACTTGTTAAGGTATTACTTAATACTTGTTAGGGTATTACTTAACACTTGTTAAGGTATTACTTAACACTTGTTAGGGTAGTACTTAACACTTGTTAAGGTATTACTTAACACTTGTTAAGGTATTACTTAACACTGTTTCAGGTATTACTTAATACTTGTTAAGGTATTACTTAACACTTGTTAGGGTATTACTTAACACTTGTTAAGGTATTACTTAACACTTGTCAGGGTATTACTTAACACTTGTTAAGGTATTACTTAACACTGTTTCAGGTATTACTTAATACTTGTTAAGGTATTACTTAACACTTGTTAGGGTATTACTTAACACTTGTTAAGGTATTACTTAACACTTGTTAAGGTAGTACTTAACACTGTTTCAGGTATTACTTAATACTTGTTAAGGTATTACTTAACACTTGTTAAGGTATTACTTAACACTTGTTAAGGTATTACTTAACACTTGTTAAGGTATTACTTAACACTGTTTAAGGTATTACTTAACACTTGTTAAGCTATTACTTAACACTGTTTAAGGTATTACTTAACACTTGTTAAGGTATTACTTAACACTTGTTAAGGTATTACTTAACACTTGTTAAGGTAGTACTTAACACTGTTTCAGGTATTACTTAATACTTGTTAAGGTATTACTTAACACTTGTTAGGGTATTACTTAACACTTGTTAAGGTAGTACTTAACACTTGTTAAGGTATTACTTAACACTTGTTAAGGTATTACTTAATACTTGTTAGGGTATTACTTAACACTTGTTAAGGTAGTACTTAACACTGTTTCAGGTATTACTTAATACTTGTTAAGGTATTACTTAACACTTGTTAGGGTATTACTTAACACTTGTTAAGGTAGTACTTAACACTTGTTAAGGTATTACTTAACACTTGTTAAGGTATTACTTAATACTTGTTAGGGTATTACTTAACACTTGTTAAGGTATTACTTAATACTTGTTAGGGTATTACTTAACACTTGTTAAGGTATTACTTAACACTTGTTAAGGTAGTACTTAACACTTGTTAGGGTATTACTTAACACTGTTTAAGGTATTACTTAACACTTGTTAGGGTATTACTTAACACTTGTTAAGGTATTACTTAACACTTGTTAAGGTAGTACTTAACACTTGTTGAGGTATTACTTAACACTTGTTAAGGTATTACTTAACACTTGTTAAAGTATTACTTAACACTGTTTCAGGTATTACTTAACACTTGTTAAGGTATTACTTAATACTTGTTAGGGTAGTACTTAACACTTGTTGAGGTATTACTTAACACTTGTTAGGGTATTACTTATCACTTGTTAAGGTATTACTTAACACTTGTTAGGGTATTACTTAACACTGTTTCAGGTATTACTTAATACTTGTTAGGGTATTACTTAACACTTGTTAAGGTATTACTTAACACTTGTTAGGGTATTACTTAACACTTGTTAAGGTATTACTTAACACTTGTTAAGGTATTACTTAATACTTGTTAGGGTAGTACCTAACACTTGTTAAGGTATTACTTAACACTTGTTAAGGTATTACTTAACACTTGTTAAGGTATTACTTAACACTTGTCAAGGTATTACTTAACACTTGTTAAGGTATTACTTAACACTTGTTAGGGCATTACTTAATACTTGTTAGGGTATTACTTAACACTTGTTAAGGTATTACTTAACACTTGTTAGGGTATTACTTAACACTGTTTAAGGTATTACTTAACACTTGTTAGGGTATTACTTAACACTTGTTAAGGTATTACTTAACACTTGTTAAGGTATTACTTAACACTTGTTAGGGTATTACTTAATACTTGTTAAGGTATTACTTAATACTTGTTAAGGTATTACTTAACACTTGTTAAGGTATTACTTAATACTTGTTAGGGTATTACTTAACACTTGTTAAGGTATTACTTAACACTGTTTCAGGTATTACTTAACACTTGTTAAGGTATTACTTAATACTTGTTAGGGTATTACTTAACACTTGTTAAGGTAATACTTAACACTTGTTAAGGTAGTACTTAACACTTGTTGAGGTATTACTTAACACTTGTTAAGGTATTACTTAACACTTGTTAAGGTATTACTTAATACTTGTTAGGGTATTACTTAACACTTGTTAAGGTAGTACTTAACACTTGTTGAGGTATTACTTAACACTTGTTAAGGTATTACTTAACACTTGTTAAGGTATTACTTAATACTTGTTAAGGTATTACTTAACACTTGTTAAGGTATTACTTAATACTTGTTAGGGTATTACTTAACACTTGTTAGGGTATTACTTAACACTTGTTAAGGTATTACTTAACACTTGTTAAGGTATTACTTAATACTTGTTAGGGTAGTACTTAACACTTGTTAAGGTATTACTTAATACTTGTTAAGGTATTACTTAACACTTGTTAAGGTAGTACTTAACACTTGTTGAGGTATTACTTAACACTTGTTAAGGTATTACTTAACACTTGTTAAGGTATTACTTAACACTTGTTAAGGTATTACTTAACACTTGTTAAGGTATTACTTAACACTGTTTAAGGTATTACTTAACACTTGTTAGGGTATTACTTAATACTTGTTAAGGTATTACTTAACACTTGTTAAGGTATTACTTAACACTTGTTAGGGTATTACTTAATACTTGTTAGGGTATTACTTAACACTTGTTAGGGTATTACTTAACACTTGTTAAGGTATTACTTAACACTTGTTAAGGTATTACTTAACACTTGTTAAGGTATTACTTAACACTTGTTAAGGTATTACTTAACACTTGTTAAGGTATTACTTAACACTTGTTAAGGTATTACTTAACACTTGTTAAGGTATTACTTAATACTTATTAGGGTATTACTTAACACTTGTTAAGGTATTACTTAACACTGTTTCAGGTATTACTTAACACTTGTTAAGGTATTACTTAACACTTGTTGAGGTATTACTTAACACTTGTTAAGGTATTACTTAACACTTGTTAAGGTATTACTTAATACTTGTTAGGGTATTACTTAACACTTGTTAGGGTATTACTTAACACTTGTTAAGGTATTACTTAACACTTGTTAAGGTATTACTTAATACTTGTTAGGGTAGTACTTAACACTTGTTAAGGTATTACTTAACACTTGTTAAGGTATTACTTAACACTTGTTAGGGTATTACTTAATACTTGTTAAGGTATTACTTAACACTTGTTAAGGTAATACTTAACACTTGTTAGGGTAGTACTTAACACTTGTTAAGGTATTACTTAACACTTGTTAAGGTATTACTTAATACTTGTTAAGGTATTACTTAATACTTGTTAGGGTATTACTTAACACTTGTTAAGGTATTACTTAACACTTGTTAGGGTATTACTTAACACTGTTTCAGGTATTACTTAACACTTGTTAGGGTATTACTTAACACTTGTTAAGGTATTACTTAATACTTGTTAGGGTATTACTTAACACTTGTTAAGGTATTACTTAACACTTGTTAGGGTAGTACTTAACACTTGTTAAGTTATTACTTAACACTTGTTAAGGTATTACTTAACACTGTTTCAGGTATTACTTAATACTTGTTAAGGTATTACTTAACACTTGTTAGGGTATTACTTAACACTTGTTAAGGTATTACTTAACACTTGTTAAGGTATTACTTAATACTTGTTAGGGTAGTACTTAACACTTGTTAAGGTATTACTTAATACTTGTTAAGGTATTACTTAACACTTGTTAAGGTAGTACTTAACACTTGTTGAGGTATTACTTAACACTTGTTAAGGTATTACTTAACACTTGTTAAGGTATTACTTAACACTTGTTAAGGTATTACTTAACACTGTTTAAGGTATTACTTAACACTTGTTAGGGTATTACTTAATACTTGTTAAGGTATTACTTAACACTTGTTAAGGTATTACTTAACACTTGTTAGGGTATTACTTAATACTTGTTAGGGTATTACTTAACACTTGTTAGGGTATTACTTAATACTTGTTAAGGTATTACGTAATACTTGTTAAGGTATTACTTAACACTTGTTAAGGTATTACTTAACACTTGTTAAGGTATTACTTAACACTTGTTAAGGTATTACTTAACACTTGTTAAGGTATTACTTAACACTTGTTAAGGTATTACTTAATACTTATTAGGGTATTACTTAACACTTGTTAAGGTATTACTTAACACTGTTTCAGGTATTACTTAACACTTGTTAAGGTATTACTTAACACTTGTTGAGGTATTACTTAACACTTGTTAAGGTATTACTTAACACTTGTTAAGGTATTACTTAATACTTGTTAGGGTATTACTTAACACTTGTTAGGGTATTACTTAACACTTGTTAAGGTATTACTTAACACTTGTTAAGGTATTACTTAATACTTGTTAGGGTAGTACTTAACACTTGTTAAGGTATTACTTAACACTTGTTAAGGTATTACTTAACACTTGTTAAGGTAATACTTAACACTTGTTAGGGTAGTACTTAACACTTGTTAAGGTATTACTTAACACTTGTTAAGGTATTACTTAATACTTGTTAAGGTATTACTTAATACTTGTTAGGGTATTACTTAACACTTGTTAAGGTATTACTTAACACTTGTTAGGGTATTACTTAACACTGTTTCAGGTATTACTTAACACTTGTTAGGGTATTACTTAACACTTGTTAAGGTATTACTTAATACTTGTTAAGGTAGTACTTAACACTTGTTAAGGTATTACTTAACACTTGTTAATGTATTGCTTAATACTTGTTAGGGTATTACTTAACACTTGTTAAGGTAGTACTTAACACTGTTTCAGGTATTACTTAATACTTGTTAAGGTATTACTTAACACTTGTTAGGGTATTACTTAACACTTGTTAAGGTAGTACTTAACACTTGTTAAGGTATTACTTAACACTTGTTAAGGTATTACTTAATACTTGTTAGGGTATTACTTAACACTTGTTAAGGTATTACTTAATACTTGTTAGGGTATTACTTAACACTTGTTAAGGTATTACTTAACACTTGTTAAGGTAGTACTTAACACTTGTTAGGGTATTACTTAACACTGTTTAAGGTATTACTTAACACTTGTTAGGGTATTACTTAACACTTGTTAAGGTATTACTTAACACTTGTTAAGGTAGTACTTAACACTTATTGAGGTATTACTTAACACTTGTTAAGGTATTACTTAACACTTGTTAAGGTATTACTTAATACTTATTAGGGTATTACTTAACACTTGTTAAGGTATTACTTAACACTGTTTCAGGTATTACTTAACACTTGTTAAGGTATTACTTAACACTTGTTGAGGTATTACTTAACACTTGTTAAGGTATTACTTAACACTTGTTAAGGTATTACTTAATACTTGTTAGGGTATTACTTAACACTTGTTAGGGTATTACTTAACACTTGTTAAGGTATTACTTAACACTTGTTAAGGTATTACTTAATACTTGTTAGGGTAGTACTTAACACTTGTTAAGGTATTACTTAACACTTGTTAAGGTATTACTTAACACTTGTTAGGGTATTACTTAATACTTGTTAGGGTAGTACTTAACACTTGTTGAGGTATTACTTAACACTTGTTAAGGTATTACTTAACACTTGTTAAGGTATTACTTAACACTTGTTAGGGTATTACTTAACACTGTTTAAGGTATTACTTAACACTTGTTAGGGTATTACTTAACACTTGTTAAGGTATTGCTTAATACTTGTTAGGGTATTACTTAACACTTGTTAAGGTAGTACTTAACACTGTTTCAGGTATTACTTAATACTTGTTAAGGTATTACTTAACACTTGTTAGGGTATTACTTAACACTTGTTAAGGTAGTACTTAACACTTGTTAAGGTATTACTTAACACTTGTTAAGGTATTACTTAATACTTGTTAGGGTATTACTTAACACTTGTTAAGGTATTACTTAATACTTGTTAGGGTATTACTTAACACTTGTTAAGGTATTACTTAACACTTGTTAAGGTAGTACTTAACACTTGTTAGGGTATTACTTAACACTTGTTGAGGTATTACTTAACACTTGTTAAGGTATTACTTAACACTTGTTAAGGTATTACTTAATACTTGTTAGGGTATTACTTAACACTTGTTAAGGTATTACTTAACACTTGTTAGGGTATTACTTAACACTGTTTCAGGTATTACTTAATACTTGTTAGGGTATTACTTAACACTTGTTAAGGTATTACTTAACACTTGTTAGGGTATTACTTAACACTTGTTAAGGTATTACTTAACACTTGTTAAGGTATTACTTAATACTTGTTAGGGTAGTACCTAACACTTGTTAAGGTATTACTTAACACTTGTTAAGGTATTACTTAACACTTGTTAAGGTATTACTTAACACTTGTTAAGGTATTACTTAACACTTGTTAAGGTATTACTTAACACTTGTTAGGGTATTACTTAATACTTGTTAAGGTATTACTTAACACTTGTTAAGGTATTACTTAATACTTGTTAGGGTAGTACTTAACACTTGTTAAGGTATTACTTAATACTTGTTAAGGTATTACTTAACACTTGTTAAGGTAGTACTTAACACTTGTTGAGGTATTACTTAACACTTGTTAAGGTATTACTTAACACTTGTTAAGGTATTACTTAACACTTGTTAAGGTATTACTTAACACTTGTTAAGGTATTACTTAACACTGTTTAAGGTATTACTTAACACTTGTTAGGGTATTACTTAATACTTGTTAAGGTATTACTTAACACTTGTTAAGGTATTACTTAACACTTGTTAGGGTATTACTTAATACTTGTTAGGGTATTACTTAACACTTGTTAGGGTATTACTTAACACTTGTTAAGGTATTACTTAACACTTGTTAAGGTATTACTTAACACTTGTTAAGGTATTACTTAACACTTGTTAAGGTATTACTTAACACTTGTTAAGGTATTACTTAACACTTGTTAAGGTATTACTTAACACTTGTTAAGGTATTACTTAATACTTATTAGGGTATTACTTAACACTTGTTAAGGTATTACTTAACACTGTTTCAGGTATTACTTAACACTTGTTAAGGTATTACTTAACACTTGTTGAGGTATTACTTAACACTTGTTAAGGTATTACTTAACACTTGTTAAGGTATTACTTAATACTTGTTAGGGTATTACTTAACACTTGTTAGGGTATTACTTAACACTTGTTAAGGTATTACTTAACACTTGTTAAGGTATTACTTAATACTTGTTAGGGTAGTACTTAACACTTGTTAAGGTATTACTTAACACTTGTTAAGGTATTACTTAACACTTGTTAGGGTATTACTTAATACTTGTTAAGGTATTACTTAACACTTGTTAAGGTAATACTTAACACTTGTTAGGGTAGTACTTAACACTTGTTAAGGTATTACTTAACACTTGTTAAGGTATTACTTAATACTTGTTAAGGTATTACTTAATACTTGTTAGGGTATTACTTAACACTTGTTAAGGTATTACTTAACACTTGTTAGGGTATTACTTAACACTGTTTCAGGTATTACTTAACACTTGTTAGGGTATTACTTAACACTTGTTAAGGTATTACTTAATACTTGTTAAGGTAGTACTTAACACTTGTTAAGGTATTACTTAACACTTGTTAAGGTATTGCTTAATACTTGTTAGGGTATTACTTAACACTTGTTAAGGTAGTACTTAACACTGTTTCAGGTATTACTTAATACTTGTTAAGGTATTACTTAACACTTGTTAGGGTATTACTTAACACTTGTTAAGGTAGTACTTAACACTTGTTAAGGTATTACTTAACACTTGTTAAGGTATTACTTAATACTTGTTAGGGTATTACTTAACACTTGTTAAGGTATTACTTAATACTTGTTAGGGTATTACTTAACACTTGTTAAGGTATTACTTAACACTTGTTAAGGTAGTACTTAACACTTGTTAGGGTATTACTTAACACTGTTTAAGGTATTACTTAACACTTGTTAGGGTATTACTTAACACTTGTTAAGGTATTACTTAACACTTGTTAAGGTAGTACTTAACACTTATTGAGGTATTACTTAACACTTGTTAAGGTATTACTTAACACTTGTTAAGGTATTACTTAATACTTATTAGGGTATTACTTAACACTTGTTAAGGTATTACTTAACACTGTTTCAGGTATTACTTAACACTTGTTAAGGTATTACTTAACACTTGTTGAGGTATTACTTAACACTTGTTAAGGTATTACTTAACACTTGTTAAGGTATTACTTAATACTTGTTAGGGTATTACTTAACACTTGTTAGGGTATTACTTAACACTTGTTAAGGTATTACTTAACACTTGTTAAGGTATTACTTAATACTTGTTAGGGTAGTACTTAACACTTGTTAAGGTATTACTTAACACTTGTTAAGGTATTACTTAACACTTGTTAGGGTATTACTTAATACTTGTTAGGGTAGTACTTAACACTTGTTGAGGTATTACTTAACACTTGTTAAGGTATTACTTAACACTTGTTAAGGTATTACTTAACACTTGTTAGGGTATTACTTAACACTGTTTAAGGTATTACTTAACACTTGTTAGGGTATTACTTAACACTTGTTAAGGTATTGCTTAATACTTGTTAGGGTATTACTTAACACTTGTTAAGGTAGTACTTAACACTGTTTCAGGTATTACTTAATACTTGTTAAGGTATTACTTAACACTTGTTAGGGTATTACTTAACACTTGTTAAGGTAGTACTTAACACTTGTTAAGGTATTACTTAACACTTGTTAAGGTATTACTTAATACTTGTTAGGGTATTACTTAACACTTGTTAAGGTATTACTTAATACTTGTTAGGGTATTACTTAACACTTGTTAAGGTATTACTTAACACTTGTTAAGGTAGTACTTAACACTTGTTAGGGTATTACTTAACACTTGTTGAGGTATTACTTAACACTTGTTAAGGTATTACTTAACACTTGTTAAGGTATTACTTAATACTTGTTAGGGTATTACTTAACACTTGTTAAGGTATTACTTAACACTTGTTAGGGTATTACTTAACACTGTTTCAGGTATTACTTAATACTTGTTAGGGTATTGCTTAACACTTGTTAAGGTATTACTTAACACTTGTTAAGGTATTACTTAACACTTGTTAGGGTATTACTTAACACTTGTTAAGGTATTACTTAACACTTGTTAAGGTATTACTTAATACTTGTTAGGGTAGTACCTAACACTTGTTAAGGTATTACTTAACACTTGTTAAGGTATTACTTAACACTTGTTAAGGTATTACTTAACACTTGTTAAGGTATTACTTAACACTTGTTAAGGTATTACTTAACACTTGTTAGGGTATTACTTAATACTTGTTAAGGTATTACTTAACACTTGTTAAGGTATTACTTAACACTTGTTAAGGTATTACTTAATACTTGTTAGGGTATTACTTAAGACTTGTTAAGGTATTACTTAACACTGTTTCAGGTATTACTTAACACTTGTTAAGGTATTACTTAATACTTGTTAGGGTATTACTTAACACTTGTTAAGGTAATACTTAACACTTGTTAAGGTAGTACTTAACACTTGTTGAGGTATTACTTAACACTTGTTAAGGTATTACTTAACACTTGTTAAGGTATTACTTAATACTTGTTAGGGTATTACTTAACACTTGTTAAGGTAGTACTTAACACTTGTTGAGGTATTACTTAACACTTGTTAAGGTATTACTTAACACTTGTTAAGGTATTACTTAATACTTGTTAAGGTATTACTTAACACTTGTTAAGGTATTACTTAATACTTGTTAGGGTATTACTTAACACTTGTTAGGGTATTACTTAACACTTGTTAAGGTATTACTTAACACTTGTTAAGGTATTACTTAATACTTGTTAGGGTAGTACTTAACACTTGTTAAGGTATTACTTAATACTTGTTAAGGTATTACTTAACACTTGTTAAGGTAGTACTTAACACTTGTTGAGGTATTACTTAACACTTGTTAAGGTATTACTTAACACTTGTTAAGGTATTACTTAACACTTGTTAGGGTATTACTTAACACTTGTTAAGGTATTACTTAACACTTGTTAAGGTAGTACTTAACACTTGTTAGGGTATTACTTAACACTGTTTAAGGTATTACTTAACACTTGTTAGGGTATTACTTAACACTTGTTAAGGTATTACTTAACACTTGTTAAGGTAGTACTTAACACTTATTGAGGTATTACTTAACACTTGTTAAGGTATTACTTAACACTTGTTAAGGTATTACTTAATACTTATTAGGGTATTACTTAACACTTGTTAAGGTATTACTTAACACTGTTTCAGGTATTACTTAACACTTGTTAAGGTATTACTTAACACTTGTTGAGGTATTACTTAACACTTGTTAAGGTATTACTTAACACTTGTTAAGGTATTACTTAATACTTGTTAGGGTATTACTTAACACTTGTTAGGGTATTACTTAACACTTGTTAAGGTATTACTTAACACTTGTTAAGGTATTACTTAATACTTGTTAGGGTAGTACTTAACACTTGTTAAGGTATTACTTAACACTTGTTAAGGTATTACTTAACACTTGTTAGGGTATTACTTAATACTTGTTAGGGTAGTACTTAACACTTGTTGAGGTATTACTTAACACTTGTTAAGGTATTACTTAACACTTGTTAAGGTATTACTTAACACTTGTTAGGGTATTACTTAACACTGTTTAAGGTATTACTTAACACTTGTTAGGGTATTACTTAACACTTGTTAAGGTATTGCTTAATACTTGTTAGGGTATTACTTAACACTTGTTAAGGTAGTACTTAACACTGTTTCAGGTATTACTTAATACTTGTTAAGGTATTACTTAACACTTGTTAGGGTATTACTTAACACTTGTTAAGGTAGTACTTAACACTTGTTAAGGTATTACTTAACACTTGTTAAGGTATTACTTAATACTTGTTAGGGTATTACTTAACACTTGTTAATGTATTACTTAATACTTGTTAGGGTATTACTTAACACTTGTTAAGGTATTCCTTAACACTTGTTAAGGTAGTACTTAACACTTGTTAGGGTATTACTTAACACTGTTTAAGGTATTACTTAACACTTGTTAGGGTATTACTTAACACTTGTTAAGGTATTACTTAACACTTGTTAAGGTAGTACTTAACACTTATTGAGGTATTACTTAACACTTGTTAAGGTATTACTTAACACTTGTTAAAGTATTACTTAACACTGTTTCAGGTATTACTTAACACTTGTTAAGGTATTACTTAATACTTGTTAGGGTAGTACTTAACACTTGTTGAGGTATTACTTAACACTTGTTAAGGTATTACTTAACACTTGTTAAGGTATTACTTAATACTTGTTAGGGTATTACTTAACACTTGTTAAGGTATTACTTAACACTTGTTAGGGTATTACTTAACACTGTTTCAGGTATTACTTAATACTTGTTAGGGTATTACTTAACACTTGTTAAGGTATTACTTAACACTTGTTAGGGTATTACTTAACACTTGTTAAGGTATTACTTAACACTTGTTAAGGTATTACTTAATACTTGTTAGGGTAGTATCTAACACTTGTTAAGGTATTACTTAACACTTGTTAAGGTATTACTTAACACTTGTTAAGGTATTACTTAACACTTGTTAAGGTATTACTTAACACTTGTTAGGGTATTACTTAATACTTGTTAAGGTATTACTTAACACTTGTTAAGGTATTACTTAACACTTGTTAAGGTATTACTTAATACTTGTTAGGGTATTACTTAACACTTGTTAAGGTATTACTTAACACTGTTTCAGGTATTACTTAACACTTGTTAAGGTATTACTTAATACTTGTTAGGGTATTACTTAACACTTGTTAAGGTAATACTTAACACTTGTTAAGGTAGTACTTAACACTTGTTGAGGTATTACTTAACACTTGTTAAGGTATTACTTAACACTTGTTAAGGTATTACTTAATACTTGTTAGGGTATTACTTAACACTTGTTAAGGTAGTACTTAACACTTGTTGAGGTATTACTTAACACTTGTTAAGGTATTACTTAACACTTGTTAAGGTATTACTTAATACTTGTTAAGGTATTACTTAACACTTGTTAAGGTATTACTTAATACTTGTTAGGGTAGTACTTAACACTTGTTAAGGTATTACTTAATACTTGTTAAGGTATTACTTAACACTTGTTAAGGTAGTACTTAACACTTGTTGAGGTATTACTTAACACTTGTTAAGGTATTACTTAACACTTGTTAAGGTATTACTTAACACTTGTTAAGGTATTACTTAACACTGTTTAAGGTATTACTTAACACTTGTTAGGGTATTACTTAATACTTGTTAATGTATTACTTAACACTTGTTAAGGTATTACTTAACACTTGTTAGGGTATTACTTAATACTTGTTAGGGTATTACTTAACACTTGTTAGGGTATTACTTAACACTTGTTAAGGTATTACTTAACACTTGTTAAGGTATTACTTAACACTTGTTAAGGTATTACTTAACACTTGTTAAGGTATTACTTAACACTTGTTAAGGTATTACTTAACACTTGTTAAGGTATTACTTAATACTTATTAGGGTATTACTTAACACTTGTTAAGGTATTACTTAACACTGTTTCAGGTATTACTTAACACTTGTTAAGGTATTACTTAACACTTGTTGAGGTATTACTTAACACTTGTTAAGGTATTACTTAACACTTGTTAAGGTATTACTTAATACTTGTTAGGGTATTACTTAACACTTGTTAGGGTATTACTTAACACTTGTTAAGGTATTACTTAACACTTGTTAAGGTATTACTTAATACTTGTTAGGGTAGTACTTAACACATGTTAAGGTATTACTTAACACTTGTTAGGGTATTACTTAATACTTGTTAAGGTATTACTTAACACTTGTTAAGGTAATACTTAACACTTGTTAGGGTAGTACTTAACACTTGTTAAGGTATTACTTAACACTTGTTAAGGTATTACTTAATACTTGTTAAGGTATTACTTAATACTTGTTAGGGTATTACTTAACACTTGTTAAGGTATTACTTAACACTTGTTAGGGTATTACTTAACACTGTTTCAGGTATTACTTAACACTTGTTAGGGTATTACTTAACACTTGTTAAGGTATTACTTAATACTTGTTAGGGTATTACTTAACACTTGTTAAGGTATTACTTAACACTTGTTAGGGTAGTACTTAACACTTGTTAAGGTATTACTTAACACTTGTTAAGGTATTACTTAACACTGTTTTAGGTATTACTTAATACTTGTTAAGGTATTACTTAACACTTGTTAGGGTATTACTTAACACTTGTTAAGGTATTACTTAACACTTGTCAGGGTATTACTTAACACTTGTTAAGGTATTACTTAACACTGTTTCAGGTATTACTTAATACTTGTTAAGGTATTACTTAACACTTGTTAGGGTATTACTTAACACTTGTTAAGGTATTACTTAACACTTGTTAAGGTAGTACTTAACACTGTTTCAGGTATTACTTAATACTTGTTAAGGTATTACTTAACACTTGTTAGGGTATTACTTAACACTTGTTAAGGTAGTACTTAACACTTGTTAAGGTATTACTTAACACTTGTTAAGGTATTGCTTAATACTTGTTAGGGTATTACTTAACACTTGTTAAGGTAGTACTTAACACTGTTTCAGGTATTACTTAATACTTGTTAAGGTATTACTTAACACTTGTTAGGGTATTACTTAACACTTGTTAAGGTAGTACTTAACACTTGTTAAGGTATTACTTAACACTTGTTAAGGTATTACTTAATACTTGTTATGGTATTACTTAACACTTGTTAAGGTATTACTTAATACTTGTTAGGGTATTACTTAACACTTGTTAAGGTATTACTTAACACTTGTTAAGGTAGTACTTAACACTTGTTAGGGTATTACTTAACACTGTTTAAGGTATTACTTAACACTTGTTAGGGTATTACTTAACACTTGTTAAGGTATTACTTAACACTTGTTAAGGTAGTACTTAACACTTATTGAGGTATTACTTAACACTTGTTAAGGTATTACTTAACACTTGTTAAGGTATTACTTAATACTTATTAGGGTATTACTTAACACTTGTTAAGGTATTACTTAACACTGTTTCAGGTATTACTTAACACTTGTTAAGGTATTACTTAACACTTGTTGAGGTATTACTTAACACTTGTTAAGGTATTACTTAACACTTGTTAAGGTATTACTTAATACTTGTTAGGGTATTACTTAACACTTGTTAGGGTATTACTTAACACTTGTTAAGGTATTACTTAACACTTGTTAAGGTATTACTTAATACTTGTTAGGGTAGTACTTAACACTTGTTAAGGTATTACTTAACACTTGTTAAGGTATTACTTAACACTTGTTAGGGTATTACTTAATACTTGTTAGGGTAGTACTTAACACTTGTTGAGGTATTACTTAACACTTGTTAAGGTATTACTTAACACTTGTTAAGGTATTACTTAACACTTGTTAGGGTATTACTTAACACTGTTTAAGGTATTACTTAACACTTGTTAGGGTATTACTTAACACTTGTTAAGGTATTGCTTAATACTTGTTAGGGTATTACTTAACACTTGTTAAGGTAGTACTTAACACTGTTTCAGGTATTACTTAATACTTGTTAAGGTATTACTTAACACTTGTTAGGGTATTACTTAACACTTGTTAAGGTAGTACTTAACACTTGTTAAGGTATTACTTAACACTTGTTAAGGTATTACTTAATACTTGTTAGGGTATCACTTAACACTTGTTAAGGTATTACTTAATACTTGTTAGGGTATTACTTAACACTTGTTAAGGTATTACTTAACACTTGTTAAGGTAGTACTTAACACTTGTTAGGGTATTACTTAACACTGTTTAAGGTATTACTTAACACTTGTTAGGGTATTACTTAATACTTGTTAAGGTATTACTTAACACTTGTTAAGGTAGTACTTAACACTTATTGAGGTATTACTTAACACTTGTTAAGGTATTACTTAACACTTGTTAAGGTATTACTTAACACTTGTTAAGGTATTACTTAACACTTGTTAAGGTATTACTTAACACTTGTTAGGGTATTACTTAATACTTGTTAGGGTATTACTTAACACTTGTTAAGGTATTACTTAACACTTGTTAGGGTATTACTTAACACTGTTTCAGGTATTACTTAATACTTGTTAGGGTATTACTTAACACTTGTTAAGGTATTACTTAACACTTGTTAGGGTATTACTTAACACTGTTTAAGGTATTACTTAACACTTGTTAGGGTATTACTTAACACTTGTTAATGTATTACTTAACACTTGTTAAGGTATTACTTAACACTTGTTAGGGTATTACTTAATACTTGTTAAGGTATTACTTAACACTTGTTAAGGTATTACTTAACACTTGTTAAGGTATTACTTAATACTTGTTAGGGTATTACTTAACACTTGTTAAGGTATTACTTAACACTGTTTCAGGTATTACTTAACACTTGTTAAGGTATTACTTAATACTTGTTAGGGTATTACTTAACACTTGTTAAGGTAATACTTAACACTTGTTAAGGTAGTACTTAACACTTGTTGAGGTATTACTTAACACTTGTTAAGGTATTACTTAACACTTGTTAAGGTATTACTTAATACTTGTTAGGGTATTACTTAACACTTGTTAATGTAGTACTTAACACTTGTTGAGGTATTACTTAACACTTGTTAAGGTATTACTTAACACTTGTTAAGGTATTACTTAATACTTGTTAAGGTATTACTTAACACTTGTTAAGGTATTACTTAATACTTGTTAGGGTATTACTTAACACTTGTTAGGGTATTACTTAACACTTGTTAAGGTATTACTTAACACTTGTTAAGGTATTACTTAATACTTGTTAGGGTAGTACTTAACACTTGTTAAGATATTACTTAACACTTGTTAAGGTAGTACTTAACACTTGTTGAGGTATTACTTAACACTTGTTAAGGTATTACTTAACACTTGTTAAGGTATTACTTAACACTTGTTAAGGTATTACTTAACACTTGTTAAGGTATTACTTAACACTGTTTAAGGTATTACTTAACACTTGTTAGGGTATTACTTAATACTTGTTAAGGTATTACTTAACAATTGTTAAGGTATTACTTAACACTTGTTAGGGTATTACTTAATACTTGTTAGGGTATTACTTAACACTTGTTAAGGTATTACTTAACACTTGTTAGGGTATTACTTAATACTTGTTAGGGTAGTACTTAACACTTGTTGAGGTATTACTTAACACTTGTTAAGGTATTACTTAACACTTGTTAAGGTATTACTTAACACTTGTTAGGGTATTACTTAACACTGTTTAAGGTATTACTTAACACTTGTTAAGGTATTGCTTAATACTTGTTAGGGTATTACTTAACACTTGTTAAGGTAGTACTTAACACTGTTTCAGGTATTACTTAATACTTGTTAAGGTATTACTTAACACTTGTTAGGGTATTACTTAACACTTGTTAAGGTAGTACTTAACACTTGTTAAGGTATTACTTAACACTTGTTAAGGTATTACTTAATACTTGTTAGGGTATCACTTAACACTTGTTAAGGTATTACTTAATACTTGTTAGGGTATTACTTAACACTTGTTAAGGTATTACTTAACACTTGTTAAGGTAGTACTTAACACTTGTTAGGGTATTACTTAACACTGTTTAAGGTATTACTTAACACTTGTTAGGGTATTACTTAATACTTGTTAAGGTATTACTTAACACTTGTTAAGGTAGTACTTAACACTTATTGAGGTATTACTTAACACTTGTTAAGGTATTACTTAACACTTGTTAAGGTATTACTTAACACTTGTTAAGGTATTACTTAACACTTGTTAAGGTATTACTTAACACTTGTTAGGGTATTACTTAATACTTGTTAGGGTATTACTTAACACTTGTTAAGGTATTACTTAACACTTGTTAGGGTATTACTTAACACTGTTTCAGGTATTACTTAATACTTGTTAGGGTATTACTTAACACTTGTTAAGGTATTACTTAACACTTGTTAGGGTATTACTTAACACTGTTTAAGGTATTACTTAACACTTGTTAGGGTATTACTTAACACTTGTTAATGTATTACTTAACACTTGTTAAGGTATTACTTAACACTTGTTAGGGTATTACTTAATACTTGTTAAGGTATTACTTAACACTTGTTAAGGTATTACTTAACACTTGTTAAGGTATTACTTAATACTTGTTAGGGTATTACTTAACACTTGTTAAGGTATTACTTAACACTGTTTCAGGTATTACTTAACACTTGTTAAGGTATTACTTAATACTTGTTAGGGTATTACTTAACACTTGTTAAGGTAATACTTAACACTTGTTAAGGTAGTACTTAACACTTGTTGAGGTATTACTTAACACTTGTTAAGGTATTACTTAACACTTGTTAAGGTATTACTTAATACTTGTTAGGGTATTACTTAACACTTGTTAATGTAGTACTTAACACTTGTTGAGGTATTACTTAACACTTGTTAAGGTATTACTTAACACTTGTTAAGGTATTACTTAATACTTGTTAAGGTATTACTTAACACTTGTTAAGGTATTACTTAATACTTGTTAGGGTATTACTTAACACTTGTTAGGGTATTACTTAACACTTGTTAAGGTATTACTTAACACTTGTTAAGGTATTACTTAATACTTGTTAGGGTAGTACTTAACACTTGTTAAGATATTACTTAACACTTGTTAAGGTAGTACTTAACACTTGTTGAGGTATTACTTAACACTTGTTAAGGTATTACTTAACACTTGTTAAGGTATTACTTAACACTTGTTAAGGTATTACTTAACACTTGTTAAGGTATTACTTAACACTGTTTAAGGTATTACTTAACACTTGTTAGGGTATTACTTAATACTTGTTAAGGTATTACTTAACACTTGTTAAGGTATTACTTAACACTTGTTAGGGTATTACTTAATACTTGTTAGGGTATTACTTAACACTTGTTAAGGTATTACTTAACACTTGTTAGGGTATTACTTAATACTTGTTAGGGTAGTACTTAACACTTGTTGAGGTATTACTTAACACTTGTTAAGGTATTACTTAACACTTGTTAAGGTATTACTTAACACTTGTTAGGGTATTACTTAACACTGTTTAAGGTATTACTTAACACTTGTTAGGGTATTACTTAACACTTGTTAAGGTATTGCTTAATACTTGTTAGGGTATTACTTAACACTTGTTAAGGTAGTACTTAACACTGTTTCAGGTATTACTTAATACTTGTTAAGGTATTACTTAACACTTGTTAGGGTATTACTTAACACTTGTTAAGGTAGTACTTAACACTTGTTAAGGTATTACTTAACACTTGTTAAGGTATTACTTAATACTTGTTAGGGTATCACTTAACACTTGTTAAGGTATTACTTAATACTTGTTAGGGTATTACTTAACACTTGTTAAGGTATTACTTAACACTTGTTAAGGTAGTACTTAACACTTGTTAGGGTATTACTTAACACTGTTTAAGGTATTACTTAACACTTGTTAGGGTATTACTTAATACTTGTTAAGGTATTACTTAACACTTGTTAAGGTAGTACTTAACACTTATTGAGGTATTACTTAACACTTGTTAAGGTATTACTTAACACTTGTTAAGGTATTACTTAACACTTGTTAAGGTATTACTTAACACTTGTTAAGGTATTACTTAACACTTGTTAGGGTATTACTTAATACTTGTTAGGGTATTACTTAACACTTGTTAAGGTATTACTTAACACTTGTTAGGGTATTACTTAACACTGTTTCAGGTATTACTTAATACTTGTTAGGGTATTACTTAACACTTGTTAAGGTATTACTTAACACTTGTTAGGGTATTACTTAACACTGTTTAAGGTATTACTTAACACTTGTTAGGGTATTACTTAACACTTGTTAATGTATTACTTAACACTTGTTAAGGTATTACTTAACACTTGTTAGGGTATTACTTAATACTTGTTAAGGTATTACTTAACACTTGTTAAGGTATTACTTAACACTTGTTAAGGTATTACTTAATACTTGTTAGGGTATTACTTAACACTTGTTAAGGTATTACTTAACACTGTTTCAGGTATTACTTAACACTTGTTAAGGTATTACTTAATACTTGTTAGGGTATTACTTAACACTTGTTAAGGTAATACTTAACACTTGTTAAGGTAGTACTTAACACTTGTTGAGGTATTACTTAACACTTGTTAAGGTATTACTTAACACTTGTTAAGGTATTACTTAATACTTGTTAGGGTATTACTTAACACTTGTTAATGTAGTACTTAACACTTGTTGAGGTATTACTTAACACTTGTTAAGGTATTACTTAACACTTGTTAAGGTATTACTTAATACTTGTTAAGGTATTACTTAACACTTGTTAAGGTATTACTTAATACTTGTTAGGGTATTACTTAACACTTGTTAGGGTATTACTTAACACTTGTTAAGGTATTACTTAACACTTGTTAAGGTATTACTTAATACTTGTTAGGGTAGTACTTAACACTTGTTAAGATATTACTTAACACTTGTTAAGGTAGTACTTAACACTTGTTGAGGTATTACTTAACACTTGTTAAGGTATTACTTAACACTTGTTAAGGTATTACTTAACACTTGTTAAGGTATTACTTAACACTTGTTAAGGTATTACTTAACACTGTTTAAGGTATTACTTAACACTTGTTAGGGTATTACTTAATACTTGTTAAGGTATTACTTAACACTTGTTAAGGTATTACTTAACACTTGTTAGGGTATTACTTAATACTTGTTAGGGTATTACTTAACACTTGTTAGGGTATTACTTAACACTTGTTAAGGTATTACTTAACACTTGTTAAGGTATTACTTAACACTTGTTAAGGTATTACTTAACACTTGTTAAGGTATTGCTTAATACTTGTTAGGGTATTACTTAACACTTGTTAAGGTAGTACTTAACACTGTTTCAGGTATTACTTAATACTTGTTAAGGTATTACTTAACACTTGTTAGGGTATTACTTAACACTTGTTAAGGTAGTACTTAACACTTGTTAAGGTATTACTTAACACTTGTTAAGGTATTACTTAATACTTGTTAGGGTATTACTTAACAATTGTTAAGGTATTACTTAATACTTGTTAGGGTATTACTTAACACTTGTTAAGGTATTACTTAACACTTGTTAAGGTAGTACTTAACACTTGTTAGGGTATTACTTAACACTGTTTAAGGTATTACTTAACACTTGTTAGGGTATTACTTAACACTTGTTAAGGTATTACTTAACACTTGTTAAGGTAGTACTTAACACTTATTGAGGTATTACTTAACACTTGTTAAGGCATTACTTAACACTTGTTAAGGTATTACTTAATACTTATTAGGGTATTACTTAACACTTGTTAAGGTATTACTTAACACTGTTTCAGGTATTACTTAACACTTGTTAAGGTATTACTTAACACTTGTTGAGGTATTACTTAACACTTGTTAAGGTATTACTTAACACTTGTTAAGGTATTACTTAATACTTGTTAGGGTATTACTTAACACTTGTTAGGGTATTACTTAACACTTGTTAAGGTATTACTTAACACTTGTTAAGGTATTACTTAATACTTGTTAGGGTAGTACTTAACACTTGTTAAGGTATTACTTAACACTTGTTAAGGTATTACTTAACACTTGTTAGGGTATTACTTAATACTTGTTAGGGTAGTACTTAACACTTGTTGAGGTATTACTTAACACTTGTTAAGGTATTACTTAACACTTGTTAAGGTATTACTTAACACTTGTTAGGGTATTACTTAACACTGTTTAAGGTATTACTTAACACTTGTTAGGGTATTACTTAACACTTGTTAAGGTATTGCTTAATACTTGTTAGGGTATTACTTAACACTTGTTAAGGTAGTACTTAACACTGTTTCAGGTATTACTTAATACTTGTTAAGGTATTACTTAACACTTGTTAGGGTATTACTTAACACTTGTTAAGGTAGTACTTAACACTTGTTAAGGTATTACTTAACACTTGTTAAGGTATTACTTAATACTTGTTAGGGTATCACTTAACACTTGTTAAGGTATTACTTAATACTTGTTAGTGTATTACTTAACACTTGTTAAGGTATTACTTAACACTTGTTAAGGTAGTACTTAACACTTGTTAGGGTATTACTTAACACTGTTTAAGGTATTACTTAACACTTGTTAGGGTATTACTTAACACTTGTTAAGGTATTACTTAACACTTGTTAAGGTAGTACTTAACACTTATTGAGGTATTACTTAACACTTGTTAAGGTATTACTTAACACTTGTTAAAGTATTACTTAACACTGTTTCAGGTATTACTTAACACTTGTTAAGGTATTACTTAATACTTGTTAGGGTAGTACTTAACACTTGTTGAGGTATTACTTAACACTTGTTAAGGTATTACTTAACACTTGTTAAGGTATTACTTAATACTTGTTAGGGTATTACTTAACACTTGTTAAGGTATTACTTAACACTTGTTAGGGTATTACTTAACACTGTTTCAGGTATTACTTAATACTTGTTAGGGTATTACTTAACACTTGTTAAGGTATTACTTAACACTTGTTAGGGTATTACTTAACACTTGTTAAGGTATTACTTAACACTTGTTAAGGTATTACTTAATACTTGTTAGGGTAGTACCTAACACTTGTTAAGGTATTACTTAACACTTGTTAAGGTATTACTTAACACTTGTTAAGGTATTACTTAACACTTGTTAAGGTATTACTTAACACTTGTTAAGGTATTACTTAACACTTGTTAGGGTATTACTTAATACTTGTTAGGGTATTACTTAACACTTGTTAAGGTATTACTTAACACTTGTTAGGGTATTACTTAACACTGTTTCAGGTATTACTTAATACTTGTTAGGGTATTACTTAACACTTGTTAAGGTATTACTTAACACTTGTTAGGGTATTACTTAACACTGTTTAAGGTATTACTTAACACTTGTTAGGGTATTACTTAACACTTGTTAAGGTATTACTTAACACTTGTTAAGGTATTACTTAACACTTGTTAGGGTATTACTTAATACTTGTTAAGGTATTACTTAACACTTGTTAAGGTATTACTTAACACTTGTTAAGGTATTACTTAATACTTGTTAGGGTATTACTTAACACTTGTTAAGGTATTACTTAACACTGTTTCAGGTATTACTTAACACTTGTTAAGGTATTACTTAATACTTGTTAGGGTATTACTTAACACTTGTTAAGGTATTACTTAATACTTGTTAGGGTATTACTTAACACTTGTTAGGGTATTACTTAACACTTGTTAAGGTATTACTTAACACTTGTTAAGGTATTACTTAATACTTGTTAGGGTAGTACTTAACACTTGTTAAGATATTACTTAACACTTGTTAAGGTAGTACTTAACACTTGTTGAGGTATTACTTAACACTTGTTAAGGTATTACTTAACACTTGTTAAGGTATTACTTAACACTTGTTAAGGTATTACTTAACACTTGTTGAGGTATTACTTAACACTTGTTAAGGTATTACTTAACACTTGTTAAGGTATTACTTAATACTTGTTAGGGTATTACTTAACACTTGTTAATGTAGTACTTAACACTTGTTGAGGTATTACTTAACACTTGTTAAGGTATTACTTAACACTTGTTAAGGTATTACTTAATACTTGTTAAGGTATTACTTAACACTTGTTAAGGTATTACTTAATACTTGTTAGGGTATTACTTAACACTTGTTAGGGTATTACTTAACACTTGTTAAGGTATTACTTAACACTTGTTGAGGTATTACTTAACACTTGTTAAGGTATTACTTAACACTTGTTAAGGTATTACTTAATACTTGTTAGGGTATTACTTAACACTTGTTAAGGTAGTACTTAACACTTGTTGAGGTATTACTTAACACTTGTTAAGGTATTACTTAACACTTGTTAAGGTATTACTTAATACTTGTTAAGGTATTACTTAACACTTGTTAAGGTATTACTTAATACTTGTTAGGGTATTACTTAACACTTGTTAGGGTATTACTTAACACTTGTTAAGGTATTACTTAACACTTGTTAAGGTATTACTTAATACTTGTTAGGGTAGTACTTAACACTTGTTAAGGTATTACTTAATACTTGTTAAGGTATTACTTAACACTTGTTAAGGTAGTACTTAACACTTGTTGAGGTATTACTTAACACTTGTTAAGGTATTACTTAACACTTGTTAAGGTATTACTTAACACTTGTTAAGGTATTACTTAACACTTGTTAAGGTATTACTTAACACTGTTTAAGGTATTACTTAACACTTGTTAGGGTATTACTTAATACTTGTTAAGGTATTACTTAACACTTGTTAAGGTATTACTTAACACTTGTTAGGGTATTACTTAATACTTGTTAGGGTATTACTTAACACTTGTTAGGGTATTACTTAACACTTGTTAAGGTATTACTTAACACTTGTTAAGGTATTACTTAACACTTGTTAAGGTATTACTTAACACTTGTTAAGGTATTACTTAACACTTGTTAAGGTATTACTTAACACTTGTTAAGGTATTACTTAACACTTGTTAAGGTATTACTTAATACTTATTAGGGTATTACTTAACACTTGTTAAGGTATTACTTAACACTGTTTCAGGTATTACTTAACACTTGTTAAGGTATTACTTAACACTTGTTGAGGTATTACTTAACACTTGTTAAGGTATTACTTAACACTTGTTAAGGTATTACTTAATACTTGTTAGGGTATTACTTAACACTTGTTAGGGTATTACTTAACACTTGTTAAGGTATTACTTAACACTTGTTAAGGTATTACTTAATACTTGTTAGGGTAGTACTTAACACTTGTTAAGGTATTACTTAACACTTGTTAAGGTATTACTTAACACTTGTTAGGGTATTACTTAATACTTGTTAAGGTATTACTTAACACTTGTTAAGGTAATACTTAACACTTGTTAGGGTAGTACTTAACACTTGTTAAGGTATTACTTAACACTTGTTAAGGTATTACTTAATACTTGTTAAGGTATTACTTAATACTTGTTAGGGTATTACTTAACACTTGTTAAGGTATTACTTAACACTTGTTAGGGTATTACTTAACACTGTTTCAGGTATTACTTAACACTTGTTAGGGTATTACTTAACACTTGTTAAGGTATTACTTAATACTTGTTAGGGTATTACTTAACACTTGTTAAGGTATTACTTAACACTTGTTAGGGTAGTACTTAACACTTGTTAAGTTATTACTTAACACTTGTTAAGGTATTACTTAACACTGTTTCAGGTATTACTTAATACTTGTTAAGGTATTACTTAACACTTGTTAGGGTATTACTTAACACTTGTTAAGGTATTACTTAACACTTGTCAGGGTATTACTTAACACTTGTTAAGGTATTACTTAACACTGTTTCAGGTATTACTTAATACTTGTTAAGGTATTACTTAACACTTGTTAGGGTATTACTTAACACTTGTTAAGGTATTACTTAACACTTGTTAAGGTAGTACTTAACACTGTTTCAGGTATTACTTAATACTTGTTAAGGTATTACTTAACACTTGTTAGGGTATTACTTAACACTTGTTAAGGTAGTACTTAACACTTGTTAAGGTATTACTTAACACTTGTTAAGGTATTGCTTAATACTTGTTAGGGTATTACTTAACACTTGTTAAGGTAGTACTTAACACTGTTTCAGGTATTACTTAATACTTGTTAAGGTATTACTTAACACTTGTTAGGGTATTACTTAACACTTGTTAAGGTAGTACTTAACACTTGTTAAGGTATTACTTAACACTTGTTAAGGTATTACTTAATACTTGTTAGGGTATTACTTAACACTTGTTAAGGTATTACTTAATACTTGTTAGGGTATTACTTAACACTTGTTAAGGTATTACTTAACACTTGTTAAGGTAGTACTTAACACTTGTTAGGGTATTACTTAACACTGTTTAAGGTATTACTTAACACTTGTTAGGGTATTACTTAACACTTGTTAAGGTATTACTTAACACTTGTTAAGGTAGTACTTAACACTTATTGAGGTATTACTTAACACTTGTTAAGGTATTACTTAACACTTGTTAAGGTATTACTTAATACTTATTAGGGTATTACTTAACACTTGTTAAGGTATTACTTAACACTGTTTCAGGTATTACTTAACACTTGTTAAGGTATTACTTAACACTTGTTGAGGTATTACTTAACACTTGTTAAGGTATTACTTAACACTTGTTAAGGTATTACTTAATACTTGTTAGGGTATTACTTAACACTTGTTAGGGTATTACTTAACACTTGTTAAGGTATTACTTAACACTTGTTAAGGTATTACTTAATACTTGTTAGGGTAGTACTTAACACTTGTTAAGGTATTACTTAACACTTGTTAAGGTATTACTTAACACTTGTTAGGGTATTACTTAATACTTGTTAGGGTAGTACTTAACACTTGTTGAGGTATTACTTAACACTTGTTAAGGTATTACTTAACACTTGTTAAGGTATTACTTAACACTTGTTAGGGTATTACTTAACACTGTTTAAGGTATTACTTAACACTTGTTAGGGTATTACTTAACACTTGTTAAGGTATTGCTTAATACTTGTTAGGGTATTACTTAACACTTGTTAAGGTAGTACTTAACACTGTTTCAGGTATTACTTAATACTTGTTAAGGTATTACTTAACACTTGTTAGGGTATTACTTAACACTTGTTAAGGTAGTACTTAACACTTGTTAAGGTATTACTTAACACTTGTTAAGGTATTACTTAATACTTGTTAGGGTATTACTTAACACTTGTTAAGGTATTACTTAATACTTGTTAGGGTATTACTTAACACTTGTTAAGGTATTACTTAACACTTGTTAAGGTAGTACTTAACACTTGTTAGGGTATTACTTAACACTTGTTGAGGTATTACTTAACACTTGTTAAGGTATTACTTAACACTTGTTAAGGTATTACTTAATACTTGTTAGGGTATTACTTAACACTTGTTAAGGTATTACTTAACACTTGTTAGGGTATTACTTAACACTGTTTCAGGTATTACTTAATACTTGTTAGGGTATTACTTAACACTTGTTAAGGTATTACTTAACACTTGTTAGGGTATTACTTAACACTTGTTAAGGTATTACTTAACACTTGTTAAGGTATTACTTAATACTTGTTAGGGTAGTACCTAACACTTGTTAAGGTATTACTTAACACTTGTTAAGGTATTACTTAACACTTGTTAAGGTATTACTTAACACTTGTTAAGGTATTACTTAACACTTGTTAAGGTATTACTTAACACTTGTTAGGGTATTACTTAATACTTGTTAAGGTATTACTTAACACTTGTTAAGATATTACTTAACACTTGTTAAGGTATTACTTAATACTTGTTAGGGTATTACTTAAGACTTGTTAAGGTATTACTTAACACTGTTTCAGGTATTACTTAACACTTGTTAAGGTATTACTTAATACTTGTTAGGGTATTACTTAACACTTGTTAAGGTAATACTTAACACTTGTTAAGGTAGTACTTAACACTTGTTGAGGTATTACTTAACACTTGTTAAGGTATTACTTAACACTTGTTAAGGTATTACTTAATACTTGTTAGGGTATTACTTAACACTTGTTAAGGTAGTACTTAACACTTGTTGAGGTATTACTTAACACTTGTTAAGGTATTACTTAACACTTGTTAAGGTATTACTTAATACTTGTTAAGGTATTACTTAACACTTGTTAAGGTATTACTTAATACTTGTTAGGGTATTACTTAACACTTGTTAGGGTATTACTTAACACTTGTTAAGGTATTACTTAACACTTGTTAAGGTATTACTTAATACTTGTTAGGGTAGTACTTAACACTTGTTAAGGTATTACTTAATACTTGTTAAGGTATTACTTAACACTTGTTAAGGTAGTACTTAACACTTGTTGAGGTATTACTTAACACTTGTTAAGGTATTACTTAACACTTGTTAAGGTATTACTTAACACTTGTTAAGGTATTACTTAACACTTGTTAAGGTATTACTTAACACTTGTTAGGGTATTACTTAACACTTGTTAAGGTATTACTTAACACTTGTTAAGGTAGTACTTAACACTTGTTAGGGTATTACTTAACACTGTTTAAGGTATTACTTAACACTTGTTAGGGTATTACTTAACACTTGTTAAGGTATTACTTAACACTTGTTAAGGTAGTACTTAACACTTATTGAGGTATTACTTAACACTTGTTAAGGTATTACTTAACACTTGTTAAGGTATTACTTAATACTTATTAGGGTATTACTTAACACTTGTTAAGGTATTACTTAACACTGTTTCAGGTATTACTTAACACTTGTTAAGGTATTACTTAACACTTGTTGAGGTATTACTTAACACTTGTTAAGGTATTACTTAACACTTGTTAAGGTATTACTTAATACTTGTTAGGGTATTACTTAACACTTGTTAGGGTATTACTTAACACTTGTTAAGGTATTACTTAACACTTGTTAAGGTATTACTTAATACTTGTTAGGGTAGTACTTAACACTTGTTAAGGTATTACTTAACACTTGTTAAGGTATTACTTAACACTTGTTAGGGTATTACTTAATACTTGTTAGGGTAGTACTTAACACTTGTTGAGGTATTACTTAACACTTGTTAAGGTATTACTTAACACTTGTTAAGGTATTACTTAACACTTGTTAGGGTATTACTTAACACTGTTTAAGGTATTACTTAACACTTGTTAGGGTATTACTTAACACTTGTTAAGGTATTGCTTAATACTTGTTAGGGTATTACTTAACACTTGTTAAGGTAGTACTTAACACTGTTTCAGGTATTACTTAATACTTGTTAAGGTATTACTTAACACTTGTTAGGGTATTACTTAACACTTGTTAAGGTAGTACTTAACACTTGTTAAGGTATTACTTAACACTTGTTAAGGTATTACTTAATACTTGTTAGGGTATTACTTAACACTTGTTAAGGTATTACTTAATACTTGTTAGGGTATTACTTAACACTTGTTAAGGTATTCCTTAACACTTGTTAAGGTAGTACTTAACACTTGTTAGGGTATTACTTAACACTGTTTAAGGTATTACTTAACACTTGTTAGGGTATTACTTAACACTTGTTAAGGTATTACTTAACACTTGTTAAGGTAGTACTTAACACTTATTGAGGTATTACTTAACACTTGTTAAGGTATTACTTAACACTTGTTAAAGTATTACTTAACACTGTTTCAGGTATTACTTAACACTTGTTAAGGTATTACTTAATACTTGTTAGGGTAGTACTTAACACTTGTTGAGGTATTACTTAACACTTGTTAAGGTATTACTTAACACTTGTTAAGGTATTACTTAATACTTGTTAGGGTATTACTTAACACTTGTTAAGGTATTACTTAACACTTGTTAGGGTATTACTTAACACTGTTTCAGGTATTACTTAATACTTGTTAGGGTATTACTTAACACTTGTTAAGGTATTACTTAACACTTGTTAGGGTATTACTTAACACTTGTTAAGGTATTACTTAACACTTGTTAAGGTATTACTTAATACTTGTTAGGGTAGTATCTAACACTTGTTAAGGTATTACTTAACACTTGTTAAGGTATTACTTAACACTTGTTAAGGTATTACTTAACACTTGTTAAGGTATTACTTAACACTTGTTAAGGTATTACTTAACACTTGTTAGGGTATTACTTAATACTTGTTAAGGTATTACTTAACACTTGTTAAGGTATTACTTAACACTTGTTAAGGTATTACTTAATACTTGTTAGGGTATTACTTAACACTTGTTAAGGTATTACTTAACACTGTTTCAGGTATTACTTAACACTTGTTAAGGTATTACTTAATACTTGTTAGGGTATTACTTAACACTTGTTAAGGTAATACTTAACACTTGTTAAGGTAGTACTTAACACTTGTTGAGGTATTACTTAACACTTGTTAAGGTATTACTTAACACTTGTTAAGGTATTACTTAATACTTGTTAGGGTATTACTTAACACTTGTTAAGGTAGTACTTAACACTTGTTGAGGTATTACTTAACACTTGTTAAGGTATTACTTAACACTTGTTAAGGTATTACTTAATACTTGTTAAGGTATTACTTAACACTTGTTAAGGTATTACTTAATACTTGTTAGGGTAGTACTTAACACTTGTTAAGGTATTACTTAATACTTGTTAAGGTATTACTTAACACTTGTTAAGGTAGTACTTAACACTTGTTGAGGTATTACTTAACACTTGTTAAGGTATTACTTAACACTTGTTAAGGTAATACTTAACACTTGTTAAGGTATTACTTAACACTGTTTAAGGTATTACTTAACACTTGTTAGGGTATTACTTAATACTTGTTAATGTATTACTTAACACTTGTTAAGGTATTACTTAACACTTGTTAGGGTATTACTTAATACTTGTTAGGGTATTACTTAACACTTGTTAGGGTATTACTTAACACTTGTTAAGGTATTACTTAACACTTGTTAAGGTATTACTTAACACTTGTTAAGGTATTACTTAACACTTGTTAAGGTATTACTTAACACTTGTTAAGGTATTACTTAACACTTGTTAAGGTATTACTTAATACTTATTAGGGTATTACTTAACACTTGTTAAGGTATTACTTAACACTGTTTCAGGTATTACTTAACACTTGTTAAGGTATTACTTAACACTTGTTGAGGTATTACTTAACACTTGTTAAGGTATTACTTAACACTTGTTAAGGTATTACTTAATACTTGTTAGGGTATTACTTAACACTTGTTAGGGTATTACTTAACACTTGTTAAGGTATTACTTAACACTTGTTAAGGTATTACTTAATACTTGTTAGGGTAGTACTTAACACATGTTAAGGTATTACTTAACACTTGTTAGGGTATTACTTAATACTTGTTAAGGTATTACTTAACACTTGTTAAGGTAATACTTAACACTTGTTAGGGTAGTACTTAACACTTGTTAAGGTATTACTTAACACTTGTTAAGGTATTACTTAATACTTGTTAAGGTATTACTTAATACTTGTTAGGGTATTACTTAACACTTGTTAAGGTATTACTTAACACTTGTTAGGGTATTACTTAACACTGTTTCAGGTATTACTTAACACTTGTTAGGGTATTACTTAACACTTGTTAAGGTATTACTTAATACTTGTTAGGGTATTACTTAACACTTGTTAAGGTATTACTTAACACTTGTTAGGGTAGTACTTAACACTTGTTAAGGTATTACTTAACACTTGTTAAGGTATTACTTAACACTGTTTTAGGTATTACTTAATACTTGTTAAGGTATTACTTAACACTTGTTAGGGTATTACTTAACACTTGTTAAGGTATTACTTAACACTTGTCAGGGTATTACTTAACACTTGTTAAGGTATTACTTAACACTGTTTCAGGTATTACTTAATACTTGTTAAGGTATTACTTAACACTTGTTAGGGTATTACTTAACACTTGTTAAGGTATTACTTAACACTTGTTAAGGTAGTACTTAACACTGTTTCAGGTATTACTTAATACTTGTTAAGGTATTACTTAACACTTGTTAGGGTATTACTTAACACTTGTTAAGGTAGTACTTAACACTTGTTAAGGTATTACTTAACACTTGTTAAGGTATTGCTTAATACTTGTTAGGGTATTACTTAACACTTGTTAAGGTAGTACTTAACACTGTTTCAGGTATTACTTAATACTTGTTAAGGTATTACTTAACACTTGTTAGGGTATTACTTAACACTTGTTAAGGTAGTACTTAACACTTGTTAAGGTATTACTTAACACTTGTTAAGGTATTACTTAATACTTGTTATGGTATTACTTAACACTTGTTAAGGTATTACTTAATACTTGTTAGGGTATTACTTAACACTTGTTAAGGTATTACTTAACACTTGTTAAGGTAGTACTTAACACTTGTTAGGGTATTACTTAACACTGTTTAAGGTATTACTTAACACTTGTTAGGGTATTACTTAACACTTGTTAAGGTATTACTTAACACTTGTTAAGGTAGTACTTAACACTTATTGAGGTATTACTTAACACTTGTTAAGGTATTACTTAACACTTGTTAAGGTATTACTTAATACTTATTAGGGTATTACTTAACACTTGTTAAGGTATTACTTAACACTGTTTCAGGTATTACTTAACACTTGTTAAGGTATTACTTAACACTTGTTGAGGTATTACTTAACACTTGTTAAGGTATTACTTAACACTTGTTAAGGTATTACTTAATACTTGTTAGGGTATTACTTAACACTTGTTAGGGTATTACTTAACACTTGTTAAGGTATTACTTAACACTTGTTAAGGTATTACTTAATACTTGTTAGGGTAGTACTTAACACTTGTTAAGGTATTACTTAACACTTGTTAAGGTATTACTTAACACTTGTTAGGGTATTACTTAATACTTGTTAGGGTAGTACTTAACACTTGTTGAGGTATTACTTAACACTTGTTAAGGTATTACTTAACACTTGTTAAGGTATTACTTAACACTTGTTAGGGTATTACTTAACACTGTTTAAGGTATTACTTAACACTTGTTAGGGTATTACTTAACACTTGTTAAGGTATTGCTTAATACTTGTTAGGGTATTACTTAACACTTGTTAAGGTAGTACTTAACACTGTTTCAGGTATTACTTAATACTTGTTAAGGTATTACTTAACACTTGTTAGGGTATTACTTAACACTTGTTAAGGTAGTACTTAACACTTGTTAAGGTATTACTTAACACTTGTTAAGGTATTACTTAATACTTGTTAGGGTATCACTTAACACTTGTTAAGGTATTACTTAATACTTGTTAGGGTATTACTTAACACTTGTTAAGGTATTACTTAACACTTGTTAAGGTAGTACTTAACACTTGTTAGGGTATTACTTAACACTGTTTAAGGTATTACTTAACACTTGTTAGGGTATTACTTAATACTTGTTAAGGTATTACTTAACACTTGTTAAGGTAGTACTTAACACTTATTGAGGTATTACTTAACACTTGTTAAGGTATTACTTAACACTTGTTAAGGTATTACTTAACACTTGTTAAGGTATTACTTAACACTTGTTAAGGTATTACTTAACACTTGTTAGGGTATTACTTAATACTTGTTAGGGTATTACTTAACACTTGTTAAGGTATTACTTAACACTTGTTAGGGTATTACTTAACACTGTTTCAGGTATTACTTAATACTTGTTAGGGTATTACTTAACACTTGTTAAGGTATTACTTAACACTTGTTAGGGTATTACTTAACACTGTTTAAGGTATTACTTAACACTTGTTAGGGTATTACTTAACACTTGTTAATGTATTACTTAACACTTGTTAAGGTATTACTTAACACTTGTTAGGGTATTACTTAATACTTGTTAAGGTATTACTTAACACTTGTTAAGGTATTACTTAACACTTGTTAAGGTATTACTTAATACTTGTTAGGGTATTACTTAACACTTGTTAAGGTATTACTTAACACTGTTTCAGGTATTACTTAACACTTGTTAAGGTATTACTTAATACTTGTTAGGGTATTACTTAACACTTGTTAAGGTAATACTTAACACTTGTTAAGGTAGTACTTAACACTTGTTGAGGTATTACTTAACACTTGTTAAGGTATTACTTAACACTTGTTAAGGTATTACTTAATACTTGTTAGGGTATTACTTAACACTTGTTAATGTAGTACTTAACACTTGTTGAGGTATTACTTAACACTTGTTAAGGTATTACTTAACACTTGTTAAGGTATTACTTAATACTTGTTAAGGTATTACTTAACACTTGTTAAGGTATTACTTAATACTTGTTAGGGTATTACTTAACACTTGTTAGGGTATTACTTAACACTTGTTAAGGTATTACTTAACACTTGTTAAGGTATTACTTAATACTTGTTAGGGTAGTACTTAACACTTGTTAAGATATTACTTAACACTTGTTAAGGTAGTACTTAACACTTGTTGAGGTATTACTTAACACTTGTTAAGGTATTACTTAACACTTGTTAAGGTATTACTTAACACTTGTTAAGGTATTACTTAACACTTGTTAAGGTATTACTTAACACTGTTTAAGGTATTACTTAACACTTGTTAGGGTATTAATTAATACTTGTTAAGGTATTACTTAACACTTGTTAAGGTATTACTTAACACTTGTTAGGGTATTACTTAATACTTGTTAGGGTATTACTTAACACTTGTTAAGGTATTACTTAACACTTGTTAGGGTATTACTTAATACTTGTTAGGGTAGTACTTAACACTTGTTGAGGTATTACTTAACACTTGTTAAGGTATTACTTAACACTTGTTAAGGTATTACTTAACACTTGTTAGGGTATTACTTAACACTGTTTAAGGTATTACTTAACACTTGTTAGGGTATTACTTAACACTTGTTAAGGTATTGCTTAATACTTGTTAGGGTATTACTTAACACTTGTTAAGGTAGTACTTAACACTGTTTCAGGTATTACTTAATACTTGTTAAGGTATTACTTAACACTTGTTAGGGTATTACTTAACACTTGTTAAGGTAGTACTTAACACTTGTTAAGGTATTACTTAACACTTGTTAAGGTATTACTTAATACTTGTTAGGGTATCACTTAACACTTGTTAAGGTATTACTTAATACTTGTTAGGGTATTACTTAACACTTGTTAAGGTATTACTTAACACTTGTTAAGGTAGTACTTAACACTTGTTAGGGTATTACTTAACACTGTTTAAGGTATTACTTAACACTTGTTAGGGTATTACTTAATACTTGTTAAGGTATTACTTAACACTTGTTAAGGTAGTACTTAACACTTATTGAGGTATTACTTAACACTTGTTAAGGTATTACTTAACACTTGTTAAGGTATTACTTAACACTTGTTAAGGTATTACTTAACACTTGTTAAGGTATTACTTAACACTTGTTAGGGTATTACTTAATACTTGTTAGGGTATTACTTAACACTTGTTAAGGTATTACTTAACACTTGTTAGGGTATTACTTAACACTGTTTCAGGTATTACTTAATACTTGTTAGGGTATTACTTAACACTTGTTAAGGTATTACTTAACACTTGTTAGGGTATTACTTAACACTGTTTAAGGTATTACTTAACACTTGTTAGGGTATTACTTAACACTTGTTAATGTATTACTTAACACTTGTTAAGGTATTACTTAACACTTGTTAGGGTATTACTTAATACTTGTTAAGGTATTACTTAACACTTGTTAAGGTATTACTTAACACTTGTTAAGGTATTACTTAATACTTGTTAGGGTATTACTTAACACTTGTTAAGGTATTACTTAACACTGTTTCAGGTATTACTTAACACTTGTTAAGGTATTACTTAATACTTGTTAGGGTATTACTTAACACTTGTTAAGGTAATACTTAACACTTGTTAAGTTAGTACTTAACACTTGTTGAGGTATTACTTAACACTTGTTAAGGTATTACTTAACACTTGTTAAGGTATTACTTAATACTTGTTAGGGTATTACTTAACACTTGTTAATGTAGTACTTAACACTTGTTGAGGTATTACTTAACACTTGTTAAGGTATTACTTAACACTTGTTAAGGTATTACTTAATACTTGTTAAGGTATTACTTAACACTTGTTAAGGTATTACTTAATACTTGTTAGGGTATTACTTAACACTTGTTAGGGTATTACTTAACACTTGTTAAGGTATTACTTAACACTTGTTAAGGTATTACTTAATACTTGTTAGGGTAGTACTTAACACTTGTTAAGATATTACTTAACACTTGTTAAGGTAGTACTTAACACTTGTTGAGGTATTACTTAACACTTGTTAAGGTATTACTTAACACTTGTTAAGGTATTACTTAACACTTGTTAAGGTATTACTTAACACTTGTTAAGGTATTACTTAACACTGTTTAAGGTATTACTTAACACTTGTTAGGGTATTACTTAATACTTGTTAAGGTATTACTTAACACTTGTTAAGGTATTACTTAACACTTGTTAGGGTATTACTTAATACTTGTTAGGGTATTACTTAACACTTGTTAGGGTATTACTTAACACTTGTTAAGGTATTACTTAACACTTGTTAAGGTATTACTTAACACTTGTTAAGGTATTACTTAACACTTGTTAAGGTATTGCTTAATACTTGTTAGGGTATTACTTAACACTTGTTAAGGTAGTACTTAACACTGTTTCAGGTATTACTTAATACTTGTTAAGGTATTACTTAACACTTGTTAGGGTATTACTTAACACTTGTTAAGGTAGTACTTAACACTTGTTAAGGTATTACTTAACACTTGTTAAGGTATTACTTAATACTTGTTAGGGTATTACTTAACAATTGTTAAGGTATTACTTAATACTTGTTAGGGTATTACTTAACACTTGTTAAGGTATTACTTAACACTTGTTAAGGTAGTACTTAACACTTGTTAGGGTATTACTTAACACTGTTTAAGGTATTACTTAACACTTGTTAGGGTATTACTTAACACTTGTTAAGGTATTACTTAACACTTGTTAAGGTAGTACTTAACACTTATTGAGGTATTACTTAACACTTGTTAAGGTATTACTTAACACTTGTTAAGGTATTACTTAATACTTATTAGGGTATTACTTAACACTTGTTAAGGTATTACTTAACACTGTTTCAGGTATTACTTAACACTTGTTAAGGTATTACTTAACACTTGTTGAGGTATTACTTAACACTTGTTAAGGTATTACTTAACACTTGTTAAGGTATTACTTAATACTTGTTAGGGTATTACTTAACACTTGTTAGGGTATTACTTAACACTTGTTAAGGTATTACTTAACACTTGTTAAGGTATTACTTAATACTTGTTAGGGTAGTACTTAACACTTGTTAAGGTATTACTTAACACTTGTTAAGGTATTACTTAACACTTGTTAGGGTATTACTTAATACTTGTTAGGGTAGTACTTAACACTTGTTGAGGTATTACTTAACACTTGTTAAGGTATTACTTAACACTTGTTAAGGTATTACTTAACACTTGTTAGGGTATTACTTAACACTGTTTAAGGTATTACTTAACACTTGTTAGGGTATTACTTAACACTTGTTAAGGTATTGCTTAATACTTGTTAGGGTATTACTTAACACTTGTTAAGGTAGTACTTAACACTGTTTCAGGTATTACTTAATACTTGTTAAGGTATTACTTAACACTTGTTAGGGTATTACTTAACACTTGTTAAGGTAGTACTTAACACTTGTTAAGGTATTACTTAACACTTGTTAAGGTATTACTTAATACTTGTTAGGGTATCACTTAACACTTGTTAAGGTATTACTTAATACTTGTTAGTGTATTACTTAACACTTGTTAAGGTATTACTTAACACTTGTTAAGGTAGTACTTAACACTTGTTAGGGTATTACTTAACACTGTTTAAGGTATTACTTAACACTTGTTAGGGTATTACTTAACACTTGTTAAGGTATTACTTAACACTTGTTAAGGTATTACTTAACACTTGTTAAGGTATTACTTAACACTTGTTAAGGTATTACTTAATACTTGTTAAGGTATTACTTAACACTTGTTAAGGTATTACTTAATACTTGTTAGGGTATTACTTAACACTTGTTAGGGTATTACTTAACACTTGTTAAGGTATTACTTAACACTTGTTAAGGTATTACTTAATACTTGTTAGGGTAGTACTTAACACTTGTTAAGATATTACTTAACACTTGTTAAGGTAGTACTTAACACTTGTTGAGGTATTACTTAACACTTGTTAAGGTATTACTTAACACTTGTTAAGGTATTACTTAACACTTGTTAAGGTATTACTTAACACTTGTTAAGGTATTACTTAACACTGTTTAAGGTATTACTTAACACTTGTTAGGGTATTACTTAATACTTGTTAAGGTATTACTTAACACTTATTAAGGTATTACTTAACACTTGTTAGGGTATTACTTAATACTTGTTAGGGTATTACTTAACACTTGTTAGGGTATTACTTAACACTTGTTAAGGTATTACTTAACACTTGTTAAGGTAGTACTTAACACTTGTTAGGGTATTACTTAACACTGTTTAAGGTATTACTTAACACTTGTTAGGGTATTACTTAACACTTGTTAGGGTATTACTTAACACTGTTTAAGGTATTACTTAACACTTGTTAGGGTATTACTTAACACTTGTTAAGGTATTACTTAACACTTGTTAAGGTATTACTTAACACTTGTTAGGGTATTACTTAATACTTGTTAAGGTATTACTTAACACTTGTTAAGGTATTACTTAACACTTGTTAAGGTATTACTTAATACTTGTTAGGGTATTACTTAACACTTGTTAAGGTATTACTTAACACTGTTTCAGGTATTACTTAACACTTGTTAAGGTATTACTTAATACTTGTTAGGGTATTACTTAACACTTGTTAAGGTATTACTTAATACTTGTTAGGGTATTACTTAACACTTGTTAGGGTATTACTTAACACTTGTTAAGGTATTACTTAACACTTGTTAAGGTATTACTTAATACTTGTTAAGGTATTACTTAACACTTGTTAAGGTATTACTTAATACTTGTTAAGGTATTACTTAACACTTGTTAAGGTATTACTTAATACTTGTTAGGGTATTACTTAACACTTGTTAGGGTATTACTTAACACTTGTTAAGGTATTACTTAATACTTGTTAGGGTAGTACTTAACACTTGTTAAGATATTACTTAACACTTGTTAAGGTAGTACTTAACACTTGTTGAGGTATTACTTAACACTTGTTAAGGTATTACTTAACACTTGTTAAGGTATTACTTAACACTTGTTAAGGTATTACTTAATACTTGTTAAGGTATTACTTAACACTTGTTAAGGTATTACTTAATACTTGTTAAGGTATTACTTAACACTTGTTAAGGTATTACTTAATACTTGTTAGGGTATTACTTAACACTTGTTAGGGTATTACTTAACACTTGTTAAGGTATTACTTAATACTTGTTAGGGTAGTACTTAACACTTGTTAAGATATTACTTAACACTTGTTAAGGTAGTACTTAACACTTGTTGAGGTATTACTTAACACTTGTTAAGGTATTACTTAACACTTGTTAAGGTATTACTTAACACTTGTTAAGGTATTACTTAACACTTGTTGAGGTATTACTTAACACTTGTTAAGGTATTACTTAACACTTGTTAAGGTATTACTTAATACTTGTTAGGGTATTACTTAACACTTGTTAATGTAGTACTTAACACTTGTTGAGGTATTACTTAACACTTGTTAAGGTATTACTTAACACTTGTTAAGGTATTACTTAATACTTGTTAAGGTATTACTTAACACTTGTTAAGGTATTACTTAATACTTGTTAGGGTATTACTTAACACTTGTTAGGGTATTACTTAACACTTGTTAAGGTATTACTTAACACTTGTTAAGGTATTACTTAACACTTGTTAAGGTATTACTTAACACTTGTTAAGGTATTACTTAACACTGTTTAAGGTATTACTTAACACTTGTTAGGGTATTACTTAATACTTGTTAAGGTATTACTTAACACTTATTAAGGTATTACTTAACACTTGTTAGGGTATTACTTAATACTTGTTAGGGTATTACTTAACACTTGTTAGGGTATTACTTAACACTTGTTAAGGTATTACTTAACACTTGTTAAGGTATTACTTAACACTTGTTAAGGTATTACTTAACACTTGTTAAGGTATTACTTAATACTTATTAGGGTATTACTTAACACTTGTTAAGGTATTACTTAACACTGTTTCAGGTATTACTTAACACTTGTTAAGGTATTACTTAACACTTGTTGAGGTATTACTTAACACTTGTTAAGGTATTACTTAACACTTGTTAAGGTATTACTTAATACTTGTTAGGGTATTACTTAACACTTGTTAGGGTATTACTTAACACTTGTTAAGGTATTACTTAACACTTGTTAAGGTATTACTTAACACTTGTTAGGGTATTACTTAATACTTGTTAGGGTATTACTTAACACTTGTTAAGGTATTACTTAACACTTGTTAGGGTATTACTTAACACTGTTTCAGGTATTACTTAATACTTGTTAGGGTATTACTTAACACTTGTTAAGGTATTACTTAACACTTGTTAGGGTATTACTTAACACTGTTTAAGGTATTACTTAACACTTGTTAGGGTATTACTTAACACTTGTTAAGGTATTACTTAACACTTGTTAAGGTATTACTTAACACTTGTTAGGGTATTACTTAATACTTGTTAAGGTATTACTTAATACTTGTTAGGGTATTACTTAACACTTGTTAAGGTATTACTTAACACTGTTTCAGGTATTACTTAACACTTGTTAAGGTATTACTTAATACTTGTTAGGGTATTACTTAACACTTGTTAAGGTAATACTTAACACTTGTTAAGGTAGTACTTAACACTTGTTGAGGTATTACTTAACACTTGTTAAGGTATTACTTAACACTTGTTAAGGTATTACTTAATACTTGTTAGGGTATTACTTAACACTTGTTAATGTAGTACTTAACACTTGTTGAGGTATTACTTAACACTTGTTAAGGTATTACTTAACACTTGTTAAGGTATTACTTAATACTTGTTAAGGTATTACTTAACACTTGTTAAGGTATTACTTAATACTTGTTAGGGTATTACTTAACACTTGTTAGGGTATTACTTAACACTTGTTAAGGTATTACTTAACACTTGTTAAGGTATTACTTAATACTTGTTAGGGTAGTACTTAACACTTGTTAAGGTATTACTTAACACTTGTTAAGGTAGTACTTAACACTTGTTGAGGTATTACTTAACACTTGTTAAGGTATTACTTAACACTTGTTAAGGTATTACTTAACACTTGTTAAGGTATTACTTAACACTTGTTAAGGTATTACTTAACACTGTTTAAGGTATTACTTAACACTTGTTAGGGTATTACTTAATACTTGTTAAGGTATTACTTAACACTTGTTAAGGTATTACTTAACACTTGTTAGGGTATTACTTAATACTTGTTAGGGTATTACTTAACACTTGTTAGGGTATTACTTAACACTTGTTAAGGTATTACTTAACACTTGTTAAGGTATTACTTAACACTTGTTAAGGTATTACTTAACACTTGTTAAGGTATTACTTAACACTTGTTAAGGTATTACTTAACACTTGTTAAGGTATTACTTAATACTTATTAGGGTATTACTTAACACTTGTTAAGGTATTACTTAACACTGTTTCAGGTATTACTTAACACTTGTTAAGGTATTACTTAACACTTGTTGAGGTATTACTTAACACTTGTTAAGGTATTACTTAACACTTGTTAAGGTATTACTTAATACTTGTTAGGGTATTACTTAACACTTGTTAGGGTATTACTTAACACTTGTTAAGGTATTACTTAACACTTGTTAAGGTATTACTTAATACTTGTTAGGGTAGTACTTAACACTTGTTAAGGTATTACTTAACACTTGTTAAGGTATTACTTAACACTTGTTAGGGTATTACTTAATACTTGTTAAGGTATTACTTAACACTTGTTAAGGTATTACTTAATACTTGTTAGGGTAGTACTTAACACTTGTTGAGGTATTACTTAACACTTGTTAAGGTATTACTTAACACTTGTTAAGGTATTACTTAACACTTGTTAATGTTTAATACAAACTATTGTGATATGTCGTCGGACCATCCTATCGTTCATCGAACGTTATTAACACATATTCTAAAGTATGCATTCACTTGTCAGCAGTTCTGATGACTCAAACTTTCACTGAATTAAAATTTTATCCGACATCTTATCGCAATATATTATCGAAAAACTTCCGATCGCAATTTCTGAACCTATTTTGTAATAAGATTCATTAGAGTTACAATACGGTATGTCATTTTAACGCGTGTTGCCCGTCATTCAGGACGACGCCCTACAATTGCTGAGCAGACTGTTTCCGTTCAAACGAGGTCTATCGCACGCCTATTGGGCAGCAAACTTCTGGTCGCTGTACAACCTAGGTGATAAAGTTCTGGTGGTGTCAGGTTTACGCTCGGACTGCTTAGATATATATCTATTTAATATAATGAATGCTATCGATACGCTTATGATATACAATATTAATCATATACATATATATATATTTATCTATTAGAGGAATACAAATGATGTATTGATGTAGAAGGCTGGTATTATAGTTTATATTATATAGGTAATTGATATATCATGACTTAATTAATGATTGGTTAACTCTTCTTTTAGCGAGAATGTCTAGCCGAATATATTCTTTCCCTTGTCGTATCAACAGTATTTCAACAGTTAATATTTACTTTTAGAATTTTAACTGTATTTCTATATGATGTAAATATAATCAATTATAATAGATTATAGACAGGATTCTTATATATACAAAAATATCCAATTCTTTTATATAATAAACTTATTCATTATATAAGTCTACACAAATATATACTGACTGTGTGGCTCAGTCAGCTATGGCGCTACTCAATAAAATATATAGGTGATTAATACCATCTATATACGTTAGACTCATGTTATGAGTATATATGTTATAGCGCCTTGTAAGGATACCGATATTTTATAAATCACAATACATTGCATTATATAGCGTTCATTTTATGATCACATATTTTCAAAGAAGAACGATTAACACGATGCTTTATTAGTAATAGTGTACGGAAGAGTGCTAATAAATGCTTTACTATCATTGGTATAGATATAATAACACACAATAGTGGACTAGGATATACTAGATAGTATCTGTATATCGTAATCAATATCGTTACAATGTACTTAATATATTCATATATTCATATAACCATATAGCCATATATCCATACAGCAGTATCGATTACATACTTTACCTCGTGTGTTCTGTGCACTATTTACCTGTGACGTATACATCATAAGTGTAGTGTTAATCTATTGATTCATTACCTCGTGTATTTATTATCATATCTAATGTAGTATATATATATATGATGATTATGCTTGCATTATATTTTATAAACGAATTTGATATAAGTGTAAATTTATTACAAATATATAGATGAAAATATATATATTTATGTTACTATATATATATATATATATATATATATATATATATATATTATAATTCCATTATTTAAGTGTATACAATTGTATATATGAATCGTAATCCTCTATTACAATTAGCTAAGTATGTATATTAATGCAATCACTATTATATACCATTGTCTCTACATATATAATTATTAATTAATTCTGTGGTCTTCTTTTGATTGAGAGTTTACTCATCGTCTAATGTCTATTTAGCAAGGTATTTTAAATTGTTAGTTTGACCTTTATTGTATTAACATTGCAGTACATATGTATTCATATATTCTAAATAAAATTAATTGTAGAAATATATTCCTTTACGAAATTTAGCAATAGAATAACATTTATTTGTTGTATATAGAAGTTTACAAACTTTTCTATTATAGTTAGATTACATTCTTTAAATTTTCCGACAAAGTAATTATTTATGCACATAATATTCTTTATGTTATGAAATATAAATATTATATATTCCGTTTTTATCATTGATAATAGTTGAATTATTATTAATAGAGTAAATTATGGATTCTTTGATTATTATTATCTATAAATAGATTTCCATCGCGATAGACATCGATTAACTCTATTCGCTAATGCCTCAGCCACGAGACTGGGAATAAAGTCAGACATCAATGTCACGGGGTCAATGTCCAGAGGTCTTGTAGAGGTCGCTGACCACTCAGTATTGCCGTCCGTATCGCCATCGGTCACTGCACTCATCACCCTCCTCATCATGCTGGTTTTATATACACCCTATCTCCCTTATCATCATGATGGTTTTAAATAAACACTACCCCTATCAACCTCTTCGACATGCTGGTTTTATGTCAACCCCATTACTGTGGACATATGCTAACCACTATACTCATTATTGTGTACATGGTTACCCTAGATACTGCACTCTTATGTCTCTAGTTAACATACGAATAACCAAGTAGATTACTATTCTATTAAATGCTATTTTAATTTATTTATATGGTGCATATTTTTGAAATCTCTAATTGAATTAATATATCTCTTTCTATGCATGCTTTATTGATTTATTAGATTATCTTGCGCTAATGAATATATATTATATAACTATATATATATATATATATATATATATATATATATATATATATATATATTTCACAGTAATTGTATCAGTACCCAAATCATATAATAATATATGAATGTCCTATCTAATGTTCTCGTCTCACTTCCTTCTTATGCACTCAGCCCTACCTCACGAAAGTATTGCTGACGGATAAGAGGGCGCTGTCAGGCACACCCACTTTGTTCATAAGGGGCGTGGTATTGTGTGCGTGGGCGTCGTTCTCTTTCGGGTGGCACGTGCACGAGAAAGCCATCCTATTGGTCATCATACCCATGGGGTTAGTATACATAGTAATCAATGGGGTTAGTATCCATAGTAACCAATGGGGTTGGTATCCATAGTAACCAATGGGGTTAGTATCCATAGTAACACACGATAATGTTGAATAGTTATTGATATTGATTTAATTCTATTTTGTCAATATTCTAGCGATTTTAGAAATATCAATATCATTCTACAGTAATCCTTCCTACCATCCTCTCGATTTATTCTCATAAAAACTTCTTAAACTTTACTTTTTATGTCCTCTTTTTCTCAAATCGTAAATTACCCAACCTCCTATTTTTATATTCAATAATAGTATCTCATTTATCCTTTCAATTATTATTGAAACCTAATATTATTTTCCAGCCATTACATTGTTTGTTTATTTTATTATTATTTTCTTTCCTTATGAATAGAGTCTAACCTAGCCATTTTTAATTTATCAAAAATATATTATTGTATATAATATATCATCTATATCATAGATTTGAACAATTTTACGGTAAATAATGGGAGGTATTAATAATAGTCATTTCTCCAGGGAGAATATAAAATAGATTATAGTTATTGGCAAAATGTAATTTGAATTTGTATATTAATGAGGAGAAATACATTATTAAAAAATATATAATATAATAATATAATACACTAATTTTAAGGAATTATTCTAATCAATTTAGAAATAAACCTTACGTAGATTATATAACAAACTATAAAATCTATAAACAATTATAAATATATAAATAATACATTAGATAATAAAATCACACAAATATTAATTTGATATACATTTGTATACTTCTGAAATTATAGTATACGTTATTATTTGTAAAAGTAGTTACCAACTTTAAATATATTGAATTTTTAAAATGATTAAACTTCTTAACTTTGTAGCATATAACAGTATTATATTATTAATTATCTAATTTATAGTTAAATGATAATTGTTAAATAAATATTACAAATAAAATATGTTATTTTATTCCATTTTATTTTATTTAGATATACCCTATGATTTTAATCTATATAATAATTATTTATAAGAAATAATCAAATACTTTTTCAAAATCAATATATATTATATCAATAAACTCCGTAATTTATATTTTTAACATAAATATTCTTTATATATTCTTTTTCATACATTTATAAAATATTAATTTTTAAATTTATCGCATTAATCTCTCTTAAAATTTAAAAGATACTTATTTTATTAATTACTTATTTATTATAACATTTTTTAACATTTTTTACTATCCATTCTTATTTATATTATATGTATAAATTTATATATTTTACGAAATAGGTTTTGTAATTTATTCCTCAATTTCAATATATTCTTAGGTAACTAATTTTTTATTTTATTATTTATATTACAGACATATTATTAGATATTCTAATTTTGTATTTATATTAGAATTTTTTGATTTAGTTAGGGTCAATTAAATTGCTTTTAATCGATTTTACATTAGCATTATAATTATAGCATTATAATCAAAATTTATATATGATATATATATAATAATTTGTATATGAATATTTTCAATATTTACATTGAATGACATCTAATTATTATAATACTATTATAACAGGTTCTCATTAGTAATTTATTTACCATGTGTAATTAATAAAATGAACAAATATATAATTTTATATTATAAAACGTAACCTATTATAATTATGAATTATTCTTTTAGTTTTTATGTGGAATTTATATGTAATTATACTTTCCCTTAATATTATATATATATATTATAAAGTAATAGTAAAAATACAAGATATCCTTACACTGTTAAACAACCTTATCTTCACTGTATAATGTACAGTGTACACGTAAATCTGCCACTCTATACTATATTACAACCTCGCAACCTTATCTTCACACACTGACAGGTTGCTAGCCGTACGAAATAGACAAGATGCCCGTATATTCCTATTGATCTCAACAACTGGTCACTATGCATTGTTCCCCCTGATATTCACACATTCCGGTGCGTACCTGTAACTATAGTAGTAGTAGTGGTGGCGTTGGTAGTAGTAGTGGTAGTGGTGGTAGTAGTGGTGGTGGTAGTAGTGGTGGTGGTGGTAGTGGTGGTGGTGGTAGTAGTGGCGTTGGTAGTAGTGGTGGTAGTGGTGGTAGTAGTGGTGGTGGTAGTAGTAGTGGTAGTGGTGGTAGTAGTGGTGGTGGTAGTAGTGGTGGTGGTGGTAGTAGTGGCGTTGGTAGTAGTGGTGGTAGTGGTGGTTGTTATGTTATATATGTGTACAACACATATATGTAAACGCATATAATTGCATATTGTATGTCGAACTATATATCGGACAATTGTTATATAACATGTTTACTGTCTCGCGATATATAGTTCGACGCACGCATTACGTGCGTCACGTACTGCGTGCACTAAGGAATACGCTTCCCTGATTGGCCAACGTAATTGTTTCGCCACGCCATGCTTTGCACTCGAATGTTACTTTAACGTCTGCGCTAAGCGTCGCAACATGTATACTAAATAAATATGACCAATCCTTAAACTAGCTTATTCCCTAACAACTCAACAGTGGTAGTAGTGGCGGTGGTAGTAGTGGTGGTGGTGGTAGTAGTGGCGTTGGTAGTAGTGGTGGTAGTGGTGGTAGTAGTGGTGGTGGTGGTAGTAGTGGTGGTGGTAGTAGTGGCGTTGGTAGTAGTGGTGGTGGTGGTGGTGGTAGTAGTGGCGTTGGTAGTTGTGGTGGTAGTGGTGGTAGTAGTGGTGGTGGTAGTAGTGGCGGTGGTAGTAGTAGTAATGATGATGTTGTTGTTGTTGTTGTGCGGCGTAGCGTTCGCATGGACTAATGTCCATGCGCAAACGCGATAACAGCCTCTGGGTTTTCCACCAGGACTGAGAGAGGGGGCGCCACTCCCCCGAAACCGCGGATTCTTTTTTGTGCTGTGGCAGGGCACTCCTGCAGCCAGTGCTCCAGTGTTTCTGGGGTATCTTTGCAGTGGGGACAGTATGGGGAGCTCTCAGCGTCGACTATATTTCGGTAGGCTGCCAATTTGTGGCAGTGGCCGCTGCGTAGCTGTGCTATCATGACGGCATCCTTCCTTGATAGTGCGGTAGCTTTCCGTTTACCGTCGAAGACCATCTTCGTCCTTGCATGACTGATGGGGGGATCATTTATCTCCCTACCAATGAAGGCCTTGGCCGATTGGTAGGAGATTTCGCCTTCCGTATCTGCTTCGGTCATCATTGCTGCGGCATCACCCGCTGCTGAGTCCGCCCACTCGTTCCCAATCAAGCCAATGTGGCCGGGCACCCATTGGATGAATACTCGGCGGTTTAGCATTGATAGGGCTCTGCGGACTTTCATGAGTTCCGGGCCGTCACTTTTCCCAGGCGATTGCAGGGCAGCTAGGGTGGACTGACTATCGGTGCAGATGATGATGGGGCCGTGGCGTTCAGTGTCGTTGTTTACCCATTCGATTGCCAGTAGAAGGGCAACGACCTCCGTTTCAAAGGAGGAAGTAAATCTTCTTCCTTTCCGGGAGATGGTATTCTGCTTTTCAGGGCTGGTGGGGAGACCAGAGGTCACTACCGCCGCACTCCCACCGTATTCATACCGTCACTTAGTAGCGAGACCTTGTCGTACGACTTGTTACTGTTCCCAGCTAGTCTAGTTGCGATCGTCCAAAGCGGGTTAGTTATCCAGGACCAGGGTGGAGCTTTCTTCGGCCAGAACCTCTCGCGTGGCAGATTGGCAAGCTGGATGCGCTCGCATTCGGACTGGGCGAGGGACGTGATGCTGGACCTTTTCCATCGTTGGGGTATCGGTGCAGTGAAGATTGGGTGTCGGGGGTTATCGGGTGATAGACGCGCCGATTTTTCCCATGCGATGACGCAATTCCGTTTGCATGTCGTTACGAAAGACGTAATTTCCGCTTCGGCTCGAAGGCATTCCAAGGGGGTGTCAGCGAGTTGACCTGTAAGTATCCTCAGTGCTCTGTTTTGGATGTGTTCCAGGATGAGTGCGTTGGATTTTGCCAGCCAGGGCTGCCATGTGGGCACGCAGTAATGGAGGGTGCTGTGTATTGTAGCATTGTAAATGCGCATCATACATAGCCTGCTCCATCCCCATTCCTTTGATTAGAGGGAGGCCAGTATCCTGCATCGGCTCATGACTCGGGATTTTATTGTGTCGACATGAGGGCGGAAGGTTAGTGAGCGGTCGTATTTTACACCGAGGAAAGTCGGGGTTTTATTGACCGTCAATTGGTGTTCATTTAGGGAGATCGAGGGCAGCCACTTAGCTTCATGGGTGTCGGTGGAGAAAAAGGATGATTCGCATTTTAACGGGTTCAGGATGAGTTTATGGGCTTTGCTCCATGCCGATATTTTGGCAACGGCGAGCTGTACTTTCCTCTCCGCCTCCGTTTTTATTGGATCTTGAGCCCATATGGCTATGTCATCCGCGTACATACTTATTTTGACTCCTTCCGGGACTGTCTCTCTTATTCCATTTATGTAGAAAAGGAACAATAATGGGGAGAGGACAGATCCTTGTGGCACTCCTTGCTTGAGTTTCCGTTTTGAACCAATGGTACCATCAATCCTAACGCATGCTTTCCGGTCGCACAGAAATCCTCTGATCCATCGTGCCATTGTTCGGGAGACTCCTGCTTTAATCATGATTTCGATCAGCTTGTCCCTCCGTACCTTGTCATACGCTTTGCTAAAATCTAGCAACGCAAGGACGGTTCGTTTGGCAGGGCGCGCTTGGAAGCCATCACTGATTGATTGGGATAATCGTAGAGTTTGGTCTTCACAGGACCTCATGGCTCGAAATCCAGCCTGCTCGTTGCACCACCAACCCTTCGACTCAGCTAGGAAGGAGAGGCGAGTAGCGATCATCCTCTCGAACGTTTTTGCTATGCAAGAGGTCAGTGATATCGGGCGGAAGGAGTCTATCGAGCTGGCCGGTTTTCCCTTTTTTAGGATCGGGACTATAACCGCTTCCCTCCAAGATGATGGGCAGTATCCGACGTGCCACGACTCATTAAACATATCTAGTAGATAGTTGAGGGTGGTCGGACCTAGAGCTTTCAGGAATCTTGGGTGCACCATGTCTTTTCCCGGTGCTCCTTTTTCTTTCATGCTGGTTATCGCATTTGTGAGTTCAGCTTTGGTGAAGGATATAGAGCTCTCGTCTTCGACGGTGGGCGTGTTGAGGGAGCGACGGACGGAATTCTTGATGCGGCAGGCTTTGGGGATGTTTAGGGAGCTTATTTCTGCGTATCTTCTCAGAAAGGCATCTGCTTTTCCTCTGTTTGTCGAGTATTCTCTCCCGTCATGGATCATGGTTTCGTTCTTGATGCTACAGGGTGATCTTCCACTAAGTGACTTTATTGTTGCCCATATTTTATGAGGATCGGCGCTGGACTCCGAGTCTTCAAGGAACTATTTCCATCTATCCTCCTTACTGGCCTTTATCATTTCCCTGACTGTCTTACACGATTCGACCCATTCTCTGCGTTTGCTGGATATCTCCTTTCTGAGGTAGTTTCTCCTTTTCACCGCTTCCCGTATATCACGGGTTAGCCATTCTTTCCCATTCTTACTACGCTTGATCTTACCGATGGTCGAGGTCGCGGCTTTGAGTATAGCTGAAGTGAGGAATTTGGAACGGGCGTCAAGAGAGGGCTGGATGAGGGATGAAGATTCTGCTAAGATTGCTTCGTCTACTTCCTCACCGAAAGCATGGAAATTCGCTTTGTTCCAGTTCCATTTTAGCTCAGTTTTTGAGGGGGAATTCAGGGATGAGATTAGAGTAGTAATGATGGTAGTAGTGGTGGTGGCGGTAGTAGTAGTGGTGGTAGTCAACAATCGTAATTACGAGATTTTCATTAATTACCTTTTTATAATAATCAAATAATTTATTAAATAAACTGTATTACATAATCGTAATATTGAAAATAATCAATTAAATATAACACTCATATTACAAATATTATATTATAGTATTTATTTATGATACCATTCATATCATTAAAAAATATCTGCATTATTACTTTCATTACTATTTAGTAATACATAATAGTAATCTTCATCGTTCATTATATATATATATATATATATATATATATATATATATATATATATACATATATATATATATATAATATTATATTTAATATATTATAATATAATGGGTGGAGTGAATTTTGAAATAATTATGGCCGTCTGGTTATGTCTCGCGATAGTGATGTAACGTTATATGTGAATTTATTGACATTATTGCAAATTATATTTCAAAATTCACTCAGAACTATTATATATATATATATGTTCGAAATATAATTTGCCTTATTTATGGATATCGTTTACTAATTATTATTAGATATACTGATGTCCTACACTGCAGTTGTGTACCGTAACCCAGTTCTATATTCACTTCACCGTACACCGTACACGTGTTAATATCACCCTACGTTTACACACAGAGCTTGCTATCGTCTACTGTCTGATGGTGCTGTATTGCATAGCCTCATTCGCATGTCTGGGCGAACTGTTTGCAGAGTTAGTGTTTCCATCTTACGTCTATTATCAGTGTAGTTACTGTGGATACCGTGGTTATGGACAATACACGTGTAATATCCCTATAAATAAGTGATTTATTGATTTACTCTCTCATTACTAATAAGAGATAAATTAATCGATTATTTAATATTTATATTACAAACTATCTGTTAAAAATCCGTCAAAATGTATGTCCTATTAATAAATTAAAGTTTATATTTTATATACACTATATTTAGAGAATATTTATGTTATTATTCACCCTGAAGTATTACATTATTTTACCAATATTTGTGCTTGTAATATAATATTATATCACTACTGGTGAGTTCTGAAACTTAGCATACTACATAATACACACACATACCTTATAACTATATGATCCCTCAACTAATTGTGTACATGTTGTATTATATACTATATATCAGACATTCTATTTACCTATATTTTTTATATTATATTTTTTATTAAATTCTAATTATATTATTTTTAAATATTTATTTTTTCATTCTAAAAATAGATTTATAAACAATAACAATATTGTTTATTTATATATTTTATAAACTTTTATTTTATCTAATTTATTTTAGTAATTAACTCACAAATATAATTTGTTTAATGTAACTACACACTATTATTATCAGATAAATATAACTGTAATAGTAGTAGTAGTAGTAGTAGTAGTAGTAGTAGTAGTAGTAATAGTAGTAGTAGTAGTAGTAGTAGTAGTAGTAGTAGTAGTATTAGTAGTAGTAGTAGTAGTAGTAGTAGTAGTAGTAGTAGTAGTAGTAGTAGTAGTAGTAGTAGTAGTAGTAGTAGTAGTAGTAGTAGTAGTAGTAGTAGTAGTAGTAGTAGTAGTAGTAGTAGTAGTAGTAGTAGTAGTAGTAGTAGTAGTAGTAGTAGTAGTAGTAGTAGTAGTAGTAGTAGTAGTAGTAGTAGTAGTAGTAGTAGTAGTAGTAGTAGTAGTAGTAGTAGTAGTAGTAGTAGTAGTAGTAGTAGTAGTAGTAGTAGTAGTAGTAGTAGTAGTAGTAGTAGTAGTAGTAGTAGTAGTAGTAGTAGTAGTAGTAGTAGTAGTAGTAGTAGTAGTAGTAGTAGTAGTAGTAGTAGTAGTAGTAGTAGTAGTAGTAGTAGTAGTAGTAGTAGTAGTAGTAGTAGTAGTAGTAGTAGTAGTAGTAGTAGTAGTAGTAGTAGTAGTAGTAGTAGTAGTAGTAGTAGTAGTAGTAGTAGTAGTAGTAGTAGTAGTAGTAGTAGTAGTAGTAGTAGTAGTAGTAGTAGTAGTAGTAGTAGTAGTAGTAGTAGTAGTAGTAGTAGTAGTAGTAGTAGTAGTAGTAGTAGTAGTAGTAGTAGTAGTAGTAGTAGTAGTAGTAGTAGTAGTAGTAGTAGTAGTAGTAGTAGTAGTAGTAGTAGTAGTAGTAGTAGTAGTAGTAGTAGTAGTAGTAGTAGTAGTAGTAGTAGTAGTAGTAGTAGTAGTAGTAGTAGTAGTAGTAGTAGTAGTAGTAGTAGTAGTAGTAGTAGTAGTAGTAGTAGTAGTAGTAGTAGTAGTAGTAGTAGTAGTAGTAGTAGTAGTAGTAGTAGTAGTAGTAGTAGTAGTAGTAGTAGTAGTAGTAGTAGTAGTAGTAGTAGTAGTAGTAGTAGTAGTAGTAGTAGTAGTAGTAGTAGTAGTAGTAGTAGTAGTAGTAGTAGTAGTAGTAGTAGTAGTAGTAGTAGTAGTAGTAGTAGTAGTAGTAGTAGTAGTAGTAGTAGTAGTAGTAGTAGTAGTAGTAGTAGTAGTAGTAGTAGTAGTAGTAGTAGTAGTAGTAGTAGTAGTAGTAGTAGTAGTAGTAGTAGTAGTAGTAGTAGTAGTAGTAGTAGTAGTAGTAGTAGTAGTAGTAGTAGTAGTAGTAGTAGTAGTAGTAGTAGTAGTAGTAGTAGTAGTAGTAGTAGTAGTAGTAGTAGTAGTAGTAGTAGTAGTAGTAGTAGTAGTAGTAGTAGTAGTAGTAGTAGTAGTAGTAGTAGTAGTAGTAGTAGTAGTAGTAGTAGTAGTAGTAGTAGTAGTAGTAGTAGTAGTAGTAGTAGTAGTAGTAGTAGTAGTAGTAGTAGTAGTAGTAGTAGTAGTAGTAGTAGTAGTAGTAGTAGTAGTAGTAGTAGTAGTAGTAGTAGTAGTAGTAGTAGTAGTAGTAGTAGTAGTAGTAGTAGTAGTAGTAGTAGTAGTAGTAGTAGTAGTAGTAGTAGTAGTAGTAGTAGTAGTAGTAGTAGTAGTAGTAGTAGTAGTAGTAGTAGTAGTAGTAGTAGTAGTAGTAGTAGTAGTAGTAGTAGTAGTAGTAGTAGTAGTAGTAGTAGTAGTAGTAGTAGTAGTAGTAGTAGTAGTAGTAGTAGTAGTAGTAGTAGTAGTAGTAGTAGTAGTAGTAGTAGTAGTAGTAGTAGTAGTAGTAGTAGTAGTAGTAGTAGTAGTAGTAGTAGTAGTAGTAGTAGTAGTAGTAGTAGTAGTAGTAGTAGTAGTAGTAGTAGTAGTAGTAGTAGTAGTAGTAGTAGTAGTAGTAGTAGTAGTAGTAGTAGTAGTAGTAGTAGTAGTAGTAGTAGTAGTAGTAGTAGTAGTAGTAGTAGTAGTAGTAGTAGTAGTAGTAGTAGTAGTAGTAGTAGTAGTAGTAGTAGTAGTAGTAGTAGTAGTAGTAGTAGTAGTAGTAGTAGTAGTAGTAGTAGTAGTAGTAGTAGTAGTAGTAGTAGTAGTAGTAGTAGTAGTAGTAGTAGTAGTAGTAGTAGTAGTAGTAGTAGTAGTAGTAGTAGTAGTAGTAGTAGTAGTAGTAGTAGTAGTAGTAGTAGTAGTAGTAGTAGTAGTAGTAGTAGTAGTAGTAGTAGTAGTAGTAGTAGTAGTAGTAGTAGTAGTAGTAGTAGTAGTAGTAGTAGTAGTAGTAGTAGTAGTAGTAGTAGTAGTAGTAGTAGTAGTAGTAGTAGTAGTAGTAGTAGTAGTAGTAGTAGTAGTAGTAGTAGTAGTAGTAGTAGTAGTAGTAGTAGTAGTAGTAGTAGTATTTTAGTAAACTTTATTTATTTATATTTCTAATAAATATTCTTTATCAATTTTGTATGTCCTGATATATTATATAAATATCTGTATTATAATCTTGTATTATACAAATAAATTACCATATCTAACAAATAAAAAAATTGGATACTTTAAAAAAATATCTAATATATTTTTTTTAAATATTTAAACAAATTATATAGTATAGTATATATAGGGATTATAAGTTAAAAAAAGTATTTTAATTATGCAATATAACTTTAATTGTATTTCTAGGTGAACTGAATATATTCACCTTAAGGGGATTCTCGGCCTTATATGCATACAATGTATTAAGATAGGAGATATTTTTTTTTAATGTATTTAAAACAATTTTAAAATATCTTCAGTACCTAGGGTTTTGATCGGATTTCAATTATGTAAATTGCATATTGTTAACCAATATAATGTTAATAAAACTTGCTTATTTAAAAAAAAAATGGTTCACTGAAAACCCGAAATATTTTAAGACAAAATATGATGCTAAATTAAATTATTTTTTTTTTAATTGTTATAATTTTGTATATGTTATACTATGTCTATTACATTTCTTTTAAGCAAGTTTTATTATACATATAATAATGAAGATACTGTGAAAAAATAATCAAGTTTGGATAATTATTGAGAGGGCTGAAAAATTTCTAAGATTCAAAATAAATTAAATTCAATATTCTGAGTAAATCTAGTTTAAAGTTTGACTACATTTATTTTTAATTTTATGGTAATATTTGTTTATTATTTCTATCTTTGACAATATTTATAGTATTATACTATTATAGAATACCACACTAATATATTCATAGAGTTATTATTATAATATTTATATTATATTACCAATAATTACACATAATAAGCTAATATTTATGACATTTAAAAAAAAATGTATAAGAAAATTATTTTTTTTTAGTATATTTATTTATAATATTATAATATAACATAATACTACTCTAATATACCCATAAGGTTGTACTTATAATATTTATATAATATTATATTACCAATAATTACATATAATCGATTTTCTGCTACGTCTTGGCATTTTGAAATAAAATAATTAAATGACCCAATCTCAATTACTTTGTTTATAATTCGAATTTTACACCTAATGCAATGCGTTCATTTGATATCAATCCGTTAATTATAGATGTCGCTAGTTGACATCATATTATATAATAGATCGTATATAACACTGCATTTAAAATTATTAAAAAATATAAACTTATAGATATCATATTATAAGTTTAAAATATGAGTATTTTGCTATTATTTACTCCATTTTTTACAAAAAAAATTTTACCAATTAGGTCTTGTACTAAAATATCAAATTGTATCATTTATAAGTCTTTATTTACTCTACAAGTTTCAGAGAATATTAAATATATATTAAATAATATTTTTATCAAATAAAAAAAAAAAAAAAAAAATTATTTTCAACGCATTTAAAAGGCTGCGAATCCCCTTAAATACAAATTAAGTATAGAAATTTGTATGCTAAATAAGTAGTAAAGTGTAATCTTCTCTTAATTCAGTGATGATCGAATATGGTTGTAGGAAGTCGTAGACGTATACGTGTATTAAATAACTGCGAAAGGAGCAAGACAATACAATACAAACAGTAACATTTGCTTTGCTTGTTTTTGATTTATAATTTAGTAAGTTCTTGATAAATACAATCAAATAACAATAAGAACTGCCTGGAGTCGAACACGGATCCTCTGGTCATCTTCCCAGCTAATTAAAAATACATATATTTAAGTGTGTGTATTGATTAAATATATAAATAGAATCTTATGATTCATGTAAAGCCGCAACTAATACCACCACTGCCACCACGATATCTGGAAATCTAATAACGCGCTCAACATTAAATAACAACCACCTGTCCATACCGTTGAACTGATCGCAATTTATATTTAATATTATTTAATATTTATATATTTTTATTTTAATATATTTAATCATAAATATATATATATAAAATAAATTCTACAATAATATTTTTATAATTGATAATCTCGATCACAATATTTGTTCTATTGAACTTAATTTAATTGGGAATACACTGTCAAGTCCACAGTTGGTTTATATATATTGTTTCCTCTAGAACATATTCGGTGAATATTAACTTATCGTTGTCTCCTCTTATTTTAACATACATGGTGTCCCACGAGGCTCTGTTCTTGGCCCTATATTGTTCATTATTTATATTCTTCCTATAAAATCATTTTCCACAAATATCCTAATATTAACTATCATCTTATATTTCCGATGATCTTCAGATATATAGCCATTTTCTAGTTCTAGTGATTATGGCCTGATTCAAATATCTATGTTTAATTGTATTAATGATCTCACTCATTGGTTCTCTCATAACTCCATTTCCTTAAATATGACTAAAACTAATACTATCATTTTCTCAAGACAACGTTAACTATGGAGAATTCTCCTCTATCAATCACTCATATTTTTCTACTATTTCTTCCAACTTCTCAATCTATAACTATCCTCTGTTTCACTATACCCTCTCAACTAGACTAATCTCCACACATTAATAATATGATACGCACTTATAACTATTTTCTATATAATATTAGAAAATCTCGTTATAAGCTTACCTTTGCAAGTACTAAATGTTTAATTCACTCGATTTTATTCAGTAGACTTATCTACTAATGTTATTATTGTATACGTTACATATTAACCTGATCCTACTGATTTATTTTATTTTATTATATATATAAATGTATATTTATATAGTGTATAATATACACACACAGTGTATTTTTATTTATTGTTTATTTATACCTTGAGTAATTCCAAGACCTCCTATAACCTCGAGGTTATAAGAGGTCTTGGTAATTCACATTGTGCGTCAATATAAGTCATAGAGCTAGAGAGAAATTTCTCTCTAGATCTGTGATATAAGTAATAGAGGATTCTAGTAAATTACTAGTAGTGATATTATTACTAGTATACTAGTTTATATTCATTACATTTTAGTTTTAAAATTTTGTGGGGCCTTGCCCTAAGAGTGATTTTATTTTCCAGATATTACTGCTTCATATTAGATTCTAAAGATATGATGCTCATGATACTATTTTATTAAACCATATACATTTTGGTTCATTATTGGTAGTGCGACGGAGGTTTTAAAAAAAATTATTAAAAAAAAATAAATCTCGAAATGTTGTTTTTCCTATGTAATTGTATTGTATATGTTTATAATAAATGTCATTAAGGACATTTGTTTGAATTCTGTACATTTTATTTGTATTTTATTTTAATGGGTATATATAATATATATAATACTGAGTACTTTTTTAAATACTATATTCTTCTAATAGATAACATTAATATATAGTAAATATTATCTATAGTATCCCTAATTATAATATTAGTTATTAGATAATTAATTTAAACAATAAAATAAATTTTATATATATACAAATTTTCTAAAAATTAAGCCACTTTGACTATTTATTAAAATTATAAAGAGCTATTTTTTAAAATTTATAATACTTGTACGTTAAAATATAACATCTTAAGATGAGGTAGAAAAAAAAAAAAAAAAAATCTTAAAATTTGTAAAGGTACCCCTCCACAGAAAAAATGGTCATTTTTTGATGATTTTTAACAAAATTAAAGAAATACCAGGGTATTTATTATTTTTTCGGCCAAATTGTAATATATAGTGATTAATTAATTATTTTTTTATTATATATAATATAAATTTATCAAATATAACGAGTATGTACAAAATTATGAGAGGTCAACAAAAATTCTGGAAAATCCTATAATTTGATAAAAAATCCTAGAAATAAAATTATTTTTTTATAAATTTTATATCATTCATAGGAATTATACACATTACACATATTCTGAAAATGTTATGATTTTATCTTAATTATAAATGTGAAAAATATACATATTTGTTTTTTTTTGGAATTGTCCTATCTATTCCCATGTTAACTTTTTTATAAAGTGAACATGCCCTCGCATAGTAAATATTGACCTAAATCAAAAAAAAAAATGTTTGGGTATTCTCAATACTAAAATTTTGATGAATCATGTGAAGCAGCCGAATCCATCATCAACATCATGTCTAAAATCACTCTTACCTTGCCCCCCCCCTGGTATAAATTTCTGGCTACGGGCCTGATTGTATTGGTTGTACTATTGTAAACTATAAAATTTGATATTTTAGCTATTTATTAATATTATTTAATTAATCATTATTGGTCATTAAATAGTGTTAATAATATTTAAAATCTAATTGGTGTGTTAATTAATTATTTAAAATAGAATTCTTCAATACAAATCATTTTTTATACCCATTACTTAGAAATAGTTTAGTTTATTTAGTTTACAATATCATATCAATGTAATAATAAAATACTAAAATGTTGTTAATATTCATATAAATAAATATAATAACATTAGAGCATTGTATATGCAATGATTGGCATCCTGATATGCAATTCTCCCGATCCTTCATTCGTTACCCGATACCTGCCCATCACTGCACATATGTGCACATATGTATGTTCATTATATATATACACACCCATTGTATATCGTATATAACACTGTGCATACATATTGCAATACTTGTTTACTATACATATGTATTATATATTGTATAGTTATACATTGTTCATATGTGTTGATGATAATTTCATTTAGTATTGCTATAGACGCTCATATTGTAGAGGTTTGCTGTATATGTAGTTTGTAGTTTGGCTTAATAGTATATATGGGCGAGTAATGTGCATCTAGTTGTATCTAGTATGGTTACAATCAAGTAGCAGAAAAATATACCCGATATAAGGTTATCTACTATATAAGGCTAGTTGTATTATAAAATATTTAGTTAAATGGTGAGAGAGATATATTATAATATTGAATATTTCATTCACTATCATTACAGTATTGATTGTATATTATATATTTGTTCGGCATGCATAAACCTAGGCGTTGTTTTATTAAATGTAAACACAATGTTAATTTTTGTACCGTGTCGATTTGGGTACATCAATTCATATCTATTTTGTCTTCATTATTTTTGTTTATTTACTTTTTTTTTGTTTTCCTAATAAACTATATATTATTATTATTATTACTATAAGTAGTACAATATTACTTATAACAATAAGCCAGTAATCGTTGCTTATATCAATGATTCATATTTACTTAGGATGCGTTTTTTGTAACATACCAATGTACCATCGTATCAAGTTAGCAAGCGTGTTTTGTAACGTACTAACGTACCAACGTCCCCATAGATAGGACATCTATATGCTAATACATGTAAATACACAATAATATAGGTTATTTATAGTATTGTCAGCCGTTATATAACTATTTAAAAACACTCAAGATAATTTAGTTTATATATTTATATAGATATTGGTTATTTTACCATTATCGTTATATAGTGTAATAAGCAGTGTATCAAACACTGTGTTGCAAGCACTATAGGGCAAGCACCATAGGGCAACAAATCTATGGAGATAACTCAAATTGTTTATTATCTGAGGGTACTGCATTTGTGCGTAGTTATACCAACGTACCAATGTCTCAATGTACCATCTGTATTCTTTACATGTAAATGCAGAAGGTACGTTGGTGTGTTACACAAAACGAAACGTACCAACGTCCGAACATACCGGCATACCCTCCGTCCCATCTAATAGTCATGTAAATGATGCTGAGTCGAGACATTCATTTTCGGAAAACAACGAGCCCGAGCCTCACCGAGACTCTAACCAAACGAGCCCAAGCTGAGTTGAGACTCTTACAAAATATCACCGAGTCTAAACTGAAACTGCATCGATGCTTCATATTTGGGCATCATTTACATCACTACCTTCTACTCAAAGGAATGATAGTATATATTAGAATGCGTTTTTCGTAGACCTAATAACTGGCCAACTAATAAATCTGTATCCATTACACGTAAATGCTGATGGGATATTGGGGTGGTGCGTTTTTGTAGCAAAATGTAGTACCAATGCACCATTTCAAAAGTACCAACGTACCATCAGCATTTACATGTATATGAATACAGATTGGAGGTTGGCACATTAGTATATTACTAGAAAAAAACACTGATATTATTTCATTGCAAAAAAATAACTTATAAATGTATTTATTATATTATTATACACTATAATTTAGTAATATATGTTTAATCGTGTAGAGTCATGAATAATACATTGTACACTAGTTATATATGGTGAATGCACAGTATTATGTATATATAGGAGTTTATTTAATTTTATTTTAGAAAATTTAAATTTAAAAATAATTTATTTATTTTCATTTGTTTGCTTTATTGTTTTCTTTATTTATAATATATCAACTCTTCGCTATACATTAACAGGTAATTAACGGCATATTATTCATTTTATTCATATAATCCTTTTAAATTTATATATATCTACCATAATTAATGATTATATAGCACATTACCTATGTTATAAATATAAAGTAGATACATTGAATGGTAACCTAATATGTATGACTACTCCCCGTGTCAATCCCCATAACTTATACATCTATAGTGGGAACTGATAAATAACAATTACAATATGTTATGTTGATATCTTTATCGGTGTCTCATTTACTAATACATGTATGTAAATAACACACAGAAAGAATAGACCAAGATCTACGTGCTCCCTTCCTTTACTCTCATTGGCTGAAAGCTTATATATTTACGGTTAATATATTCATTACACACATATATATATATGTGTGTATATTTATTAATTAGATATATTTATTTATTAGATATATTCTCTCTATATCTCTATTTCAATTTAATTCCGGTTGATTCTACGATATACTTTATATTTCAATATTAATATATCGCGATGGATACTCTTTATAATACAAGGACATTATATTTTATTAATGAGAGGTAGACATAGTAATTAGATAATACATATGAGTATACAAATCTATGACTAGAGCGCATTATCTATCTAGATAAACGCTTCCTTTCAAACGCATTAAAACTATATAGATTAATAATCCAATTATTAGATAATTATTAATTAATGATTTTCTATTTCATTGTGGCCGATATCAGATCAAATTAAAGTTCCTCAATATTAATATCATTCAGCGCATACACCCACATATACACATATACACACATATACACATACAATAAGTTAATATATATTAAGGGAGTAGTACGTTAACCGTCAGTTGTGTTCTAACCTAAGATAATAACATGAGTCATCAATCACCATTCTATCAATGCAATATCATAAAACAATAATAATGCACATACGTATACATATGCTTTAAATTGTATTATATTTAAATTATATGATAATGTAATACACATTATATTATGTATAATGTAACAAATTATTTAGAACATAAAAATGTTTCGATTTAAACCATATTATAAAGAATTAATACATTTAACATTATTAAGAAGTACAGGTTATATATTTGTAACAAAATATTACCTAAATACTATTTTTTTAAATAATTATAAATTCTAACCAATAAAAATAAACTTGATAAATAATGCTATACATGTTATGGATATATTGTAAAAAAAAATAAAAAATAAAGCATTATTACTAAATTTATTGGAATAATAGTGAACGTACTTGGTCAAAATAATTATTTTGTTAAAATCAAGTTTAAAGTTTTAATTTAATTCATATTTATATTTTTTAAATGCTTCTTTTTATCAATTTTATTTTACGTAAACAAACCATGTATGTACATTTTAAAGATAATATTTCAAATTTGATAAATAAATCATAATAAAATAATAAAAAAAATTATTTGTGTTCATTATTTTTACCGTGGGTTTAAATACTAATTATGAAATATATAAAAAATATCATGACAAAATTATAATTATATAATCATTTCATTACAAATACGAACATAGTAAATGAGTATTAATAAATGATATCTGATCCTAAATAGAAACAAGAGAAACCTCAAATGTTCAGAAGCTTTTGGTAAAAACTACAGTATTGATACATTTGACAACAATCTTGATTTCATAATTGAAACAAATTGGAAAGTTAACTTTCAAATAAAATGCTAAAATATAAAATTAACTAGTGAATATCCAGTTTTATTTAGGTATTTTATTATTCAATTAGATATTATAATTTTAAATAATAATTAATGTATAGCTCAAACATTAAGATCATTATTAATGATCACATTAACTTTACTTATGCATAATACATTCACATGCATATTGATAATACACTAACTAAAATTGGAGGAAATGCATATAAACTGCCTGTGTGGCTCAGTTGGTTAAGAGGTCAGACACACAAGCAGTAGGTCATGGGTTCAAGCCTCGTATTGACCATTAAAATAGGTCTTTAAATAATATTTAGAAGTAATCTTATATAATTGTATATAAAATAATTATTAGCTCTCATTAAAACCATGTAATCCTTAATAGAGCCATATCGAATGGACATAATAACCATTGCGTTATAAGTAAAAAATACTTTATCTAAGTTCCTGGATAAGATGAAAGTACTCCACCAAATAAAATAACAATAACAATATATAAATATGTATATATACATATATATCTATGATTTTGTATATATTATGATTTCAATATTATATATAATATGAATATTATATTTTATATATTGACAAGATAAAATGAGCATGTATATTTATACCCTGAATGATATTTACAACAGAGGACAATAGATAATGGTTGATGTATAATAGCATTGTTCATCTGACAATGTCTGCTTTAATAATGCCAGCCCTCATCTGGCTTTTCACAATAACACTTTCTTTAGGTTTTCTGTTCTAAACTATTCAGGGAATATACATTATATATATAGTATATATCAATATATATATATGTGCATGTAGGTATGTGTATAAACAAAAACAACAAACAACAACAAAATTTCATCTAATACCACAATGTACATGACAAACAGTGAATAGATTTGAGAAGATATGCACTGTAAAACATGCCATTCTATAGTAATACACTCTATCATATACTTTCATTGCTTCTCACTCTCTCATACTTCCACAGTACTTCAAAGCCTGTGGTGTAGAAATAAGCTTACCCCTAAGATTCCAGTAATCATTCATAATACAGCAGATTATTTCTGATGATTTATGTAATCATGAAGCAGTATTCGCCACCTTCTATATCTGTAGCTTTATAGAAACTATTGGACCACCTCAAATAAGTCTATATACCTTACATATAAATGTATAAATCATGATTCAATCATTTGAACAACTACATTTCTATTGCGCCATTAACTATCTACATCTATAGTGTATACCCTTCCTCTAATCTGATTGGTCCAGATGACTCCATGTATTTAGTTGATATTAACTCGAACAATGGTACATATCTCTACATATTAATGTTTAGTCTCAGTGTTGGTGTCCTCCCCGATTGAATAAGAAGTCTTGGTACTGTGTTTGAGTACGCATAAGTATTGTGGCCTATTTCTCAACTACACACACTACACACGATGATCAACTCTACAAATGCTTATCATTAATTATTCTTTTCATATTTATTTTCAATTATACGTTGATATTTAATTAATGACGATTTGAATACATTATATCGATTTATATAATATGCATAATAACTCATATGAATATATATTTGTTATCTTTGTATAATCATTTTTTATTCATTTGTATATCGTAGATTATTATGCATATATATAGACTCAATAACGCATACATATAATACTGCTAATCAGTTTTAGTTAACTAGATTACATTATCATAAACATACATAATTCAGACATTCAGTCGTGCCTACGTATGCATTTATAAGATAAGCCCCACCCACTTACACACCCATAGTTACGCCTACTCCTAATGCCTGGGGCAACACACTTTAACAACAGTATTACATCGTTATATTACGCTCCTCGTGATGTCATTACGCTATCATGAATAGATAGATAGATACTGTTAAGTTGTATGAAAAAGTATGAAGGCTTATTAACGAATATTATTTAAAAAAAAGTAAATATAAGACACGCAACAGATATAATAAATTAAATAAATACTTAACTTTTTGTATTAAATTATACACATGGTTGTGGTGGTGGTTGTAGTAGTAGTAGTAGTAGAAGTAGTAGTAGTAGTAGTAGTAGTAGTAACTAACGATTTTGTGAATCAAATGTATAATACTCCCTATCTATGCAACGTAATTAATAGTTACCTGCTGCTATCTGTAGTATCGAATCATTGAAGATTTAGGTTTGACGCAGTTTTTATAAAATAATCAGGTTTTCATTGTTCTATAAATAATCAGGTACCTACACCTAATTTACTATAGAAATTCAATATGATACTATAGTACCAACGATTTTTTAAAACAAATATATTACACTCTAAATATTGAACGTAATAAATAACTACTATAGTGGTATAGTAGTATAGGTTAGCTACTTATAGGTTAGCCTACAAAACCAAGTTTTCATCATATAACTAATAATTTGAAACATATTTTTTATATTTTAAAAGTGTATAGTTCTATACATTATACACGTTCTAGAACTATAGTTCGATACTAATTTACATTAAATAAAAATTTATCCCACGATGTTTATATTTAGTGTATACAATTGAATTACTATCGATTTCGAGTGTGTTCTATGTCCCTATTTAGTGGTACGTAGTGTGATGCCCCTACCTCTCACAGTCATACATTGTGCATACCATCGACATCTTTGATCACTCTACAGTTTGTTATATAAGTGTGTATGTGATAATATACGTGTTTTATGTAACTACAATCAATCTAGTACATGTTCATAACCCAGAGGTGTACTAATCTAAACTTAACGTATGGTATCTATACACACATTTCAATGCGTTATTTGTATATATTTATAGTCAGTTTATGTATAAAGAAGGATGATAACTATATATATACTTTATTATATGTACGTACAAATGTATAATTTGTTATATATATTTACAAGTGTACATTTATGTAATTATAAATGTAACATTTTTATTAATATTATAATATTTAAATATATTCCGCTATTTTATCGCGAATTATAATATTTAAAATTTTTTAGCGAAATCACTTAGCTCGTAATTAGCGTTTCGCGGTTAAAAGCGTTACCGGTTCCGAATCAAACAACACTTATCAACGAACGTTCGACGCACACGCACACACGAACATGGCCCCGATCTACACTAAAGAGTTTGTGTCGCACACTCGCGCAAAACTGCAAGCCGAGAGCGACTACAAGATCGCGCTGTTGGAACAGGCCGGTCGCATCGAAGCCGAACGGCTTCAACGCCGCCGTCGTCAGGAGACGCTCCAGAACTACGAGATGATGCGAAAGCTGACCGACTATGACGCGGACTCCCGCCACCAAATGTCCCGAGCGGTGCCGGCCCTCACCGGTACCATTAGCACTACCGCTGGGCCCGAAATACGATTGGTGCAGAGGTTGGCGTCGGAGACCAATCTCGGCGCGAGGATGAGTCACGCCGCCGCTCGTCGTATGATCGACGGCCGCAGAAGGAAGAGTTCTACCGTCGCGGTGTTGGCATCCAAGAGTAAGTCGTCGTTAAAGAGGACGCCTTCGTTGAAGAGGACGCCTTCGGTTAGGGGGACGCCTTCGGTTAGAACTCGTACGGCGACCGTTGCAAATAGTCGTTCTCGATGTCGTAGCGTCAACGCGATCGGCGCCAAGAGATCGGCGAATCAGGCGGCGAAAACCCCGCGTCGTCTGCAACAACAACAAAAGAAAGCGAAAAAGACTAACAGTAAACAAGTGAACGTCCGTAGCGTGAGTAACAACGCGGCGAAGAAGAGAACGCGGTCGGCCAACCGGAACCACGAGATGACGCTGCGTAATTCAGCGACGACCTCTACGACCGCGACTAAACGAAGCGCCGTCAAGAGAACCGCTACCAAGTCGGCTACGCGCACCAATCGTAAAGTCGCTAAACCGCCGCAATCTAGAACCGCTTCGCGTAACTTTAGAAAAACTCAGCCCAAGCCGCCCGCCGCTAAAAAGGCGAAGAACCTGAAGAAACCGCTGAAACGATTGAACTAGAGATGGTACCGAGGTGCGTGCGTCTGTTATGCAATGCTCGAATAGCAAACCCGCGTTACATAACTACCGAACGAGCTCGCTGAGTCGCTAACGGCCGAGACCCATGATGCCGGCGACTACAGCTGATGTTCGATGACGACTGCGCATGACCCCTACGACTCTCTCGTGTGTGTCAGGTGATCCAGGTGACAGGTGAATCATCGTGAAATACACGCGTCTTGTTTATTGACAATAAATCTGTGAACTCGAATTTTTTACTTGTTTTCCATACATATATTATTTATAGAATATCTTATAATAAGATAGCGATTTTATTTACTTACGAATAAAATTTCATATAAAATGTACTCTAGTATTTTAAAATAAGTGTATATGATGTGTATACGAGTAGGACTAATAGAGTATATTCATTATAATAAAAGTACATTTATTACATGTCAGCTTACAGGACATGTATGTCCTAACATCATCTTATTGGTCGTATAACTTATTAGTAGTAAATAGAGTGTGTATTCCTTTTAGTTATGATAAATAACATTTATTAACATGCATAATATAATAAAGTATTAATTACGATACAGTATTGTTACAATCTATAAATAATAACATCCCATTATTATAATATATTAATTGTATAACGTATAACATTATTGATGTACCGTGCCCAAATACACAGGATTATTAGCCGTCGAAGTGAGCCGGCAATTAATACTTCCCCGCCTGCTACCGAATCTAGAGTTCCTACCGCTGATGCTGGTGTCTTGTTATTCATCCGTAGGAGTTCTATACTCTTTGTGTAAATTCTACGCCAGGAGTATGTCGGCCATTGAGAAAGCCCGAACTCAAATCAAATCTAAGGTGCATTAGTGTGTTCTCGTCCCCCTCTCTACAACGACAAATAACATTGTACGCGTATCACTCTCTAGTTATTTATTTTACGCAAATAAAAGTATAAGTGGATTTTATTTTTTATTTAAAAGTACCCGTTTGACTATCGTTACGTCTACATATATTTATTCGGATAGGTATAAATACGATGGATGGATGTATAGTAGTGTAAAAAAGTATAATGGGATATAGACGTATATAAAACAGACACATAACAGTGGTATACGAATACACGAGTATACTTGTGATATAGCATACGAATACACATACATAAGGTACATCGTCGTATAAACATACGCGTCAATATACAAATAAACACACGAGGTACGCTATACTAAATACATACACGACATTACACATACACACAAATACATACAAACACATATACACACACACATACACGATACACTGTAGTATACACACACACACACGCAAACACACTGATGAGGTGCACTATAATAGCCGTAGTACTATAGTATCGGTAGTACAGCTATAGTATCGGTACGCGCATCTAGTACGTGTATTGCTCGTTCGCCGCCCTACGCATGTACTCGCGATGACACCTCTCCCTGATGCTGTTGATGCGCTGCAGGTTACGCTTCATGTTTTCGTCCGCCCGCACCATATCGGGCATCATCACGTTAACCATGAGACCGCACACTCGCAACACCTTCACCGCGATCATCGACAGCTGCCACGGTATCCGGTCCAGCACGCGATAGTCGCGCATCATCTGGCGGCAGTGCTGCATCGGCCGGCGACACTTGCGCATCAGATCGGCGTGGCCGGGCCCGCGCTTCGAAGCCGCAGCCGCCGCTCCGCCTTCGGCGGCGTACTGCCGTATCGGGATGAAGTTCAGCGTCGAGTAGTCGGACAGGAGGCGCGGGTCGACGATGTCGTCGTTCAGTACGACCAAATCCATGGTGCGCCAGTTGGAGAGCAGTTCGTCGCGGGTGATGTGTACGGATGACTTGTCCAAGGAGGACAGGTTCGACATGAACATTATCAGACCCACTTGAGAGATACCTGTTTGGCGGGGCGGGGGGTTAGACACGGAGGTTATCGGACCGACTTGAGATACTGCATGCAGGGAGGGCTAAATAATAGAATAACGGGCAATAATAGCTATTGGTTACATTATATATGTATATATCTATATATATATGTTATAACGTCTAAAGTATATAACGACTGTTATAACGACTTCAGTTTATTACATATATATATATATATATATACATAGTTATTACACAATTTTCGTATAAACTGTAAGTTATATATTATTCATTAGAATCGGATACAGCATACATTAATAACAGAGTAGATATCTCCATAATATTTAGCTTCTATATCTTACATGGGCTTTACCCAACTCTGAATACTTTACTACTATAATATATACTTATGATATTACAGTACGTATAACACATGTTGATAATAGTGTGGAAGAGCATAGTTAAGATATGAAAGTGAGGTTGCATCACTATTGGGCTGTAGGTATAATAATAATGTAGGGCTATCATTAGATGATAGTGCCTAGGCAAGGGTAACCAATATAAGCAGTAGTAGGTGTATCAATACATAAGATAAGCATTGTAACCTTGATATCCTTAAGGAAGATTGGATCTAACTAATTATACTGTGCATGAGTATATGTGCATATCTTCTATTTATGTAATTAATGCTTCTACCCAGCAAACAGTAAGAGCAGCATAATAGCAGCATAACAGCATAACAGCATAAAAGCTAGAGCCTCAAATGTTTACATTGTGCTATTATGCTGCTATTAATTTGTCACGCTGTTATGCTGCTATTATGCTGCCATTATGCTAATATTATGCTGCTATTAATTTTAAAAGTATATTATGCTGCTATTATTAGAAGAGCAGCATAATAGAGGCATAATATACTTTTAAAATTAATAGCAGCATAATATTAGCATAATGGCAGCATAACCGCAGCATAATAGCGTGATAAATTAATAGCAGCATAATAGTCATTTAATAGCAGCATAATAGCACAATGTAAACATTTGAGGCTCTAGCATATGCTGTTATGCTGCTATTATGCTGCTCTTACTGTTAGCTGGGTATTAATATAATTAATTCTGTAGAATTTCTTGTATGTTTTCCCTATTATTTGATAAACTACGTAATACAATATTTATCAATTTAAATACTATAATTATGCATACATTACAAATGATTATAATTAGAAATTTATATTACCAAAACTTTGTATTATATATATTATTGCTTGATATAATATAACAAATTATGTGATGTAATATAACAAATTATGTAATCAATTAAAATCTATCAAAAAAATTGTTTTTCGTTTATTTTTACGGTAACTGTAAAACGTTTTAATTTCTTTAATTTTTTAATTTCGTATTATTACTTGTTTATTTCTATAACGTATGTTATCGTTAGCAAATATTTATACTTTATATTTTCGATTATATTTTCGGCTATGTATTTGCTTAAATAAATTATCAATCAATCAAAGAATAGCGTTGATTACATATATTTATACTTATTATTTATATTATAATATTTAAAAATACTAAAAATACAATAAAAGGTTAATTATTATTGGTAGGTAAATATGTTTTTGAAATATACATCGTTAGATCACTAATACATAGTAAAGATAGATATTAATATGTATATATATATATAATATATAATAAACATGTTTTATTTCACTATCTACACTACATACCTATACCAAAGATTTTGCGAAGCAAAGATATAACACTCCCTATGCATGTAACTATATTTAGTAATAGCCCCAACCGCTGCTAGCAGTAGTATCGAATCACTGAAATATATTTAGGTTCGGCTCTGTTTTCATACAACATTGTTTTTATTGCTCTATTAAATGACATTCAATATAAATTAGCTTTTACTCACCAAATATAAACTTATAGCATTTAAAACATACATATCATATTTGTTTGTTATATTTTAGTAATGAACACTTAGTTTTCATCATATAAATACTAATTTAAAGCATATTATTTAACATTTTAAAAGTGTATAGTCTGATATGAATTTACATTATAAACAACACATAGTTCCTAAAAGTAAGCTATAGGTGGCAATGGGGTATTTTGTATAAAAATTCGAATTACACGATTTCGCGTAAGTGTTATATCTTTCCTTCGGAAAATCTTTGCCTATACTATAGATATACTTTTTATAAAATTATATCACAGAGCTAGAGAGAAATTTCTCTCTAGATCTGTGGATTATATACACACATACATACACATATATATATATAATGATATATATAATATGTATATATATATATATATATATATATATATATATATATAATGTATATTCCCTGAGTAGTTTAGTACAGAAAACCTATAGAAAGTGTTATTGTGAAAAGACAGATGAGGGCTGGCATTATTAGAGCAGACATTGTCAGATGAACAATGCTATTATACCTCAACCATTGTATATTGTCCTCTGTTGTAAATAGCATTCAGGGTATACATATACATGCTTATTTTTATCTTGCCTATATATATAAAATATAATATTCATATAATATATAATATTTAAATCATAATATATACAAAATCATATATATATATATATTCACATATATTCTAGATACCATATTTATGATATAGTATATGAAAGGACAGAACATCTGATTATACATGTTACTTTACCCATACATGATTATATTATATGTTTCATTATTGTCTGGAAATACATATCTTCATTCAATATTCAAATCAATGCCAAAACTTGTTTTTAAATCAATGAAATAAATACTTTATCCGGGTACTAATCATTGATTATATCTATTTTTCTATTCAATTTTAATATTATGTATAAATATATATTAATAATATAAAAATACATAATTCGATATAAGCCAAATTTATAAATAAATTCTAATTTTTATTATCATATATACAAAAAAATAAATTTAAAAAATTGAATTATTTTTAATTAAGAAATAAATAAATATTTTTGGTTTCTTTGAACTTATTAGAAAACTTACCAAATAAATATACACCTGAAAAGTATGTTTCTAGTACATACTGACAATTGCACCCTTAAGGTGACATTACATGGGGATTCAACCCCTGCCGATAAAAACATGCGTGGTTTTGATATCTATAACACTCCCTGATAAATGGAGTGTACACATAAGCTTCCTTATAAAAGAGCATTTAATATTTAATAACAATTTATAAAAAATGAATACTCTAAAAAATATATATTTTAATGTAATATAAAAATAAGATAACTCTAATAAACTCCCCCCTCTAAGAAACATCATTCTCTTAGCCCTAGAGAGGTCATCAGCCATGACATTGATAACATTGAAGTATACATAATGTTAATTATGATCATTACCTTGTGAACTAAAGTAACCAACAGTATAACAATAAGTGGACACATTATCCTTGATGTTATTAATATTTTAATCTAATTATAATTAAGGGCCGGCGCAAAATCCTGAGTTTAACATGGTGGAGATAGGAAAATCATGGAATACTAAAAATAGATTCAATATATGTATACTTCAAAATATCAACTAATTTTTTTTATATATTATATACTAATATTTATCTACAAATATAACTATAGAATATAATTACATTATTAAAATTATATTAAAAATGGACTAACATAATACCTATTTCTAGAAAAAAAAATATGCAAGAAATGTCAATAAGATATAAAAAATATTATATATAATTCAATAATTTATTAGATTTATATAGTTGTATCTGAAGAGTAACATAATATTAATACACTGTGAAAATTTCATGTAATTTCAATAAGTATTTCTATAATCGAAAGTGGTTCAAACATAGATGGTAACAGTTTTTATTTTATTCAGAGATATTCACGTTTTAAAAATTAGAGATTAGAAAAAATTATCATATTTATATGAACTATTTTTCGAGCTTGTATATATAAATGCTTATTTATGTCACTTTTAAGTACTGTTATGCACTGTGATATATACCATTTTAAAGATAAATAATCAAATATGATTATTATATATAAAAATATTAAAAAAACTAATATTTTATTTTCAAAATCAGAATGTTGCGTCGGCCCTTAAAATAGATATAATAAGATATATGATAAAAAATACATTTCTATAAAGTATGTAAAAATGAAAAATTACTAATCATAAATTAATTGTATTTACAAGACACTTTGCTCGTATATTGTAAATGTCTTGATCTAACTATATACATTGTAAATATTGTTTGATCTAAATATACTATACACTGTGTAATTTAAATTCATTATACATGTACAATGTACATAGCTTTTTTAGAATTTAAATATATTTATTATTACTATTACGGTTTAATCTACATAGATTATATATTATTACAAAGATTAGAAGTTAGCTATATAACAGTGTTCTATCTCAGCATAAGGTATTTGACATTGACCACAAACCCGTGAGGTATTTGACATTGAACACTAACCCATGTGGTATTTGACCCTGGTGAACTTCCTCTCAAAAACGAATGTTTCCGTATGCAGGTATTCATTCTAAATGGGTAAATATATATTATTATTATTATTATTGGTATTTTTGTTATTATTAATTAACCTAATATAATTAACAATATAAGTAAATATAACATTGATATCTTAATATAATTATTCTAACTAACATTACAAAATTAAAATACATCACTAATTATAATAAATTATATTACAGATTATTTCCCTCAAATACATTTAGATATTTAATAAAAAAATCAATGCGATAGTAAGAATAATATTATAGATAAATAAATACATAAAATATACATAAAAAGAGAAAATGAGTGTAAATATTAAAATAAAAAATCTAATGAAAAATTAAAATAATATTTTGTAATTAAATATTTTAGAAAAATATATTAATTTATTTAAATAAAATTAATTGATCTTACTATTATAAAAAATTAGATTACTTAATAAAATAAGAATAACCAAAATATTAATCTAATACATTAAATACATGTAATTCGCCCAAAATAAAGTGAACTAAGATAAATTAGTAAACAAGAATAACAATAAAATATTGCCTATTGATTGAAAACAAATTTTAAATCATTAACAAAATGTTGCTAATGGATCTAATTTGGATTTAATGGATTAATGTAATTGAGACTATAAATAGATAAACTGAAAATTGTAATCAAATTATAATCAAAGAAATATATTAGAATTAATCAAATATAATGAGAGTAAAATATTACTAAAAAGGAAATGAAAAATTACACGAAATTGATATAATCATAATAGATAAAGTACAATAATAATATTTGGATATATATATATATATATATATTGTATATATAATCAAGAAAATAATAAAAAAATATCTGAAATCTAGATTCTTAAACCATTACTATTCATATTTTAATTGGGTGACAATAACAGTAACGATTCCATCTTATAAAGCCCTCTAGGAGTAATCAATTAACTAATATATTATAAACCATAAGAGCAGAGAAAACAAATAGTTTAATAAATATTAATTATTATTATGAATATTATATACCATTAAGTGAAGGGATTTTTCCTGACAGTATAAAACTAGCTTTAATAAAGCCATTTTTTCAAATTTATCTACTAATTACAGACCTCAAATATCAGTAATATTTATACAAATTATCTATAATAGCTTAGAATCATATATATCTAGGCATAAAATTATAATTAAATACCAATTCGGGTATCAACAAAATAAAAAAACTTCAAATGCGATGATATTTTTTTATAATTAATATTCACTAACAAAAAGTAAAGATAATCTTGTATATACTATATATATATATATATATATATATATATATATATATATATATATATATATATTGGGGAATAGGTACCCTGTACCTGGGTATACCCAAGTATAATAGAATTAAATGACACACAGGTATTTTATTTTATGCATTTATTTCATTTCATACCAGATTCTTATGAATTCACAATGAAACATAACTGGGTAATTCAATACATGAACAAATATAGTTATTTTATTAATTTATTCATAAAATGTACACATGGTATTATATGAAAGCCCCTAATTGCACACAATATAACAATGTATATTGTACATAGATGGCTTTCTATATCATATAAAGATATGGTGGATCTGGCACATATGACTACCTCTATAGTATGCATGAAATCACAATAGTGTGTTCTATAACTGATATTTTATTAGTTTATGTATATTTAACTGAACATTTACCTATAATTAGTATGTTATATATATATAATATCACAATGGATACAATATGGTCTACCATATATAAATTGCCAGTCAGTGTGGAAACCACTTAATGATAGTTACAATCTGAAAGTGAGAACAAAAAATATGTTTAAAATTTGTTTATATAATATGATATTAAATATTATCTTCAAATTGATATATATATATATATATATCATGTGTTTACATAACATATAACTATACAATAATTACATTTAAAAGTATATCATTTAAATAAATTATAATAATTAAAAATAAATAATTTAATTAAATAATCATCATACTTATTGAATATAAGATAATTTTTAAAATTTTAAAGCTAAAATAAATTATATAATATATATATACATTTAAATAATCAATATTTATTGGGTGTTCTTTATTTATAATAACATAATGTTATAAGTTATCATCTGTATATATATTTCATACATTTTTCATAATTATTATTGTAAATCTTTAGAATTAATTTACTCAGAATAATTATTTAGACTAATTTCACACATTATATTAAATACATATATTCCTTCAATAATGCTTTAAATGAATTACAATTTTCAGACAATTTAGAATATATATAACTATATATTATTTTTATTTAAAATTTAAAAACTAGTAAATTTTAAAATAATCATAATTTTATCTTTTATTTTAAACATAATTTGATATTTATTATTTTCTTTTATATTCTATGAAAAATGCAATAATATAAAATATATAATATCTATAATTACGTTAAATATTGTATTGAAAAAATAAATTAAAAAAGAGTTAATACACTTTTAGTAGATCAATATTTTTCCTATTAAACACATGTAAAAATCTATTTATAGAACATAGATCGAAACCTACTCTCAAGAATAATCTACCAGATTTTCTAAGCAATGACCAAATAAATCTATATATATGTTACTTTTTGCAGATAATACCACTTTATCTTCTTAAATGTTATAACTTATTAAATGTTAACAATATTTACAACTTATCTTTATAAGATGTACAAGCGGTTTCTAAATAATAATTTAACATTTAATATTAAATTACTATTTTACGAAAATATTACTACATTTCCTCAATAATACATAAGCGAATAATATTTCATATAAATTAAATTATAATACATTGAAAGTAGTCATATTTATAAATTCTCTATATATTCATATAGAGAACTTAAAAAAGTATGTACAATATAATATAAAAAAACTAGACTATTATTTAAATTATTTATAAAAACTTAAGCCGTATACACACCGCTGCATCAAGAACAGCATCAAGTGCAGTAACAAGTCGCCGCCTAAAATCTATCAAAAGTTCTATTTTCGAGTAAAAAGTCGCCGGTGCTTGATGCTTGCTATGTGAACAGCTATTTGCGCGGTACCAAGCGCAGTAACAAGTCGCCGAGCTCTGGTAACAAGTCGCCAGCCTCTAGTAACAAGTCGCCGACCTCTAGTAACAAGTCGCCACACATGCGGTACTTGATGCTCGCTATCTGAACACACATACTAATTTATACCTAGCATCAAGTGCAGTAACAAGCGCAGTAACAAATCGCCGTGATTGATGCTAGCGGTGTGTACAGGGTTTTATAAATATTCTAGAAATGAACGCGCGACTTACCAGTGGTTAATAACTTAAAGTTACCACGATCACCGACACTAACCCTCTTCGGATTGTCCTCGATGTCGAGCGTGAAGCAGTCGACGATCATATCCACGTGCGGCGCGTTCGCCATGCTCGCCGGCCGCACCCGACTCAGATCCTGAAGCCGCGGCGAGTCGAGGATCCGCTGCAGTCGACAGAACATCGCTTCCACCGTGCCGACCACCACGTCCATCACCGCCGTCGGGTCCAGCCGGTACAGCGTGCCCAGGTGATGCGGGGTGTACGCCCACCGCAGCATCGCCAGCGTCATGAACAGCCGGTCGGCGGGCGGAACCGCGTGACTCTCGCGGCATCGGAACGGGTAACGATAGTCCGAGATAACCTCCGCGATCATGGTGAACGACGAGAGGGCGACGCCAGTCTCGTAGCGCATGAACTCGCTGGTCATGTCCCCGACGACCGGGAACACGCTACGAGGCATTCGACACAGCAGGCGACGGAGGGCCGTGTTCTCGATCTCGAGTTGACGGCATTTCACGTTTACGCTGCAGTCGGGTATATCTAGGGGGCGTATTTATCGATTTATTTATTTAAGCAAATATATAGTTGTATAAAGAAACTATAAAGTATGAATATATTCTAACCGTAAAGTAAGTATTACATCATATCACGTTTTATCTAAAATTACGTCTATTCTGAATTTATATAATGGGCGAAAACAATAAAAAATATTCAATTTTAATTTGAAGCCCTTTAGGAATTCTAGAAGTATACTCATATATATATATATATATAAATATATATATATATATAATTATAAATATATATAAATATAATCAATCAAAAGAAAAAAGAAAATATGTTCTAATAAATAATGATCACGATCATTTACGGGATAAACATTTTATGAACATTATTTTATTGTGCCATTCTATTCAATGATACCATAAACTTTTAAACTCGATACATTGATTATTATAATTATCGTATGAATCAAACATGTATGTTATATAATTATTTAAATTACCTTACTAATAAGTGTTGATATATCGAAAATCTAGCTCTATGTCAATGATTAATTCACAAATTTAGTTTTATTATTATTAAATATTATAGTCTTATTTTATATGTTTATAATCCATGTTACTGGTATAACAAATTTCATAAAATACATATCTCATTCTTTAGTATTTTGTATTAGAATTATATACTAATCTAACATCAATGATGATAGGCTAAAGAGCAAGAATATTTAGAAATAAAAATTGAAATATTATAATAAATTTATATGAAAATACAGACCAAGTTTATAAAATTTAGAATGTTTAAAAATAAACCATCAATGTTAATGATATAAAATAACAATGTATAATATCGATACTTTAAATATAGCGTAATTATTAATAATTAATAGATTTCTCAATTTTTAATAAATATATTTTAAATACTCCACTTTTAGTGGACATATTTACAATGTATTGACATTATATATACATGATTATATAATATTAACCTACAGTAAATGTATATGTATGGAATCTAACCAAAGCCGTACATATTCTTAGATGGATATATCGTATTTTCTTCGAAATGACATTCGCAAACTTTACTATGGAATGTTGGACTATACTCCGTCCTATATATGTGCGTTAATGTACGAATAAAAGTAGAGTATGGTTAATTATAAACGTGTATTATGATTATCGATACTAAATTATTATTTAAAAAGATTATTATGTATGCCAGGAATATATATATATATATATATATATATATATATATATATATATATATATATTATTTACATCAGCCATATGAATGAATTTAATTATATTAAAAGTTATTAAACAATTTATTTTGAAAAATAGAATTATTATATTTATATATAAAAATGTACACATATTATATTATACATACATTTTACATACACATATGTATGCATATATATGAATACATACGTATATATATATATATATATATATATATATTATATAATATGAAAAATATAATATGTAATATAAAATATTCAATATCGTTATAAATTCAATAAATGTTCAATCGATTTGAAATAACTTAATTACGCTAATCGCCGCCCAATACCCGCCTGCCCGCGATGCCGCGTATGCGTACTAGCCCTATTTTACGGCGCCACAGGTCGAAGATCACGCCTCTGTGGGGAAACTCTACGAACAGGCAGTCGGAGGTTATGGTGTCGTGTCCGCAGGCACTGATGAAGCACATCACCATGATTATCTAGTTAGTTATGCGAACGGACGTACCTGTTTCAAACACGCATATCGTTAGGGGGAGACGATAAAAAAGGACGAGTTGGCGGTTAAAGGTTTATATATAATAATTAGTTATAGGTGAAGTTTCTTATAATTTATTATTTAAAATAAACATTACTAACATCCTACTTATGCACCATGTGTATTATATTTTATATTATAAACTATATTATATAAATTTTAATTAAATTAATTTGAAATTTAAATAGTTATTACTATAAATTATAATAATGTACAACGCCAAGGGTACAACCTATATATGTTCAAATATTAATTACATTTAATATAATTTATAATATATTTACCTATATAATTATAAATGTTTAAATATTATTATATTTTTATAACAAATTTGTATCATTGTGTGTCTTTAAAATATTAATAGGACACATATCATAGAGCTAGAGAGAAATGTCTCTCTATCTACATCATATAGATTCTATATGACACATATATACATAGTGTGTATACACATATATTAAATATTCAAATATGAATATAATAGGGGATAGTAATATTTAAAATTATTAAATAATAATATTTTATAATTAATAATTATTAAATTAATATATAATTAATAATTAATACATTATAATTGAATAATTAACAATTACTAATTATTAATTAATTATTGAATACTTTATTATTATAATAATCCTATATCTCAGTGGGTAAATAATATTTACTAAATATACTTACTAAGTATATTATTACTAGTATATTATATTTAATATATATGTATGTATGTACATACGTATGTGTTTAATATTTGCATATATAATATATTACACACATACATTAAATATATATTAAATATATATAGTAAGTATATTTAGTACATATTATTTGCCTATATAGGTATTTATATATAAATGTACCTATTTAAATTAATTATATGCATATTTGAATATTTAATATATTTAATTAAAATTAAATGTAACTATTGGTATATAAATGTATACTATATAGATATATAACCTACATAATATATAATACACTGGTTATATTATATAGTTCAATATTATTAATATATATATATATATATTATTAATATATATATATATATATATATATATATATATATATCATATAACTAATAAGTAAACGTACTTGCGCTAGGTTCTAAAGTATATTAAGTAAGGCTTACTATTAATAAACAGGAACAACACGTCTACCACACATACACAGACAGACAGACACACACGCACACCTATCTCCTTACGTAACAGTATATCTTAGAATGACGTAACAGAGAGTGATAATCAGTGGCTATTGATAGTGATCCTACGTGACATGTGTCATTGACTCAGCAAACAGCGAGCCAGTGCGGTATAAGCTTAATTTGCATATACTGAATACATTCTGCTTTTCTTGTATCTCTCTCTAAGTTCATATATATATATATATATATATATATATATATATATATATATATGTATATATGTGTGTGTGTGTGTGTATGTTTGTGTGTGTGTATGTGTGTGTGTATATAATATTAAACTAAATATATTATACATAACATTATAAAATTATATTAATTAATTAAATACTAATTAATAATATAAAATAGATAGATTGTAGTGTTAAGTGATAGCTATATATAATTGTTCTATACAATGGCTGGATTGAATGTAAACATCATATATTTATATTATTATAAAAAGATTATAAAATATGATTATACCTATAGGTCTTAGGTATATATGTATATAGTATATACTATATAGTATATATACTATATATTATATAATATATAGGATGTTTATTTATAGTTTGATAACTAGTAGGTAATAGGAAATACTGGATATTTAATATACTCAAATTAGTCCATATTAGTGCTGTACAATTTCAAATACTCGGTTGTTCTCGAGAACTTAAAATCTTAAATATTTTTTCTTCAAGAACTTCAAATATTAAAAAAAATATCAAGTTCTGGAGACTTCAAATCTCAAATATTTGTTTATGTTCTCGAGAACTTCAAATCTTTTAATAATATTTAAAAATAATTTAACGAAAAAAATGAGATATTAATTAATTAATTATTATTAATAATAAATAAATTAATAAATAATTATTATTAATTAATGATAAATGAATAATTAACAATTACTAATTATTAATTACTTATTTAATACTTTACTATTCTAATAATTCTATATCTCAGTAGGTGAGAGTGCTCTAATATCGACACCCTAGATATCTCCTAAAATATAATTCCAATCAAAAAATAATTAATGTATGAAATGTTAATCAATATAATTCTTATTCATATAAGTATAATTTTTTTAATATTTATATTTTTTAAATTATAAACAAAAAACTGATTTTTTCGATAAAACTCAAACAACTAAATTTATGAAATTTTTGAAGTACAATATCGATTATCAATCATTTAAGAATGTAAGTATTTTAAATATTTTAAATAAATTTTATATATCTAATAATATTTTACAAAGTGCCGAAAATATTTTATATTTTTTATAATTTGTTACAAAGTTATAAACTTTTACCTAAGTAACATACATTTTCATACCGTTACCCTAATTGCACCTAATATCGACACCCCTGGTATCTCAGAGTAAACAAACTAAATTAAATTTAAAAATAGCTATTATATGTATATACCTACTTAATACTTATAAATAAAATTTGGAAATATTTAATTGAGAAATAATAAAGTTATGGTTATTTATTGTTAGAGTGTCGGTATTCGAATACTATCCCCTATATATACTATATAACCTATAGCAGGCTAAATATAAATATTATACTTAGAATATATATATATATATATACTACAATTAGTAATATTAGTAAGATTGATACTATAATACTATACTTAGCCTATATATAATTAATTAATTTCGATAAATAATTAATTATTTATTTAAATTAATTAATTATTATAATTGTGTCATATATATATGTATTTCATATATATATATACTATATTGTTAACTATAAATTTAAAATGTATTTATAAACAAATTTAGTTTTAAACGGTTTATGAATTAACATTATATATATGATATATATATATAATATATCAGTACAGAGTATAAATCATTTCAACTTCATCTAATCATATTCCTTCAGGAAAATGTAGAATATAGGTATTCCTACGTATTCCTATTCACTTTTTAAATATTATTATTAATGAATAATAAATCAAGGACACATTTTCCTTGATAAAATGATTCTATTTTAAATATATTTACATATAGTTGACATAACTGATAATCAAATTAATAGTATACATTTTTATGGCCTTTTTAAAATAATTGAAAGAAATTTAATTTGTTACCCGAACAATTACCCGAAATAATACTGGAACCGAAACTTATATTAAAATAAAGATTTGAGACCCTCAAATCATTCCATATACCCGAAAATTAAAAATTTGAACCGAATCGAACAAAATATTGAGATTTGATAATTGAGATATGAAATTTTACAGCACTAATATATATATATATATAATCACATATATATATATATAAATATATATATATATATATATATATATATATATATGTGTATAGAAATATAAATATATATTTATATAATATAATTTATAATATATTATATAATATAAATAATAAAATAACTTAGTTTATAACAGTAGGCAAGTATTCCCTATAATTATATATTTTTATTTAATTTGATTACTTTATAAAATATTAAGAAATAATAAATATAAAGCTAATATTTATGTATAACATATATATATATATATATATATATATATATATATATATATATATATATATATATATATACAATAATAAAATAACTTGGTAAGAGTAGGCAAATATTCCCTATAATTATATATTTTAATTTAATTTGATTACTTTATAAAATATTAAAAAATAATAAATATAAAGCTAATATTTATGTATAACAGTGAAACCTCTCTATAATAAACTTATTTTTACCATCATTTTTGATAGGTTAAAAAGGTTTTTAATTTTCCAATGATTTTAAGAATTAATTTATACTTGAAACTACATTATATAACTTAAAAGTTATATGTATACAATATATTGTTAATTTATTAAAGTAGTAATCAAAAGAATATTTTAAATATATGATTTATTTAAAATAGTTTTTAATAATTGTTTGTGTTATAGATACAGATATGTACAATATTTAGATAATATATTAATAGATCAACTATTAATAAAATACTATTCCATTTGTTAATTAGTTTATCATGCTCACCTGTTGCTATGCATTATCTAACTGCCCAGCAATCAATAATATTAGATTTAAATACTTATTAAAGCAGTTTATAAAGAAATTGTAATCAGATTTTCGAACATTCTGATTTAAAATCTGCTTTAATTCCACTGATTTAAATATTTTTAAAACATCTTTCTACCTCTTTAATAATTAAGTATTAAAACCTGATTTAATTCTGATTTAATAATCTCCACGTATAAGATATATTTTCCCAGCTAACAATAATAGCATATTTAAATACAGTATTAAAGGTTGACAGATTTAATAATACTTATTAAGATATTATAATATTATAAAAGTATTATTTAATACTTTTAAAATATTAAAATATATCTTAAGAACTCAGATATTATTAAATCAGAATTAAATCCGATTTTAATACTTAATTATTAAGGGGATGTCACACACCTTGTTTTGGTGAAAATAATATTTTATTTAAATTTTTTTTTATTTCATAATAATATTCTATGATTTGTTTTTTAATATCTGTAAAAAAATTATATATGAAAACAGTCTATAAATGACATCAAAAGTGGTATATTTATATATTCATTAAATATGATATATAATGTATTCATATATTTTCAAATGCTGTTTTCTCAGAATAATTATTTTGCGCTAGGTATGTGTATATAAATGTAGGTATCACAAAAACTATTATATGTATTCTACTAATTTGTATTGCATTATATAAATAACTTATATAAGAATACTATTACAGAAGACATTTTCTAAATTTGTATATTCATAATTACAAAAAATAAAAATTTACATAGTAATTCCTGAAATTAAAATGTGTGCATATATATATATATTTTATTTCCTATCTCTATATATAGAGAGGCGGGTGTTGTATGACATCCCCTTAAATCAGTAAAAATTTGTTTTAAAAACGTTTAAATCAGTTGATTTAAAGAAGATTTTAAATCAGAATATTGGAAAATCTGATTAAAATTGCTTTATAAACTGCTTTAATAAGTATTTAAATATGCTGTTATTATTTTCTGGGTGCAGTGAGAAATACAAAATAAATTTATTATTTGTAATTAATTAATTTATACCTACATTAAAATACAACCATAAATCTATATATAAACAATTACATAAAATGTTCTTATAGAAAGGTACAATTTCTAAAAAAATAATTCACAAATAATTGTCTTATAAAGAGGTTTAATTCCAACCAAATGTATGAAAAATGTTCATATATATACTATATAATATAGAGAGGTTTCATGATTATATATATATATATATAGTTATCATAAAGATAATTAATGTAAATAAAACACAGAAATAATTATATTCCATTTAAGTTATTAATTTAGATTTTATATAAAATCTAAATTAATTAAATAGATATGATTATAAAATGTATCATATAAATTTATAGTGTCAACATATTATCAACCTATACATTTTATTAATTTATATTTTTATAAATTGATCTAGAAAAGTATTCAAGTTGGTAAATAAGGGTAGGTACTACTCCTAAAGGTACTAAATGTATAACTATATGATATAGGTACTTTTATTATAATATATAAGTATATGAATATCATAAATATATATTTATTATTATTATCATAATAATTATAATTAATTAATAAATGATAATTATCATGATGTATTATAAATTTTATATATAAATATATATATTAAATATATTCTAATCATTAGGCTAATGAGATGTAACTTAAATAAGTTACTATTTTGGGTACATGTATACATAAAAGTAATGTATTAAATATAAACTTAAATTCATTATTATAATGATTATAATCATTTTACATTTGAATTTAAGAATATATAAGTTAATTTGAAAATTAAATATTATTTAAACCTTTTGTGGGGGATCAGGGCATCTTTATTAAATAAGTAAATAAAAATATTATAAATAAATAACGAATAATTAAATTATTTATTTAGGTTACCTATTAAATATATTTAGCACTAAGCAATTACAAAGAGACACATTAGTAATTATATAATGCTCGAATTTAATCATGAATATAATTAAACATGGCCAATCACAACAGTTTTTATTACATTCTAGTAATTTGAATTACTATTTTCATTGTGAAATAAAATTAATAATAAATATACATATGTACCAATTAAATAAATATTAATCATTTAAATACTACATTTATATTTATACTAGGATATAAAAATCATAAAATATTTCTAAATATAATTTAAAAAAAATTTAAATAGGGATTATATGTCTAGGTAATTTAATTTCCGCTATTTGAAATTAAATTACTTTATTATTTTAATTAAATGTTTGTTTTACTTAGTAAATAATATTATTAGGTTATTATTTATTATTTTATATAACAATATATAAGTATTTTATTTAAAATAAGAGTAATATTAATAATATAAATCTATAATAATAATATAAACTACTTTAATAACAATTTTTTTTAATTATTTGAAAAATTATTCAAAATCAGTAATTTTAAATTAAATTAATTAACTATTTGTATTATGTATAATAATCACAATACATATAGTGATTATTATATAAATATACATATTAATACTATTTAATTATACAATCTATATTCTCTTTTAGCATGTTAATATTACGAATAAGCATACTTATATTTAATTATTAAATATGATATTGACTAAATAATTTAGGTTCACTGGTTATTTGAGGCACATTTTTTACGAGTTAAATATTAAATATTAAAGGTATATTATATATTAATTTATTATAGTTATTTAATATATAAATGCATTCAAAATAGGTATGTAGTACCCTTTACATGATCGTTACTCGTTATGATTTGAAATAATTTATATTTGTTAATTTCGTTTACATTTTTAGAGATGTTTAATCATGTATATACGTATAATAATTGTAATTCGTAATTCCTTTGAAATACTATTTTTAATAGAATTTTAAATATTACTGATATATTTAAATTATATAAAGTTAATTTAAAATACATAATAATATTTGTTAGTTCTTATTATATATATATATATATATATTTATTGAATTGATAATTTATAGAGTTTTCATTGTTATTTTTCATGTATTTCATATTCACAGAAATATATATATTAAGTTTGCAATCGAACCCTACTATCAGAGTATCGGTATAGTATCAGTTAGAAATAGTCGAGTTTGAGTCTGAGTACGCAATATTATAATTATTGAGTATCAGTATCAGTTTGAAATACTTTAATATCAGTTCGAAGTCCGAAGTTCGATTGCAATACTAATATATATATATATATATATATGAATAATATATTATTATAATAAATAATAATTATGAAGATATAAATTGTATAATTAATAAATACTCAAAAATATACTCGCGATCTATATAGTCACTTTATCTTAACTGTCACTTTCATTATTTAGACCGCTCGCGTGGTTAATTTTAAATATCTGCGGCTATAACTCTGATTTCAGAAATTATTAATATAATTATTATAATAATAACAAGTATTTAAAATATAATCCTAACATTGGGATATCCAATTTTTGAAGACATGTATTTATTTAAAAAATTGATTTAGATATTATATAAACTAGGAGTATAAGTGTAAATATTATATTTAAATATAGATATATGAATTATTTGTTAGGATATATTTTCTCGAGTATTAGTTACTCATGTGTAAACATTTAATTTACAACCATGAATATATAAAACCACAATATAAAACAAATTTGAAGATCTAAAATATAATATTATACAAATAGTAGTCACTAAATAGAGTATAGTATCAGTTAGAAATAGTCGAGTATCAGTTTGAGTCTGAGTGTGCAATTTTATAATTATTGAGTATCAGTATCATTTTGAAATACTTTAATATCACTTCGAAGACCCAAGTTCGATTGCAATACTAATATATATATGTATATATATATATATATATATATATATACATATATATTATATGTATTTATATCATTTAATCGTAACAATAGAAAAAGTGAAATTAAATATTTATTTTACAAATAACAACACTACCCAGTTTAAATGATGATCTATATATATACATATATATTATATGTATTTATATCATTTAATCGTAACAATAGAAAAAGTGAAATTAAATATTTATTTTACAAATAACAACACTACCCAGTTTAAATGATGATCTATATATATACATATATATTATATGTATTTATATCATTTAATCGTAACAATAGTAAAAGTGAAATTGAATATTTATTTTACAAATAACAACACTAACCCTCGTTTAAATTATGATCTCCTGCTGTCTATATCAGTTACTTATCCATGAGTATATTATGGTTTGTCTTGTTAATGTACTGGTAATATAAGACTATAGCCTCCTCTTCGATATAATACTACTTACTACTAGGGATCTAAATTTTCAAATCTTTCAAATCGAGTTTCAAATCGAGTCAATTCGAGTCACATCATTTTCAAACATTTATATAAATTATTATTTCAAATCTTAAATCTAATTTTCGAGTAAATTCGAGTCACACCTATTTTCAAACATTTGTATGGATTAAATTCACTATTTATCATAGTATTGTAGCTACATTATATGTAATTTATGTACTTATAATTTATATAAGTCATTATTTATTTGTATATATAATAGGAATATATTTAATAAGTTCGATTAGTACTATAATTTGGAATAAACTCGAAAAAAAAGGAGAATTTATACGATTTTGTATACGATTCGGAGTGACAGATTATTATTAAGCTAGATGTAGTGATTTAAATTAGTGAACAAACATGTATTAAGGTGACCAGCTACTTATAAACAGTATACATGTAAAAGATAGGGAAAATAGCATGTTTTAAAAATGTATAAACTCTTATAATATTAAAGTTTTTGTAATAATTTTTTAACAATCTTATTATAAACATATAGCTTTATCATATGGTTGAATATATTTTAATAATTATTAACATAAATAATATAAAAATGATTAATTATAAAAAAAAATAATTAATTAATATATTTATCACAAATTATCACTAAATTTACAACTTATATAAATTTACATATATTATATATATAGAATAATTAATCATACTGTTCATTTATATATTATATATAATATTGTGAAAATTTGAAGAAAAAATATTCAATATTGAATAAGAAGAGACATTAATTGGAGATATACAAAATGCAAAATAATTATTCTGAGTAAATCAAGTTTCAAATATAATATATGAATATAAACAATATGATTATATAGGTACAAATAATATAATATAAACAAAATGAATAATGTAATGAACATAATTTAAACACCATTTTAAAGATAATATTTGAAATATTATAATTTTACATTAAAAAAAAATTTGAAATTCAATTTTTTTCCGAAAAAATCAATGGTATCTCGTCCCCTTAATAGATAATAGAGAAGGGCGTAATTAGTTAATTGAGTATCCTAAGTTATTATTATATAATACTCATGATTCGATTATTATTATTTTTATATGATACATTGGATGGCATACAGTGTATGATAGACTCTCAATATATAACTCTATGTAGAGAAATATGTACACTTATTAACTATTTTAGTGTTTGTATATTATATATGTGTGTATATATGCATGTATGTAGGTAGGTGGGTGGGTGGGTATGTAGGTAGGTGTTTATTTAGTTAGATAGGTATGATAGAATGATAGGCAGGCAAATATGTAGGCAGGTATACAGGTGGGGAGGTAGGTAGGCAGTCAGGTATGTAGGACCTACATATATATATATATATATATATATATTGTGAAAGAGGTAGGTATGTATATAGGTAGATAGATGGGTAGTATAGTTAGGTAGGTTGTAGGTAGATAGGTGGGTAGTCAGGCAGGTATGTATGTAAGTAGGCATATGGATGGGTGGGTAGATAGGAGGTAGGTAGGTGGGTGATAGGGTAGTTATATAGGCAAGTAGGTTGGTAGGTAGTCATGAAGGTAGATAGATATATGGGTAGGTAGTTAGGTAGGTGGGTGGATAGGTAGATAGATAGTTAGGTGGGTGGTAGGGTAGTGTATGCATATAGGCAAGTAGGTGGATGGGTAGGTAGTCAGGTAGGTATATGTATGGGTGGGTAGTTAGGTGGGTGGATGGATAGGTAGATATGTGAGTAGGTAGATAGATAGGTAGGTGGGTTGTTGGGTAGGGTATGTATATAAGCAAGTAGGCGGGTGGGTAGGTAGTCATGAATATACTTAGATTTGTAAGTAGGTAGGTATATAGGTGGGTAAGTAGGTATTCATGTAGATATGTAGCTATAGTAGGTAGGTATGTAGGAAATCTTCAATGGAATTTGTTTAGCTTTACTGTGCTCTCACATTAGACTTTGTTTGTAGAAGTAAAGGGGATCAACTGTATATTAGATGATGGGAAGTTTTTACTATCAATAAATTCAATAATTTATATGACAAACATTGTTTTATGATTTGAAAGTCTTCGAAGCCATGATTTGGTAGAGATTTGATGTCTCCAAATATTTTTTTAGTGATTTGAAAGTCTTCGAAGCCATGACTTGGTAGAGATTTGATGTCTCCAAACATTTTTTTAGTAATTTGAAAGTCTTCGAAGCCAAGCAAAGATTTGAATTTTTAGATCACTACTTACTACCTCTAGTACCTCTGTTTTAAAAATTCTATCTCAGATTCTTCCTTTCTTTATTTTATGCTAAATAAATATTTTATATAACCCCATTTAACCCTATCTTCCTCCGCTAAAACTTTAATTTATTTAATTTATTTATTTAGACACAAATATAACAAAGATAGTTCATATTTGTCTTTTAGAAAAAATAATAATACATCAATAAATATGTGATAAAATAATATATAAGTAGACGATAAAAGGAATGTTATATTAGTAAACTTGAAAAAAAAAAAAAAAATATATGAATATTAAAAATAACTAATAATAATATCTTTGAGTATTCTTCCGAAATAATTAACAATTAATTTACAATTAATTAAACTTTACCGACATAATATAACGCAGGTTACACAATGGATAACGTTGAATTGATCCTTCTTCAGTCGCTGACCAACGCGGGATGGTTTGTAATGCGTAAGTGCCATGTGCCTGCATACATTTCATGTGTTTACCTATCTTTATCGCGTACATTTAATTAGATTACATAGCTAACTATGCTAACATAGTCGCCGTATTACGATCTTAGGTTATCCACATACTTGACTATAATATTTTAATGCACGCTCACTATATTAAATCTTTAATTTACGGTCACTATATTATATTCTTTAATATATTCTAGCTTATCATATTCTTATAGATTTATTATATTCGTACCGTCACATTACGATCTTTGTAATCCGTCATCACTGATTACTCATCAGCGATCTGACCGGCGTAGACTCATTCGAAGACTTCGACACCGAATCCATACTGAGATGTCTGAAGGTCATAATGGTGACCTTGAACCCGGAATGCGCGACCTTGAGAACTGATCTTCCCGTAAACATGGCGGGCAGATTTAGAGTTTGTTCGGCCGCAGTGAAACACGTTAAGGTTACAGCAGAGCTACTCGATAGCAGCGTGAACTCACTGTGTGTACTAATATCAACGATTTTTCTAAAGAAAGATATATTACTAGGGTCACTGGAATGATGGTGTGTATGTAAGGGGACCAACCAATCAAAATAAATGTTGTCGTAAAAGTGGGGGGGAACCATACATAGAAGGTCCCCCTAGATTTTAAAGTGGGGGGGGGGACATATCCCCCTCCTGTTGCAGCGTCCCTATATATATAAAACATGAAATAGTGTAATTCGATGTTATACACAAAAATGAACAGCGCCATCTAAGTTGGTTTGTTATGTAATTTTCGGAACCATGCATTGTTTATAATGTAAATTCGTATCACTGATACACTTTTAAAAAGTAGAATAATATGTTTTAAACTATAATTTATATGATGAAAACTAAGTTTATATTACCTATATATATATAACAAAGCAATTGGATATGTTGGTTTTGAATGCTATACATATCTATGATGCGAGTAAAAGCTAATTTATATTTCATGTAATTTAATAGAGCATTGAAAATGTGTATGCCGTGCCAAACTTAAATCTATTTATGTGATTTCGATACTACTGCTAGCAGCGAGACTCATGCATATATATCACGCTACGTTGATAGGGAGTATTATATCTTTGCTAATATTCTGTTTAAGGTTATATAATAATGACTAGAGAGGGCCTAGAGTTGCCGTCATATATGTATGTAAAGTTGTTGCCAGAATTGTCTTGAATATAGATTTTTATTAATATTGTCTCTACATAAACATATCTATTTATGGGGTCTGGTATAGCCTGTATTTTTAAGGAATAATGCACGTTTAAAAAAATATATTTATCTAAATAAAATTATTTTTTATTAACATCAATATTTGAATTTCAGAAATTATTTCTAATTATTGTAAATTATTACCTGAAATTAAAATTATAAAATGGCACTGGAACCAGTTTATAGACAGAATGAACCCTGTCATATCCTATGCCGATCGCTATATATACTTACTTAGTACTTACTTATTCCGTGACAACACCATCTTAGGGGGATATTACAGTCATAACAACTTTCTCCATTTCAAACAATCTTTTGCAATATTTAAAAGTTGTCAAAGATTAGAGAATTCGAATGTATCATTCATTCAATTTCTCTTCGGTCTTCCTCTTTTTGTTTTGCCTTCAACATATCAATGAAGAATAGTTCTGGCTAACGTGACGAGTTATATGTCCAATGTATATATATATATATATATATATATAAATTATGTAATTGTATAAATATAAAATTTTAAACAATTTATTTTTATAATAATTCCTTACCATTAAAAACATGTATCTAAATAAAATATAATTTTGTAAATATGCATTATTTTAATTTTATAATTATTTTAAAATAAATAAATATAATAATGTTATTGACAAATAAACTGTAAATTTAAATTTAATAAAATATTAATATAATTAAATTGTAATATTATATCAGAAATGACAAATACTTAGTGCACAATTTCAAAAATCTCAAGAATACATTAGTTTTTTCTGCGAGATTGTACGATCTATATGAAAAATTGTATTTTTTCGATAAAAATCGGTTCCCCAATCTGTTTATCTCTCAAATACAATCTCACAAATCAGCCACGTTAGTTCTAGGTAGTACACGAGTATGCACATCTTTACCACAATATACTGCATAACATATTAAATATGATATCTCTCTAGTAATATATCATAGATTTTGCACGTCTTCTCTCTATCGATGTAATGATAACTGTTTGTACTCCTAAACAGATAACTCTATGTAGTATAGTAACTTATAACTCAATGATTCCAAAGATAGTACTACTATTAGTAAATAAACATGCTTTATGTATATATTTATATATTTATGTATATAAGCTAAATTAATTATAAATATTTTATTAAAAATAATAATTTATTTCTTATTGGTTTGAATTAAATTTTGTTTTTCTAAATTATTTATATCGACATTATAATTAATATAATACATATTACATTATATTATAATTTTAAAATAATCATATTGAAATCATTAATTTAAGAATGAATTTTTGCATTGATTTTATATAAAATTTAAATGTATACGCGTGTATCATAAATTATGATTCATAATACAATACCTTAAAATCATTAATGCATAACAAAAATTGTTTCCTAATATATGAGCATACTTCCTCTGTATAACTAAATATTTTGCAGAGTAAAGATATAATATTCCCTATCTACATAACATTTATAATACGCATGCATCCTTCTGCTAGCAGAATAACACCACACTGAAATAGATTTAGATTTGGCATGGCTTCTAATAGAAACTTTCTATACAACAATTTTTCAATGCTCAATTAAATTACATGTAATAGTTATATATATATATATATTAGTTTTTACCTGCCACATAGATATGTATAGAATTTAAAACCAACATTTGCAATCAAAAAAAGCTTTGTTATATAATAGTAATGAATACTTAGTTTTCATCATATAGATTATAATTAAAAACATATTATTTTATATTTTGATAAAAATGTACATTATAATCAATACATCAACACATCAAATTAACCCTATATAGGTGTACCTATATAAGGTTATGGCGCTCCTCATGTTTTGTGTACACAATCGAATTAAACGAAATCACGTAGTTTTATATCTTTCCTTATACAAATCTTTGGTATATCTATGATGAATTAGAAATAAATATTAAATGTATAATAAGAATCACATTAGAAGCTAGTCATTGACATATAATTGAATACTGTATTAACACATTTACATTTATAAATATAGTTTTATGATTTATAATATTAATTATTATTTATTCGAAGATGTTTTCTTTTGATTGATAATTTATTTAAGTAAATTAATGGTTGATTTATAAATCGAAAAATATAAAGTAAAAATATTTGCTAACGATAACATACGTTAAATAAACTCTCTTTTATTATATATAATACGTTTTGATTTCACCTAAAGGGCTTCATAATAAGAATCTTGTATATTATTATTACGCAGGGAATTGAAAATATTATCTAAATAAAAAATGGCCTCATATCATAAATAATCTTAGTTTACATACTATAATATCTATATTATATTTATTGTACTGACATTATATATGTATACACTGTGTATCAATAATAAATATTTACATTTGAAGCCCTTCTTAATAAGTAATACAATATTGAATATTCTTATATATATTTATTATCCGACTATAAACAAAAAATCTTCTAATAAATTATTATTATATTATTATAATTTTATTCAATAATAAAATCACTCACTCAATATCAGCTCAAGCTAATATACACACACACCCACACATACCCATATTTACATAATCAATGACCTCTACCTATACACTAATCGACCTATACCGATACTATCCACGACCTCTACTGATATTAATGACATTCGATACGACCCCAACCTCTACACGATTATACTAACTCGCCACCGCTCTCCGCACACGTCAGGCGTTAGGTTACCAGTCTGCAGTAGGCTATGAAGACATCATGTACCCTAAGGTGAAGGTCATACGAGACATGTTCTTGTTCGTCGTCGACAAGCTACTGGCGACGCCCACCACAGACGATACAGGTTACCGACCTTTGACCCGTGTGATAGCTAGATAGGCAAATGATGGTAGGATAAAGGTGGTACACTAAACAAAGATATTAATGCGTTGTTAACATGTATTAGAATAATTATCACCATTTTATGTTTACAGTAATTATAACTTTTTTAATATAAGTTTATATGCATTAGGTATATGTAATGTAGTGAAGTGTTTCCATTATAATCTTATAATCAGCGCCATCATCATCATCATCATCATCATCACAATCATCATGATCATCATCATCGTCATCATCACAATCATCATCAACACCAGGATCATCATCATAATTAACACCAGTATAATCATCATCGCCACCACCACATCGCCACCATCACCTCCACTACTGTTATTACCACTACTGTTACTACCACTTCCATCATCATCATTATTAAAACAGCTACCCTGAAACTAAAAGAGATTCTAGCTATGAAGTTGAAGCAAACATGGAAACCTCCAGTAATTAGTGTTAGTCTTGTTATTCATTCACCTCCGATGTATAATCAGAGCATATCTTACCTATGTTCATACATACATACACCTTTAGATAGAAATCCTATTTTGTGATCTTGAAACAAATTGAATATTAGATTTGTAGAGGTGTAATATCAACCCTTTACTATATATGTATAATATTCATATATATATATATATTTTATAAAATTATTTACATAAAAAGTAAAAGGAAGAAATCAACATGATTTTAAGGTTACAACATCATAATTAATTCACGTTTAGTTTTAGATAGGTTTATAAGTTATAGATATAATCAATAGTACTTGGATTTTGTTGTTGAAGTTATCTATATTTTATTTGAATATATAATTTTATTGTTATTTTTATTGTTGTAACCACTTAATAGGGAATACTAGAGAATATGTAAGAGTGGATTGTAATAGTATTCATTTAAATAGTTCTCTAAAGTTAGGGATCACATTACTGTTAATAATTACAGAACAACACAGAAGATGAGATATTCAAATACTTGGATGATGCTAAAGCCGAAGAAAGAACTAATGCTCGTTAGCTCGTCTGCATACATTACATTAGTATAGAAAACACTCCACTGTTGATTCCACTAATAACCACGTCTAGTTAACTATAACTTATGTGAAATAGGTTTAATTTTGTATTATTTATTAAAATTCAATAGGTTTTGCAACCATGTTTAATTTATTATTTAAAAGAATACAATATATATATATATATATATATATATATATTATATATAAATTGACTACATCTAAAGTACACTAGTTCAATAGGTAATAATATATGTAAGCAATATAATTGTATAGAGTATTTTGACACTATATGAAATTTACTTCAAATTATGTAATATATATAATTTGTTCACTCTTGTATTGTTTTAATTTCATAGTTTTAATTTTTATATTTGCTATGAAATGATAAAGATTTGAAAATATGTCATATATTTCATATAACCTATACTGTAGTTACTAGTACCTTGTTGCTACCATTACGTAGCTCTATACAGTACACATAATATCTAACCATTAATACACCACCTCCTCCTCCCCATCCCCATCACTAGAACACACTCGCCTCACTACAATACTGGACGAGACCGTGCAGCAGAACAATGAGATGCTGAACGAGATGCTATCGGAGGCTGACGATGAGTGTCGTCATCTTCTCAACAAACACACTGCCGCTATGTTCATTAGCAGTGGTGATGAGGTGCTGGTTGTGTAGCTATGTGTGTAGCTATGTGTGTAGCTATGTGTGTAGCTATGTGTGTGGCTATGTGTGTAGCTATGTGTGTGGCTATGTGTGTGGCTATGTGTGTGGCTATGTGTGTAGGTATGTGTGTGGCTATGTGTGTAGCTATGTGTGTAGCTATGTGTGTGGCTATGTGTGTGTGCAGTTGTATGGTGTCCATAGGTTTTAGATCTAATTTGTTTACGCAAATGAGTTATTTGAAATTTTATTTATATTGTATCTACATTTTATTGTAAATATTTACTATTTTTGAGACCTTTAAGATAATAACCTATTTAAAAAGAGTGATAATTATGAACTATATACGATGTATAGAATTTAATTCTTCTTAAAACTTAAATTATAAGAAAAATAAAAAATAAAAATTACTATAAATATAAATATTAAAATATATATATACATATTTTATATGCAAATTTAATCATTATAGAAGCTTTAATATGTTTTTTGGATACTAGTTCTACGTTGGAATTTATTAAGTTTAAGTGTATTATTTTGGTTACCATAATAATAGTATATTTTATATATTTGTGTATGGGTAAACATATATATATATATAAACTAATTAATAATTGAACAAATTACCTCGGATCAGCGAATAGATATAATTAATAAATACATATATCATCACTACCTATGCCAAGAATACATATTAATGATTATATTAAAATACATACATTTAATTAAACCTGCCCTTTATATTTTAATATTCTGTCTATTTTAATCTTCACTTATGGCATGTATAAACTACATTCTTTTTTTTCATTTATTGTCTCATCAAATTATTGTTTCTTGTCATTTTGTGTGTATTTAACACTTAATTATATATGTATATATATCTATATATAAATATTAACTCAATAAATTATATATATAATCTATTTATATCTATATAGATATTCAATAGCAAGTAGTTGAATACATCTTCATACTACCGATACTACTACTACTACTACTACTACTACTACTACTACTACTACTACTACTACTACTACTACTACTACTACTACTACTACTACTACTACTACTACTACTACTACTACTACTACTACTACTACTACTACTACTACTACTACTACTACTACTACTACTACTACTACTACTACTACTACTTCTTCTACTACTACTACTACTACTACTACTACTACTACTACTACTACTACTACTACTACTACTACTACTTCTTCTACTACTACTACTACTACTACTACTACTACTACTACTACTACTACTACTACTACTACTACTACTACTACTACTACTACTACTACTACTACTACTACTACTACTACTACTACTACTACTACTACTACTACTACTACTACTACTACTACTACTACTACTACTACTACTACTACTACTTCTACTACTACTACTACTACTACTACTACTACTACTACTACTACTACTACTACTACTACTACTACTACTACTACTACTACTACTACTACTACTACTACTACTACTACTACTACTACTACTACTACTACTACTACTACTACTACTACTACTACTACTACTACTACTACTACTACTTCTACTACTACTACTACTACTACTACTACTACTACTACTACTACTACTACTACTACTACTACTACTACTACTACTACTACTACTACTACTACTACTACTACTACTACTACTACTACTACTACTACTACTACTACTACTACTACTACTACTACTACTACTACTACTACTACTACTACTACTACTACTACTACTACTACTACTACTACTACTACTACTACTACTACTTCTTCTACTACTACTACTACTACTACTACTACTACTACTACTACTACTACTACTACTACTACTACTACTACTACTACTACTACTACTACTACTACTACTACTACTACTACTACTACTACTACTACTACTACTACTACTACTACTACTACTACTACTACTTCTACTACTACTACTACTACTACTACTACTACTACTACTACTACTACTACTACTACTACTACTACTACTACTACTACTACTACTACTTCTACTACTACTACTACTACTACTACTACTAATACAAGTGATTCCCTCATCAGCCATACACCAGAGTTAGGGACACGAAACCCAAGATTGCTAAGAAGCCATCCCTGAAAAGTTCACCTAAAGTTAAACATGTTTGTGTACTAGATATTATACATAGCACTTGTGCTGAGGTTTGTGTCGACAAGTAGTTTTATATATATAAATGTATACTATTATATGTATGATATCATTTACATTACTATTGTTTAATAGGAAGTTAAGATTGATCAAACTGCTGATCCTTATTATGTTAGTAATATATATATATATATATTTTGATTTTGATGACAATACATATAAAAAATACTTGTGTATCTATAATTTAATTGTTTCAAATAATATATTATTATTTCATTATAATATAAAATAACTTATTTTATTCTGATACTTTCTGTATATATATATCTATATATATATATATATTAATATATATATATATATATATATATATACATACAAAACAGCAAAGTAATTTAAATTTACCGATAGTACAACTTTATTCGAACCGTAAAATTAGCTTTTAAAATTAATTTATTGAATAAAATGATTAATAATTAGGCTTGCACTTATCACTGAAATGATATTAATTATTTATGCTTTAGTAAATATTTAGTACATATAAATTACATAAAAGTCTACGTATATCCATGGTCAATGGCTATAAGTAAAAATCGTTTCATATAACGATACAACTGAAAAACTGTACTAATGTAATATAAAAACGATATAGGGGTATATATATATAGATGATAATGGAAGATTGATGAGGATTGAGGAATAGTAATATGTGCGTGAGATATGAGGGGATTAAATAGCGTAAGTAATATATATAGCCAAAATATAAATACTATTAAATTAATAAAATACGTATGTTATCATATAACGACACAACGGAAAAACAATCACCCGAGTGAAGCCGGGCCGAAGCCAGCTTGTATATATATATATATATATTGGTATAGTGATGCATCATTACACTGATGCTTGGATAAAATAGCTAATATTATATATGAAATACAACTCCCTGTATAAGAAAATACATTATTATTTATAAAAATTATAGAGGAAATATTGGCATATGAATCATTATTTTTGTGTTATTAGTTAAGTGAGAAATTATTTTCAGAACTAAAATTATTATTTATATATATAAATGTTTATTAATAAAATTGTGTCATGAATCATGACTCATGATTCATGTGTCATGAATAGTGATTTATGACTCATGAAAAATAATTAACACAAATATTATAGAAATTACATTGATTTTTTTTCTCAAATTATTCAAATAAAAACATATTTAAAATTAACGAATAGTGATATTGATTTTTTTGAAATGAATAAATATAAATTAGTTGAATTTTTAAAAAGCGAATACCTAATACTGAAAATCTATTCATTTACTAGTAATATATTACATCAATAGTATTATTATTGACATTCATATGCATGTTGTATATATTTACATTTATATACATATTCCACTACTTATTATTAGGAATAAGAGAAGGGAGTTTGATCATTAATAAAGATGACTTGTTGTAATTAATGAATGCACACCTATATTCTATTATTAATAAATGAATTAATTCAATGAATAATATGTCTATAGATATACTATAAATAAATAATGAATACACATTCAATTAATATGGATTAAATATAATATAGTTATGGATATCACAACAAAATAATATAATAACAAAATAACGATTTTATTGTATATATTATCTACATATAAACTACATTGCTATACATACACAACAGTCGGAGACAGCTGAGAATATCACTGATGATAATCACCAACACGTTGATGAGGTTATTCACACATACCGTAGCATTGTAGATCACCTACATTAGCTTAGCAATAAATTTGCTTCACACCAAACAAATAGCCCGATATCGGCTGCTTCTAAACGTTCATTTTAAACATTTACTAGGTATCGGACAAAGTAAATATTTATATTTGATAACAGGTAATTCATATCTATAAACACACACGCTAGTGGCGTGATACGACCTTCCCGCTATCGGTGGTCTGTAAGTATAGCTGTTCACATCGTAACTGTCCGAGTGTGATGTTCCACGATAGCGCGCTGGTTTTGTTTTGCTGTGAAACAACAGCTTCAGATATATCGTAATAGAAACTTAATTAATCTAACTATCGCGAGTCTGTATCATATTTAATTGTATATAATTAGATATTTATATATTGCAAAACATTAATATTTTCTTGCACTATGAATGCGTTAAAAGAGGTATTTACATTTATTGTAAACTACCCTAAAACGTTTAAAATTAAACTTTGCTAGAGGAAAATATATAATATTTTTACTACGAAAATATTATAATATAAAATATATCTTTAGCAATAAATTTACAAGATAAATACATTTAGATGAGTTATCGGACTTTATAGAACAAATATATTATATTACTTTTAGTATATGTGTTAATCAATATAGTAATGATTAGTATATATGACTTATACACATGCAGTATAAAGATAAAGAAGTATGCCCAGACGAGTTAGGAGCTGATACGACCACGCTACCAGCAGAATCACAAGAAGATATGCACAAGCGCTTCTCCGAGATGAAGCTACAACATACCTCAGTGGTCGAGCATCAGATCCTCGTAAGTCACGCATCGCCGTCGCCGTATGCATTGTATGATAACAGTACATGACATATTAAATGGGCAGCAACGATAACAGAAAATAGTCGTCTTATTTTGAAGCCCTTTAGAAGAAAATATTATATAAATATTATTATAATTCAACGGGAAAAAATTTTTATTAAAATTCTTCTAATAAATATTATTATTATTATTATTATTATTACATCAGTGTACATATATATATATATATATATATGCTATAGCATCGCTGGCCCTTATTTCCACAGGGTTACTGATTAAGATGTCGATTTTTATTACAAATAATCGTTACTTATAGAAATTTCAGTTTTCGCCTGGATATAATATTAATCATTTTTCATATTAGTGAATGTATATTTTAATCAGGGTTGATGGTTTTTTCGGTTTTTACGTAAAAACCAAAAAACCCGGTTTTTATCGGTTTTTATGGTTTTTATCGGGTTTTAACGGTTTTTATCGGGTTTTATCGGTTTTTATGGTTTTTACGGTTTTTACAATACAAACAAGTACAAATTATAATTTTTCATAACAAAAAATTAACTAAATTGTATTATTTTCATTATAATTTTAAATATATAGACATCACATAATGGAAGAGTTGGAATCGTAGAATATATTATTTTTGATTGTTACGAGTATATTATATATATTAAAAAAAAATATTAAATATTATCAAGCCTATCAAATATTATTTAATACTATTATATTATTGTTATCATAAAATAGATTATTAGCTATATGTAATTAAAGTGGTCTTGAATCAATAACAGGGTTGATGGTTTTTTCGGTTTTTACGTAAAAACCAAAAAACCTGGTTTTTATCGGTTTTTTATCTGGTTTTTATGGTTTTTTCAAAATAAACAAGTACAAATTATAATTTTTTCATAACAAAAAATTAACTAAATTGTATTATTTTCATTATAATTTTAAATATATAGACATCACATAATGGAACATAATTATTATTCAACATTATAATAAATTAAATAAGTTCCTCAGTTAAAAACCATTATTGTTAAATAATTATAAATGAATAGATATCATTTTTATAGCTATTTAAATAAAAATATAATATCAAATGTAATTATATAATATGGTTACATTTGATTATTATTTACATTGTATTATATTTTTTATTCATATTTATAACATTTAATTTGATAATATAATAGTTATTTTATTTGCGTTTAGAGTATTTCGGCTATAGCCACACCCATATATGGGTGTAGTCCCTATAGTCCCACTATAGTCCCACCTCTTTTGAAATCGCCGGCTACAGTGTCTGGTAACCGTTACAATATACTAAAAATGTAGTTTAAAATAGTACTTTACTTTATATTATTTAGTAAAATGATTAAGTTTGGTAATATTTGGCTATTACATATAAATAACTATAATTAATAATAATGTATTATCATAAAAACGATATATTTTTACATTTCAATATATAAATAATTCATAATTAGAATATTCTGCCTAATGGTGGCGTAATTAAATTTGTTATCACATAATCATTGTATCGTAGGCATGTAAGTGTAATTAGATGAGAGTCCTACCCACTCACTGATATAACATATAATGTAGGCAATTATAAGTTATAATTTATAACTTATAATTTAAAAGTTAAATTAATTTGTTAAAAACCGTAAAAACCATAAAAACCATGGTTTTTACAACTTGAAAAAACCGTAAAAACCGACGTAAAAACCCATTTGAAAAAACCGAATCAACCCTGATTTTAATTATTGAACATCGTACCATCATATAACGATATCATATTCGAATACTTCACTTATTACTATCTCCCTATATGTATTATAGTAAAAGGGATGCCCACGAACACAGCTTAATATTCTATTTAGTTCTTGAACAGTGTCCATATTATACTACATATACGTATACTTATATATTGCAAGTATACTCGAATATACACTGACCTATATACATCCATACAAACATATCTATATCTATCTATATATATATATATATATATATATCTACCTATATACTAGTGTAAATGATGCTCTAATCTAAAGAATCGATACAGTCTCAGTTTCAGTTACCTAAAGTCTCATTTTAACTCGGTTATGTTTAGTAAGAGTTGCGGCTAAGGCTCTTCTGGCTAGAGAGTCTAGTCGAGCTCGTTTTTTTCCCGAAAATCTCGGCTCGGCATCAATAAGCAAAAGTCTCGGCTCGGCATAATTTACATCACTACTATATATTATCATTATACACATCTACATACACACTGCCCTACATATACCTTAATTAGCACAATGAGCATGCATTAACTCCCCATCATCACCTCTATGTATCATCAGCTGAGACAGAACATTAAGATGCAGCGTCAGAAGAATACAAAGAGGTTGCAGATACTGAACTCCCTTCAGATGAATCAGCCCCAGGATCTGGTAGATCTCAAGGTTATCATCTTTCTCTTCCTCCTCTTCCTTATCATCATCACCATCACTTAATACCCTAAACCTATAACCCACCCTATATATATATATATGTATAAATATACATCTAAATATAATGTATTAATACATAAATAAACTTAAAATACCATATTTAATTTATTGAAATAAAGAATAACTAATTAGTTAATTATTAGTTAAGTAGAGTATTTGTTTTTCAAGTATAACTATTAGGCTATCGATAGCCGTATTATTTCTATTACATGTATACATCTATCAGTAACATTCATTATGATTACGATCTGATATCACATGACGCTTTCACATGACAGCGAGAGATTCAACTTAAGAAGCAGACTTTCGCAGACTACTCCAACAAATGGGACAAGGAGTTCACGAAACTGAAGAAACATCGGGTAGAGGTCACCAAGACGTACGATAATATCAAGGTCGTATAACTTACTTGCCTTATTATATGTCGCTTGATCGCTATATATAAGTTACTCTAAATTATACTTTTACTGACTTTAATTACCATCAGTAAACACATTTATATGAGATAAATTGTTGTTATAAAATTTTGTTTTTAAATTACCCATGTTTTTAAATTATTAATGTTGTCATTAGATAATTATTCGAGTGTTTAATTTAATATAAGTAATCATCTATTTTATATGTATAGAGAATATCATATGATGAATATAGTTTTACTTTTATTAATATATTACAAATTCATATGATTTTAATATTACAAGATATATCTATATTTTATTAATGGGATATCGCCATTAGACGGCCATTTTGTTGAATTTACATGTATAGAGATAGGGAACACATTGCCTTTTGACTTTTGCGTTTATGAAACTTAACATATTAAGATTCTTATCAATTAACACTCCGAGATGTTCGTCCTTATCTGATAGTTTGTATTGTGTATTATTTATTGTAATGAATTGGGGATTATTTTCGTTTGAATTTCCTTTGAGGTTAATATATATAACATTTGTTTTTTTTTCTGAATTTATTTTTAATGAATTACTATTAAACCATTCAGTGATCTCATTAATGCATTCATTTAATAGTTTTACTGATGTAAAGTAGTTTTCAGATGAAGATTCGATATATTATAAATTGTATATCGTTTAAATATATATATTATTAGAATAACTTAAATTATTATATTACACATTATAAAGTTATATTATAAATATAACTTAAATATAGGATTATAATGCTGAGCAAGTAAACACTATGAATGGGCTGTTTGAGGAATTTATAGAACTTGGGAAGAAGATTGAAAAAAGAACTTTCACCGCTACAGATATGGTTTGTTCATTACAATAGTATTATGTTAATTGTGGAGTATAATAGTATAATAGAAATATTGATAATATAATCTAGATGTAATATTAAACATATGTATTAACAAACACCTAAATGGTCTAATCAAAGTCCGTCTGTATCTGAAGTAAGACATATTTCAACACAAATAAGCCTCTCTTTATTTAATCAATTGTAGATATATATATATATATATATATATATATATATACATATTATTAAAAACTATTATATAGAAGAAGCATTTACTGAAACAAAGAGACACGCTCAAGAGAAAAGTGGTGACCAATAGAATTAAAGATCTGATTGAAAATATAACTAAACAAAATAACGAAATATTCAAGGTGATTTACTTATACTTTCGTAATATACACTAACTACATACATACCTATACTATTTATATACCTCTTCTCCTGAAATGATGTTAAGGTGTTGAACGAATCCAATGTCTTGCGCAAGGAAATGAATATTCTAAACGATAAAGTGAAGAGAACTCTAGATTTGACTGAATCTGTTATCTATCAGGTTGTGTAATTGTTGTTTTTCTTATTTGTTTGCACTATATATATAAATATATATATATATATATATATATATATATATATATATATATATATAATGATGATTAAGTTTAATATTGCTTATCATAGGTGTATCTACCCCTTGCAGATACATATATCAATATAATATAGATAATAATGAATGAGAAAAATAAATAAAAAATAAAAATAAACAAAACAATAAAATAATACTAATTAAAAAAAATAGTAATAATGTACAATTACAATAAGTGAATAGTAATAATATGACATTGATGATATGTAGACGTTGAGATCCGTTATAAAGGAAGGATATAAATGGATATATCTAATGGAGGTTTGATAAAGAGTTCCATAAAGATAGAATAATATTGCTTATTTGATATTTAAGAGATCATAATTTGAGGGAAAAGCAGGGAAATATTGGCATATTAGTGTTATATTAGTGTTAGTAGTGCAGTCATATAATCAGTAGAGATAGAATAGATGAATTTATGAGTGAATGAGAGGATATGTAGAAGGGAACTAGTTGGATTGGAGTTGGAGAGAGTCAGTAATTATTGAATAGATAAATCAGTGCATATAACATGCATGAAAATACAGTTTAAGGGGAGAGTGAAGTATTAAGAATATGATAGAATAGGGAGGAGTAGTAATCAATACTAGAAAGTATGAGCGTCTTTATGAGAATAGTTTTAAGAGGGTGAGTTAGGTCTAATTGATTTGAAGAGGTGATAGTTGCTAATTTATATATATTATAATGAATCATTAAAAGTTTCAGATAGAAATTAAAACATTATTTAAAAACTTCTTAATTTATTTTTGTATACGCTTTATTTAATCTTTTTATCTAAGTTAATTTAATTTTTGTTATTTTGTATTTTCTATTCGTTTGTTTTTATTATTTTTCGTTATTGTTATACACCAGAGAGGGGCACCCGTTATATTGGTGTTTAAATAAACAATTCAATTCAATTCAATTAATAGATAAATTGTAGATTTTAAGAATGTATAATAATACGTATCCTATTTTCAGGACACAAAGAAATGCGACGCATCTAAAGAGGCCTATAGTTACCTGGTGGCCTTAGTCGAGGTAAGCCCCTTCATCTAGTTCACTGGCATGACGAATAGCTTAGCTCCATACGACCCCATACGACCCCTCACTATCCCACCATTTCTCTCATAGTCTATACCCCATGTGATTATCTTCCTACGAACTAGTCATATCTTCATTCTATAACCCCCATTATATGTCCTCTTCTGTCTCTACACACATTCACCTCCCTCGTAGAACTTCAAGAAGTTGATTAAAATCATCGAAGGAATCGGCTACCAGATGCGACTAGAGATAAACAATCGAGCATTGGTGCGTATTTAGTTCACTCTAGTTCTCCCATTCTCTGCTACTTAACTAGTTATCTAAAATCTCAACATTTTGATTCGAATACTTTCAAATCACGAACAATATATTCGGTGACTTCTATATTTTACATATAATATGATTAAATATGTTCAAGTTTATATTAAAGAATAAGAAATATGTTATTAAATATATATTGTATTATAAGTTTTTTATAAATACCCTGTATTAATCTTCAATAATTACCATTTAACCGATTTCCGATTAACAATACAACAAAACAATAGTATGTCTATGCGTCAATGATACAATTTAAAATTCGGAACTTTTAAACTAGTACTATCAAACTTTCCGACTATTTGATTTAAACATATAGATCATTAGCAATAACCCGTATCTATATAGATAGATAGATAGATATATTTATTGGATTCATTAATTTCGTTCTTTTTTTTTCATTTATTATTCTTTTTCGTTTCTTTCTTCGTTTCCAAATGGCTTCAAAATAAGACCTTGATCTTTTCGGGTGTTGCCAGTGATTTATTCATACATGGGACAGGAACAGTGATTGTTTAATCATAATAGTTAGCTATATATTTCGTATTTACATAAAAGATAATAATAAATAAATAAAATACAGTAGATAGACACAATTTGACATTAACAAAAATCAAAATAATAATAACAAAAATAATTCATACATACATATATATTTGATATAGATTTTTTATTTTATTTTATTTTTTTTTTAGGTTTTTTTAATATGTTAATTTTATTAAATTAATTTAAAATTCATTAATTTTTTAATTTATCTATAATATAATTCATCATTGATTAACATATTTTTTTACTCTTTTCTTGAACAAATTTTCATTTTTTATATTTTGTATATTTGTTGGAAGTAAGTTCCAAAGTTTTGGACCTTTAATCAGTAAACTATTTATTGTTCTTGTTGATTTTGAAATTGGTATAGTATACGTTTTATTTGTTCGTAGAGTATATTTATTATTATTTTTTTTGTGTATTTTAGTTAAATTTGTTGGTAATTGATTATAATATTGTTTATGCATATATATTAGTGTATTATAATATGTTAGCTTATCTAATCTAAGTATTTTATTTGATGTGAATAATTCTTTTGTATGATCTCGAAATTTTCTTTTATTTATTATTCTTAAGGTTTTTTTTTGAATAATTATTGTATTTAGGGTATTATTTGAGAATGTATTTCCCCAAAGTATATTTCCATAGTTTAAGTATGGTAGGAAAATACTATTATATATAATTATCAATGAATTTGTTTTAATGAATTTGCTCAATTTTGAGATTAAAAATTGAATTTGGGAGAGTTTGTTATTTAATTTAATAATATGATTTTTAAAATCATGTTTGCTATCAATAATTATACCAAGATATTTATAATTATATACGTTATTTATTAATGTATCATTTAATGAAATAATATTGTTTGGATATTTATTTGAGTTGAAATTTATCATTTCTGTTTTACTAATATTGAGTTTTAACTTATTATATTTATACCATTTTTCTATTTTTATTAAGGTTTTTTTAATTAAATTTGTTAGTTCTATATTATTATCTGCTGTAAAAGTTATAGCAGTATCATCTGCATATACTGTAAATTTTACATTATTATCTTCTAAATATAATGGTAGATCATTGACATAAATTATGAATAGTAAAGGGCCTAGTATGGAGCCTTGGGGTACACCAATATCATTAGTTATAATATCAGATTCTGTACTGTTAACTTTAACTAGTTGAGTTCTATTATGTAAATAGTTTTTTATCAGTTTAAGAGGAATCCCTCTAATTCCATATTTATCTAATTTGCTAATTATAATAGAATGATCAATAGTATCAAAGGCTTTACTTAAATCTAAAAATAATGTATTTATTGCTTTATTTTCTTTTTTATTTTCCATTATATGGTTGTAAATATCTAGTGTAGCTTGAGTGGTATTATGTTTTTTAAGGAAACCATATTGAGTAGTATTTATTATGTTATTATTTTGTATGAATTGCATTAGTCTATTATATATTATTTTTTCTAGTATTTTCGATAGTTGACTTAAAATTGATATTGGTCTATAGTTAGATATAATATTGATATTATTTTTTTTATGAATTGGTTTAATGGAGGATAGTTTCAATTTTAAGGGAAAAGTTCCTGACGATAAACATAGATTAAAAATATGGCTTAATGGAAGGTCAATGTAATCTTTTGAAATTTTTAACAATTTCATGTTTAGATAATCAGTGTCTAGAGAAGTCTTTGATTTATTATTGTGTATAATAGAATTTATCTCATGTGTTGATGTGGGATGAAGATATATTGATTTAGATATTGGTGTAATGTTAATTGGGTTGATGTTATTTATGGGAGAGGTGAATTGATTATTTATGGATTGACTTGTATTTATAAAATAAGAGTTAAATGCATTTGCTATTTGTTTATCATTATTGAATTTATTTTCGAATTCATCTATTATAAAATTTGGAGATTGTTTAATTTGCTGTTTATTTATGAGGTTATTTATTAAATTCCAATTTTCTTTAGTAGATATACTATTTTTTATTTTACTATCTATATATGATTGCTTTGCTTTTTTAATATTTAAGGTTAATTGATTTCTTAATTGTTTGTAGTTATATAAGTTGATTTCATTTTTATTATCTAAGTAAAGTTTATATAGTTTATACTTTTTATTAATGTCTCTTTTTATTTTATTTGTTATCCAATTTTTTGAAAGAATATTTGAAGATATTTTATTTGTAAGTAGTGGGATAAATTGGTTAATTATTGATGTATATATGGTATGAAATTTGTTGTATGAGTTTTCAGCATCATTGTCTTCGAGGACCGAATCCCAATACGTATTTTTCAGGGCATTAATAAGTCTTTTAGTATTATTTATTGTTATTTTCCTTGTTTTAATTTCATTTGAGTTATTTCGTATTTTGGTTTTTATTTTAATTATTGTATATATTGGGAGGTGGTCTGTCAAGTCTTCTAAGAGTATTCCACTATTATAAATATTTGTTGTGTTTATATTAGTGTAAATTTGATCTATAGTTGAAGTGTTACATTTATTGAATTGGGGTCTAGTGTTTTGAAGAATTTGAGGCGTTAGTCCTAATTGATTTATTAAAATGTTTAATTGAGATGGTTTGGGATCATTTGTTATGATATTAAAATCACCCATAATTATTAAATCGTGTGAAATATATTTATGAAATTTACTATATAACATATTTATAAGATCTGCAGTTTTATTGAAAGGGCTATTATAAAGGCATGAAATTATTATTTTTTTATTTTTTTTAAGTTTAATTTCTATTGTAAGTGTTTCTAAATAATCTTTTATATTAAAAGTAAGGTCTTTTATAAGTTCATATTGAATATCTTTTATAACATATATTGAAACACCACCACCTCTACATTTATTTTGTTTCTGTCTATAGTTTGTTTGATATGTGTAGTTTGTTATATTATTATTGAAGTCATTATTACTATTTAACCAGGTTTCAGATAAACATATAATATGAGGTTTGATTATTAAAGTATCTATAAATTCTCTTAATTTATCCAGGTTTTGAGTAAGACTTCTAATATTTATGTGTATAATTATCAGATTATTTTTATTTATTATTAATTCTTTTGTAATACTATTAAATTGTTGTGTTGTTTTGTATTGGTTTGGTATCATATTATATTTAATCATCTCGTTTTTTTAGTTCAATTATTTTAAAAGTATCATTTCTATGCCGTACTACATATTTATTATTTATTGTTGATTTATGTTTAGCCTCGATAGATAGTTTGTTGATAGTATCCAACTCAACTTTATTGTATTCTTTTGATATGCTTATATTTTTGAATTTGGAGTTTTTTAATTTGTTTGCATTTTGTATTATATTATTAATTTCTATTTCAGAGTTTAAAATAATTTTTAATGGCCTGATGACATTATCATTTTCTTGATATTTTCCTAATCTAAAATAGTTTTTTATATTATAATTTGTGTTGACTAGGTCTAAAATTTCTGTTATATTTTTTTTTTCTTCAAAATTTCTTGTTTCGTAATTAGAATCTATTGTTTGTTTAACATTATAGAGTATAATAGTTTTATTTCTTATTTCATTTAACTTTTTTTCATTTAGGGTTTTATTTATAGTCGTTGATAGATTTTGTTGAAGTGTATTATTGAGGTTAATTTTAGTGATCTCAGCAAATGTTTTAAGATCAGATTTATCAGCTGCCTCATTTAGTTTTTTTATTATTTTTTCTTGATTTTCTATAACTATAGTCAATTTTTCATTATATATAGTTAATCTGTCATTATTTATAGTTAATTTTTCAATTAAGCATTTGAGATCAATTTTTTCATCATTATGCTCATCTGTTACAGATATCGTTTGTTTTTTTTGACGAGCCATTTTAAGCTTTATATCAATTAAATTCTAAATATCACTAATATATATGTTGTTAAAATATATTTACTTAATTAATTTATTGAATAAATAATAAGAGTTTCTCTAAATTTAAAAGATGCTTTTTATATAATATATGTCACACTAATTTATTATGAAGTACCTAGGGTTTATATTGGGTATATTATATACTGTATTTATTATATCAAATATACAAATATATAGCAATTAAATTATATTACAACAAATTAAATATTATAGAAATAACATAGTATAATAATAATAATAATAAAATAATATGCAGTATTTAAATATTAAAAATACAATAGTAAAAATATCCAATATAAGTATATTTAATAAATACAATTTATATATATATATATATATATAAATGTATTAATGCAATATATATATATATGTTTTAATTTTATGATATTTAACAATACTAGGAATTTCAATAAATATCTTTTATGGCTTTTTTATTGCATTTTCAATTATAATTTAAAAATAATAATAAAATACATAAAATGTATATATACCTAAATGTATTTATACAATATAATAATAATAAAGAGTTGGTAAATAAGATTAATATGATATTAATACAATATATTATTTAAATATAAATAGAGGATAACTAATCTATGAATAAAAATAATCGATTAAAAGAGTAAATAAAGTAGGTGTTGTTATTAAATATGTAAACAGTAAGTGAACATTATCTTTGTGATTAATATATATTTGTTGTTGATTTTAATTTTGATAATCATACAATGTAAACAAATACTAAATAAAAAAAATGAATATAATTTCAAAACCAATGTAATATATTTAAATATTAGTAGATATTAATATTTGAACAATACTAATAATATAAATAACACACAAATAAATAAATACGCAGCTATATTTATAATTATAATACAATTAAACGATATTTAAAATCTATCTGTGAATAACACGTCTGTAATTTGGTTGCTATGTAAACAAAGTGAGATGAAATGTGAATATCATTGTTATAATCAATCAACAATAACAGCAATCGAACGACTAAACCGACTGTAACCATGCGAATATAGCGTAACGAATGCTCGCGTGTTTGTAGGTGATGCTGAACGCGGAGAGTAAGATCGATGAAGGCATCCACAAGATGAAGGAGAGCATACGGCAAGTGGAGAAGGAGAACGAACAACTAGAACACACTCTGTCCTAGTGGCGCCACAGTGCCTTCGCTACGAAGCACATACGTAGGACACGCATATCAGTATCGTATATAGTCATTACGACGCTATTTCCTATAGAAATAAATATATTTTTTAATACACCGATTTTATTTATTTATAAAGATAATTATATAATTTGGATTTTAAATTATATTATTATTACATTTTTATTATATTATAAATTTTTTAAATCAGTAAATAATTATTTTAAACACGATAACAGCCATATTTTACAAACCTTTTTTGAAGTAGTTTTTCATAAATATAATAAGGTATTCGTATAATAATATAAATATGAATCAATAGCTTTGTGTTTATAAAGCACACATATATTTTGACCTAGATCATAAGCTAGATATCGAGCGGTTGCATGTAAAAGATAGGAGATAGGTACCAGTACATATCCTATGATTTCTTCTACGATATCTGGAATATAGCCAACAAAAGTTCACAATTATATACTAGATATATATGAAGTACTATCTTATCTATGGTTTATAGATATATATTATATATGCATACGTAATTTATGATTGAAATAAAAGTTAATTGCTAATCAAAAATTATGTATAAATTCATATATATATAATAAATAAGTGATCATTTATAGGTATATTTAATATCTAGTAAGAGTAAAAAAATGAGTAAGATTGATAAAATATTGATGAACAAATTATATTTGGTATAACATCATGTAGATGAAAATAATTATTCTAAGAAAATCAAGTCTAAAAGTTATCAATATTTTGTGTATAGATATAATATAGTCGAATATATGATATATTTCACTCAATTTCATATATAACAAATAAATAGATTTATAAGTTTATTTATATTTATATTATTAGAGTAATGCAAATATAAATATTCAAATACAAATTATAATTTGTAAATATCATTATGCATATTTGTATATATCCTAAAACACTATTTTATAGCTTACAATTTATAACTTACTAATTCTATTAATAGAAATATAAATTAATATGTATAGTTCAACATTTAGAATTGAAACAACTTCATCTAAGTTTAGTGATTATTTTTATGTGATGGATAATTCTGTGATTAAGGGGATCCCACACATAACACGCAATTTGCTAATTTCTTGTATAAATAGATAGGAAAAACATAGGTCCACTAAAAAAAATAGAACTGATATTCTATTCATTCAATTGACCTAATTTTTTTTGTAATGTATTCATAACATATACATGCATAGGAAAATAGAAAGCTATTTTTAATATTATTATTTATTATATTATATATATCTAAATTAAAAATTAGCGATACTAAAATGATGGTATTTCTATAGAAATTATCATTTTATACAATGAATTCTATACATTTTATTAATTATCTTTCTATTTTACTATTCACATAATTAAATTCTATATAAAGCAAGAAAAATTAATATTATAATTATAATAGTTTTTATGTTCTATATTTTTGAATGCACATACCTAGCGCGAAATAATTATTCTGAGAAAACAGCGTTTGAAGTTTGACAGCATAAACATGTAATATTGAATAGTATATAATATAGCATTATCTTATCATCATAAAACATATTTTTATGCCATTTTTAGACTGAATTCATGTCTAATTTTTATACAAATACTAAAAAACACTACAATAAGTATTATTATGTAATAAAAAAAAATATTAAAAAAAATAAATTATCATCACTTTAAATGTGCGGGATCCCCTTAAATATTAAAAATCCTTATTCTTTTATCCATTGACTTGTATTGGCCCAATACAAGTCAATGGTTTTATCATGTATATTATCTGTCAAAAATTAGAGGAATTTATCTAGAAATAATCTAAAAAGCATATTTATTATGCATCATTATAAAATTAATTACATATAGTGTTATCTAACAAACAAACTGTTAAACTGTATAATTTTATTTTAATGTTTTATAACTTATATATTTAATATATAATAATTATATTAAAATACTAATTTAAAATTGAAAAAAAAATGTTATCTCAACTATTATAAAATTAATATTTATTTGTAAATTTTTAATACGTTTGACTAATTATTTGTCACTACCTATATAGGTATACATATGTGTATAATAATAGATACAATTAGTATATTTATCTTTTAATTTGTCTTGCTATTTATAAAAAAAATATATAAATAAAAGTACAAACTTATATGTATATAAATTTATATTTATATTAATATAATAATAAAATAGTCGATAAAAGATATCTAGAAATACCTGTAAAATATGTATAATAATTATTTATAGATACAATTTGTATATTTATATTTCTAATTTAATTTGCTATCTATAAAAAAAAATATATAAATAAAAGTACCAACTTATATGTATATAAATTTATATTAATATAAAAAGATATTTAGAAATACCTGTAAAAAAAGAATGTGAATATTTATGTATTTTTTTATATATACAATATATTTATATTTTTAAATTTATACTATACATTATTAAGATACATACTATATACAACTAGTGTAGATTTATAGACATGTATCCTTTATATAATACAACAAATATATTTTGAACTATAGTTCACTATATTGAATAGTTTTATCTAACATTAATTTTGAATAGAAGTAGCCTATATATATTGTCTATATATTAACTGTGATATGGCATACTATGTTATCCCATTACATGATTGCGTCTGCTCTATATACTACCAGATATTATAAGTATACTCTCTGGGATACAGTGCACTTATAGATCTTAGTTACTATATTAAGTGAGTGATGCTTGGTTTGAGGTTTCATCTTGAATTCGTTTATTAACTATTAAATTAACATAAGTAGAATAAACAATAATATAGAACATAAAATGAGAAATATCTTAATAACGGAATCAAATAATTATAGTAAGTATAGTAGTAAGTATACTTATTACATATATGTAAGTAACATAATAGGTTAGTTATATAAATAAGATGACTTGGATTAGATGATCTATAGATACAGTAAATATCATTGATGATGAAAAAAAAGAGTGCATCTAATAAATAGTATACTATTTTATAAACACAGATTTTTAATAATTAGGTTTTAATAACTGAGTATGGATAGATCGATGTATTTGTAACTTATGTAAGACAGTTAGAAATATAAGTATAGCTTATATAGTTAAACCATAACCACTATGTTGATTCTATATGTTTCTTTGTACTACATATCAAATAAGAACAAACCAGTAGTAGGAGTAATTATATATCAATTATAGGAGTAATTTCTAATAAGCACAATATAATATTGGTAATAGTTTTATGAGTAATATAGGTAAATTTACTACTACTGATATATAACATATTATTTGAGGAGAAAACACTTTCTATTTATGGGAGTTATTTTCTTTGTGCAGTTTATATGTAACATATAGGGGACATGTGGGTCTATGAAAAAATGTTATTTTAAGAGTAAGAGTAATAATACCAAAAAAGTATTATATTTTGTTTACTAGGGGAAAGTAACCTAATACGGACACTTTAACAATAAATGGACTTAACTTTTTATGACTCATTATTTTTATTCAAAAATTACAATATATTCATTTCTTTGTGCAGTTTATATGTAACATATAGGGGACATGTGGGTCTATGAAAAAATGTTATTTTAAGAGTAAGAGTAATAATACCAAAAAAGTATTATATTTTGTTTACTAGGGGAAAGTAACCTAATACGGACACTTTAACAATAAATGGACTTAACTTTTTATGACTCATTATTTTTATTCAAAAATTACAATATATTCATTTCTTTGTGCAGTTTATATGTAACATATAGGGGACATGTGGGTCTATGAAAAAATGTTATTTTAAGAGTAAGAGTAATAATACCAAAAAAGTATTATATTTTGTTTACTAGGGGAAAGTAACCTAATACGGACACTTTAACAATAAATGGACTTAACTTTTTATGACTCATTATTTTTATTCAAAAATTACAATATATTCATATTATATAATTATAGATATTATTGTAATTTTAAAATTTTATTTAATCTTTTAGTTCCATAGATAACTGGGGTGTCCGTATTCGGTACCCATGTCCGAATACGGACACCCTATGTTATAATACGGACACCCTATATACCACTAGATAAACTATATATTATTGATGAATCAATCAGACAAATTACAATTACGTTATTTATAATTAATTTTATGAAAAATATATTGTAATTTAATTAGTTAATATTTTATTTATTTTTATTATTTTTTAATTAATAATACAATTTAGGTGTCTAAATAATAATTT
>OZ025243.1:30331870-30429370 GCA_964019155.1 Osedax fenrisi
TTCTCATCATTATGGTATATTATCATACATATATTATATATTATTTATACTTGACATTAAACATGCTGTAATGAACTCTATTGATATCGTATGTACTTATAACATATAGATATATATTTACATATACATATATACACGCTATACTATAATCAAGGACATATATGTCCGTTCTATAATTTCCATTTATAAGTATGCATTCATATATGAATCATAATTATAATTAACATATATTTTCTTGCGGACTATTTACTCAGTGTATTTATATGTGTCATGTTAAATCACTTCCCTCTATACACCTAATCATATTTAGGGATTTACATTCAGGGCGTATGGCGTGTGACACGCCGTGTGTGCTCTTTGTTGTGCTATTTTTCGGTCTATACCAAAAAAACATATGAATTGCGTGTGTTAACTAAAAGTAACGCGCATTCAATTCTGATTGGATATTAAATAATATATGGTATATCTAAATATCGATATATTTAGGGTGTCGATATTATGTGCCAAGCTGTCGGTATTCGAGGCAGTGCCTGTAATATCGACACCCCTGTTATCTCAGAGTTGAATAAACTAAATTAAATTTAAAAATAGATATGTATTATATATACCTACCTCATTAATACTTTAATACCTGTAAATAAAATGTGGTAATATTTAATTGAGAAATAATAAAGTTATAGTGATTTATTATTAGGGTGTCGGTATTCGAGTACTCTCCCCTAATATTGATATTTTACGATATATTTTAAATACAAGTGCAAGGACATTAACATAAGGTAACTTTAATTATTGATGTTAGATTTATTTAAATTAAATAGTACTGTTATAATAATTGTTATTGGACATTTTTTTAATATATTATCTATTATACAATACACTATAACCTGTATTTCAACAAATTAATCTGGCATTTATAATATATTACTATAATTTATATTTTACCTATTATTTATATAATTGAAAACACACACATATATATATATATATATATATATATATATATATATATAAAGTGATATGATAAATTTCTTAATATGATATTATATATTATATAAATTTGTATCATATATATATATATATATATATATATATATAAACAGAAAGTCATATTATTATAATATTATTATTTATGATTTACTCTTATCTATAATGAAATTTATCATGTTAATAAAGGGGTAATTGTATCGATAAGAATAATGTATTGTATACTTACCCTAACATTGCCTAACTCTGATAATACTAATAATATATATATATATATATATATATATATATATATAATTTAAAGTTTATTTATGTGTTTTTCAATATATTTATTCAATATATTTCTCAATCTAATTTTTTTAATTTAGTAATATATTACTACAGTATTATGTTACAGTTATGTATCTTCATTTAATTCTGTAATATTTGTATTTAATATATTATTTTGTATGCGTCTCTTTTTTATTTGTATCATTATATAAATTCCACAGATAATTCCAGCAATGTAAATAATTATGTAAATTACAATTATTAATATCATTATATTCCTTGTGTCTTCGATGCCAATTTTGTTATCTGAAATATGATTTTTTTATATAATATAACCAAAGCCCTTGAAGAGCTTTGATATAACTTTATAAATTGTAATTTATACATACACATATTTAATAATTAAATTAACCTTTTCTTATAATTGATTTATAATATATAAAAAATAAATATAAAATTATAATGTTATAAATAATGTTATAAATACCTATGTACTATCTAGATACTATATTATTATAATGCTATTTTAATAACTATAAATATATATATATATATATATATGTTATAAAGTCAGTTGTTGATATATCGATTAATGTAATGTACATGTAAATGCATTACATAAGGTACACAGATATATCTACATAAAAACTTAAAACTAGATTTTAGTGTCACGCTATGTGTTAATTGCATAGCCTTAGCAATATCAATGTTCGTTTTTATGTTATTTTATATTTGTATCGTCTGCAAATTATATTTTGTTATTGTGCTATAGAATTAATGCCAATCGGTAATATAGCCGCATTCATCATTCTGCATGTCATCGGGTATGTACTATCATTATTATTATTATTATTATATTAGATTATCATTGTTATATTCAACAGGTCTTTGTCTTAATAAAGTATACACGAACTCAACTTTGTTACAATTGGCGCTGCGAACAGGATACTCTATTAAGACAAAGACCCGATGACATGCAGAATGATGAATCAAGGACGTAACTTTGAATCAGAGGTCATTCGTGATTTATGTGAGGAACATGGCGTAGAGAAAAGTAGAACTACCGCATACCACCCCCAAGGTAACGGTCAGACTGAGCGTTTTAATCGTACCCTGCATGGATTGTTATGTACAATATCGCAAGAAAAGAAATCGGAGTGGCCCCGGTATATTGACAATCTCGTGTACGCATATAATTGTGGGGTGCATGCTTCGACAGGGGAGTCTCCATTTTTCCTCTTCTTCGGGCGAGAACCAATCCTACCTATTGACAGCGTGCTTTGTAACCCGAAGAAGGAAGAATTGACCTCACTAAATCGAGTATGGCACCAGGCTGAAAGAGAGAGGCGTAATAAACATGCGACCAAAACTCCTAAATCTTTTGATGACGTGAAAGTGGGTGATGAAGTATTTATCCGTAGTCACCCATTGGGTCGAAACAAGATTCAGGATAAATACTCATCACATCCTCTAATTGTCATCGACCGGCCTTCCCCACAAACGTGTACGGTAATGCCTATAACAAAGGCTAGGATTGTAAATAGGGCAGAGATATTGAAAGCGACCAGATTGCGTCGCGATAACCTTACAAGCGTAAGTGTGCCTTTGTCGACGATAGATAGCCCAGTGCCGGGTCCATCTCTGCGTCGAAGTAATCGCGTAAAAAAACCTCGGGTGACATAATTAAATTGTGAGTGTGAGACCACTTCATAACGGAGGGGGTGTATGTTATAAAGTCAGTTGTTGATATATCGATTAATGTAATGTACATGTAAATGCATTACATAAGGTACACAGATATATCTACATAAAAACTTAAAACTAGATTTTAGTGTCACGCTCTGTGTTAATTGCATAGCCTTAGCAATATCAATGTTCGTTTTTATGTTATTTTATATTTTTATCGTCTGCAAATTATATTTTGTTATTGTGCTATAGAATTAATGCCAATCGGTAATATAGCCGCATTCATCATTCTGCATGTCATCGGGTATGTACTATCATTATTATTATTATTATTATATTAGATTATCATTGTTATATTCAACAGGTCTTTGTCTTAATAAAGTATACACGAACTCAACTTTGTTACATATATATATATATATAATAACTGCTTATGTGGATCAGTTGGCTAAGGCGTCAGACACACATGTAGTAGGCATCGATATAAAGACAGTTTCTTAACAAGAGAAAGAAACTTTCTTAATATCGATTATAGTAGGACGCGGCTTCAAGCCTCGTCCGGACCATTAATATAGGTAATACAATAATATTTAGAAGTGATCTTATATATATATATATATGTGTAAAAATAAATGATCCGCTATCTCTATAATTATGATTCAATTAATTTTGACTATAGTTATAAACGATATCTGCATTCCCATAAATCACATGCCTGGTCCATATCTGCCCCGTGTCTACGTAACTACCTCCCCTGTCCACTTTAGGGTCCTATGTAGGGTCCCACTCTAGGGTAACTACCTCCCCTGTCCACTGTACCTTATCACGTATAATCCGATGTTAAATGTAGTGTAAAAAGCTTTATTTTCTCGTCATAATTATCTATATATTGTATGTCTGATTGTTTTGGTATTTTATAAGTCTTTTGAAGTAAATATTGCATGTAATATATATTTTAATAAAATAACCATATTTTCCTATTATTTTATAATATATATAAATAGAAATAACATTATATTATATTATTAAATATATGTAATATCCAGATACTATAGTATTGTAATTATAATTAAACAACTATATATATAATATATAGCTATATCTATATAAGATATATTGTATTAATATTTAATGTTGACCTTTCTATATATATATGTATGGTTGTCTGATAACTTAATAATTATATATGTATAATATATACAATATATATTAACCTGTAGTTGTAGTATTATTTAAAAGATCTTTTGTATTATTTAAATTACAATTATTTATAAATGAATCATATAATTTCAAAAACTCTGTAAGATTATATATTTTAAAGCCAATTTTAAAATTCCGAACAACGATATATTTGTTAATTCTAATAATCCACGCCATATCGCAATAACAAGTAAGGCATTTAGTTAAATTATCAAATGACATATACTTATTAATACTTATGTCATGCAAGAAGAATGTTTTTAATGTACCCTCGTGAAATGTTTCTATACGATTCCCTTCTAAAGCCAGTATATGTAAATGTAGTAAACGCGAGAGTTCAATATTAAATATTTTAATGTTATTATCATTTAAATATATGATTTCTAAATTATGATTATTATTAAATAGGAGATATGGAATTGATGTTAAATTATTATGTTGTAGATTAATATGCTCTAGATATGGTACTGCTATAAATGTATCTTCGTGCAGATAAGAAATGTGATTGTTTTTTAAATGTAATTCTTTTAGATCAAGAAACGGTATATCATATGATTGACAGTTATGTATTCTAAAAGAGCAAATATCTACTGTTATTATATCTTCATGTTCACATCTATAAATACGAATATCAGTTAAAATATTTGATATTAAATGTCCTTTAATAATGTGGTTTTCAGGACACCCAACCTGTTTAAATTATTTATAAGAATTATAATTAAGAAGTTTGTAATTATTAATTTAATTATACATAAATATATATGTTAATGCATTATAAAAAATACTATAAATATACTATAATTAATAAGTAAATTAATATATATATATATATATATATATATATATCTAGTAGATCCTAGATGTAGATACTGATTGTTATATTTCCCAGCCTACATATATTTTGTTATATAGTTATGTATACACCAATATAGCAATAGATACAATCACTGGCGTACGCTACACGTAACGTTACGAAAAAAACCATATCAATGAAATAACTGAAAATAAATATAGTAGTTAATACCCGGGTTAATACACGGGTTAATGAAAATAAGATATAGGCCATATAAAGCCGCGTGTTCCCCGAACGTTTTCACGGTTTTTTCAAAAGATTTTTCATTTAATTTTTTATTTAAAAAATCTATCATTATCTATAATTATAAAAAAATCTACCATTATAAATCCTACGTTAACAATCGAGTGTGTGCGAACTATATTAGGATTTTGTAAAATATTTTATCATCGCGATTTTTAATTACACATATGGCATTTCAATATATTTATATTTAACTTTTATATCTATAAATCTATAGATTTATATATGGTATTATATATTCATATATGGTAAAATATAAATATATGGGCATTTAATACTATAGTGTAGGCATACTATAGGCGACTATGCGTCATCGCATTACCGTGACTTTACCTTACAGCATGCGACCATGTAACTTAATGACGGCATTTCATGGTAGTATAGGTGAGTCATCAATCACGTGACTATAGTATATATACATTAATTTACCGGTGACGTTATCTCGGAGAGTGACCATAGTACGTATACGTAAAAGTATAAGTATACTTATAGCTCGTGCCATTCAGATGGTCATATGAGATTACATGCTATTACGTAATATATAAACATACATATATGGGATATACCTATAGGGACATGTATAGTATAAATACTTAGATTTAATTATCACGATTTTAATTAAATACAAGAAATATCATGCTAGCATGCATATCTCTACCAGTTTATATAATATACTATGTTAATAGCGTTACAATTGTGTTTAGGCCTAATGCCATTGTCATAGCCATGACTATATTACCTATTTATAATTCGTGATGTTTATATGGTCATATAATATTACATTACATTTATATATTTAAGTTATAATACACCAAGACAAATATGGATAGTGATAATATAAATACTATTACTATTATTTCTATTTTTTGCAGCTGTCTTATTGCAATTTAAATAGAATAGGACAACTTATTTAAAAAATAAGCTATGAATAAAGTTATAATATGTCATTAGACAAATATATATTTAATAATAGTTATACTATTTCTAAATTTGTATATTTTTAACTTAAATTGAAGCTAATAATAATATATAAAGACAAATATATGTTTTACAATATTATTAATATGTATTATCACTAATGCTAGGAGAAAGTCACAGAATACGGGCAGTGCCCGAATACGGACACTCTCGGTATCTCAGAAACCATAAATCCAACTAAAAAAGTTTAATGAATAACATATTCATAATTATATAAATAGTCTAAAAAAGTATTTTTTATTTTGTAATTATTAAAAATATTGCTGATATATCCAATACACAATCTAGATGTCTTAATACGTATACCCTAATCATCTCGCAGCGTATGCACTATTCTGATTTTCATAAAAAACATGTGCATTATAATATTAATAGCAACAATAAATCTAAATATAAAAATTGTAATATTTAGATACTTAAATTGTATTATTAATTAAAAAAATAATAAAAATAAATAAATTATTAACTAATTAAATTAGAATAAATAGTTCATAAAATTAATTATAAATAATATAATTGTAATTTGTCTGATTGATTCATCAATAATATATAGTTTATCGAGTGGTATATAGGGTTTCTGTATTATAATACAGGGTGTCCGTATTCGGACATTGATATCGAATACGGACACCCCCGTTATCTATGGAATTAAAAGATTAAATAAAATTTTAAAATCACAATAATATCTACAATCATATAATATTAATATATTGTAATTTTTGAATACAAATAATGAGTCATAAAATGTTAAGACCATTTATTGTTAATTTATTGTATTAGGATAATTTTCCCTAATTATGTATAAGTATATCATATTTTTCAAAGATTAAATTCATCCTGTTCTATTTCATAACATCTTATGAAAATAGGAAATTATAAGATTTTTTGATAATAAAATCTTATGAAAAAATTTCTTATAATAAAATCGTGAAAACTTTCGGAGTACACGCTACTTAACACATAATTTAAATATTTTTTTAAAGTAATGTTATAACAATACGATGATTTATAAAATAATACGATGATTGATTGCGTATGAGAATGTAGGATAATTATCGGTAATTGATTACAATTCAAATAGTTTCTCCTTATAAAAGAATTGTATCCAATTTTCTGATAGACCTCAGTATTACTAGTATGTTAATAATATATGTAAGTGTATATTCGCAACGTTTAGTATTGTACACAATACATATAGCAGAGCGAATAAATCCGTATACTTTTTATATTAGTGAAATTTATGACATTAAAAAGTAATCCACTATAAAGTATCGTATGTTAGATTATTCCAGAGAAATTATAAGCTGTTTAATAATATGCTTATGGAAATATTTTGTAAAATGTCATATTATACGTAAATGTAAATTCTACAGACTTTGATATCTTTACTATTATATAAGGACCAAAAGATTAGTAACTGTCCATAAGGTCGCCGAGGGTACGGCATAAATTAGAATTTTTCAACATACATGCATAATTTTCCACTAAATTATCATAGATAGGAATGTTTAAGGTATGCGAGATACGTTCAGTGTTTCGATTTTCGATGTATTAAGTAGTTAGTTTAAGTATTAAGTAGTTAATTTCTGATTACTTTAATATATCTAAATTACAGTTATGCGAATTATTGGGAAGTTCGATGATAAGCTGAATACTATCAGCATACTAAATATGGTAATTAATTTTAGATAACTTGGTAATAATATTATATTGAGGACGCAAATAAATGAGAAATAACAAAGGCCCAATGACGTAACCATGTCGTAAGCCACTGCATATATTACTAGAAGGATACATACCATATTTAAATTTAACAGAGGAAGTATGATTAGTATATAATGAGGAGTTCAATAAGTATATTATACTAACATATACACCATTTATTAATTTAAATGTAAGCAATACATACATAATAGTAATTTGTATGTATATCATGTTCGTATATAATGTATTTATTCTGATTATTAAATTATAAAAGAACAATATTTATATTAATTATGATATTTATTCTTAACATTTTTTTAAAACATTTTATTTTATAATTATAAATAATTACTTAATTACTTAATTACTCCCAATCTTGTATTAGAATATATGAATAACATTATACAATATCATGGGAATTGGTAACTTCTATGTGCAGAATATGCAAGCATTATGGGTACTGCAACATGTGGGGAATGGGGGATACGATGATGATGATATGATGATATTAGGTATTTATGTATACACTAAAATAATAGTATATTCTTGAGAGTGTGAGTACGAGAAAACAAAAAGAGGGGTAAAACAAATAATTTGATTATATAGAAGTGCGGGTTTAAATAATGATGTTGTCAATGATAAATATCTTTATTCGTTTTTTGAATATTGAGAAGGTCGTATCTGTTGTCATTAGATTTATCGGTAGCCTGTTCCAGAGATTAGAAACCTTCCTGTGAAAAGTTTTTTTTCCAAATTTGGTAAATTTGTAAGGTGGTTCTACTAGAATTGGTGTAGAGGAGGATCACAGTAGACGGGTTTTATTACTATATATAAAGTCGTCAAATATTGGAGTGGGTTCAGTGGTTATCAGTATTTTATGGAGAAGATTCAGTGTTTTATAGTTAATTTGTTGAGTTGTAGTAAGCCAGTTAAGTTGTTGTCGCAGGTTGGTCACAGAGGTAGTATAGTCAGTAGTTTTTAGTTGGTATATGGTTCGTATAGATATATTGATAATTCGGTCTAGTTTAGTAATAGATGTAGTTTTTGTACCAATGAGGAAGGTGTTACAATAATTTAGTCTAGAGAGAACAAGTGAGTGCGTGAGGAGTTTGGTCGTAGGCAGTGATGGGCACGATCACGACTTTTCACGATCGCCGATCGTCGATCAATTTCGTCGTTCATATATATATATATATATATATAGGGCCTACCAATGTATCTTTTTACTAATGTAATCGTAATATTTTACCGCGTGAGACATGCAAGATCAAACAATACGTTTAATTATATACTCTATAATAGAGTCTCTATGCCAAAAATGAGTCAAACTGTCAATTTTCCTGTGGTCGTATTATATAGGACTATAACTTTACGTAGGTTTAACGATTATTTTTCATTTGAGTAGCCTATTCTATCAATAGTGCCATTATAGCAACAATATATAGGTAACCCAAAATGTAAGTTAAATTGGTTAAGTAATTACGTAGAAGAAAAAGATATGTTGTTATCTTAAGAAATATGTTAATAGACATATCCCAGATAACGAGGTTTATATAATTACACCAGAACAAAGCGAAACTAATTCAGATGAATTCTATGTTATTGATGATAATGGACCATCCACTTCTAAATCAACGGTAGAAATAGAAATACTTAATTATATAAATAGTAAAAATACTAATTTAGATATGCTAAATAATTATCCTATTATAAAAATGTTATTCATAAAATACAATTATATACTCCCATCATCCGCGCCGGTGGAAAGAATGTTTAGTGTTGCTACCAATATAAATAAACCGAAACGCAATAAACTAAATGATACTACCTTTGAATTGTTAGTTCTATTGAAAGCAAATTCATTATATTAATATTATTTTATTATTAATTTGATCCTATTTCAACATTTTCATAAATAAAACTTATTATTATATCCACTATTTTGTTATTTCTTGATATAAATATATATAAATTATGTTTAAATTTGTTTCACGATCGTCGATCGCGATCAGTTGCTGACGATCGTCGATCATTTTGCTCGATCATTTTCTAACGATCGCCGATCGTCGATCATTTTACTCGATCATTTTCAAACGATCGTCGATCGCGATCGGGATCGTGCCCATCACTGGTCGTAGGGAAGTCAATGACATATCAAATTTTCCTAATATTGTATTGAAAGTGCGAGGTCGTCTTTATTAGTGAGGTGATATGATCATCAAAGTATAATGTCGGGTTGAGGGTAATCCCAAGATACTTAACGGTAGAAGACGGAGTGAGTGGTGAGAAGTCGATGTATAGTATTGGAAATTGTCTAGTTGGAGCTGTCGCGTTAATGTTGAGTATACTATAGTTCGGTTGTAGTAGCGTTAATGTTGAGTGTACTATAGTTCGGTTGTAGTAGCGTTAAGTTGTGAAGTATAGTATCCGTACAATGCGTGAGGAGTGTAATTCAATGTCGTCGGCGTAGAGTGTGTAGGAGTGAACATTGGAGAAGGTATTTAGTATACTTGAGAGGGGTAGTAGGTACTTGATGGACGAGAGGATAGAACCTTGACGAACACCATAATACAGTTTGCGGGGTGATGGAAATTGTTCATGAATTTTGACCGAAAAGTAGCGATCACGAATAAAAGTAGAGATCCATTTTAGCACAGTTCCGGTAATTCCTATTTATTTTAGTTAAAAGGATATCGTGGTCAAGGGTATCCAATGCCGAGGAAAGGTCAAGGAAGATTGCTTGGGTTGGTGATTTATTATCAGCTGATATTAGAAGGTTATCCAGGAGCTGTATTATGGCAGTTTCCGTACTATGGTTGGGTCTAAAAGCATGGTGTCTCGGATCAAGGATGTTGAAACGGTTTAAGAAGTGTATGAGTTGGTAGTACACAGTTTTTTCAAGTAGTTTGGCGAGTATAGGTAGTTGGGAAATTGGCCGGTAGTTGGAAAGTATATGTTGGTCAGCTGTTGGTGTTGTCAATATCGGTGTTATAGTTGAGTGTTTAAGTTGGGGGGAATATCACCCGTGGAGATCGATATATTGATAATATCTTTAAATATGATACATAGTTGGTCAGCTAGAATCTTCGTATCAAATAGAGGTAGTACGTCAGTTGGGAAGATAGATTGAGCTGTCAGTATAAGATGTTGAATATCTATTGAAGAGGTTAGAAAGAAGTTTTGCATATACGCTGGTGGGTAGTTAGGTAGCCAGTTATAGTCAGAGCTGGGCACGATACTCGAAAAATGTATAATATATAATATATCTATAGATACAATTACAATTACACACTTTTTTCTTATAATAGATACTACTACAATTACTTTTACAAAAATCATAGTAGATACAATTACAAATACATAATTTTCTTAGTAGATACATCTTAGTAGATAAAAATACATTATAATTATTTTCAATGCATTGTATACATGTATATAGTATATAGATATAAATTATATTGATATATATATATATATATATATTCATCGATGTCGATTTAAAAGTACATATCAAGGAACATTAAGGGGTATCCCACTACAAGTATTTTAACTTTAAAACTATTTTCTATAAAGTTAAGTATAATTTTACTGGGAAACCCCCTTACTTTCCGGCAACTTGCCTGAAATATAATAAATGTATAGGGTATCCCATTACAACTTGATAGAAAATGGTTTTAAAGTTACAATATCTCCGGTAAGTTGCCGGAAAATATTGTAGTGGGATACCCCCTTTATACGGAAATAATGTCCGGAAATGTTTTATAGAAATTGATTATCTAGAAATTTGTAGTGGGATACCCCATTTAAAGTTACTATTTTTCCTGAAAGTTGCCGGAAAGTAAGAGGGTGACCCACTAACATTGTAGTTAACTTGCTAGAAAATAACTTTCTAAAAATATTTCAGGACATTATTTCCGGAAATACTGCTAGAGGGATACCTTCTTTAAAATGACATATTAAATATTTACACCTTATAACGTGTTCTTCAATAGATGATATAGAATACATTTGTTGATATTTAATGACATTTAATGATGCCCACGATGAATATTTTAGTTACCAGCGTTTATTTCATCTGAAATTATAATATAAACCATTACAGACTACAGAGAAAAATACATTATTACAATATACTATTTTTCAACTAAAAATAATCAGCGAACTTTACTTTTGAATGTTAAACATGAATATAGTAAATTATCAAATTATCAACAAATAAATTATTAATATATTATTATTTATTATTATTTAGAATTATCATATTTATTATAATGATTTTATCTTTCTATATAATATATAATTATCAACAAATAAATTATTAATATATTATTAATTATTATTATTTAGAATTATATTTATTAAAATGATTTTATCTTTCTATATAATATATAATTTTGAATTATAAATCAATTATTATATAAAATATATTATCAAAATAATGTCTTTGTTTTCAATAAATGTATATAATAGTTGTTGAGAATAAATCACTATAATTGATTATTATATATCATAATTTTTAACAATGAATTAATTTCAATATTTACAAAAGATATTTTATTAAAAAATATTGATATCAAATAAATATAATAAACAAATGATATATTATTTAATAAAATGTATATGTTAAAATAATTGTCTTAGTAGATACGTATCGTAGATACTATTTATGACTAATAGATATGATTACAAATACTTTTGTAATTCTTATAATAGATACAAATACAAATACAAACGTATCTACGATACTGATTTTTTGCCTTAATAGATACTGTATCGTCGATACTGCCCAGCTCTGGTTATAGTTGGATGTCAAGGCAGTGTTAGTAAGGTTGTTGTGAATTGTTTCGATTTATTCAGTAAATAAATCAGCAAAAGTATTGCAGAGAAGTTCATCGGGCATATCAGGGAGTTGGGTTTGTTTAAATCGTCCGAGAAGACTACCCGTGATTTTGTAGAGAGTTTTAATGTTAATTCCAGCAGCAGTGATTTTAGATTGGTAGAATACAGATTTGGTACGAAAGATGTTATGACAATAATTATTACGTGCCAGAATAAAGTTAGAGTGGTTCTGATGGGTAGGGGTTTTTCTATAAAGTCTATCAAGTTTCCGGGTATGTCTTTTGAGGGAACAGAGGTCAGAGTTAAACCATGGAGAGTTAGTATGTATAGATATTTTGGAGCAGATAAGTGGCGCATGTTTGTCAAGTAGAGCAGACAATGTTGTGTTTAGGCAACGATGGGTTATATTTTGTGATTAGTGTTGAGTTATAGATATCAGTTTTAAACGATATATAGTCGATATTCTTTATTTTTCTATGATGATAGAGCCGGGGTGTGTATGTTTTATAGGAGAGATTTAGTTGTGATAACATATGTTATGGAAAATAGATCAGTTAGCAGTGTTGATTATTGAGGTGGGGAGTGTATGAGGTTAGAGTTAGATTTAGTGATATATAAATCTAAAGTTGCCCAAGTCTATGAGTAGGGACGGTCACATGTTATTTTAGGTTAAGTTCAGAGCGTAGCATTTGAAAGGCATAATGAAGTTTTCTAGTAGAGTCAAAGTGGAAATTGAAATCTCCAAGGATTAGAAAGTTTATGTCATGATAGTTGTGTATAATGTCAGTAAAGTCGATGAAGAATTGTTGATAAGAGTTGTCAGGGGGCCCGTAGAAAAGAATTATGTGGAGGGGTATTTTGTTTATTAACAGTGTCGTAAGTAGGATTTCAGAGTCAGTACTTGGTGGTTGTTTGTGGGAGGTAAATATTATTTCTTTTTTAGTCAATAGTGCTACACCTCTTCCGTGACTGCGGCGAGAGTGAGACTAGTTAGCGTGTATGATTGACCTTGTATGGCTGCTGGAGAAGAGGTATCACTGAGGTATGTTAAACCATGTTTTGGTTAGCGCATATATGTCATTGTTGTCACTGATGTATTGGTTGACTAGATCAATGTTTAATTATCAATAAGTGCTATAGTGAGTAGTTTCTGTGAGTTATGGGGTAGTCATGCTTGAATATTTTCAGTAGGTTGATGGGTTTGATCATTAAGGCTCTTTCTAAATGTGTTAAGTGAGTCTGTCCAGTCAGTGATTTGGGTATCAGTGGGTTTAAGTGGGGGGTGAATGCTAGTTAGTTTTATTCGAGTCGGCAGCGTAGTTCATAGGTGTTGTTCCTCAGGTTGAGTACACATTTATATCCAGTAATTTTGTTAAATTTAATCGCATGGTAATATATGCTTTTTATCCGAGATCGTCATGTAGTAAGTAAGTTGTGAACAAACAGTGAGCTGTAGTTGGTATCATGGAGTCTGAGTCGTGTGAAGTTATTTTTTAGCGAAGAGGGTAGTAAAGGTTATGAAGAGTATGTATTGTTAAAACGAGCTTGAGCGACAGTATTAGGATTGATATTTAGGTCTTATATAAGTTTATTAATGTAATCATAGTTAAGGTTTTCTCTAGGAATATGTTCAATAGTTTCAGTAAGTTGGGGGGCTGGGACAGGGTAGTTTTAATGATACAGCAGGTGTGGTATGGGTAGTCGATTGTACAGTAGTTTTTTTTTGCATGCTGTGCGACGCAGTGTGCGTAGGTTATGACCAAACTATAGTTTAGGGAATTCGCTAGTTTCGTGGAAAGTTGGGTTTGTCAGTATCTCGATTTTAGCAGAGAGTATAGAGTGTTCAGTTGTGATTTTACTAAGTAGCGGATCTAGTGCGGCAGAGTCAGGGGTCATTATATGTTGGGTGTTGATATGTCCCCTCCCCCCCATTTAAAACCTAGGGGGGCCTCCTATATATTGCCCCCCCCCACTTTTACCACACAATTTATTTTGTTGGTTGGTCCCCCCTACATACAAAATCGTTCAAGCACCCCTAACAAGCATATGTAGTAAATCTATGTCTACATTAATACATATATAAACACCGGTTAGTTAAAACCGCTAAAATGTAATTTAACTTATTACATTTTACCGCTGCATTATTTAATGTATTTAATTATTTTATATTATAATGCGATACTACTATTAAAAACTCAGATAGATAGATGCACCTACATAGATGAATGCTGTTATTAATAGGGTATTCCCTTATATAGACTAAAGTACATCACGTGGGGTAGCTGTTACGTAATATTATTGGTCAGTATAACGGTCAATAACCCAATTGTTATTATCTAGGTATTCTATTTATAATTTGACCATTATACTGACCAATAATATTACGTAACAGCTACCCCACTTATATATATATATAAGTTACGCGAAATAAAGATTGGATATTGCGTTTTAATATTAAAAGTAAATAGTTTATTACTTTATCTCTTAGTTAAATATTTGTTAAATTATTTATTAATAATTTATTTCATTTTATTATGGATTATAGGGTTCGCTAATAGATTGTTTATATTTAATAGATTATCTATTTTATTATGAATACCTTTTATGTTAACGTCAATATTAGACATAGTCGTGCATATTTAAATGTCTTTAAAGGTAATTATTTATATTTAATTGATAAAAAAACGAGTGCCCTTTTTTGGGTATAAGTAGTGTCACTATAGCCGTTCCCTAATTAGGGTACAATTTGAATAAATACGATCAGTACCCTAAAAATGATCTAATTGTATCCTAAAGAATAGTAGCTGGTTGTACCCTAATTATATGATACCGTGTACCCTAATGCAATTGTATGATAGATACCATAATTGAATTGCATGATATGTAAATATAATAATCACGTACCCTAATAGTACCGTAATATTACCCCAGGTACCCTAATAATATATAGAGTGTACCCTAGTGCATTTAACAGCAATTCACCCTAATATTTAACATATATTATTATTATTATTATTATTATTATTAAATAGTTTATTGACTAACAAAACATTATATGTTTATCGGCGTCATATATAATAAAATAAAAATAAACAAAAAATAATAGTAAAGAACGAAAACTAGAACAATACATAATAACGAGAACAATGATATTAAATGGAATTACAAATAAAGAAAATATTTATATAATTTACGTTTAAATAATGACTCAGATTTAGTTATACGTATATCAGTTGGTAACAAGTTCCAATATTTTGGTGTATGTACCCTATATATATATATATATATATATTGTACCCCATAGAGAGTTTAAAAGTCGTGTACCCTATTTAGGGTACATAGTAAATTGTTGTGATATTCTGACGATCCCTAAAAATTGAATTCGTTGTACCCTAATTTTTAAAAGTATATATACTCCAGTGTATTCTAATAATTGTAATTATATTACTACTAAAACCTATACAATAAACAATAATAGTGATATGTATGTACTTTTTTGTAATTTAATAGATGACATACATAGCATTATACATATCCTGAATGCTTTATAAAATGTAATGTTGTAAGTAATGAGAAATATAATACAAATAATATATAATGTATAATAATGTACAAATGAACATATATTATTGTAATCATTGAATTGTTTACAAATATTGTTTAATTTTATATATTTATTAAATAAAATAATACAATTTTAGAACAGTATTCTTATAATTTCAACAATAAAACATATTAGATTGATTATTTTGTGATGCAATGAAATTACAATGAAATTACAAAATTGAGAATATCGATTTAAAGTTTTCTATTAATAATTATATTAAAGTTTATAATATATTAGTAACTTATATAATATAAACTAGCTGTGTGGCTCAGTTGGCTAAGCCATCAATAAAATAATCAGTAAGACACGGGTTCGAACCTCGTCCAGACCAATTAATTAGATCTTAAAATAAAAGTTATAAGTGATATTATATAATTGTGTATACATAAATGATCGGCTCATGTTAAAACCATGAATTCTTTAATATAAGAACATATTAGAAAAGACATTAGAACCACATGGTTATAAGTGACAATTCTTCTAATTTCCTGGATGGGATAAAATGACTCCACGAAAAATTAAATAGCTATATCCCTATAAAGAGTTTTACCTATACACTATAGTGTAGTTAAACTAAACTATAGTTTGAATCATTTTTAGTAATTCTTTGTAATTTCGGATAATTCGTACATCTCGCTAACTCGGATATTTTACCCGCGATCACCCGTGTGTCCGACTTTCCTGAGGTGGCTATCAATAAATGAATTATTTATCATATATTATTTGTAAATTATATTTGATTTATTATTAGCAACTATCATTATAATATACATATATATAGCATATCTTCCTCGCATATCGGTTTATATTTCATCATTTCGATTACTCTATTGTTTATATCCGATAACTGAACATACATGGAGGGCGGCGTGGGCGTGTATCCCGTACACGAGCGCCGCACGGGACAATAGCGAGGCGGGCGTTCTCATCACGTGATCTAAACTGCTCGTCAGACCACGCCTTCTATCGCGCATAACAATTATCTCGGTTACTAATCATATTATCTATAGGCGTCGGCGTGCGGCTATGACGTCACGATAACAATAGATACGTCACGTAATCAGACCGCGTACGCTTACCACCCGATAGGTAATCAATCACATTCGATTAGTATCGACTTATTATGAATAGATCGCGTACACACATTTCTCGGATTACGAACGCCTCCGATTATCGCCAACTCACTTTTATTAAAAGATGTAACAGTAGATGAATATATGTATTAGTTATTTAATAGTTATTAGTCAGTTGACGCATAGAATATAGTTAGTTAGACAAGTTATACATACATTTACGAATTAGATAGTGTGAGATAGTGTGAGATAGTACGAGATAGTACGAGATAGCGATGATGTCGGGGGCAACTTCATCGGTTCCGCTGATACAAGACCAAGAGGCGACCACTTCGGAACAGGTTGAACTTCAACCCCGCCGGAAGCCCGCCGTAGTACGACCTTCACAACTCGTCGGTCCGAAGGTGGTGACGCCCAGCGGTAGCAAGAAGAGATACGCAATGGAAGAGGAGGCGAGGGGAGATGACGAACAACCTAGCTGTAGTCGGGCGAATCTCGCGTCCTGTCCTTCACCGGTAGTTAAATCCCATAGCGGCAAATCTCCGAAACACCGACACTCGTTCCAATCCACTCGTCGCTCGTCTAAACGATGTAAGAGCTATTCTTATCGGGACTTCCTGCCCGAGTGGACCGCGGAACCGGCTAATTCTGCCGGGGAGTTATTTAGGTATGTGATATATATGTGTATGTGTGTGTTTGTGTGTGTGATACACTGTGCGACGTGTGCACAACGCACACTGTGCGATGCACACGGTATGTATACACTATAGTGGGGTATATATACCCCATATACTTATATATACTTATATGTAATGGGGGTGGGGTGTAAGAATTTATGTATATCCATGTATATGTGTGTGTACATGTGTGTGCATGTGTATGTATGTGTGTGTATGTATTTTTATATCTAATAAATTACATTGATGTGTATTAATTACATTAATTAATATATAAATAAATTAATTTAACCGATTCTTTTAATAAAAAATAGTATTACTATTTATATATTTTTATATAATTTATATATATATATATATATATAAAATAATAATTATAAACATTACTTATTAATTATATAATTACAAGCAATGTTCGTGTGCACATTCCTCTCCTCGCTAGAGGGCTGCGTAACTCTGTAGTTATGCAACAACACCGCCAGTAACAATAGAAACACTATCGATTACATCATAGGCCGGTATCTCGGGAGACGTTCGAGGCAGCGGTAGCGGGATGAATATCGATGAGATGGGGGAGGGATGGGGGAGGGAGATTGGGAAGGGAGGAGGGGAGGGATGAGGTGGAGGGGGGAGGGAGGAGGAGAGGGTATATCGATAATGTCGTTATTCTGTATGTAGGGTTTTGGGTTTGGTATATATACTTAAATATATTAGTTAATCATTCGTTATATCTAAAGATAAATATATAGGACTACATTACCTATATAGGACTACATTTTTATTTTATATTTTAACAATTGTATCGACATTTAACAATAAAATATGTATGAATATGCAAACGATTAAAGAGTCATGTGACTTCCGTTTATATTTACGAGATAATACATCTGACATTTGATCATTTAAATATTATTCTCTCGAGAGATGCACGTATATGTATAGGTATACCTATAGACTTAATCTAATTAGATGTCTATAATTAGGTTAAGTCACTAAATAATATTATAATAATATATAAATATATATATATATATATATATATTATACTATATTAAAAAATAAAATGCTATATATGTAATTATATATAATTATATATATATATATATATATATATATATATATATATATATATATATATATATATATATATATGTGTACAATTATATATAATTATACAATATATTAAGTATTATACAATATAGAATATATTAATTAATGTATGCATACATAATATAATTAAGTATTATACTCTATATATATAGTATGATAATTAATGGATATACATTATACATACCTAAATATATATACATTAATTATTATATTATATAGATTAGGTATATCCTATCCGTATATCCTATATCCAATTAATATATTGTATAGAGTATATACTTAATATATTGTATAATTATATTTAATAATTATATTTTTTAATATAGTATATTGTATAGTATATTATATAGTATAATATAGTATACTATATATATATATATATATATATATATATATATATATATATATATATATATATTAAGTGCGCTCTCGATATAACGGCACCATCGGGAATGAGGAATTGTGCCGGTATATCGAGAGTGCCGGTATATCGATCTAGCAGAAAATAAAGAATATATGAAGAAGAATATTAAATATTATATTTATTATAATGGTATAAAATAGGTATAAACACGTATAAAATGGTATACAATATTATTATAAAGGTATGAAACGAATGCAAAATAAAATAAAATGAACTACTTTTAATTATTATAATGGTATAAAATAGGTATAAACACGTATAAGATGGTATAAAATATTATTATAATGGTATGATACGAATTCTAAATAAAATAAACTATTTTGAATTATTTACAAAAGATAAAGTAATTTACTTTTTATTATTAATACATAATATATCCAAACGTTTAGATAATAAATTTATTAAATGTATATCATTAAGATTATTTATAAAATTATTTCTTTTAAATTATGACTTTATTATATAAATGTATTCTAATAGATATATAATAACAAATGATTTTAAACTATAACTTTATGTTTACTTTAAAGCATAATCACTTAATATTTAGGTTTTTAATATACGGGTTTCTAATATAAATAAGATATATTAATAATTACTCGCAATTAAGTATGAATCATAGTGAGCAATTTTGGGAAATATGTATATATATGCCGGTATATCGATTACAATTCGACTTTTGTGCCTAGATATTAGGCGCCGGAGCCGGTATACGAGTGCCGGTGCATTGAAAATTATTATCATTGAAGAGATAGGAAAGAAATCGTCATTCAGAGATGTGCCGGTATATCGAGAGCGTACTATATATATATATATAAGTTATATATATATAATATATAATATATAATATAACGAACGTGAACACATTTATTTCAAATAATGAATTCATAATTTCCCGTAAAATACTGTTTACCGACATTTTAAATTAATTCAATTACATTTAAACAATAGTATACCTATATGTAGATATATATATATATATATATATGGTCCGGATGAAAATCGTCACAACAAAATTCTATATATATAATTGCTGCGATTTTTGGCCGAACAATGTTGGGAGAGAATTATACATATATCATACAATTCTATATTCAAATTGAAAAAAATGTCATTCAGAAATTTCATATTCTATAGAATATCTATTATATTTAATTAACTCTAATATACTATTAAAAACTGGTTACTAATAGTACTAAGTACTTAATAGTACTATGTCGTATATAAACTGATGGTATATATGTATTTATATATATTTAATAAATATATATATATATATAAATATATAAATAAATTATAAGTATAGTGTACATTTTAATGTAATAACATATAAGTCATAAGTTATAAGTTATAAGTTAATAGCGAGTTCACAATTCTCCGTGTCGATAATGTATATTGACGTACAACTCGTGTTTATCACGTCCCCACCCACCTATAGGTGGGTGGGGACGTGATAAACACGAGTTGTACGTCAATATACATTATCGACACGGAGAATTGTGAACTCGCTATTAACTTATAACTTATAACTATAAGGTATACCTAGCACAACTTGTATATACACATTATCTGTGCCGGTTTCCTTGTGGAACAGCAACTATAGTTGTTCTAGAATATATTCTCTTGTATCGGGGTATGTAGGGGTATGTAGGGATATGTAGGGGTATGTATACCCATAGGTATTTCTATGTATATCGATGTTATCATATCTGTGATACGAGTCACAAATATGAGTCACAAATATATATTTCTCAAAAGATGCGATTAAACTATTGGACTACATGTTAGATTTAGTTTTAATAAAGTAACATTAAATATAATGTAGGTAGCTACTTCTTAATCTTTGGAAATACAATAATAATTAGTATTATAAAAGTTAAGTTAAGAAATATTAAAGAAATATGATATTTATAAATTTCAAAGGGTATCTGACATTATACTTTAGTAGGTACATTAGTAAGTACTTTAGTACCTATACATTTTGTCCTAGGGAAAAATTACAATTGAAGACATTTATTATGTTAACAATATATTTCCTATAGGCAAATATTCACATATGAAAACTTAAACTCTAATGCGATTATAATACTGTAATACATAATGTGTGTATATAATATAATATAATTTGGTTTAAAACATTATATCTAATATCATAATAGTATTCTCGATGACCCCCTACACCCCACACACATACACACGCACGCACACACGCACATACACGCACACGCGTCTTGTACATTTACGACCCAGTTATTAGCATACCCTGCACGGTTCTAGACCATCCACCGAAGCGTACGACGACCTTTTTAACGCCCTTGGGAGTCGGGCACTATAGTGCGGGTAAACAACTGACCGTTGTATCCTATAGTAAGGCGTTATCGCCATTACTGTGGTCAATTGTAAGAGTCTATTACGTATAATAAGTATATATATATATTGTTATTTTTTATTTGGTGGATTCCTTCCATTTGGTGGGATACCCAGGAACTTAGATGAAGTTGTCACCATATATGGCTCTAATGTCCCTTCGAAGCCGCTCTCGTGTTAAGGCATCCATGGTTTTAACGAGAGCCGATCATTTATGTATACACAATTATATAAGATCACTTCTAAATAATATGTTAAGACCCATTTTATAAAATTAATTAATGGTCCGAATGAGGCTCGAACCCTGTCCTATTGCTTGTGTGTCTGACAGTATATATATATATATATATATATATATATCTTTGAGGTGAGTAAAATATATTTCTTAATTGTAATAGAACAATGATATCATTGTTTTATAAATGTTTCCTCAAACTTAAACCTACTTCAGTGGAGACATTACTGCAAGCAGCTGACCTGGTTCACTCTTCGTTAGCATACGTGGTTAGGGTATGGTATATCTTTACTTCGAAAAATATTTGACTATTATCATGTGGTGTTGGAGATGACAACTCCCATACATCGGCTCCCCAAGTTGCGGATAGGGGAAAGACCACTAGATATTAGTGGTTAGCTGCGAATAACCAATTTGCTGGACAAATTACAGGTTGCCCTTTGGCAAGGCATAGCACCTGTGAGCCACCCGAATCAGGGATACGTGAAGAAATTGGCAGGGTGTTGGAAAGTGGCAAGGCGATAATTTCTTCCAGGGCAATTTTCGGCGAGGCAACACAACTCTATCAAATGAGCACTATTTATGGATTAGCGACCGCACGAAGCTCTATCAGCTACTGGAAGTAAAAATGACACAAAACCACCAACAGTTTATTAAATAATATTTAAATATTATAGGAATACTATAACAATTAAAAGTGAAAGGGTATACAATCTATAGATTATCTCCCATACATATACCCTATAGGGTAGTATACTCATATATATTAGGTGTGGTATATATATACCCTATATGGTATCTCTCTACAGGTATATATATAGTTATAAATCAATATGTTTTTAAATAAATAGCCAGGTTAGCCAAAATAAGTTTGCAAGATAGCAAATTCTACAAATAACACCAATTAATACATATTTTGACACTATTTAATATGATGAATATATTTTAGAATATAATCTCTATATTATACCATTTGTTATGAAAAGTTATTTACCTTTCGTACTTATGATATTATATGAATCCATTAATATCACATATATAGGGGAAAGTAACCGAATACGGACACTATCAATATCTCAGAAACCATAAATCCTACAAAAAATGTTTAATGAATAAAATATTAATAATTATATAAATAGTCTAAATAAGTATTTTTTATTTTGTTATTATCTAAAATAGCGCTGATATATATTTTTTTTATTACATTTTTAAATTTATGAAAAAAAAAATTAAACTTAAAACCTTCTAAAGGATATACAAATGTATCGATATAAAATTTAACATTATATTATTAAAAACTAAAGCAATCTAAACATTATATACATAATGTATCTATGTGTTATCCAATATTAATTAAGTTATAAGAATATATCTATAGATGCCTATATGTGTCATGTCACCTCTATAGAGGTCATATAAATCCCTAATACGGACACTCTATAACCAATAAGCGCGCAGCGTGTGAGCTATTCTGATTTTCATAAAAATGCGTGATTATAATAGTAATGCCACCAATGAAGCTAAATCTAAAAATGGTATTACTTAGATACTTAAAATGTATAATTAATTAAAAAAATAATAAAAATAAATTAATTAATAACTTATTAAATTAGATTAAATTATTCATAAAATTAATTATAAATAATTTAATTGTAATTTATCTGATTATTTCATCTATAATATATAGTTTATCTAGTGATATATAGGGTGTCCGTATTATAATACAGGGTATACAACGGAACTGTCCGTATTCGAACATGGGTACCGAATACGGACACCAATCTATTGAATACAAAGATTAAATAAAATTATAAAATCACAATAATATCTATAATTATATAATATTATATATTGTACTTTTCGAATACAAATATTGAGTCATAAAATGTTATAAAATGTTCTATATAGTGACTCATCGAGTTGCATTAATTTACTACTTTTGATTGTATATCATTACGCAATATCACAAGTAATGTATTAATATTTCTATAATTATATCTAGTATCACAATTATACCTATATATTATATCTATCTTATATATTGTTATTTCAAAGTTGTACGTGGCATTTTAACTTGTTTACATCACGTGATCTCATTATTAATTATAATGGATGGGTGTGAGTCATGATCTGAACATAGGAGTTAAGAAAACAATCAATACGAGCACATTACAATGTAACTACTATAGTAAGTGATTTCATTGCATGCGCCGGAGCTGCAGTTTAAAAGAGCCAACGTTTACGTTAAAAGGTGTTAGACGGAATGGACGGAATGGCATAGCAAATCTATACCAGCAATATCTTCCTGTAAAATGAGGATTTTGTCATTAATTGCCGATGTATCGACGTTGAGTCAACGTCAATGACCTATATATACATTACATGAACAGTACATGAACAGTACATGAACAGTACATGAACAGTACATGAACAGTACATGAACAGTACATGAACAGTACATGAACAGTACATGAACAGTACATGAACAGTACATGAACAGTACGATATGCACCTATAACTTACGTACACTATTGTTATACTTAAGAACAAATTACATGAACAACCACTGTTTTGTGACATAAGGCATGCATTTATGTATTCATATATATATATATATATATATATATATATATATATATATATATATATACATATATATAAATATATATATATATATATATATATATATATATATATGTGTGTATATATGTACGGCGTAAAGTGTACACATGATACAGCGGAGTTCTATAGATAGAGGAATACCGAACTCTAGCTAGAACAATGTATATTGATAATCAATAAGTTTCTTTGTTACTAAATAACTCGATGATGTGTGTATGCGTGTGTGTGTGTGTAAAGTGTGTGAATAATGTATGTATGTACATTGTGAAGTGTACACGCATGTATAATGCACACATACATACATACATACATACATACATACATACATACATACATACATACATACACATACGTATATAATTACATCAGATCTATTTGGTTATACGTAAAAACTTCACATGTTCTTCATAAACTACTGGACGAAAGCACCCCATGGGTCACACAAATAACAATAACAACATTATATATATTGTTATTGTTATTTGATGGAGTCCTTTCATCACATCCGGGAACACAGACGAAGTTTTCACTTGTGACCATTTAGGTCTAATGTGCCTTCGAAGCCGCTCTCGTGTTAAGTCATCCATGGTTTTAACGAGAACCGATCAATTATGTATGCATAATTATATAAGATCACTTCTAAATAATATGTTAGTGGTCCGGATGGGGCTTATTGATGCTTTCTTGATGCTACCATCGATATAAAGAAAGTGGATAAGCGATTGAGGCACGCAATGCATGTAAAAGATAGATACGTGAATAGCACTTTTATCGATAAATTAACAAAATGGTATCAGTGATTTTGATTGGATATTAGTCATATTATATATGTAAAATATTAAAACAGTAGGCTTTTCGTTGAAATAGATTAAAGTGACTTCTATATATATCAATGGATCAGATTATAAATATCCATAAAATAGTATGATATCTTCAATTTAAATACACAAAATTACGAGGAATATGCTGATTTTAAATATATAATTTTATTTTGAGTATAGATAGTATATTAAAATTTGTAGTAATTATCAATATATATGTATAAATACATATTATTATAAATAAAAAGTAGTGGGCCAGATAGTGGGTTTCGACTGCTGCGACGGAGCGGATAGTACCATACACTACATTCAATTGCACAGGTCCACTTTTTCACTATATCGATGGCTTGAATACGTAGCCTAGTGCTTATGTTTCTGACGCCTTAGCCAACTGAGCCACGCAGGCAGTTACATAATTATGGAATAAATATATTCTAAAATACAGATATAATCAATATATACATTGAATACAAAGTAACCTCGTGTGGTGACTCATCATATATCACTGATGAGTCATCGGTAATGAACCATTACTAATGAGTCATAAATATGAGTCAAACACATAACTTAATGTTGTTATTAAATAAACCTATATGCTATTAATAGATATATTATGAAGAAGGTTAATCACCTGCTATATATATTTATATATATATATATATATATATATATATTTATAGATATATATATATATATATATATATATATATATATATATATAATAATAATGATTTACTTATCAATAGACTATCACTAATAAGTATGACTGGAGATGCTTTAACAAATGAATTCTACTTATCAAAGATATCACCTATTCCGTTAAGATGCATGATTGTCTTTCGGTGAGAATATTTCATTTATGGGTTTCCTGATGGATCCACATTAGGTCCTCTACTTTTTACTATTTATAATTCTCCTTATAAATATATAATAGAAAAAATACAAACTTTTAAATATCATATATATATATTCGGATGACATTAAAATGTATGCTGAATCTTATCATCACGATAAAGTAATGTTATGTGTGAATAATAATTCTAATTGGCTCTTAAATAATAATTTTCTTATTAATAGTAGTAAAAATGCTCTTAAATTATTCTTTTTCTAATTTTGTTAACAAAATTATTATATATAAATAATTATTCCTGATATTATATTTGATATCTTTTAATTACTCCATCTAAAATTAAATTCGTTGGAATATGTATTTAATGTAATTTATCGCAGTCAGATCATATATATATATATATATATATATATATATATATATATATGTAAATCAGCTAATTATTATTAACATAATATAAATATCATTCGTAAATATGTATTAATAATATCAGCAATTCGACATATTGGAAGTTTAGTTATATTCTATTAGATTATGGGAATGTAATCTTAATTGGAGCTCCAATGTATATTTAAAAAATATTAAACGAGTTATTCGGAGATGTATACAAAATATATTTAATATTCCTAATTCTAATAGATTTTCGAATAGTTATTATCTACAAAAATTAAAATGGTTATGAGTATCTTCCAGAATTAATTATAGATATTAATTAAAAAGTAATCATTTCTGGAGAACGCTCCTATTTATATTCGAAGATGGTTGATGTCGACTGAACATTACAAAGAGGTGTTTCGTGATTTCTGCTGCCTAAATGTGGAATAATCTCTGGTGCTAATAAGTACTTCCATTTCAATTTTCCGCAAAAGACCGAATCAACTTTAAATAAATAATCTTATATTATACTTATTTTTTTTTAAATTATTATTTGATTACATATTAGAGAATTGTTTCTACTATTAATTAAGTGTCTAAATAAACTATTATTATTATTATTATTATTATTATTAATATTATTTATTATATATACAGTCAACTCTTGGTAAGTCTAAATACGTATAAGTTGGACTTCTCGATAAGTCGGACATATTTAGTTGGTTTGGTTGGATTTGAAATAGATACGTATCTAGTTCCATGTTAAATTCTACTGGATAAGTCGGAATTTTTATAAATTGTCAGAAATGCTTACTTAATAATGTATATTATAATTTTAGTAAGTAATATTATTGAATACACCATGCTATGTTATTGATTGTTGCATAATTCCACATTTCGGTAACCCTTTAACTCACGCTGCGCATCTCATGTCGTATTTGCATGATATTCTGAATCTCGGATAAGTCGGAAATCTCGCTAAGTCGGACACTTTTCCCGGTCTCTTGCGTTTCCGACTTATCGGGAGTTGACTGTATATATATATATATATATATATATATATATATATATATATATATATATATTAGCATATAGTCTATATATATAGTACCTATATAATACTATAGTAGAATCTATACTGTAGCAAAATATGTTGATGATCTGATATAAGTATGCATAACTTGGTAATACCAATTGCCATGCGAATCAATGGATATATTATAATATATATATTAATTTGTATTAAAATAATGTATTTATGTATATATTAAAAAGTGTTCATTACAAATATAATTATTTATATACAGTTTGTCAACGTATTATATATATAATATATATATATATATATATATATATATATATATATATATATATATATATATATATATATTTAGGTATTAGTATTAAACTCCAGTTATAATATGTATGCGTTATATTCTATAGAATAGAATATATGAATGTATTAGGACATGTACACATACCACCAGCGCGTATAATACTCCTATATGATACACTCTATACACTCTACGTATGTGCGTGACGTAATATTACATAATACCCTGTGTGTGAGTTGTTACGTAACAAGGGGTATTGTTGTGTGAGCGTGAACGCGTATGATGTAGGTTAACAATAGGCTATGCGGGGTACGCGCATCATCGCTAGACAACTATCACTCTACGTAACATTATATATCACGCGATGATTCATAATTCATAAAGATGAATCATTATCTGCACCGTTACATCTGATACGTAATAATTACCAGTCGCCTCACATGATCACCGCAACGGTTGCAACACGACTATTGTCTGTCCTATACGATGGCGTTGTTAATAATGATAACAATCGCGATATGTGTCAGCGTGAAGCTAAACAATAGGTTAACAGCTAAACAATAGGTTAACAGTTACAATAGGTGTCTTCTGTAATCTTGTATGCATTTATACATATATATATATATATATATATATATATTTATATATAAACCATCGATATAAAGAAAGTTTCTTTATATCGATGATATAAACATATTTGAAATTTGAAATTTAATTATAAAAAATGTTTTCAATGATTAATCATAATTAATTATATATATATATAATCATACTATAGTAAAATAATCATAAAAATATATCTTGAAATAATATTTAGAAGTGATCTTATATAATTGTATATACAATAGCTAAGACATATACCTCCATTTATCGCTACACTAAACTGTGAGCCGCACATTATGAGGCGCAGAGCAGTGTCATTTTGAAGGGGTATTTTGTAGGAAATGCCCCCCATTTTAATTGTGTTCCTATAAAAATCACTATAATCAGATATTTTCATAATCAGATATTTTCATAATCGATTATATCATAATCCTATTTATTTATTATAAATCAGTAGATGTATTATATTGGATTGCCTTTCATATAAACTAATTATTTATTGAATTTCCCCTATTTAAAGGAGTTATTCCGAGCGAGATGGCACTTTTATATGAAGGGAACTAAACAAGTTACCAAAAAGGGCTACATTACATTGTACAATGCATGGCGTACTCTATACAGTATACACTATACTGTATACAGTGTAGGGCATGATTATCCATTACTGTATACAGTAGCGCACGCTATAAGCTATGCCGATTGCATAACGACGGGGCGTGTCGATTGAGTAATGATTACGTAACGATTAGTCAATGATTACGTAACGATTAGTCAATTGCTGCGCATGCGTAATCTATCTCGCGCCACGCGTGTTTACTACGGAAGTGTTCGACTCCGGTCGGGTTTAAATAATTGATGATTGGTTGAGATGCTTTTTAGACATCCGTTTATATGGTTTAACCTTTCCCGTTAACCTTCCGTGTTAGTATATACTAGTATATATTAGTATTTTTTTTTAATTGATTACAAATATTATATGCCGATTTTTTCTTTATTAATATCATAAACTATATATAGTTTATTATCAAATTATACAGTTTATTATAGTTTTTGATATAAAAGTAATTCTACGGGTCATTTTTATTTTCAATAAATAATATTATAAAATATAAACATGTCATGACATAGCACCTTCCCCTTATTGTGTTACTGATTATAATGTTATAAGTATTGATGTAATAGAAATACGATTGTTTTCAGGTAACATCACGAGTCGTATACCACTCATATATATATCCTATAGGTACAACACCTATTTAAGTATGCCAACCTTGCTATGGCATATGTAGTAGGGGAAAGTCCCCGATTACCGACCCCTACATGACTATTTGTAATAACTTATTCAATATTCAATATAATTATTTGAAATTTTGTAAGTAGGATAATATTATGATAATAAATAATATTGCTATTTTAAATTTTTGATATAACTAAAATGACAAATATAAACCAGGGGGTCGATAATTGGATACATGTTCAAAATACCGACCCCCTAAATACACGTGGTAGAAATAATTGTCATATTATAATATACAATAAAAATAGCAGACATAAATAGATATAATTAATTAAAAAACACACATAATTTATATATCATTGAATTTACGTTTTAATATTCATAATAAATTAATAATTGAACTTTATATTTCTATATTAACTTTAGATTAACTGAATATGAATATAACTACATATACTACATAATAATTGTATACAATATATATATATATATATATATATATATATATATATATATATATTGTTGTTATTGTTATTTTTATTTGGTGGAGTCCTTTCATCCCATCCAGGAACTTAGATGAAGTTTTCACTTATAACCATATATGGCTCTAATGTCCCTTCGAAGCCGCTCCCATGTTAAGGCATCCATGGTTTTAACGAGAGCCGATCATTTATTTATACACAATTATATAAGATCACTTCTAAATAATATTTTAAGACCCATTTTATAAAATTAAGTAATGGTCCGGATGAGGGTCGAACCCGTGTCCTACTGCTTGTGTGTCTGACGCCTTAGCCACTGAGCCACACAGGCAGTTTGTGTATGTATATATATATATATATATATATAGTACTATTGACGCTATTAAAATACACTATTGATAGGTTAAATGATACAAACACAAATTATAAATAATTTCAAAGTACAAAAATTATCTATTTTGATTGGATATTATAAATCACATGGGGTCGGTATTAAGGTAATTTAGGGAGTCGGTCATAGGATAATAATATGGTTTGCTATAATTAAGATATCTTGGTCAATACTTATTAAAATTATAATATATTAATAATTTGTATAAACATTTTATTGATCTATTATATTATGGGCAGTATTAAGTTTTATTTTTATTAATACAATATTTACAATGATTTAAAAAAGTTATTATTCAAATATTTAATAATTATAAAAATAATAGTACATTTTATCAAATAACAATTGTAGGATTGGATATTTTTTTAAAACAAAAGACTTATTAATATTTAGCATTAAATTACTAACAGTTCATGTATACATATGTATATATATATATATATATATATATATATATCATTTTTTGATATCTCTTATAGTTACTTTGATTCGAGAGGGGGTCAGTAATAGGTATTAGGAGGGGGTCAGTAATAGGAGACTTTCCCCTATATATGTATATACTGTAGGTAAAAACACCTTAAAAAGATGAAAAGGGTTACACTACTTTTCTGATAGTACTGAACTAAACGTATATTATATATATATATATATATATATATATGTATCGTTACAGTTAGATGTTAATAATGCTCTAGGAATATTTAATTTTTGTATTTGTTTTAATGATGTTTACGTATTCACATAGTAGAGTTTAGCGATTTCATGCTAAGTTAGCATCATGGACTCGTTAGCATTACAGCAATTAGAGTCTATAGGCTATAGGAAGTATACTTCATCGCTAGGTGATTTAGGTGTTCTATAGGTGTGAAAGTAAACATTTCGGTATGAATATAGTCTATTAATAGTAACATATTGTACTATGATATATTAATATGTATTAATATGTATACACGTAGGTAATATTCGTATTCGAGACTATATTTAGTGTATACAACGAAACAAATCTATAATAATACGTATATATCCGTATATATATAATTATCAATATCATGTCGTGTCGTAAGAAATTACTCAAACTATTTTCATTTCAAATACATTAGTGATAAATGAATATTTATAAATATATACATGTGTATATATATATATATATATATATATACGTATGCACGTCGTGCATTTCACGTATACCCATATGTACCTCGTGCATTGTGCGTTGTACATTATAATGTAATACTATAAAGCTATATGTATAAAGTAATGGGGAGTAACTACTAATATGTATTTCATTTAAGGGGATACGCTTGACCTGAAAAAATCAGTCAAAATAAAAAATAATTTTGTTGTTGTTGATAAATGTAATAAAGTATATATTTATCTATAACATATCCAAATATTACATCATAAAACGATCAATAAAGCATACATATCAAACTTTTACAATTCTTTTAAATTTAAACATCAACTTTTTTGTATATAAATATTATATGTCATTTTTTCAAACCTGATTATCTCAGAATAATTATTTTAGCCTAATTTTAAATCTTAAAAAGTATATTTCTCTCAACATAATGCTCATAACTTGATGACATTTTCAGTATATATCACTTTATATGTCTATATTATAAAAATAAAGGCTTATTCAATTATTTTCATTATATCTTATATAAAAATAGTTTCAAATAAAAATAAATACAAATATTTATTTTACTATTACTAGATGTCTTGTATTTCCGAAAATAAATAATTATATCTTATAATCCTTTATTTTCTTGTAAATAACAATCCACACTATAATATGCCGTTTACAGAATTAAAATAACTTGATTATTTTTAGAAATTATTATTAGACTTTTTAAAAATACAAAAAAACCTATAATTTTACATTGAGTGCTCAGGTCAAGCGTAACCCCTTTATAATCGTATAATGAACGACGTACAGTGTACATCGTACACGCATATATATATATATATATATATATATATATATATATATATATATATATATATGTGCATATATAAAAATAATACATGTGATTACCTAATTGATTTATGAAAATAAATGTTGTCAAATGGTTTATTTGAGGAAGGTAATTTAATATTAATATATTAACATACAATTGGAACATTATAATGGGGTAGATATTAGTATTGTCATAAAGTAAGACCTATAGGTATATATGTAGTCATATATGACAACTTTATGCAACACTCCGCCATAAAACACGTATCTGAACTTAAACGGTATAGGTATACTGTAGGTATATACCATAGATTTAGAGTACCTGGTACTCTAAATAAAACCTTGTACGCTATTATCTCCATGGAGATATGGAGCTATGCGTAGCTATGCAATACCGTGCAGTATCGATCCTATGGGATCATATATATAGGTATTATATAAGGTATTATAATACCTTATAATACTTGATACAAGTACACCACATGTACACTTGTCTCTAACTTACACGTACACATTTACGTGTACCTATAGGTATACCTACAGGGTACCTACAGTATACCTACAGGGTACACGTAAATGTGTACGTATACGCGTTAGAAACACGTGTACACTGTACAGGTGGTGTACTTGTAAGGTACAGTATAAGGCATTAACGAGCACGCGTTTAGTTATCAGTTTATTAAATATTAAATATTCATTCTTCATTCTTCATTCTTCATTCTTCATTCTTCATTCTTCATTCGATATTATTCGATATTAATCTCGATAGCTCGACGTCGCCCGCGGGAATACCGTAACCCGTATACTACGAAGTGGCACATTCAGCCGGGTACAACGTGTACACAAAGTGTACATACATTGTACACAGTGTACAAAGTGTACATGCATTGTACACAGTGTACAATGTGTACATGCATTGTACACAGTGTACAAAGTGTACATGCATTGTACACAGTGTACAAAGTGTACATACATTGTACACAGTGTACAAAGTGTACATGCATTGTACACAGTGTACAAAGTGTACATGCATTGTACACAGTGTACAAAGTGTACATGCATTGTACACAGTGTACAAAGTGTACATACATTGTACACAGTGTACAAAGTGTACATGCATTGTACACAGTGTACAAAGTGTACATACATTGTACACAGTGTACAAAGTGTACATACATTGTACACAGTGTACAATGTGTACATGCATTGTACACAGTGTACAAAGTGTACATGCATTGTACACAGTGTACAAAGTGTACATGCATTGTACACAGTGTACAATGTGTACATGCATTGTACACAGTGTACAATGTGTACATGCATTGTACACAGTGTACAATGTGTACATGCATTGTACACAGTGTACAATGTGTACATGCATTGTACACAGTGTACAATGTACTACAGTTACCGAGGTACACGCATGTAGTCGCGCTTCATTAATAATGTAGTGCGCACATGAACAATGTAGACCGCCATATCTATTACGGGTGTGTGTGTGTGTGTGTGTATATATATGTGTGTATGTGGGGAGTGTATGTTAAGCGTATACACGTATGCATACGTAAAAGTATACTCCTACGATATATCAATATAGCGGTAGTATAAAAAAGTGATATCGGTTATCTTCTCGAAAATAAATTGTACCGTGAGAAATGGAACAAAATATGTGTAATTTTTCCATTCTAATCCCCGACGACCAACCGGTCACGGGATTAAGGTAAAGGTATAAGGTAAAGGTATAATGTAAAGGTAAAGGTAAAGGTATAAGGTAAAGGTATAAGGTATACAAAAGTCATGGCGACATTGACGATCACAAATACAAAAATAATTATCAAAAATACATAAATAATAATACCAACATTGGAAATATGTGGGGAGGCACTCGCATCAGTAACGGTTTTAATTGTTCGCACGTCGAATTTACGTATTGCGATCATACAGGCTGATGAAACCGCAGGATGAAACATAGATATCTATGGTATATACCTCTCACATCAATACCTTCGATTTATATTGACGTATATTTATTGTATTTCTACCTACGCTTTTCAGATATATTTATATTTAAAGGGAAAGTAACCTAATACGTCACTTTAACAATACATGGTCTTAACATCTGTGCACATGTGTACATGTACTCACTATTTGTCCGTATCCGGTGCCCATGCCCGAATACGGATACCTTGTGTTATAATACGGACACCATATATACCACTAGATAAAATATATATTGTTGATGAATCAATCAGACAAATTACAATTTCATTATTTTTAATTAATTTTATGAACAATTTATTCTAATTTAATTAGTTAATAATTTATTTATTTTTATTATTTTTTTAATTAATAATACTATTTAAGTATATAAATAATAAAAAAAAATAGATTTAGCTGTATTGATGGTATTAAAATTATAACGCACGACATTTTTATGAAAATCAGAATAGTTCATATATGCGCAGCGTACACGCGCGCTGAGTGGGTGTCCGTATTAAGACATATAGAGTGTCCGACGGACACTGTCCGTATTAGGGACTTATATTACCTCTAGAAACATTCATATAACTTAATGAATATTTGATAATAAATATAGAAATTATATATATAATTTTAGAATGCTTTAATAATATAGTGTTATATTTTATATCGATACATTTGTATATTCTTGAGACCGTTTTGAGTTGAATTTTTTTTTCATAAATTTAAAAACGTAATAAAAAAAATCAGTTTATTTGATATATCAGCAATATTTTGAATAATGAAAAAATTAAAAATAACTTTTTAGACTACTTATATATTTATGAATATTGTATTCATTAAACATTTTTTTTGTAGGATTTATGGTTTCAGAGATACAGAGAGTGTCCGTATTCTGGCACTGTGCGTATTCGGTTATTTCCCCCTACTTAGGTACGATAGTACTTAGAGATTTGCGTTCATCAACGTTTATATATCATATAGGCCGAGGTTATTATCATTGTTATGTATGCGTGTTCATTTGTATGTATAGGTGAATTGAATATACTCGTTCGTATACGTTCATATACCTATAGGTATTGATAATTATGGGTTAACCCTCCAATATAACACTCTAGATCACCCTAACCTCGTTTATTCGCCACGTCGGTGTATAATATATTGCCATATATGGTGCGCCAACCATTAAAACATATACGTTCGGCAAATAGATGTACCTACTATTCCTGTATCACGGTTTTGCCGTGAGGAATTATATTTTATGTACGGACGGCAAAAAAAGGACGCGTTATATTTTCCCCACGACGATACCTACACTCTATCACGTACGCGTGACACCCTCCACAGTGACCTAGTTAAGCGGGCTAACGATTGGCTGCGAGAGAATCCCACTATGACGATCAGTAACTGCGAAACTCTGTGCCGGATGCACACCGATCGAGAGTCGGCTTACGACCCCGAGCTCATCACTATGGCAACCAGCATGTCGGATTGCTCGCAGACCTATTTCGTCAGGGGACTCAGGTAAATGTGCTCGCGTTATAACGTGCTACTATTGCTAATTCATTAATTAAGAAATATATATATATATATATATATATATATATATATATATAATATATATTATATATATATATATATGTTGGATTGCATATATTTATTGAGTATTTTCAGATATTAAATTATTATTAATGCCGAGCAAGCTCGACCTGGTAAGTATACCTATATATATATATATATATATATATATATATATATATATATATATATATATATATATATAAGGTATACCTTATAAGGTAAAGTAAATTAGTATTAGATTAAATATATTTTATTTCCATTTTATCATTTGCATAGTTTTCTTTATTCAAAAGAGTTACATTCACTAAATATATGTGAATCTATAACAAATATGTACCTCGCTACTAATCTCCCCTAGATTGTGGTTATCGTGTCACCCTAAAGACATCGGTCACCGAGGGGAGGCGCTGGTGGTTCACGACTTCACTCCTAATCTCGGGGAGACCACCCAAGATCTCGTGCTCAGAGCTAACTTCCGGTTTACCGATACCGCGCATGTCGGTACGTAGCACAAACACACACGTGACGTGGTAATGTAGCACCGGATGTAGACTATAGGTAGCGGTCACGTGTATGGAAGTTATTTTTATAAGAATTTAAATGTGGGGGGGGAATTTCCAAAAATAGATAGTAAACAAATGATATATGCGAAACTATTGAATACATTATAATACATTTTAAAATACACCTCTTACTGATTTACACTAAATAAATAATACTATAGACATATCGATGGTGCCTATACCATATTCAATTATATATAATTGAATATGAAAATATCTGATTTTGTGTTGCGCAAAAATTTTAAAGTATGAGGGGGCAAACAGTGATAGTGTAATATATAATAACCCCCCACGGGGGTCAGTTGCCCACAATATACCCTTTATAGGTACTGGTGTAGAGATATGACGGTCACGTGATACTAGTGCCACGTGATTACGGTACAGGAGTAACGCTAACCTTGTACCATGTATAACTATGATACGCTGCTGTACCGAGAGAGATGTGTGCCTGTCACGTGCTATCGATACGTACGCATCACGTGACAGGCTAACTATAACCTGGTGATAACGTAGCAGCGATCATGTGATATCACTAGCGAAGTAATCACACATTAACTATTTATCTTTATTTGAGCGATTACCCTATAGGGTAGTATATATACTGTTCTAGTATACGGGAATATACACTATATATATAGTGTATGTATATATATATATATATATTGTATATCAGTATAGTTACTATTTTAATTATACATTCAACATTGAGTTATTATAATAATACATGCATTAAAAGCATATATTAAAATATATTTTAATATATATAGTCTCAATATGTAATATTTAATAATTTAAAAAGAGGGTTGATTTATATTTTAAATATTCAATTACTATACAGCATATCGTAATCATGTACAGTACATACAGTATATATATATATATATATATATATATATATTATATTATTTAGTTCCTGTTAAATGATAGATATAACCTGGTTATAAACAAACCACGTGACAGCCGACCACACGTTCTACATTATCACCACGTGACAGCCGACCACGTGTGCTACATTATCACCACGTGACATCCGACCACGAGGTACATTATTACCATGTGACATCCGACCACACGTGACACACACAGGTCGTCCAATAACTATAGAAAGCGTATCGATGCCCCTATTCGACGGCGTGGTGTCAAGTCAGTGTACTGAGTGGTCTGACGCCAGTAACCTTGACCTGCCACACGCTTTCCTCGTCAGGGTGTTCACGGGTAGTATGTCGGAGGCGGCGGGTGTACCCCATCAGGAGGGGGAGAAGAAGAAGAGGCAGCAGCAGCAGCGCGGCGTTCAGATAGGTTAGCTGTGTGTACGTAGTGTACCCTAAGCTCGTGGTATACCTATATATACGGCTTTGGTATACACGTGTAGCACGTTGGATAGCTCGCGAGTTGCGTAGTGGGACGTGTACTCTATATATATAGGCTTCGAAGGGACATTAGAGCCATATATGGTTATAAGAGAAAACTTCATCTAAGTTCCTGGATGGGATGAAAGGTCTCCACCAAATAAAAATAACAATATACATATATATACATATATATATATATATATATATATATATATATATATATATATATATATATATATATATGTTAGTAATAACTGATAACCATATCACAATAGGTATTATTGATTTCGTACCACATGACATCTCAACTTCCGATTGCGAATCTAGCATCTTTGAAGGTTTAATCATATTTAGTAAATATATTTTATCGAGCGATCATTTATAAATAAATATATATATATACATTTAGTATATAAATATATATATATATATATATACCAGTATAATGGTGTATACACGTATATATATGTACGTGTATACACCATTATACTGGTATATATTCACAATAAGATGACCCATGACCTATAACTCCATCACGTGATCTCCAGGTTTTAACGAATTAGTGGACCGCGCGAACACGTGGCTACGAGAACAGCCCGCTTCCGTTGTGGTCACCAATATGCAGTCTATTATGCAACAAAGAAAGAAAGGTTCATTACCGATATCACGTGGTGGTGTTTCGTTACTATATTAGCAAGGATATGTCCTTGATACTAGTATTTTCGGCTAAAATACACATCTATGGTACCGACATGGTACGATGATATACTATCTGAAACGGCTGCACTTATATATGTAATGAATGTATATACGGTAGGTTGGGACGTTGGTAGGTTACAAAAAACGCTACGTCCCAACCTACCGTATATACATTGATTACATATATAAGTGCGCGAGTTTCAGATAGTATATCATCATATACGTCGGTCTACAGATATACCGATACCTGGTATACCATATATGGTATACCAGCGTACCATCTGAATGTAACCTTGTAACCTTGTAACCAATTTGTTTAGACACTGCGATCAACATCAGTAATGAGTTTTCGGCGGTGTATCGTTTATTAATTATTATAAGCTATATTAAATAGATGTGTTTTCAATTTGACTTTAAAGGTGTGGTCAGAAACTATAGATCTAATTGAGTGAGGTAGGGAGTTCCATAGTTTAGGTGATATTATAGAAAAAGAAGATTCCTGTTTTTTATTAAGTGATAAAGTTATTGGTATATTTAGTTTGTATTTATGTATTGTTCGTTGTGGTCGGGATGACTTGTTGTTCGTAAGTAGTTCAGTAAGATAGTCAGGTTTATTATTATGGGTGGCATGGTGGGTCAGTAGGAGTAATTTGTATTGTATGCGGTAAGGGATGGGTAGCCAGTGAATGGATTTCATATAAGGTGTGATATGTTGTCTTGAGTATTTTTTTATCCTGAAAATGGTTCTGATGGCTCTATATTGTAATTTAGTGAGTATTTTGATAGTATGTTCTGGGAGTGAATTTAAAGTAGAGTTACAGTAGTCAAGTCGGGGCAGTATTAAGGAAGTAACTAGTAGTTTGGCAAGTTCAGTATTTATAGAAGGTCTAATAAGTCGGATCGTATGTAAGGTGTAATTAATGGACTTCGATATATTAGTTATATGTGGTAGATAAGACAGCTTTTGGTCAAGTGTGAGGCCGAGGTTTTTAGCTTGGTTAGAGTATTCTATAATGTGATTATTAATAATAATAGGTGGTATGGAATGATGTCCTGGGGATGTATTTATTAATAAAGCTTTTGTTTTAAGGCTATTCAATAGTAGGGAGTTATTTGAAAGCCATTTACTAATGTCATTAATGCATTTATTTATAGTATTTATGTTATTGATTGGGTCAGGTAAATTACAGTATAGCTGTAAGTCATCCGCATATGAGTGAAAGTGTATATCGGGGTATTCGTCAAGTAAGTAAAGTAAAGGGGAAATATATATATTATAGAGAATTGGACCTAAAACAGAACCTTGGGGTACACCATGAGTTGTGTGGCGGGGTTCTGTTATGGCGTTATCTATACATATAGAAAAGGATCTGTTAATTAGGTAGGATGTAAACCAACTAAGGACAGAATCTTTAATACCAATGTTCTCAAATCTTCGAATAAGAATATTATGGTCTAACGTATCGAAAGCCGACGACAAGTCAAGTAGAATCAGTATGGTGGGAGTATTTTTTGGAAATAGTAGTATATTGTTTAAAGTATGGAGTATCACTACTTGAAGTCACTTGAAGTTTCAGTGCTCTTGTCCGTTGTATAAGCACTTTGTAATTTATGCAGTATGTTATTATTATTGATGTATGTTCTAAGTTGTTTAGCAATTATTCTTTCAATTGTCTTAGATATGAAAGAAAGGTTGAATATGGGACGATAATTAGAAAGAGTTGACCTATCAATGGACTGGTTTTTAGGGATGGGAATTACATGGGCATATTTCATGTGGGATGGGAAGATACCTGCAGTTAGTGAGCGATCGATACTTTTTTTGTAGAATGGAGAAAGAAGGGATGAAAGAGAATGTAATAAACATAATGGAATTGGGTCTAGTTTACATGTAGATTTAACTGTTAATAAAATATTGTTGATATTGATAATGGTTAGTAATGAAAAAGTGGAAAATGAGTATATTGGGCTTGATATTGGTGGGATGCAGGGTCGAGGGAGAGTATCTATAATTGATGATGTTTTTATGTAAAAGTAAGAGTCAAAGTTAGTCGCATTAGTTAAAGGGGAGTTATCAGGCAGTATTCGTTTTGTCAGTTTTCCTAGTAGTGTTGACGATATTCTAAATAATTTCTTAGTATCTTTTCCAGCTAATTTAATTTGATCTATGTAATATTTATTTTTAGCAGTTTTTATTAATTTTCTATAATTAGAAAGTGAATGTTTAAAAATATTTAAATCATTTGAGCTTTTGGATTTTCGCCAATTCCTTTCTTTAATTCTAAGTGATCGTTTTGCTGTGTGTAACGAATTATTGAACCATAACGTATTATGTCGAGCTGTATAAGTTTTAGTGATAATAGGGGCATGTTTATCTAGGACAAGACTAAGGTTACTATCAAAGCTGTCTATATGAGATGAATATGTTATATTGTTGTACAAAATGTTGAAGTCATTTATAAAATTAGGAATATTTATATTATCTAATTTTCTGTAGTGAACTTTCTTGGATGGTCTGATTGGTTTAGGGATATGTAGGGAGCAGCTAACAAGGTGGTGGTCAGTAATTAAACTATGAACCTTAGTATTAGAAATTATATTCGAAGATGTGTTAGATATAATTAGGTCTAATATGTTTCCAGATGAATGTGTGGAAGACTTTACATGTTGTAAGAAATTATGACAATTTATGATATTAATAAATTTATTTGAATTATGTGAGTTTGGTAACATTGGTATATTGAAATCACCAAGTAGTATACTGTTGGTGTTGATCATAGACAATAGGTTGTCAATGTCATCGATGAAGTAAGGAATTGAATTATTAGGAGGTCTATAAATTGTTATAATTGTAAGTGGTTGTGATTTAGGAGGGTGAAAGGTACATGAGAAGGCTTATGAATTATCAAGTGATAGGTCACTTGACTGTATTAGTTTCAAGGCATTTTAATATAGCACACCGACACCGCCACCATAGTGTGGGCCGGGGCGTGGTAGGTGAATAAAGTTAGTAGTTGGGGTATTAAGGGATGCAATTATGGGTAGATCCTTGATAGAAAGCCAAGTTTCTGTTATACATAAAATATCTATCTTAGTATCATGAAATATATTTAAAATAATATCTACTTTATTTCTAATGGAACAAGCGTTAAGTGTTTCTACCTTTAGTAATGGAGAAGAAGATAAACGTTTAGTTGAGGGTAATAATGTTGGTGATGAAGATATATATGAAGGTATATGTGATGAGGATAGTAGGTTTGATGGTGATATTTGTGATTCACTAGATGTTATAGGTTGTGCAGATAGAGGTGAAAGTGGAGATTGGTGATTGGTTTGAGATAATGGTGGAATAGGAGTCGTTGAATGTCATTGTGAATATTGATGTGATGACTGAGAATTACTGATTGATAAATTCAGTGAATTGGTATTTAATCTATGCATTGTAGGATGTAGACCATGTATTGTATGTGTCATTTGATATATAAATGTACATGTATTAGGTGGGACGTTCGACGAACGACGTTCGTACGACGTACGTTACAAAAAACGCTGGCTATAGCAGTTATAACTCGGTACGTTAACTCAATTCATAGGTTACAAAAGCGTACTCCTACAAATAATATGTGGTTATTGTGATATTATATGTAATGCAGTTTTTCCCGTAACAACACATATTTATATTATGTTTTAAGAATGTTATTACATTAATACATTAACATAACGCTACCACTATTTGTTTTTAAACAGGTGCACCTGTTTAAAAAAAAATTGTAAACATTTTGTATACATGTATACGTTTATCTATAATATAGATTATATATAATGTAGTATTGGATATAAAAATCAACATATATATTATAGTAATAATATATATATATATATATATTTTATATAAATTTTATTTTAATATTTTATTGATTTTTTAAAATATTATTTTGCGTTTATTATATTTTATTCAGTTTTATTTTAATATTTTATTTATATTTTTATTATTAGTTTGCGTTTATTATATTTTATTTAGTTTGTCTCAATACGATGATGAAGAGGTCGACAAATTCATTTTTAATATTCCATATATTTTTTATTTGTACACCCTTCTGAGTTATATATATAGTATAACAATTACTTAACTATAGGTTTTCTATATATATATATATATATATATATATATATATATAGAAATATATAAATTCTAACATGTCACAATCTATAAATAGATAATATATTTAATAAAAAATATATCAATATTTTATATTCAATAAATTATCTAAAAATAGATTTTTATATATCTATAAATATAATACATAGTGAATGTAATAATCTTGGTATAAAATAGCGTTTCGGATACCTTTCTCTATATATCTATAAATATATAATATATGTCGCATGTGAATACAACTATTATATACAAATATATATATATATATATATATATATATATATATATATATATATATAACAATATTTGTATATGAATGTGAGTCCCGTATGATGATAAAATATTGCATATTTATTTATTATTTATATCTATTATACCGATAATAAAAAATTCTAATCATTGATTATTATTAATATATGTATATATATATATGTATATATATATAACTAATCATATACATATATGTTGCATTACTCTTCGTAAGAGTACCATTATATAACAATTCATACACACGTAGCACGCACAGAGAAACGTATCACTGACATCGAGGTTGCCATGGATACTTCCTGTTTCTTTGTACTTCCGGGCATGCTAAGCGAACACGGCGTGGAGTTCTTGAGGGTGCTGAGAATCGCTTTCTCCACGGACTACCAAGTAAGCTATGTTTACTAAGCATGCGTATATGTATGCTTACTTGCTTATTTCGGGATTCTTTTTATTGATTCCCGGACATTTATAGACTTCCAAACATCACGATTCATCATAGCCGCTCGTAGATCATTTTCTCGTAGACCGGTATCACGCTCAAGAGTCTTTATGTATGAATCAGTTGGTCTTCCTCGCCTTCTAGTTCCATGGGTTGGCTGCCACATAACCAAATCAGAAACTACCTCGTCTTCTCTTCGTAGGCAATGGCCGGCAAACTTTAGTCTTCTTCTTCTGATCTTGTTCGATATTCTTTCTAGTGTCCCATATAGTATTTCACTCTTGATTTTATGTGTCCAGTGGATATTTAAAACCATTCTCAGAATTGTTGTGTATATGTTCCATTGATATATGTATAGAGTACGTGAACGTGCACGTTTATATATATATATATATATATATATATTTATTTATTTGGTGGAGTCCTTTCACCCCATCCAGGAACTTATATGAAGTTTTCACTTATAACCATATATGGCTCTAATGTCCCTTCGAAGCCGCTCTCATGTTAAGGCATCCATGATTTTAACGAGAGCCGATCAATTAACGAGAGCCGGCCAATATATATATATATATATATATATACACGCTTATATGTATATATACACGCTTATATCGAATGTACACGGTCGTATACGAGTATATATATTTGGATTATTGATTTATCACTAATATATTTGAAATGAAAATAGCTTGAGTTATATCTGTTAGTACGAAATGTTAATATCCAAATGGTATTGACAAATTGATATATACATTTAAATGTATATATTTGCATATATATATATAAATATATATATATATAATAATAATAATAATAATAATAATATAATAATATATAGTTTATTAGGTAAACAAAAAAATAAATATATAAACAAAAATAATGAAGACAAAATAGATAAAAATTGAAACCCAAAACGACATGGTACAAAAATTAACAATAGGTTTATAATTAATAAAAAAACGCCTTGGTTTATGCATGCCGAACATAAGATATATGAATATTATATGCAAATATGAGCATATTATATGAATTAAAATGAAAACAACATAAAAGAAAATCAGAACTCTCATCTCCACCATAAAGATAACACCGATTAAGATCGGAGGTCTCGGGTTAGAGGTTGGATAACCCATATGAGGTGGATCAGGCCCCAAGGGTTGGTCATTCCCTTAATGTAGTGGTGTTGACATATCCTGACATCAAAACCAGCATAATCATTACAGTGAATTAGAGAATTCTGTTCATCTAATTATACTACGAATCATTAAGGCTTTAAAAGAAGAAACAGTTTCACATTGTAATATCAGATCGGGTAGTTTGTTCCAATCTGAAGATATTCTATTACCAAAGTAGTTGAATAGTGGTTTGGTCCTTGATTTCATTCTCCTTATCTTTATTGAAGGGCCCCTGCTAGATGATACGTATGTACTCATAATGTCCGACACTGGCATATATATATATATATATATAATATATATATATATATATATATATATATATATGTACATATGTGTATGTGTGTGTCTATGTATATGTGTATATGTGTCTATGTACATATGTGTATGTGTATGTGTGTGTCTATGTAATACATACTATGTATGTATATGTGCTGCAGAAATAGTGTCAATGTATAAATATATACAATACTGGCCAACATTACAATTAGCCGTATTAGCTGGCAGGGCATATAGGCCCAGATAATACGGCTAATAAAGATAGTCCAGCAGTGAATATATAATGGAAAACAACATTATACATGATCGAAATAGTTTGAATACATGAAATGTTTATGTTAAATATATAATAAATGGCCTACTATACTCTAGTACATACTATACCATAGTTTACTTAAATATTAGTAATACGTGAGTAATATAAGTATATATATAACATATATTGAACAACCTGTATCAATCTGCCAAGTTATCACCCTGAATAATCACCCCGTCACACCTATATCAGCGCTCCCATACCCCCTGGCACCCCTATATTAGTAGGCTACAGCGACATATAGCCCATCGTTACGCTACACGTATTGCACCCCTATTACACGCAGGAAGAAGCCATACCGTCGGGTAAATACAACAAGGCCTACCCGATATCCTACGAGACGTTCACCCCGGTCCTCGTCAAGGGGGGCAGACATCATACCGGGGCTGAGAGACTCGAGAAGACAAAGGAACTGTTCGCTAGAGTCGGAGAATTCACTAAACAAGCGAGTACGTCATCTATGTACAGTGTACTTTAAGTACTTTAAGTACATTGTACTTTATAATTTAAGTACTATAATTACATTGTACTTTATAATTTAAGTACTATAATTACATTGTACTTTATAATTTAAGTACTTTAATTACATTATACTTTATAATTTAAGTACTTTAATTACATTATACTTTATAATTTAAGTACAATATATTCCAAGAACTTAAATTACATTGTACTTTATAATTTAAGTACTATAATTACATTGTACTTTATAATTTAAGTACTTTAATTACATTATACTTTATAATTTAAGTACAATGTATTCCAAGTAATTTAATTACACTGTACTTTATAATTGAAGAACAATATACTTTAATTACATTGTACTCTATACTTTAAGTACAATGTACGCTATACTTTAAGTAATCGATGCCTATATAATGATAATTACGCCGATATATACAGAGGCCGATCTATAGGGGACTTATCCTCCTCGATATAGGGAACCTAGGTTATAACACGTGTTAGATGCTGTATCGTTAGGACTATATCGGACTATATCGCTAGGACCTATAGAACACTCGTTATCGATATGATTTCTAATCGAGCATTGCGAATTACTATATATTTTGTATTTATTTTATGGTGGCATATCAAATTAATATTATATATACATTTAACATTTCGATTCATATTTAAATATTACAATATATGTCACTCAATTTAATCCTGGATCCGCCACCTAACTATAATATACATATATATATATATATATATATATATATATATATATATATATATATATATATATTATAGATATAATTATACTTTATATAATTACTATGCTATATATTATTGTTCTATATAACGTTCAATATAGAGCGATCCTATATATATATAGAGATACTATAGTATCTACTTATCTAGTACTATAGTAACATATTTAACACACGCGTTACCCCCACACACATAGTGGCCGACATAATCTGCATAGAGACCGTGATGAACCCGCTGCAGACTAACGGTGACTCATACACGGATACACCGGATGTGGAGATGAGGTGGATACTGACCACGAGGTTAACCACGCGTGTCCTTGCTATCAGCGAGGACGTATCCTTACTATCACACATGTGTTCTAATTTACGCGTGACGTGCTTTTCATATCGTTCATTTTATCACCTATGTTAAACTATTTTAATTACTATAGTAATTAATATAGGATGAAAACAAATTATATTATTACTTGGTGTGTTTATGGTCTTAAAATGGGTATGTGTATAACTATTTTAATAAGTTATTATATATATATGTCAAACACACCCTTATATTATCATTTTTTTAAATATTATTTATGATGAATCCCTTTGTAGGGTATACAACGAACTCTAATTAGTTAAATATGTCCCTAAAGTAATTAATATTAATGGAATATAAATTAATTGAATATATATTTTGATATATTTATAGATAATATAAATATATATATATGAATCTTGGAAAAAATAAGAATATAAAAATAACAGGAAATAAAATAACAAGAAAAAAAATAAAGGAAAAAAAATAACAAGAAAAAAAATAAGGGAAAAATATATCAGAAAAAAAGTGAAGACAAAAAATAAAAATAACAAAAAGTAAAGCCGATATCAGGCTGTATTTTTTGTTGTGAATTAATGCATCTTAAAGTAGATAAATAGACAAATATATGTTAATTATAAATGATATAGAATGGGTATATAATATATATATATATATATATATACAATACGACTTTGGTCCTGCTACGCATATGTGAAAGTTTTTCCGTTATATATATCGATATCCGATATGGATATATTTTATTAATTGTATAGCATTTGTTTATTTTGTAACCTGATGTATCTATGGATATTATTAAAGACTTTTAAATAATATATATATGTACTAAATATTTATCAAATAAAACATGACACGCTTTTAAAGGCTCATTTATGAAGCCCTATAAAAAATAAACTTTAGTAACATAAAACCAAACCAATGAAACCAAGAAAACCTAAAATATCAATGCGTACATAAGAATATAAATATCGCAGAAATGTCTATTATACATTTTCAACATTTATGCCCAAAATTAGAATGTACAAATAATTGTATTAGTAAATAACTTTTAATTATTGATTGAATTAAATTTATTATTTTTTCTGTTATTATTTTTCCGCTTATTTGTATTAATATTTTTCCGTTATCTTGTTATTTTTTTTCTTGTCATTTTTGTTAACGTTATTTTTTTCCAATATCCATATATATATGGAATATGGAATATAGGAATATGGAATATGATAATCGGAAAAAAATAACAAAAAAAATAACAGTAAAAGTAAAAAATGTAATTCAATCAATAATAAAACTATTAGGTTTTCTGAAATAACTAATTTTGATATTTGTTTTAATAAGCATATTGTACATGTTAAAAAGTATAATAGAAATTTCTGCGATATATGATGTTCTTATATATATGATAATATTACGGATTTATATTTTGGGTTTGTTTGATTTAATTAGTTTTGATTTGTGTTACTTGGTTTTTTTACCGCATAACATCCAACATAAGTCTTTTTAAGCGTGTACTTATCATAATGTATAATAAGGAAATAATATATTGTAAAAAAAGGATAATAATATCCATGGATAAATATAAGGGTACCAACAAATAAATGCTTCAAAATTAATATAATATATAGATATCGGATATTTTTTTTCGGTTTTTTTTGTTATTTTTTTTCGTTAATTTTTTTTGTTATTTTTTTTTTGTTATTTTTTTTAGAGATTATTTTTTTCCAGTTATTTTTTTTTAAGTTATTTTTTATCCTAGATTCATAGATTCATATATATATATATATGAATCTATATATATATATATATATATATATATATATATACATATATATATATATATATATATATATATATATATATATATATATATGAATCTAGGATAAAAAATAACTTAAAAAAAAATAACAAAAAAAAATAACTTTTTTTTTAAGTTATTTTTTATCCTAGATTCATAGATTCATATATATATATATATATATAATATATATATTTATATTATATATATATATATATATATATGAATCTAGGATAAAAAATAACTTAAGTTTTTAAGTTATTTTTTATCCTAAATTCATAGATTCATATATATATATATATAATATATATATTTATATTATATATATATATATATGAATCTAGGATAAAAAATAACTTAAAAAAAAATAACAAAAAAAAACAACTGGAAAAAAATAACCTAATATATATATATATGAATCAGGATAAAAAATAACTTAAAAAAAAATAACAAAAAAAAATAACTGGAAAAAAATAACCTAATATATATATCTATAGGAAATACTAATTAGAATTAACTCTGCATTAAGGCGTTATACTATAGTAACGTTATACTATAGTTTAGGTCTACCTACGACTTCACGCATAACCGCCCCGTTACGTAACAGGATCTACATATCTGGGCCGACGTACGGCTACGACGAGGACTTCAGCCGCAAGCTGGCCGAACACAGCCTCCGCTTCGAGCAGCGCCAGCGTAAAGCCGAGCGCAGTCGACACCGACCGATCTTCCTCGGCAACGTGGTGGGCGGTCGCTTCAAGTATCGTATGTTCGTGGCGGCCGGTACTTTGATCTTCTGCATGGTGGTCATTACGGTGATCAGCGTTCTGTACGGTAATACGTGACCACGCCCCTCCACGCGCGTGACCACGCCCCCTCGACCTCGCCGCGGCCATCACCGATTGGTCGATAGGAAAACTTACACGATTAAGGGCGTGGTGTGACGGTTGATCAGATGGACATCAGTTAATACAGTACTTTAATACAACACTGGTATTCCATTCATCTGTCCATATGTTCAACTTTCTTGGCTACAAACTTCACAACTAACTTTCTCTCATCGCTCACTTCCTCAATATGTGTACACCCATCCGCATTACTGCTATACGAAATACAGAGGAAACAATATATTATAATTAGTGATCTAAAATTTCTTATCTTTCCAAGTCTTCGAAGTTATCCAAATCTGAACAAAAAAAGTCTATGACATCGTATATTGTCTATTCTTAAAAAAGGTATATCGTATATTTCAAAAATAATTTTAATTTATAATAAAATATAAAATATAAAATACACTTAATATTACAATTTCAAATATATAATTTTATTTTCTAAATTTAAAATTGTTTGAAAAATGTCTATCTTGAATCGACTCAATTTGAAAATTTAGATCACTAACTATAAAATGTCTATAGTACTATAGTACACACGTGCTATATCTTTGAAAAGAGTCACTAAAGGAATTACTGCTATTTGTGCTTTTATAAAGTACAAATAATCGCACATATTTGTTAAGGGCCCCATGCCCCGTGCCCTTAAGCAGACGAATGTTGTCATAATTATAAATGTAAATTTATATTTTCTTCAAATATTTGCAATTGCAAACTTATATATATATGTGTGATTGTTTGTTTGTGTAAGATACATAACAATATAATATAGATAATTACTTATCTCTACCCAGTAAATACACTCTTTATGATACTACATAATATATCCATATATCTAATATATTACTTATATAGTTTTAAATATCATATATGAAATCTATAGAATGTATTTACTGGGTATATTTATATATAGTATCGCCTATTGAATTTATTCGAAAATGTCATATGTCAACTTAATATATATATATGTGTGTATGTTTGTGTATATATGAAGAAATGATCTATAATATCTATATTTCTCGAATATTATAAATAAAATAAACCATTATTTTATTTTGTGTTTTATTAACCTATTTGTGATAATAATTATAACATCTATCATTTACACGCAATCTAGATAATCCATGAATATAACTTATATAACATAAGCCTTTATAACCAATCTTATATTTTATAAATTAAAATACAACGTAATCAATAATTAAAATATTTTATGTGTTCACATAATTCAAGTAAAATAAAACTACATTATATATTATTAGCAAGCACATGTCCTTGTTATTAGTGTCCTCATTCATAACTCCTAACTAAATAGTGTCAAATTGTATTAATCCATAACCCCTAACTAAATAGAAGTACTCTTTATTATCCCCCATATAAATAACGTAAACTTATATTAAAATGATGATATTAATTATAACTCAAAATCAATAAATATATTAAATATAGTTATATTAACGTTTGTAGATGATATATTATATAAAATGTATAGTTAATATATTGTTATTTTATTTTAGTGAAGTCATTTCATCCCATCCAGGAACTTAGATGTAGTTTTCAATTATAACCATATGGTTCTAATGTCCCTTCGAGTTCTAATGTCCCTTAAGTCTCTCTTATGTTAAGGCATCCATGGTTTTGATGAGAGCCGATCATTTATAAATACAATATCATTAATACAATATATTCTAACCCGGTATTTAGCTATGATAAAACTGGATAAACTGGATGAAATAACACAACATTTGAAAAGTTTGATAAACTTGATAAAAAAATACTTAAATCTGTATAGATGCAGTTTATTATTGTAATGGTAGATGATAAATACGAGAATAATATAAATATGATATAGGATAGTATTGGGTAGTAAACATTTATACTAGGTACATAGAAGGTTGTATGCATCAGATTGTATTAACAAAGGTTAGTAATTTGAAATAACTGTTAGTTTAAAGAAATTAATATATCAATTAAAATAATATTTAGAATTGATCTACTATAAATTTAAATAATAAATGATCGGATTTCATTAAAACCATGGATGCCTTAACACGAGAGCGGCTTCGAAGGGAAATTAGAACCATATGGTTATAAGTGAAAACTTCATCTTAGTTCCTGGATGGGATGAAAGGACACAACTATAATAATAAGTCAGCTGCCAAATACATCTTGTTAGTACACTAATAATGTAGTCTCGATATATCATTTATAAATATAGTTTAAGAAGAGTAAAATGATGTAAATGAAATAATTATTGTTAATGGATTAGTATATAAAATCAGATTAATAAATACTAATAATTTAGATAAATAATAAACTTTAATAAATAAGATCAGAATTACATTTAGAGATATATGATTAAAGCAAGGGATATAAGTAACATATTTAAAATAAATATAACATGATAACACGAATGTTTATAACAATGAATCACAAACTCTACTTTCAATATTCTTACAATCAGCACCATTAAGTATTGATAAATGTGCAGTAAATATTTGCAATATAACAATAGAAATACTAGTTATATTAATTATCAGCTTGGCTATATTACACAACTTGTAATAACTACATATAATAGATGGAATAAATCATTTTAAACATGTTTTAATATTGTACTACAAATATTATCTATTATATATTAAATATTATATTAACTATTAACCACATTTTATAAGTAGGATAAAGCTAAAGTTTAGATTGTTCTAGACTAATACAACAAAAGATAAGTCAACTAGGTAGATGTGTAGATTATGTACAATTCTATATCCTAAATATATTTAGAAGAAATATGAAATATAGGAGATGAGAAGATTAGAAGAACAAAGATATAAGATTGTTAACGCAATAATAAATAGGTTTATTATCAATAGATATTTGATCTGAGTATCGTAAAAATCTACTCTTTTACTTATTAATTTACAGATAAAATCTTACTATAGTATATACAGTGATGGGCACGATCACGACTTTTCACGATCGCCGATCGTCGATCAATTTCGTCGATCATTTTCTAACGATCGTCGATCGTCGATCTTTTTACTCTATCATTTTTTAACGATCGCCGATCGTCGATCGTCGATTGTGTAATTATTTTGATCGTCGATCGCGATCTCGATCATCGATCGCCGATCGTGGATCTCGATCGTATTATCATATAAGCGTATGAATTCCGGACTGCTGCATGAACCACTAATGATCCTCGCAGTACTCGCGAGTATACTCACCCATTCATGCCGTCATATCAATATATTTATATATATACCAATGTATCTTTTTTACTAATGTAATCGTAATATTTTACCGCGTGAGACATGCAAGATCAAACAATACGTTTAATTATATACTCTATAATAGAGTCTCTATGCCAAAAATTAGTCAAACTGTCAATTTCCCTGTGGTCGTATTATATAGGACTATAACTTTACGTAGGTTTAACGATTATTTTTCATTTGAGTAGCCTATTCTATCAATAGTGCCATTATAGCAACAATATATAGGTAACCCAAAATGTAAGTTAAATTGGTTAAGTAATTACGTAGAAGAAAAAGATATGTTGTTATCTTAAGAAATATGTTAATAGACATATCCCAGATAACGAGGTTTATATAATTACACCAGAACAAAGCGAAACTAATTCAGATGAATTCTATGTTATTGATGATAATGGACCATCCACTTCTAAATTAACGGTAGAAATAGAAATACTTAATTATATAAATAGTAAAAATACTAATTTAGATATGCTAAATAATTATCCTATTATAAAAATGTTATTCATAAAATACAATTCTATACTCCCATCATCCGCGCCGGTGGAAAGAATGTTTAGTGTTGCTACCAATATAAATAAACCGAAACGCAATAAACTAAATGATACTATCTTTGAATTGTTAGTTCTATTGAAAGCAAATTCATTAAATTAATATTATTTTATTATTAATTTGATCCAATTTCAACATTTTCATAAATAAAACTTATTATTATATCCACTATTTTGTTATTTCTTGATATAAATATATATAAATTATGTTTAAATTTTTTTCACGATCGTCGATCGCGATCAGTTGCTGACGATTGTCGATCATTTTGCTCGATCATTTTCAAACGATCAAGATAACGATCAAGATCACGATCGCGATCGGGATCGACGATCGACGATCGTGATCGTGATCGCCCATCACTGTGTATATATTATATATATTATATATATATATGATAACAATTTATTACAAAAAGGTTACTTATAAATATAAATATAAAATATACATAATAATGTAAATAATTATGTATATTTTATATTTATATTTATAAGTAACCTTTTTGTAATAAATTGTTATCACATATTTATAAAAAAATATATATTTCATTCACAATAATATATTAAATTAAAATTAAGCATGCATAATGAATACATTATTTCAAGGTAAATATTCTGGAAAATTCTACAAATATTGATATTAATATAGATATTTGTTATAAAATAAATAAGATAATTTATAAATATATATTTTCGTTTTATTGATTGATGGAGGACTATAAAATAAAAATATATACAAGTAATTAAAAATTAATAAATTAATTAAATAAAAACTATAATACCATATTATTTTACTCAGAAATAAACTGGAATATAAAGTATATATTAAAAGGAATCTCAGTAATTGCACATTTGTATAAAACTATCGTATAAAATACGTACGAAGGACGGCGATCGTAATATAGCGGTGTAAATATAAAATAGTAAGATATAAAATAGTATTACGATTGCACTGTATACAATGTACAATATACATTGTACATTGTATACACACACACACACATACACACACACACCAACATACACATACGATTGCACACAATGATGACTCATCACACACACGAGAGGAACATAGGTGGCGCCACCCCCGCTATAACTCGGTGTGACCGGTTACGTAGTACATGTACTTCTTGGAGTACTCGTAGGCGCAGAACAGACCCCCGGTAGCGGGTACCGTGCGTAGTAGGGTGGGACCCAGACCTTTGTACAGCGCCGCCACACCTGTACGGTGATAGTGATAATAACACACACACACTTTGTAGTGGACAGAGTACGGGTGTTACTGGTAATGTGCGATATTCACCTTATTAAATACTATATAACCTATATATATATATATATATATATATATAATATTATCAATGAATAAATCCTACGTTCGAATGTCAGAGATGAGAGATATCATCACATACAAGTTAGCGCCTTGTACCAGTTATAATGTTTACATGTTATGATTAACTTTGTGAAAGTATATCGTTCATTTTATGATATACAATATTGATTTTATATGATGAACATATAAGTTATATATATATATATATAGATTTAATTTAAACTATTTTTATATATTACGATAATATTATAAATAGATACAAAATTGTACTAATTATTTTATAAAAAATAAATGGGAATTAAAATAATGATTAAATTACATTTACATAAATCTCATTGAAAATGTTACATAAAACAGAGACTACTTTGTTTAACCTTCAGTCCTGGAGATGTTGATCAACATCGAGAAGAAAGGTTCATTTGACCCCCCGACCTGCACCCTAGACTTGATAACATCGGTGGGGAACACAGCTAACCACAACGACACGCCCCCTATTGCTCCACACGCCATTGTCTTCAGTAAACCTTTGTGAACATGCGATAGGCATTAATCATAGAGAAAATATAAAACCCTATATAATAACCTATATTTATTAGAAGTTTTTTGTAAATATATTATTCAAATAAATTACAACTATATAATCCACAATATATACATTTTTAAAGTAAATTGAAAAAATAATATGTTTAATTATAATGATAATATATATATATATATGTATATATTTGTCTACCATTAATTACTATATAGTATGTTTACAGATACAAGCATTAGTCACATACTGGGAGTGTGAAATGTAGACCTAAACACTCTTATTGCTTGCAGTTAAAGCTTATCTTAGTTAATAGATTGGATGACATCTAAAAACACAAATGTATATATAATAAGAACACAAGTAGTAATACACCTATTAATACATGCACAAAAACACAGACATAGATTAAATGTATAAACATAGACAGTTGTATTGAAATTACCTGAATATGTATTGATATATATGTACACATATATATATATATATATATATATATATATATATATATATATATAAATAATATGATAAATAAAAGTAACAACCATATTATAATGTTATATATAGGAGAATAATATTGAAAATATATATATATATATATATATATATATTATTATTAATATAAAACCAAATATATATATATGTATATGTTTACAAATAATATTATATATTTTGAAATAATTAAATATTTAAAACAGATTCTAAATCTTAATGATATGGAATATGCAATTATCATTATTTTATTAAGTACTGATGAAAAATATACATAACATATAAATAATTTATTTTAAGATGGTTACATTAAAGAAATATTGATATCATATATAATTATTATATGTTACTGTATGCTTTAAATAACATATTCTATTGATATAAGTTATTTAGTATTATATGTTACAAATAAGATACACTATATATAATGAGATAATGAGGATTTGATAATATTCACTATAGATAACCCAATATATTGATTAACTACTCATTTCATTAGAATAAACTCTCAAGGACTATAACAAATGAATAACACTCAACAAAATATTAAAATAAACTACATTTATACTTACTTGACTGGACTAACTCTTTATGAACTTCACTTTAATACACTCTAACACATTTCCATACAATTAATTATTATCATTATTATTATTTTATTTTACTTATTTTTTCATTACGGATACCTATTATTATATATTTTGTATTATGTTAATATGCCGCCATAACTTTATATCTCGCTACCGAACAATTTATTTAAAATTTCAATTGTATGATTAATACATTATACTACTACTAGACATAATACAGCGTTTACAATAGACATAACCAAGAGAGACCCGTATCTCTGCGTAACTACCTACCTATATCATCCTTACTGCCATGCTCCGGAGTGAATGCCTCGCGACTCAGTTCGTAGCCACCGAAGAAGAAGAAGTAGCCGGGCATTTCCCTGGCGAAGGTCGCTTGAAGGCCGCGGAACATTCCCGACATTCCTTGCGTTCTTATTATCTCTTTCGTTATCGCCCAACCTCCACTATTAGTTAGAGACGTTACGTTATAAACTACTGATATCGATCATAAGAATTAGGTAACTAATTATTTATTAAATTATTAATTAATGAATTCATATTTATAAACTAAATCATAAACCAATTTATATTTAATTCACATATTTATATGACATTATAAAAAATAATAGTGATTTAATATGAAACTAGTTATTTTATATTATTATAAAATTAGATGATATAATGAATATATAGTGAATCATATAGGTTATATTTAAATAGAATATAAATATACTGTGGTATAACATGCATTATGCCTGAAGATCTTGTGGTATAGAACAGTATGTATGCTACATGCTTCATGTATCAATGACAACACATGATATAAAGCATGTATCTTAATAAGTCCTGTATATATAAATATATTTATATACATGAATACAAATAAAGCCTGTATGAATATAAACAGGTAAAAAAGAATGTATACAACTTTGTATATCTTTAGATACAATTATTTATGTGAAGTCTGTATTTATAAATATTTATAGATAACATTTAAAAGTAGAAAACATTCATTACTATATATAGTATATTTTATTAATACAACACATTGATATTGACAAGTATTTTTAATATATCATCTACATTGTAATAATAGCAATATTCTCTATTATGTAATAAGCAGTATTATGTAATATTATTATTATTATTCAAGATTATTCATGATTATTTGTTATATATTATTATGAATGAAAAACTACAAAAAATAAATATTATATAAAGTAGAATGCAAATATAAAAATGATTACTATTAATGGTTAATTAATAGATTCTACGTTAATCTATTTATATAAACAAATAGAGAAACAAATAGATAACCCTATTATTAAAGGGTTAATGAACTAGATGAAATGTCAATAAATATTTCAACAAGTAAAGTAATCGAATATTTCCAATATAATAATAATGTAAATTACACATATACCAGACATTAATATAGACTATTTAGTACATTGAATTGCGTTGATGATAATACATTTTAATATTGATTCCAAACTTAAGAATAAGTTATTAAAATAGCTTAAATATTTTAAATTATTAAAACGATAAATTTTGAAAATCATGGAACTGTTAATAAAAATCAAATTTATTTTTAAAATGATAATTATTAGTTGGATAACCCTATATACGAATATGCATCATAGCGTTCACAGTACTAGTGATGCCCTCTGTACAGTAACATTACAGGCTGCTTATTATCTTCATTAATATTACATAACACACGTGTCCTAGCAAGGACATAATACAGTATCTATCTATCACAACATAAAGTGTATGTAATTCAGTGATTGGTGCAATGAAATATATACATTTAGTTAATAGCTAGACAATGATACTATCAATCGTTCATTTGTAAATTAAAATGATATCGCAGTGCTAATAGAGATAAATCGCTCAACCGTAAAGTAAATGTTAGTAGCGTTATCAGTAAGTAATATAGCTATATAGTAAGTTGACCATGTCATGTCTTCACTAGTACTTCCTCGCCCCCCACCCCCAGAAGTGAAACCGCTCGCTTACAACACCACTACAGCGCAGTACTAACGATGGTTTACCAGTACTGGTGGCGGCGGTGGTGATGATATCGGCATTAGCTTGCATCTTACACTTGACCAGCTCCGTGGGACACAGCACTAGCGACGAGAAGAATGCAGCGGCACTTCCTGCGAGGGTGGGAGGGGGGGGGGGGTAATGAAGGGTGGTGGAAGAGGAGAAGATAGTTACGCCGGTCTAATAGCTAACTAAAATAGGGTTGCGTGTCAGCGGGATAACTACAATTATTGTTATCTGTACGGAAGGGCGTGTTACACTAAGGTCAATAATAACGATGATAGGATCGTCGTACATTTCATCACACTTCCACGACGCAATGAATAGGTGGTCGTAGATTCGAATCTGTGACGATAATGATCGTCACTAATATTGTCCTCGATGATTTTGCTTACAATGTAAACACAGCTAAGCGATACGTAGTTACTTTGCATCATGTAATTACAACACTATCATGTATACTACAATAACTGGTATTCTTTAATTATATTATATCTATTTAATAATTAGAAAACATGGTATATACGTATATTCACGTTTTGAATGCGAGTTTGCGCAATTTTTTAATTTCGTCGAAACAAAATTTATCTATTTATTTGTACGATCGCGCGCGTAAACACATCAATATTATGAACTCGTAAGTATAAACAATACAGCCATTGTTATGCCTCATCCGTAGTGATGTTTCACACCCGCGCAGCATCCGTGGGTACAGCAAGTGAACGGGTGCAAAGGTCGTCGTGATTATTTCATGTTAAAATAGACCATTGTACGGATACTTGTGAACTCTGATGAAACAGTTCCGTGGTTGTGAGGGCATCGATCAGGTATTACTGTTACAGTTACCGTGGTAACGCAGTGCTGTATCAATAGGTAATGGTAACATGTTCAGTAGTATAACTACTGTATACTATTAAGTATATTACATAGATATTATGTTATACATTATTATACACTAAAGTATCATATCTAGATGGTATATTATATATATATATAAAAGTTTATTACCTATATATATAATATACTGCTTAGATATGACACTTTGGTGTATGTACAATGTACATATACTATAATTTCTTGGTAATAAACTTTTTTATATATATATATTTATTATATATATATAAAAAAGTTTATTACCTAGATAATATATTATATATATATATATATATATATATATATATAAAATTGTATTGACTAGATATAATATATAAACCTATACTTGCATAACTAGAGATACATACTTTGCAGACATAGCAGACTATAGATTACAGGGTTATAGGGTTAAGCATGGAGAGGAGGGTGCGAAGAGTCGCGGGTGATGGGTCATATAGGGGTCACGGGTGAGGGGTCATATGGGGGTCACAGGTGAGGGGTCATACCGGCGAAAGCATTCTGAAACACGGACAAGTGTTGCGTGTGCTTGTTGCATACGGTGGCCACTGCCTTCTGACATATTCCATAGGACATGAACAGAACTGCGTTCTCGGATACCTGGAGTGGGATATGTTCGTTAGTCGTTAGTTGTTTGTAATAGGGAGTATACGCGTTCCAGTTCTCGCGACGTCAACGTTTAATATGTGAAACTTGCATCGTGAAACTGTTCACATACGTATATAACATGTGCTAAGCCGGTGTTGGAAACCAGTATTCGTCGCAGTAAGCATGTTACGTGCGCTAGGGTAAAGTCTGTGTACGGGTTGCTACAGTTATACGCTACGAGTTCACACTACAGCAACACGGGTGCAATGGGAAACCATGGTGTTATCTTAGTCATTGCAGGGCAGCGGTGATGAGAGAGATGTGGGGTATTCTAAGTATGTGACTAGCAGGGATGGGGTCAAATAAGTATTTGTATTTGAATACGCTGATTTTGTGTATTTGTATTTGATAAAGTTTATTTGACCCCAACCCTTATGACCAGTAATCAGTATCCTATTGTTTAACACTGACGACACACACGTCGATATCACCATGTTACAGGTTTTATCTATCACATTACGCGTGTGTACTTTATTATATATGAATTCATTGCGAATAAGTGAAGAAAGATTAAGTTGAGTACGCAGAGTTTAAATAGATTAGTTATTGTTAAGGTTGTAGTACAGGTTGTATTATATTAACCTAGTTATATAGATTAACCTAGTGTAAGTATATTGTATCAGATAGCTAACATTCTTATATAATTAGTAACCATACAATTCAGTAGTGGTTTATGATATTTTGTTTGAACCTTTATTCTAAATGTTGAAAAAAAGTATTTAACAATTCAAAATAGACAATATATGTTATTTGTTACTATATTAGTATATAGTAACAATTATTTCTGTATATATTATATGATCAAGATTATTTTTAATATAGATATTAGTATAATAATATTGATAATATAATATAATTTAATATTTAATATAATATAATTACTTATAATATAAAATATATCATGTGAATATGCAGTGATGGGTGATTATAATGTATAATGTTAATAGTATAACTTAATAGTGTTAACTTAATAGTATTTACTTAATACCTATATGATTATAACTCCAACTGAAATATGGCAGGTGAGAAATGTTTCGAATATTAGGTTAAATATTGGAAATATTTTATCCAATATAAAAACAATAACGAATCCTTGTAATTCACACAAAGACAATAAGTACTCATAGAAGTACATACAAAGATAATAAAGATAGTACACAAAGACAATAAGGAGCTACCTGAGCTAGAAGACTGGGCAGGGTCCCAGCGTATAGACCATTACTGACTCCATTATGTCTGAGGGTATGACTGAAGCACTGGAAGGCTGACGGGTACTTCTCGGGGAATGTCTGAAGTTTGACCTTCACGGTGTCTAGAGGTTGACCTATGTACACGGAGGTTGTGCCACCTATATGTCGGTGTGGCATTACTTTCATATTCGAATAGGATGTATTTTATATGTAAGATTATAATCATATATATATATATATATATATATATATATATATATATATATATATATATATATATCTATATATATCTATAAATAGAATTACTATGCAATAACGGATGAACGATTTAAGAATACTTTAGTCTACTAGGATATTTAAGAAGAAAAGTTTAATTATTTTCAATATATATATATATAGAATAATTCATTGACATTTTAGTTTATTCAATATTGATGTATCAAGGTTTGTTATATAATATATATTTATATATTTAATTAAATATATTTGTTTGAATACAAATAATTGAACAGGGTACTTTCAGCGTATAATATTAAATAATGCATGTTATATAACTAAATATTACTATTATTATTAAAAACAATTATTATTAGCCATTATTATATCAAATAATTTATATATATATATATATATATATATATAATTTTTGTAACAAGGTCTATTTATAAATAAAGCAATATTATATAACTGTCCTAAAACAAGGCCTCTTTATATAAGAATAAACAACATACTATAGTGATATGGATTTAGGGATGGGGAGTGGGGTTGAAATGTGTGCCAGTCTCCGATAGGTAACATGATAGCCGATGAAATACACATCACCCTAGTGAGCTGTCCCGGAACTAGACTACTATGCAAGACATGTCCTAACTGCTGGACATACCGATACTAATATACATCTCATCGATGTCACGATAACGTCAGTCTCCAGTGATCATGCTATATAATATCTATATCAATAATAATAATTAATAACGGTATACTACTTAATATTAAGTTGCTATGCTATCATTTTAAATCACCAAGTTAAAAAATGCAATTAAAAATATATACATATCTATATATATATATATATATATATATATATATATATATATATATATATATATATATATATATAGATTTATATCCTTTTGTATATTTTGTAATTTTTATATTTTTGTACACAATAGAGAATGTTTAACATTATTTTTGTATTTACATAAACATTAATTCATTCATTCATATATACACACTCAAACAATGATTAACCTATGATTCCAGCCGTGAAATCTACGATAGCTTCAACGGCCGGGGTAGGGGCAACTGCCAGATTAGAGGTCATGTCCTTCACCGTTCAGAGGGATGCCCTAATGGATGCAATCGGTGCAGGAGCCACTAGTATTATAATTATGTTCGCTATTGTATCCGGTATCAGTGGTGTCGATGTACATTTCCTGATGAGGAGGCGAAGGAGGAGGAGGAAGAACATTAGATGGATGTAATAATAATATATATTGAATAATAATAATATATATAATAATATGTATTAAACTCACATATATATATTGAATACATACGGAACCCCTCAAGAAGTCATATACTTCCATACGTGTTATAAATAATTGCGAGGGACACAGGACGATGCAACACCGATAATAAGATCTACATTAGAGTTAGCGAGCCCATCGATGCCGGAGTTAAGTATGATATGGTGTCAGTACTAATGGGGTCGATGTAGTAATGGCAAGGGGGGAGAGGGTTGTAGGGGGGCGGGGCAATATTATGTAATACTAGTAACCCGGACGTAATGCTGACATTGTCATTCACAAGCTATCAACACTACCTAGTAGGGGTGTATGACTACAATAAAGGGGCAGGCGGGGGGGCGGGGGCACTTAATCTATAGGTCCATTCACTGATGATTTAGGACCCACGTTGCTGCTAGTCCTTAGTCACTAGAGAGAGAGAGAGAGAGAGAGAGAGAGAGAGAGAGAGAGAGAGAGAGAGAGAGAGAGAGAGAGAGAGAGAGAGAGAGAGAGAGAGAGAGAGAGAGAGAGAGAGAGAGAGAGAGAGAGAGAGAGAGAGAGAGAGAGAGAGAGAGAGAGAGAGAGAGAGAGAGAGAGAGAGATAGAGAGTGATGTTCAGCTAAAGGCTAAGTTAGAGGAGACAATATATCTATTGCAGCCCGAAGGGATGGCATAAATTATAGAATGAGAAAGTATGGTATATGTGTGTGTGTGATGTAGTGCTATTTCTTAGTGGTGAATGTTAGTATAGTGTATAGCCCCTAAGTTAGGGGCCTTAACACTGCTAGCTATATTGTAATAATAATAATAATAATAATATATAACACCGAAACACTACTTTCTATAGCCCATGAAATACAGTTTATTATAGTGTATGGTGCCTGAAATATTACTTGCTATAGTATCTAGCCCCTGAAATATTGCCTGCTATAGTATCTAGCCCCTGAAATATTGCCTGCTATAGTATCTAGCCCCTGAAATATTGCCTGCTATAGTATCTAGCCCCTGAAATATTACTTGCTATAGTATCTAGCCCCTGAAATATTGCCTGCTATAGTATCTAGCCCCTGAAATATTGCCTGCTATAGTATCTAGCCCCTGAAATATTGCCTGCTATAGTATCTAGCCCCTGAAATATTACTTGCTATAGTATCTAGCCCCTGAAATATTGCCTGCTATAGTATCTAGCCCCTGAAATATTACTTGCTATAGTATCTAGCCCCTGAAATATTGCCTGCTATAGTATCTAGCCCCTGAAATATTGCCTGCTATAGTATCTAGCCCCTGAAATATTGCCTGCTATAGTATCTAGCCCCTGAAATATTGCCTGCTATAGTATCTAGCCCCTGAAATATTACTTGCTATAGTATCTAGCCCCTGAAATATTGCCTGCTATAGTATCTAGCCCCTGAAATATTGCCTGCTATAGTATCTACTAGATACTATCTAGCCCCTGAAATATTGACTGCTATAGTATCTAGCCCCTGAAATATTGCCTGCCATAGTGGAGTCTACTATTAAATATGGGTAACAGTGACAATGATAATTCATCTTGTGAGCTAGCTGATAGTTGGTAGAAGTTTTTATTTAAAGTAAACAGTGCATTCTGGGAAATAATTATTGTTGATGCATGTTGAGCAGCCAATACTTGGAAATACACAGAGATCATAATTCACTGTGTATTTGTGGGTAATAAAATATACCATAAATTATTATATATTATATTTTAGTAATATTATAGAAAATATACAACAATATTATACATATTGTATATATATATATATATATATATATATATATATATATATATATATATATATATATATTTATGTAAATATCCTATGATTCAGAATCATAAATATGAATACAATATTATAGGAATGCATGTATTATTTAAAGTTAATGGAACACTATGTATTCACTACTACTAGTAGTAGCAAGGACAACTGTCCTTGGTAGTAGTCTACTACTATTATTTTAATATTACTTGCATATTAAATATGAGTTTTGTTGAACATATATAGTAATACAAATTAACTTATATCACAATCGAATATGTATGTTATGCAATATATTTACTGGTGAATATAATATGTATTGTTATTTTATTTTGGTGGAGTATACTTTGTTATTTTCATCCCATCCAGGGACTTAGATGAAGTCTTCACATATAAGTTATGAGTTATAACCATATGTTTCTAATATTAAAGTATCCATGGTTTTAATGAGAGCCGATCATTTTCAATAACACAATTCTATAATATCACTTCTTAATATTATTTTAAGAATAATGTTATGATATGAACCCGGCCCGGCCCGCACCCTACTGCATGTGTGTCTGATACCTTAGCAAACTGAGACACGCTGGTAGTAATAATAAGTATATTAATATGTTTACTTTATAGTAATCGATGTAATATTCTTATACTTCTTGTCCAGTGTAGGCATTATAACATTATGATGTGACTAGCATTAATGTGCGTCACAGTCTGTGACTCACAATTATTTGTCATATGAGATAGGAAATACGTTTAATGGGTGGTTAACGTTTAATGGGATTTGTTTAAAACGTTTAATGGGATTTAAATATACTTCAAATATATATACCAAATAAAAATAAAATTGTAAAATATATTACTATCTAATTAATATTAATGGTATTATTGAATTATGAAATTATACAATTTTCAAAAATATTCAAATCCAGAATCAAATATTTATAAGATTGAAATTATTAATAATTCGCCTACAATTAAGTTTAATTTATAATAAATTGAAAAATACAAAATTTATTAATCCATATAATTATCTTATATTTATAAGTTAATTTAAATGTACCTATATGATATCACTTGACCAGTTTTACCACCCAGTTTTTACTCGACTAAACTGTATATGTATATGATCATCCATTGAGTATTAAATTAATTATAATCCATTTACCTAATATACTCAAATATATTTTATTATTTTAAATTACTTATATAAGTTATATGTTATAAATATTAATTATATAATTAATCAAAAAATGTATATATTTTATACATATTAAGTTATTTTATATATTAATGTAAAATATTACTTTATAAAGTAAAACCTATATATCGTATATATTATACAATGTATTATTATATATTTCTAAAAAAAATTGTAATATAATTAATAAATAAATGATAAAAAATATTTGTTACTAATTTATCAAAATTATTAATACATAATTAAATATTATATTAAATTATATTAAATATATATAATTTAGATTATAAATTATTAAATATTAAATGTTAGTAATTTATATTTACTATTATTATAATAATTATATAACATTTAATATTACGTAATATTACGTAATATTACGTAATTAAGTAATATTATATTATGTAACATAAATAATTATTTTTTAAATAATTTTAAATTTAAATATCTAACTAATATAATAATTATTATAAACTCTAATCTACATATATCAAAATCGTATCTTATATGGGCATTATTATAATGATTATAACGATCTCATTTGAAAAATGATTTGGTTTTTTTAAATTATTATATATTATATGTACTATGTTAAGCAAATATATATATAAGGTTTATTTATATAATTAGTATAAATATACAAAAATAAGTTAATGATTTATTAGAATATATAAGTATCTCTAATTTTTTTTAGAATTTTAGATAAAGATTCTTATAATTATTCTATTAATTTAAATTAAATTAAAAATAAAAAAAGGGAAAAGTATAAATTAATTTAACAAACCTGTTATGTTATTATGACATTTACACTTTAAATAGTATTGATTTTTTTTAAATAAATATGTCTTCTAAAACGTGTATACCTATGGAGAGAATGGCAATAAGTAATACACGTTTATAAAACGGTTCTGTAAAACTCTTATCTTTATGGGATATTTGTTTATTAATTATGTTTACATATCTATAAATAGAAATACGCCCGCAATGAGACTTTCCCGAATTCGCTTTTAAAAACACTGATGTATGGTGGCCTACTAAATGCGTGCTGCGCTATACTTTATATTCGTGTTTACGTAATATCGAGGACATCATGTCCTTGGTAATATTGTGAAGGCGTGTTGATTGACAACTGATAAATTACTAGTGTCACGCGTGTCAACCAATTCCAGTGAGTTTATACATGGTCGTATACATTGACATATATTGTACCCAATCTAAGTCAATTGTCGTATATAACAATAGGTATACATATACAATACACAATTCATATAGATATATCTATATGAAGTGTATACACTGCCCAATGTTGCATAATGTGCAATTCATATGCATTATTAAAATGTGACATTCCAACTTAATTAATTATGAATACTTTCATATTCATAAGTAATTATATTAATATATTAAATAGCTATAACCCATAAATAGGTTGTGAATCACAACATGTGATATATAGGGTGTGATTTATATAACATGCATGTGATATATATACCCAGCAAACAGTAAGAGCAGCATAATAGCAGCATAACAGCAAATGCTAGAACCTCAAATGTTTACATTGTGCTATTATGCTGCTATTAAATGTTTATTATGCTGCTATTATGCTTCTATTAATTTGTAATGATATTATGCTGCTGTTATGCTGCTGTTATGCTGCTATTATGCTGATATTATGCTGCTATTAATTTTAAATGTCTATTATGCTGCTATTATGCTGCTATTATAATAATAGCAGCAGCATAACAGCAGCATAATATCATTACAAATTAATAGCAGCATAATAGCAGCATAATAGACATTTAATAGCAGCATAATAGCACAATGTAAACATTTGAGGCTCTAGCATTTGCTGTTATGCTGCTATTATGCTGCTCTTTCTGTTTGCTGGGTATATATATTTATTATAGGTATACCTAGTATAATATATTAATTAACAATTGTCATTGTAAATATGGTATAGGTATTCATTGTAATAGATATATATATATATATATATATGTATGTAATTATTTTAAATAAATATTTATGCTACGCGTTGCATTGTTACTAAGTGATACACTTGAAGGCGATCACTCTGTAATGTATATACTAATTTATATAGTCGTTGATTTTCACATTTGTTAATATGTTTAGTGTAACGTATAATAAAGTACCTTATTTTACGTGCGTATACGGACATCTTTAGGCTCATATATTTACTGGCGTGGCAAAGTGACAACCACTTCGTATAGGCTAAGTAGGAATATCTCACATCGAGTCAAGTATACGTATACGTACCTCATTGTATAGTACTACTATCACAGTACTTATACATTGGATATAAATAGCATATAGACCTACACACACAATATATATATATATATATATATATATATATATATATATATATATATATATATAATATATATATATGGTAAAGTATAACCTACTTATGTTATACTCGGTTATAACCGAATACGGACACTCTCGGTATCTCAGAAACCATAAATCCTACAAAAAAATGTTTAATGAATAACATATTCATAATTATATAAATAGTCTAAATAAATTTTTTTATTTTTTAATCATTTAAAATAGTGCTGATTTATATATCCAATAAAATGGTTTTTTTTATTACGTTTTTAAATTTATGAAAAAAAATACAACTTAAAATTTTCTCAAAAATATACAAATGTATAGATATACAATATAACACTATATTATTATAATGCATTCTAATAGTATTTACATAATTTCTTTATTTGGTATCAAATATTCATTAAGCTATAATCATAGATCTAGAGTTCATATAAGTCCCTAATACGGACACTCTAGATTTTTAATAAGGACATCCTATAGGGTTATATAGGGTTATATATAACCCATCAGCGCGCAGCATATACGCTTATATATAAGAACTATTTTGATTTTCATAAAAATCTCGTGCGTAATAATATTAATACCACCATTAAGCTAAATCTAGATTTGTTATTATTTAGATACTTAAATTGTATTATTAATTAAAAAAATAATAAAAATAAATAAATTATTAACTAATTAAATTAGAATAAATTATTCATCAAATTAATTATAAATAATTTAATTGTAATTTGTCTGATTGATTCATCAATAATATATAGTTAATCTAGTGGTATACGGACACCCTATATATATAGGGTACCCGTATTAGGACATGGGTACCGAATACGAATATGGACACCCCGTTATCTATGGAATTAAAATATTAAATAAAATTTTAAAATCACAATAATATCTATAATCAGATAATATTAATAAATTGTAATTTATGAATACAAATAATGAGTCATAAAATGTTAAAACCGTTTATTGTTAAAGAGATACAGATATTTTTGTATTTTTCTAATTCTAAATATATGATAATTTGCCGATTTAGTGATGGCATTAATATGAGGAATGAAGGAAAGAGTAGAATCAAAAAGTACACATACGTTGGATTCAGTAGGAGGAGATATTACAATGTTATCAATAAGAAAAGGAGGGAAGTAAGTTGGTGATGGAGAAAGATTCAACAATGTAGTTTTTGAAGTATTAAGGAGAAGATTATTAGAAATAAGCCATTATTTAATGTCATTAGCACAATTAGAGAGTTGATTATTGAGACCTGGTAATGAATTAGTTGGAAGAAATATATATATATATATATATATAGTTGTATTTCATCTGCATAAAGATAGTAATACATATATGGATATTTAGATATTATGGATGGTAGGTAATTAATTGAGAAAAGTGAAGGACCGAGTACTGATCCCTGGGGAATACCAGATTTCATATGAGAAGGGGAAGACAAATAATTAAATATTGTTACACTGCTACTATAGCTACTAGGGTCTACCTATACGGTCAGATAGATATGAAGTAAACCATGATAGGGCAATTTCTCTAACTCAAAGCAGGTGTAGATAGGACAGTAGAATGTTATGATCAAGCATATCGAAAACACTGGATATGTCCAGCATTACAAGTTGACACCAATTTTTAGTATTAAGAGTAGCAGTGATTACATCAATTACGGTTAGTAGGTAGTGCTGTTTCTGTGGAGTGTCCTCGGCGAAAACCACTTTATTGGGAATATGGAGATTATTGGCGGTTAAATAAGAGATTATTTGACGATAGATAACTCTTTCCACTATTTTTCTCACCAAAGGTAGCTGAGACATTGGGAGATAATTGAGAAGTGATTCAGGATCGAGTGAAGGTTTTTTATGAATGGGAGTGATTATTTCTTGTTTAAAAATAGAAGAGACAGTACCGGAATTTAGGGAATATGAGATGATGTTATAGATAGTTGGACATAGATAATCGGAGTAAAGTTTAAAAATAGATAGTGGAACAGGATCGGAGGGAGATATCGAAGAAGATACATTTAGTAGTTTAGATATGATAGTTAGGTGGCGGACGAAAAAAATAATAAAAAAAACAGATATATATATAGGTGGGGTAACTATGCTTGAAGGATAGTTGGCAGTAGGCTTATGGTTCTTGATCTTTATTATGATGTGGTCAATCTTATTAGAAAATTGTTGGTGCAAAAAAGCTGTATTTTTTACAATTTTACAATTCATTACAATTATAATTGTAATGGATACATATTAGTTATAGATGGTTGTAATGCTGGTTATGGGGGATATAATATATATATATATATATATATATATATATATATATATATATATATGTAAAACGATTGTTAAGGAAACTTGAGAGCCGGATACACCAGTCTCCCCTGCATAAATTTCTGATTTTCAGGAAATAATATAAGTTAGAATTAACCTCAGAGAAATGTACTTATTATGAATAGAAACTTAATTATTGCGGCACAACTATAGAAAGATTTAAAAAAATGTTAATAGTACCTTGGATGTAGGTACTAAACTAAACCTACTACTAAACAAAAACACAATTCTCGGACTGCTTCTTTAATGTGTACTTCATATGTGATCATCTTTCTGATTGCATTACATCCAATCTATAGATTGGATGTAATGCATTATAGTGCTATCACCTTGTATTCTGACTGCCCATCGTATTTCTCAACCTATATATTGTAAACTTAGTAGTTGTTCATCTTCAACAATAACTGAAATCCATAACTTGATTATGACAGCTAATTATATTTCTCCAATAAATCCACTTCCCTTGATTGTTTTCAACAACCTGGTTAATACACTCAAATACTCAATTTTAGATTTGATTTCTAAATCACTTGATGATGGCATCATGGATACATTCATGAAATATGCTATTATCAAACATATACTATAGAAAACATCACCCGATCCTGACGTGTTGATAAAGTTCAGACCCATATCCAAACTTCTAAGTATCAGTAAGATTATGGAACGTATTGTAAGCCGTAATGGCGTATTGTATACAATATAATCAATTATTACATAAGTATGTACATAATTTATATAAATTATAATAAAACTAACTATTTATTAAATATATAAATATATTATTAAAAGGTTATATAAGCTGGTATACAACTATAGTTATACATAATATATTATAAATATTTCATAATATAGGTTTACATATAATTATATGGATTTATGTAGGATTTATGTTCTATTATATAATAATTTAATATTTTGTATATTAGTTAAAACTATTAAATTGATAAATATAATTTATGTAGCATTCGTGTATTTGTGTATTTAAAGAAATATATAAATTTCAATATTTATATATTGAATTTTTCTATATCACAAAATGTTATTTGTTTACATTTATTTTATTTGTTTACATATTTTACAAGTATACATTGTTAGTGGATATACAATGTGGATATACTATTTACCTATAGGTAAATCGTATACTATTATAGGTAAATCCTATAGGTAAATAATATATTATTATAATAATATGATTTTATAATTATTATAAAATTACAAAATAAATAATTTTATAATTTTGTCATATAATTTATTAAAAATCTTTAAAAAATTATCTTTTATATATTTCATAAATTATAATTTATGTGGAATTATTCCACTGGAATATCACACTACATTATTTTAAAACGTCACTAATATTATAAATTAATATATAAGTCATATGTTATATAAAATCCGTAAAAAAGGTATAAATGAAATACAAACGCTGGAGGGGCACAAACTCTATTATGTCGGAAATGAATCAAAACATATAAATGGTGTAGGCTTCATTGTCAATAAACAGATAACAAATACGGTTATGTGTTTTAATGCGATCAATGACAGAATAGCTATCATTAGACTACAAGCAACACCATTCAATATTTCAATAATCCAGGTATATGCGCCAACAACCTACCATTCTGACGAAGAAATAGAAGTATTTTATAATAATTTACAAAATGTCATTAAAACAGTATCGAAGAAAGATATACTAGTAATTCAAGGAGATTGGAATGCTAAGATTGGTAAAGATACAATTCAGATATGGGGACAAATTTCTGGAAAATCATGCAATAATACAACTAACGAAAGAGGTCATCGTCTTCTGGAATTTGCTAAAACAAATGATTTAATAGCAGCAAACACATTTGGTTCACACAAAAACTCTAGAATTCAAACATGGCATAGTCCTGGAGGTTTATATCACAACCAAATTGATTACATATTTGTGAGTAAACGTTTCTCCACGAGTGTAAATGTAAACAAAACAAGATCATTCCCAGGAGCAGATATCGGTAGCGATCATGACATGGTATTAATGACGTTCACTCTTCGACTAAAAAGTCCAAAGAAAAATAAATTTGCTAGAAATAAATTCAATCTTGACAAACTAAAAGATGCAGGAATAAAAGAAATATTTAAGCAGCAGATTGAAAATAAAGTAACTGAACAAAAATTAAATGTTAACGATAATATTGAAGAGAGTATACAGAAACTAAACAAACTTATTATTGATACAGCAGATGAAGTTCTAGGAAAGTACAGAGAGAAAAAGAAAAGTTGGATAACAAATGAATTGCTAGACATGTGTGATCTGAGAAGACAATTAAAAAAGACGAAACATGAACCAGGAAGTAAATACAAGACTATCAATACTCAAATAAAAAGAGACATGAAAAAGGCAAAAGAAAACTGGATAAAACAAAAATGCGCAGACTTAGGAAACTGTCTAAACAGGAACAATTCAAAGAAAGCATACCAAATCGTTAAAGACCTAACAAAAAGGAAGAATAAAATCGCTGTAAACATACAAGACAAAGACGGAAAATGTATCACTGATAAGGAAGATGTTTTGAAAAGATGGACAGAGTATTGTTCAGAATTATATAAACATCAAGCCAATGGAGACAAGTCACTACTTAATGTAAAAGAGCCAACAAATCAAGAAAACTTTTCAATTCTGGAATCTGAAGTTGAAGCGGCTATACAATCCTTAAAAATTGGAAAATCACCGGGTGTTGATAACATCCCAGCTGAACTATTGAAAGCTGGAGGACATATACTAACAAAAATATTTACAAATATATGTAATTACATATGGGAAACAGGAATATGGCCTTCTTGCTGGACAAAATCTTTGATAATAAGTCTGCATAAGAAAGGAAGTTTCCAGAAATGCGAAAACTATAGAACAATTAGTCTTATTTCACACTTAAGTAAAATTATGTTGAAAATAATCCTACGCAGACTACAGCACTTCACAGAAGAATTTTTATCAGAAGAGCAGGCTGGTTTTCGCAAAGGAAGAAGCACAAGTGAACAGATTTTTAATCTCAGAGTAATTTCAGAGAAGTACTCGCAACATAATAAGCCACTATACCACGTTTTTATCGACTTTAAAAAAGCTTTCGATCGTGTTTGGCATAGTGCATTATGGTCTACAATGAAAAGATTCAATATCAACTTAAAATTAATTGAAACTATAGAAAACCTATATAGTAAGGCAGAAAGTGCTGTATATATTGATGGAAAAGTTGGAGAATGGTTCCGGACAACAACAGGAGTGAGACAAGGATGTTTACTTTCGCCGACGCTATTCAATATAATGCTTGAACAAATTATGAATGACGCTCTAGATAAACATGATGGAACAGTAAATATTGGTGGAAAGATTATAACTAACCTAAGATTCGCGGATGATATTGATGCCTTAGCCGGATCGGAAAAAGAATTACATAATTTGATAACATTAATCGATAATACTTCACGTTCTTATGGTATGGAAATAAATGGTACAAAAACGCAATTAATGACGAATTCTGAAGGTAGATTTACATCTAATATTAGTATAAATAACACACCATTAAAAGTAGTTGATTCATTTAAATATCTAGGAGCGATTATTGATGACAAAGGTTCTAAAGCTGAAATTCTATCTAGAATTGGTCAAACAATCGCAGCCTTATCAAATTTAAATGTAATATGGTATGACACTTCGCTACATCTTAAAGCCAAAATTCAATTAATGCAATCTCTTGTGAATTCAATATTCTTATATGCATGCGAAACTTGGACACTAAGTAAAGATCTGCAAAAACGAATACGTGCTCTAGAGATGAGATGCCTTCGGAGATTACTAAATATTAACTATAAAGATAGAGTCACGAACGTGGAAGTTAGAAGACGGGTAACATGTCAAATCGGCCCACACTCAGAACTATTAGCAAAGGTTATTGAAAAGAAACTCAAATGGTTCGGTCACGTTATTAGGTCTGACACAATATCAAAAACAATTCTGCAAGGAACTGTTGACGGTATAAGAAGAAGAGGACGACCGAAGTTACAATGGCAAGACAATGTTGTCGAGTGGACTGGCATGGATATTGTAAAAGCAATGAGAGCGACGATGAGCAGAGAAGGATGGAGAAAAGTTATATGGAATTCAACGGCGCCCCTACGGCATCCAAATGCTATGGGATAGGTTAAAGGTTAAAGGTTAAATGTTATATAAACAAAATTCATGAAGATTTTCTTACTTTTTGTAAGCCTAGATAGCGCAGTAGGCAGAACCCGGGTCAGTCTCGTGATTAAAACATGAATACTTGTATATTCTATAGAACTCTATAGAGTAATCCGAAGGTTCGATCCTCAATTGTGGCATTTTTGAACTTCCTGTTACTAATATATATATATCAAATACGGTATTTTAAATACCACAATTACTATAGTAATAGTATAATTATATGTATACTTCTAATCTACAGTTATCAGTAGAAATTACTATATATATATATAGACATAATAGGATAATATATATTATATTGGGACATAAAGAGCGAAGCCCATTAATATAGGTATTAATATAAAATGTCTTTATATATATACATATAATATGTATATATATATATATATATATATATATATATATTATATATATATATATACTATAATATTCAATTTAATGTTGATTTTGTTTTATTATTGTATTTATTATAAAAAGCAATAAATAAGGTCATAACATATTTATTTCTGACGGTTATAGTATTTATTACTGATATATTATTTTATTAATTTAACTTTGTATATTTGAATGATATATAGTATTAATACACATATATATAATATATATGTATAGATAATTTATATATATATATGTATATGTGTATACATTTTAAATACATTCTACAGTATAGATTTGTATACATTTGTTAAATATAATATAAATTATAAATATATTTATTTTATGTATATTTATTCTACTTACCATTACATATTTATTAATTTTATTTTATATATGTGTTCATTTATTTATAAAATGATATATTATATTCGTTATTAGATTAATATTTAAATACACTACTAACTAATATGTTATATCCGTTAGTTATTGTAGTCCATAAATTATGTATCAATACATATGCATATATATAGTTTCATTCACGGCAATTTACATTATTTATATATATAAACTAAATATATTTATATATTTGATATATAGATATATATATATATTTGATATATAGATCAACATTTAACTTTTAAAAAACATATAGAATATCTAGCTAATAAATTATCATCAATAATATATTTTATGAAAAAAGTTTCGTTTTTAAGTACTGAAAATATGATTTTATTATATAACTCTTTTTTTTTATCTAATATTTCTTATGGCATAGAAATATGGGGAATACCTATAAATCAAATATAAATATTATTATGTTATTGCAAAACAAAATTATCAGAATTATTAACAACAAAATCTTAAATTTAAATCTATTACCTTTAATCAGATTATCAAATACATCTGAATTATTTATTAGTAATAATATTCTAAAATTAAATGATCTGGTGATGTTTAGAAATATTATATTAATTTATAAATTGCTAAATAAAAATTACAAAATTGATTTTAATGAATATTTTACATTAAATAAACGTAATGATAGATTCATTTTACCATTAATGAAAACTACAAAATACCAAAATACAATATTCTTCAAAGGTATAAAGTATTATAATGATATAATATTTGGTAATATTCTTAAAAAAAATAAAATAACAAATATAAATAAATTAAAAAAAGTTATGAAATTGTTTATCGTTAACCAATATAAAATATAACACTTATGTGTGATGTTTAATAATATTAAAAATATATTATTTCTTCTAATATTATATTGTAAATTAAATAAATATTTTATATTATAAAACTTTATTAAAAAATCAGTATTAAATAGGTATTTCTCCATATAAATTTTACATTTTTACATATTTTACATTTTTATATATTTTACATCATATAACTAAACACAAAAAATAAAAAAAAAAAGTATTACAAATTAGAAGTATTAAAAACATAAAAAAAAACAGTATTAAATGTTTAAAAAAATTTAAAATTACTATTTATCAAAACTATTTTATATTTATTTTTCAAATTTTACGTTTTATATATTTAACTTTACATAACTAATAAAAAAAAAAACTAAACAGTATTAAAAATTAAAAGTATTAAAACAATAAAAAACAGTATTAAAATTAAAACAATTATAAACAGTATTAATAACCTATAGTAACCTACAAATATATATATATATATATATCAATATTATTAAAATTGACATAAAATATGTGATACAAATATGTAGATTTTTTATAAATATTATATTACAATTATGAAAAATGTATTAATTATATGTTATACTTTGTTTTGGATGCTTTCTTTTATATTTTGTTTTAGTTTTGTTTTATTGTTTATTTTAATATCTATTTTTATGTAATTTTATTGTATTTTATCCGAATGAAAATGATGAAATATGACATTACACTACTGTTAGGAGATATCGAATTAAAAAAGCTCATCGCTTTCACTGATTCTCCTTAGACATTGTCTATAAACTGAATTCATTCATTCATTCATATATCATGATATATCATATATATGCATAATCATATATGCATATATACAATTATAAATATAAATATAAATAAATATATTTAAATAACACATACATTTTTATTTATTCTATAATTAAATGCAATGCATATCAATCTATATAATATATTCTATTTTACATTAGCTTATTTATTCACATTTTATTTTATGTAACATTTAATTTATTTAATTATAATTTATAATTTATTTTATAATAGTTTAATATTCTAGGTATTTTTTATATCTAATTAATTACTACAATTAATCAATATATAATATATATTATATATTATATAATTTGTTAAATTACTTCATTATAATATCCCAATTCAGTGTTGTACTGAGAATTCAAGGAAAGGAAATTATTGTGTATCTTGTATAATATATTGTACAATATATATAGTATCAATGTATGATCTTTATTTTAGTGATGATAATATTACGTTTATAAATTCTATTTCCCCAACTAAATACCTCGTCGATATATAAATTTGAATATTATATATATATATATATATATATATATATATATATATATATATATATATATATATACTAAATACTGAATAGAGTATACTCTATATAATATATATACTCTGTATATATATATACTCTATTCAATACATCTCATATTCATAATCTCTATATATACTCTATTCAAATTACCTATTAAAATATCATATATAGATATATGTAACTCAGGAAATATATCTACCAAGAGTATCTAACATAGGGGAAAGTATCCTATTACCGACCTCTAAATGATTATTTGTAATAACTTATTCAATATTCAATATATTTATTTTAAATTTTATAATTGTATAATTAGGGTAATATGGCAATACATATTTTTGCTATTTTAATTTATTGTTATAATTGGTTATTGATTAGAATGAGGGTGGGGTCGGTAGTACCGACTCGGTACTGGATAAATGTGCGACGCACATCGTGCGTAATACTCATCCCTCATCCAATTACCGACCCCCTAAAATTCGCTTGGTAGAAATAATTGTGGTACTATAGGGTAATTATATTAGGGTAATATTATGGCAATGAATAATATTGTAATTTTTAATTTTTGATATAATTATATTGACAAGAATAAACAGGGTGGTAGGTAATTGGATACATTTGCCTAATACCGACCCCTTATCCTATAATATATTACCGACCCCTAACATAATCGTGGTATAAATAATTGTATATTATAATATCCAATCAAAATATTTTAGTAGATATACATAAATGTAATTAATTACAACATGCACGACATTTATTTATTATTGAATTTATGTTTTAATATTAATATTAAATTTAAATTTAAACTGTATAGTAATTATACTAAAATAGTGTATATTATTATTTAATATTTATTTATTAATCAGTATGTATATAATCGACAGGAATCATGAATCTTAAATCTATATCAATGATACACAAACAACTTAAGTGTCGAAATTAAAACATAATTTAAAGTAAAATACGGATCTATTTTGATTGGATATTATAAATCACATGGGGTCGGTATTAGGGTAATTTAGGGGGTCGGTAATAGGAAAAGCATGTGTTGTATTATTATTAACTGACATTGATTATAACCTACGACCCTTGACATACTCAACTTAACTTACTCTTCTAAATAAATATATACATAGCCAGTCGTGACTTAATTAATTAAATTTGTTATCATTATATCCGATAAAGCGCATAAACTCAGAAAGTAGCCATAATTACGTATCAGGTCGATACCCTAATTAATTAGATTAATGAACTAACATAACATGGGACAACGGTAACAAAAAAACAAACGACCAAAATCCTACATTTAATGCCTTTTTTTTATTACAAATATCACGGATACGACATTTTTTAAAATTAAAATAATGTTGAACATGGACGGTATCAGGACCCCACACATGGTATTGCTAGGAGATCTACCTCACGAACGTATGATATTTAAACAATACGGTACGATCATATTTAAAGGTCTATTATAAAAATTTAAAACCGAAGAGAGGATGATATACGACGTATGACATTTGAAATACGTCTTCATATGGATCGGCGAAGAAGGTCTGAGAATCTACAATACGTGGAACCACGAAACCAAAACTCTAATCGAATTTTGGAACCACCTGAGCGAGGTTCTAACTACAGACTACAACTAGAAAATATCAAACAAGCGGAAGACGAACTAGTAGATGAATTCGTGACTAAATGCATGCTTCAAGTGAAGAAATGCAAATTCCGTGATGATACAGAGATAAATACGCGACTAATTGAACAAATAATCAGGAGAGGAGCATACGACAAGGAAGTGAGATATATTTCTACTCAATCTTCTAACCCAACAGGTCACCAGCGAACTCATTACCACAAGTTCGATGAACTAAAGTTCAACGAGATACGAACCGACTCCAACAACGATCTGACCGCCGATCTCCACTTCACGTTGAGAGGCAAACTCGCCACCATGACGGTGAAGGTAGATACGGGAGCGGAAGGAAACATACTTCCATTACGCACGTACCTCCGTATGTACCCCGAACACTGCACGGGTCCACGACCAACCCATGGCCACTTAAAACGTAGTCTAGCCACGTTAACCGTCTACACTGGAGAAGCTATGAAGCACTACGGAATGCTCGACTTAGACATAACGCTAAAGGATTACACGACGCGAGCCACCTTCTTCGTAGCGAGTCCCCTGGTCACATAATATTGGAACTACCATCAACAAAACAGATGAAGAGCATTACATTAAAACAAATCAAGACGGAGATCATCAAGACAATAAGCGACCTCACAAACATGTATCCCGACAGGTTCGAGGGCGTCGGAAACTTCGAAGATATATACCATATTGTAACCGACACGACGATACCACCCGTGGTATACGCCCCTAGAAGACCGCCGATATCAATGATATGCGAAACAAAAGAAGAACTGGATCAAATGGAGAGAACAGGAGTAATAGAGAAGGTCATGGAACCTACAGACTGGGTTTCAAGTTTAGTTTACGCATGCAAGCAGTCCGATAAACTCAGAATCTGCCTTGACCCACGAGACCTAAACAAGGCCATAAAAAGATCCCACTACCCGACGAAGACTATAGAAGATATATCTTACAAGCTTAAAGGATCAAATATATTTAGCAAACTAGACGCACATCGTGCGATCCGTGCCCCTTATCGTGCGTCGCACGATAAGGATATTGGGCAATAAGCATTGACTACGAATCCAGTTTGAGAACGAAATTCAACAGCCCGCACGGAAAATACGATTCAAGATACTACCATTCGGATTGTGTCTAATCCAGGATATGTTCCAACTGAAGATGGACATGATCATTGAGAACTGTCCTGAACGCTCGGCATAGACGACGACATAGCTGTTTTCGGAAAAACCGAAGAAGAGCATGACTCGAACCTCCACCACATAATGAAACGCGCACAAACAGGAGGACTAATCTACAACAAAGAAAAATGCAAAATAAAGCACAAGTACATACATTTCTTTGGTATCATCTTCAACGAAGAAGGAGCGAAGCCAGATCCAGAAAGGATAAAAGCGATTCAAGATATAAAACCTCCAACAAACAAGACCCAGCATCAAGAATGTGTGTACAATGTCGTACATGAGTCCCTTTGTACCAAACCTACCGACGCACACATCACCATTACGACATATATGTATATGGACATATATCCATATATGGACACCCTCCCATGAAAATAAATTCAACGATATCAAAGATCTAATTTGCAGAGATAGCGAGCTAACCTACCTCGACTTCGTTAAATACATTGTAATTCAAGTAGACGCCTCGGGAAGGTATTGGAGCTGTATTGATGCAGTCCGGCAAACCAGTAGCATATGCATCAAAATCACTTACTGAATGCGAGCAGAGATACGCAAATATCGAACGCGAAATTCTCGCTATAGTATTCGGCTGTAATCGTTTCCACACGTATATATATATGGGAAACACTGTACAATGTACAGTGTATATACTATATACACTGTAATTATAGTATACAGTGTATACAGTGTACAATCCAATCTGATCACAAACTACTCTCCATGATTATCCTGAATAATATATCAAACGCACCCACAAGACTCCAAAGAATGCTTCAAAATCTACAATAATACGACATAAATATAGAACACATCCCCAGAAAAAACATACCCCTACCATATACGCCCTCCAGAGAAGATAAAGCCATGTAGAATTCGTGAACATAAAACTACCACAAGAACCATGGGATACGGTGGCAGCCGACCTGTTCGAATTCAATAAAGAACAATACCTACTGGTTGCAGATATATACACCAAGTTCCGAATCTTAAGGAAGCTAAGAATCACATATAGCCATAGCATTATCCACGCATTGAAGGGGCTATTCTCGGAACACGGTATCCCGACATACCTACACACGGAAAACGGACCACAATTCACAGCAGCATCTTTCAGTCAATTCTCTAAAAACTCTCTAATCGATACAATAGTGTATACACTTCATAGGTTGGGTTTGGATTCACATATAGGTGAAATATAATAAATAAATAAGTGAATGAATAAAATAGAGCCCCTGACTTGAGAATCATCTGAATCAGTAAACGTGTTGGTTTAGCCTGGTTTAAAATGTATCTACTGGCTTGTAATCAAAAATCTACCTGGATGGTGTTTCCATTATATCGCTTTTCGATTCCCAATTAGATTGTGAGCAGAATTCAATTTGCCAAGGGATCGACGTATTTATGTTAATGGGCATCGAAGATGAGTCATTGAAATCTATGATGTCGATCCATATTAACTAATCCATTAACATATTATTGATACCAAATACTAGATCAATGAACATCCTGCGATAATAGAGCGATTATAGTTAAGAAATATGAGTCTATAAGAATATTATACTGATTACACATATATGATAATAGTCTAAATAAGTTTCTAGTGAAAGATCGTTGAAAATGTTCAATCAATGTTTTATTTTTTATATATGTATCATATAGATTCGATATTTGTGAATTATATTTCAATAAAGGTCTTACATATCTACTATATTCTATCAATATAAATATAGTCATACTAGAATAAATAGAATACTTATAAGTTTATAAGTTTCTTACACACATTATTAATATAAATAATGACCGTATAGTTATTACTGGAAAAACCTACTCAGATCTTTATAGTTATAGTTTTCATATATTTTATAATGTATTTCTATAGAGAAACTAGATAGCGTACAGTGTACGCCGTACACTTTAATCCATTATTAATAGTTTACTCTATTAATAGACTCGAGTTATAAACTATCTATATACAAATTTATATGTAGATGGTTTATAAATGGAGTATTCTTATTAGTCTAATATAGAATATGTGAAGTTATTAACATGTAGTCACTAACATGAGTATAAAATGCAAACGGATTTAGATCTTAAATTGATAATATATTATAATATATATATAGTACATGATATTGTTCATTAGAATATGATCTGAGATATTGGCATTGCGAGTATTAAAAGTAACTAATTTAATTAGTGCATGCTTATCTGAAAATAAATTGAAGTAGGTTCTACTTCTACCTTTGTGCACATGCATATTACATGTAATAGAGTATCAAGTTGTCCAATCAATTCCAAGCAGAGCTGGGCAGTATCGCCGATACAGTATCTAATAGATACTATATATTAAGGCAACAAATCTATATCGTAGATACATTTGTATTTGTATTTTTATCTATTATAAAAATTAAAAAAGTATTTGTAATCGTATCTATTAGTCATGAATATTATCTACGATACGTATCTACTAAGAAAAGTATGTAAAAAATACAAATACATTTAATTTTATGATATCATATTATAAATTAATTTTAATATATATAAATCATCAATATTTTTTTAATAAAATATCTTTTGTAAATATTTAAATCAATTAATTGTTAACAATTATGATATATAATAAACATAATTACCTTGTATCCATCTTGTATGTATCGAATATACGAAAATAAAATAAAAATAAAATTATTTAATTAAAATAATTGTAATATGTCAATTTAATATGTTTGCAAGGATCATTGATATTTGTTTACCAAGTTAACCAATCAAATGCAACTTATATAGTGCTACAAAACCTCAGTACGAATTCCCTTTCCCGTGCAAATTCCCCTATGTGCTTACAAAACCGCAGCCATAGTGATTTATTATCAAAAACCATTATATACATTCATTGAAAACAAAGAAATTATTTTGATAATATTTTATATAATAATTGATTTATAATTAAACTACTTTCTAATAAATTCATGAAAAATCTAAATAAATTATAATTATAATAATTTAAAAAAATGCAATATTTATCTTTATAATATACAAATATATAGCCTGCTCGGCAGTTCATTACACGTTATCTCCATTCCTCTCTATCATTCATCGCTATCGGTAATTCCTCATTTGTGTCATCTCTTAATTCAGTTATTCCTAACTTTTTTTTATCATGACCCTTTTTTTTAATAATTCTTAATTTAAAAATATACCATGACCAGATGAACAATTTAATTTTTTAATTTTTTAATTTTTTTATTATTAAACTTTAGTTAATTTTTTTTTAAATGATAGATTTTTATTAAATTGTAAATAACACGTGAGCACTTTTTTTAAATGAACATTTGTTTTTATAAATTGGCTCATGACCCAAACAAAAAACCCAATGACCCACGTTTGGGTCATGACGGTTAGGTTGGGAACCACTATATTAATTGGTCTAAATATGTTATCATAGTCCTTCCTCGAGAGAGTATTCAGTGTTGTGGATTCAAATTTAATACTATACTCACTACTTCGCTTCTGTTTATCCAGCAGTGACCATAGAACCTATGTTGTTGTTCGCGTATTTATCTGTTATTCTTGGAATGTTGCTGTACAACTACTTATTTGTAACGTGGTCTCTCCATGACTTGTTTAGTGCAGAACGCAGCATTCATAGGCTCAGTCCATTTTTTTCTTCTAATGTTGAAGTTAGAGTCCAAGTGATATAGCCATATACAACTGTTCTTAAGAACAGTCTCAACTGTAGCTCTAAAGAAGTTTCTTTTGAGTTTAATTGTCAGGTTAGATTTCCAGATGATATTAAGGCTATTCAAGACTGCCCATGCACTCCCGATTATTATGCTTACATCATGTTGAGTTGAACTAATATAACTACCTATATATTTGAACTATTCTTCATGTTTTATATCATGGCCTGATAAGCTTTTCATGTTTATCTGGTTTTCGTGATTTAAACACATGTATTCCGTCTTGTCTGATTTTTATATGTAAACCGATATCTTTAGCCGTATCTTCAAATTTGTTTAGTATACTATAGTTTATTTGCATCTATCAGACTAGTAGTTATACCAGCTATATCGTCAGCATAGACAATATCGGTAATGTGTACATCAGGGTATCTATTGCTTTTTCTTATGCAAGAGTGAAGCCGGGATTGTAAATTGCTATCCAATGATTTTTTCAATATATAGTGGAGACAATAATGCATATAAATGGTGCAAGTTTATCTACGTGTAGTACTCCAGTGGTTATATCGAAGAAAGGTGTGTCACCATCAGGCGATCTTACCATAGAACGAGTATTCTTGTAGATCATCAATATGGCATTTACGATTTCAGTGCGTGTACCTTATATGATTAAGATATCTTTCATCTTTTCACGATTTATTGAATCAAAAGCCTTTGAAAAGGCTATAAAGAGGAGAGTAGCTGGTAGGTTTTAGACTTTACCCCTTCCAGTATACGTCGAATGGTTAACATTTTTCCTGTCGTTGATCTATTTGTTCGGAAACCATTTTGATTTTGTCTCAGTATAGGATCTATCTTTGGTCTTATCCTATTTAATGACATCAGGTTATATATCTTAGCTGCAATTGGATTTAGTGTTATTCCCTGATAGTTTTGTTTGTGATAGAAATAACTACTTTTTTAGGGAAAGGAAGTAAGCATCCTTCATTCCATATGTCTATTGGTTCTTGAGAATATACAATAATGCACTAGTTTAGTAAGATTTATTGAAAGTCTCATAGTTTCCATACCTCAGCTGGTATTTCATCTAATACAACAGCTTTTCCATTTTTTATGCTTTTCGTAGCTATCTTTAATTCATCTATTGTAAAATGCTTTTTTGATATCTAGTTCATTTTGTATAGTCAATGTACTTTCATAGTTTGATGTGGGAATTTATGGTTTACCAAGTAGGTAGTTACTTGAAATGATCGTTACATAGTTGAATACGTTCTTTTCCACTGTTTGCTTTAAGTTTTGCTCTGTTTGGGTTATTTCTTCTACTAACTTCATTTACTATTTTCCAGGATATGGCTGATTTTTTGTTACACATCGCATTTTTAATTTCACTTATTTTATTCTGAACGTAATGTGTTTGTTCCTTCTCTTACGATTGTACAAGATACTTTTGATCTTCGTTGAAATGTCTGACATTTTCTGGTGTCAGTTGATTTTATTTATGTCGCGCTGCTTGGTATAGTATGTTATAGTTATAGTATATTATCTGTTTCCTAGAGTATTCATTCTTTCAACTTAGATTTAAATGGGATTACTTTAGCAGCAGTTTCCTTACATACAGTTTCAAAGTGAGTATACATTCATTTAGCAGATAGTAAAGATATATCGGGTTTCTGTATCTATCTTTAATCTTGACCAATCGTAATTTTTGATTTTTACCAGATCTCTTGTTATTAGATCTAAGACCCAGTTTTATATTTACTGATATAATACGATGGTCAGATGCAACCATAGATTTATAGTTTACAAATGTAAACTATAAATCTATGGATGCAACACTGATAAATGAGTTATAAGCTCTACAGTTTTTAGCATTTATGATATAATATATATATCTATATAGTTAATTATATATTCTATATATATATATATATATATATATATATATATATATAGGATATACTTATAATATATTTGTATCTACTAAGATGTATCTATTAAGAAAATTCTGTATTTGTAATTGTATCTACTATGAATTTTGTGTAAGTAATTGTAGTAGTATCTATTATAAGAAAAAAGTGTGTAATTGCAATTGTATCTATTATACATTTTTTGAGTATCGTGCCCAGCCCTGATTCCAAGTTTATTAATATATCCATATAATATAGATATCAGAATTGTCAGGAATACTAGACATTATTGCTTACATTTTTACTTCAACTGTATTAGTTATAGTCATATTAAAATTATATATATGAATTATTATATATATATGATTACATATATATATATGAATGAATAAATGTCTATTTAAACACATAAATAACGTTCTCTATTGTGTAAACAAATATAAAAATATACAAAAAAAATATAAATCAGTTGAAAATAATAAAATTAATTTTACGAATTAATAACAATTCATTATATTTAAATGACGAATACTTTACATTATTTATAAATAGTAACGCATTCCATAGATCGGCTGCAGCTACACTGAAACATCGTTTACCATTTATTTCCTCTTTAGTAATAGATGAATAGAAGAGTTTCGTAGATATCTCTTGTATACAAGAGTTTATAAACTCTGAATTGTAGGAGGTCATTCAAATAACTAAGAAGACGATTCTTCAGTACCTTACAATTAGTTTAAAATAGTTTAAGGTAGATATCTGATAAATATGTAACCATTTAGAACTAAGTGATAAATGACTGCTTTATCGTCATATAATGTTACACGATGTAAAACTCTTATCGCTGATCTAAGGATTTAGTAGAAGTAGGCTATACCTATGCCTATACCTATACGTCTGCTATAACAGCAAGGCTATAATATAGAGAATAACAATAATGTATACTTTACATAACTAATTATTCCATTAACATTTTAGAAATTCTAAAAGGTAAGAATATCCTTATCGTATTTTATATAATTAATAATTAGCTGATTTACACACATTAGCTATCTGATCGGAGAAATGTAGGTTATCATCGAAAATAAAACCAAGGTTTTTAACATTATAGCAAGGAACAATTGTTATAGAATCAATGATAACTTAAGGAAAAACTGATCCTATTCTAGATATATTTAGAATTTAAGTTTTATTCTATTTAAAATTAAGCTATTTTGTAAAAAAAACCAATTTTTAACCTTATTACTACAATCAATTATACCTATATTATCAATTAGAAATATATTAATATTGAGAAACATATTTTATCATAATATAATGTATTCTAATACACACTTCCAATTTAGAGGTTTACCATTAACTCCAATAATCAATATATGTCGATGTAGTCTATCATAATAAAAGTGAGCAGGCCCTAGAAATATATCGATATAGTTGCTCTTTCTGTTTGGAAACTATAAAATTTAGTAAGAATATATTTTAGATATTGGCAATAGTTATAAATATTAAATTTATTTATTGGTATTTTTCTAGAGTTAATGTTTGTAATAAGAATATGAGGGCATGGGTAATAAAATATTAGGAAAAATATTTCCATTCGCATATAAGTTACTGATCCTATAAACCACGTACTGTATTTCACCTTAGTTGTTTTAGTTAAGTTTATTAACCTGTCGTGGTTTCGATCTAAAATAGTCACAGGCAGTTATATGCATAGGTATATGTATAGGCATAGGCATAGGTAGCCTACCTACTTAAATTCCATTTACGTTTACCCAATTCATATTATATTTATTTATATAAATTATACAATTATATTTATATAAATTATACAATTATATTTATATACATTATACAATTATATTTATATATAGTTATACAATTATATATAATTATAATTGTTAGGATTAATCCTTTAAAATACTTTGAAATCTGTTTCATTAAAAAATCATATTATGTATGTACCTTTTTCATTAAAAATATCATGAACTTTGTGAATAATTAAAAAAATATTTTAAATTATTTCTACTTTATTGGCAATATAAATATTAATAAAATTTCAGTGATCTATATGATATCTTCTGATTTATTATTATATTTTCCAATAAAAACATTAAATTTAATTATAGACATTATTTAAGTGATATCATCATAGTTAACTCTACTTGTTATCTTCTTCTTATCAATACAATATTGATTTCAAATAAACTAGTATACTAATTAAAATATTAAAAAATAATTAAATAATTAAGTATATATTTATACATATTTATCTCATATATGTCCTCAATGATCTAATTGATATATTATTTAAAAAAATATTTATAGATTAATTAATATATAATTAATGAGTATATAAATAGTGGAAGAAATATCCTTTATTAAGAAAAAATATTCAAATACATACGTCTATGAATATTCATAGAAATACAATAACAATCTCGTGTCAACGTAAATAAAAAAGGGTACACAAATAAAATGTTACCAGAGAATGACTGAGGTCGTAAATGGGTTACAATGTATAAATCACGGGGATTATAGTAGGGATATATAAATTAATATCTGTTATAGATATTAACGCATAGTTATTATATAATAATAACTATCGAGTATAATAGTAACGACTAGGTTATGAGAGGTAGTGGTATTATAGTTAGTGGTATTAGGGTTACTGGTAGTTAGGGTCAGAAGTGTTGGTGGTCGTCTTTGAACTCCACGGTATTATGAAGTATGTCCTGTACGTATTATGTTTACTATTAGAATATCGTAGATAGATATTATATAATCGAATATGTTTTATATAGATGATACATAAAGGAGAGGAGAGGAGAGGAGAGGAGAGGAGAGGAGAGGAGAGGAGAGGAGAGGAGAGGAGAGGAGAGGAGAGGAGAGGAGAGGAGAGGAGAGGAGAGGAGAGGAGAGGAGAGGAGAGGAGAGGATAGGAGAGGAGAGGAGAGGAGAGGAGAGGAGAGGAGAGGAGAGGAGAGGAGAGGAGAGGAGAGGAGAGGAGAGGAGAGGAGAGGAGAGGAGAGGAGAGGAGAGGAGAGGAGAGGAGAGGAGAGGAGAGGAGAGGAGAGGAGAGGAGAGGAGAGGAGAGGAGAGGAGAGGAGAGGAGAGGAGAGGAGAGGAGAGGAGAGGAGAGGAGAGGAGAGGAGAGGAGAGGAGAGGAGAGGAGAGGAGAGGAGAGGAGAGGAGAGGAGAGGAGAGGAGAGGAGAGGAGAGGAGAGGAGAGGAGAGGAGAGGAGAGGAGAGGAGAGGAGAGGAGAGGAGAGGAGAGGAGAGGAGAGGAGAGGAGAGGAGAGGAGAGGAGAGGAGAGGAGAGGAGAGGAGAGGAGAGGAGAGGAGAGGAGAGGAGAGGAGAGGAGAGGAGAGGAGAGGAGAGGAGAGGAGAGGAGAGGAGAGGAGAGGAGAGGAGAGGAGAGGAGAGGAGAGGAGAGGAGAGGAGAGGAGAGGAGAGGAGAGGAGAGGAGAGGAGAGGAGAGGAGAGGAGAGGAGAGGAGAGGAGAGGAGAGGAGAGGAGAGGAGAGGAGAGGAGAGGAGAGGAGAGGAGAGGAGAGGAGAGGAGAGGAGAGGAGAGGAGAGGAGAGGAGAGGAGAGGAGAGGAGAGGAGAGGAGACTAACCCGTGCTAGTTTATGAACCACGTATACGGAGATGTTATTGACGTAGTGAAACGCGTTACTATCGTTGAGGCCGTAGTTATTGGTCATAGAATACATAGAATCTTCGTCTTCTTTGGTGTCGATCTCCCGATGTTCGACTAGTGGTAGGCGTGTCGAATAAGCCACGCCCTCCGACACGCCTCCAATCGTTTGCTCGTCGTCCGATAGATGGTGCGAATTTATTGTATTGGTATCTCGAAATACGCCAGGGATACCTTTCCGGGGAAGTATAGGTATGTCGCTGGAATGAACGATTCTGGGTAAGGTTGGCATGGTTACTGCGCCTGTATTGATAATGGTACTCGTTATGAGATTCCGGTGTGAAATCTCGAATCTAATAATACAAATTGATAATAACTATAGTGAATTTAATATACTCTATTTATAAATATTTAACGTAATTTATATGCAATTTGTGTTGTAAATATATATATTTAATTAATAGCGATGTTACTTGTAAATAAATATAAATTAATATACTAATGTATGTAGTGGAAAGTAACATAATACGGAAACTTTAACAACAAATGGTCTTAACATTTTATGACTCAATATTTTTTTCAAAAATTGTAATATATTAATATTTTATGATTATAGATATTATTAGGTAGGGGAAAGTAACCTAATACGGACACTTTAACAATAAATGGTCTTAACATTTTATGAATTAATATTTTTTCAAAAATTAAAATATATTAATATTTTATAATAATAGATATTATTGTGATTTTGAAATTGTATTTAATCTTTTAATTCCATAGATAACGGGGGTGTCCGTATTCGGTACCCATGTCCGAATACGGATACCCTGTTTTATAATACGGACATCCTATAGGAATATATATATACCACTAGATTAACTATATATTATTGATGAATCAATCAGAAAAATTACAATTACATTATTTATAATTAATTGTATGAATAATTTATTCTAATTTAATTAATGAATGATTTATTTATTTTTATTATTATTTTAATTAATAATACAATTTAAGTATCTAAATAAATATTACTATATACTTATTTATACAATTTATATGATTATGAATATTTTATTCATTAACATTTTTTTTGTAGGATTTATGATTTCTGAGATACCGAGAGTGTACGTATTCGGGCACTGTCCGTATTCTGTTACTTTCCCCTACTATATATAGTACTATCAAATATTGTTATAAGGAAATATATAACATTTCCGCGAAATCGTGTAATTAGATTTATGTACAAAACAATTACAGCGTCACCTATATCGGGTTAATTTCAGGAACTATAATGTGTTTTTTATAATATAAATTCATATCAAACTATATACTCTTAAAATGTAAAATAATATGTTTTTAATTATTATTTATATGATGAAAACTAAGTGTTCATTACTAATATAAAAAATCAATAGGATATGTAAGTTTTAAATACTATAGTATTTGTATATCTTATATTTACATATACATAGTATCTACAAATACACCTATATATGTGGCGAGTAGTAGTAGTTAAACAAGTAGTAAACAAGTAGTAGTTAAACAAGTAGTAGTTAAACAAGTAGTAAACAAGTAGTAGTTAAACAAGTAGTAAACAAGTAGTAGTTAAACAAGTAGTAAACAAGTAGTAGTTAAACAAGTAGTAGTTAAACAAGTAGTAAACAAGTAGTAGTTAAACACCTTATTAAAAGCTAATTTATATTGCATGTAATTTAATAGAGCAATGAAAACATTGTTGTATGGAAATCGCGCTTAGCCTTAATCTCTTTCAGTGGTTCGATACTACTGATATCAGCGGCAGGTATACCTACTATATATATATATATATATATGGTATACCACTCTAGTAGTTATTAATTATGTTACATATATAGGGAGCATAGAGCTAGAGAGAAATGTATCTCTAGCTCTATAGAGCTATCATATATGATAGGGAATGTTATATATTTATTTCGCAAAATATTTGGTACTATAGTATCTTTGGTATACTATAGTATCATATTGAATATCTATATTAAATTATGTATACCAGGGAGTATAATAATAATAATAATAATAATAATAATCAGAATGTTGGTATGACCATGGTAAACGAAGAAGCGATATGCTTATCTAGTCGTTTACCTATTTCACTTTCCTATAGGACAATTATGAGGAGAAAATTATAGTAAAAGTAAAATAAAAATAAATAAAATATTAAGAGTTAAAGTTAATAAAATAAATATATATGTATATAAACTATATACACAAAATATATACAAAAATATATGTTAAAAAACAAATTATAAATAAAATTTAATTATTTAGTAATCTATTAGAATAATACACTTATAAAAATACGATATATTTAATCATTAAAATTATAACCAGAGTAGCCAACAGTAATTGAAATTAATGAGGGTATATGGTGTATCAACTTCAGGGATATGGGTTCGTCAGGTCCAATGTCTTAGGGATCCTATTTGTGCCAATAATAAGAACACTGGCAATACTTTCCTCTCAGTAAAAGTATATCCCTTTCCCCGACACATACCATACCACACAATTACAAAAACATCAGACACTCCGTCACCAAAAAAACACAATATAAAATAGTTAAAATGTTACTATAAATGTATATTCATATAGATTACTTTTTTAAATTGTTAAACAATATAAATATTTTTAAAAAACTCCCCATAATGCCATTCATCATGTAAATAAAATTTGAGATAAGATAAATAAATAAAATAATTAAAATATAATCAAAATTAAAACAAAATAATTAGGTAATTAAACAAACTATAAAAAACACAATACAAAGCTCTACAACTACAACCACACTTAATATACAATAATAATACAATACACAAAAATAATCACTTACAATTTCATATTAATTATATAGACCTCAAGAAAATTTAAATTAAAAAATAAAATATTAAAATACACATAAGTTAAAGGATTTAAAAACAATTAAAAGGTTTAAAAAATAATATTTTATTTTATGGTTTTTTTTATATATTAAAAATATATTTATGTAAATTCTAAAGTTTAAATATCCTTAGTTTAATAGTTCTCATTTATTAATAATTATCATTAGTTAAATATGTATCATTAGTCAAAGAGTTATCATTAGTTAAATATGTATCCTTAGTCAAAGTGTTATCATTAGTTATCATTAGTAAATATGTCTATTCAAAAATGGCAATTAATCTATAGATGTATACATACAATTTTATTATAGGTAGTGATTTATATCGTTTTTTCAAATTCTGTTTTAATTCTGATTTCGATAGATAATTTTTAAAAGAATTTTCTAAATTATTCCATAATATATGTCCGTTATAAAATATACTAAAATATTTTATTTGTAACCTATATGATGGTATTATAAATTTATATTGACTTCTTTGACTATAGTTTTTTTTTTTTAGAAAAAATATAGATTTATATGGAGATGTTGATTTACTATTTAAAACATCATACATAATTAATATTGTTTTACATTTATATATATCCTTAAATTTCAAAATAGTTAAAGAATTATAAAATTCATCAGTATTAATTCTATTTTGTAAATTATAAATAGCACGTATAGCTCTATTTTGTAATATAATAATCATATTTATATTTGATTTATACGTATTACCCCATATAGTTATACAATAGCTAAGATTAGGTAGGATAAAATCATTATATAATAATTTAAGTGATTTTACTTAATGAAAATTTGAGTTTATATAATATTGCAATGAATTTTGATACTCTTTTGCAAATATAATCAATGTGAGCTTTCATTTTATTATCAATATGCATTCCTAAACATTTATAGCATTCTACTCTATTCAATAGTTTATTATCAATATAAATATTATTATCAAAATAATGTTTATTTATATTATCAATTATTATATAGCAAGATTTTTCAATATTTATTGTTAATGTATTCATAATAAGCCAATTTTTTAATTTTATAAGTTCATTAGTAACTAATGAATTAAGATTATTAATATTTTTATTTTAAAAAATAATATTAGTATCATCAGCAAATAAAATAACTGAATATTTATTAGAAAATAAATGCAAGTCATTCATAAATAATATAAATAGTATAGGCCTGAGAACTGAACCCTGAGGAACTCCATAATTAATATTTTTTATATCTGATTCATTATTAAAATATACAGTTTTTTATTTCCTATCATTTAAATAACTGCTAAAAAAATCTAAAGTAACACCTCTAAAACCATAATTTGATAATTTATTTAATAAAATGTCATGATTAATTGTATCAAAAGCTTTCTTGAGGTCTATAGAAACAATTGAAGAAATATATTTGTTCTCAAGATTTCTAATTAAGTCATTCATTAACATATTTATTGCAACGGATGTATCTATATTTTTTTGAAAATAAAATTGTGATTTATGTATTAAGTCATATTTGTCAATAAAAGATATCATTCTAATTTTTATAATTTTTTCAAATATCTTTGCAAATTGAGATATCAATGAAATTGGTCTATAATTTATAATATTAGATTTATCTCCATTTTTAATATATGTATACCTAATACTCCCTGGGTATACCTAATATAACAATATACCTAATGTAACACATATATTGTGAAGCAAATATATAACACTACCTATATATAGGCATATATATATACCATATATATACATATATATATATATATATATATATATATATATATATATATATATATAGTTTTAAATTTGTGATTAATAAAGCATATTTCATATGTTGACATATGAAATATGCTTTATTAATCACAAATTTAAAACTATTTATATTATAAATGATATGAATCTATGAATCTATGAATTATTATTATATATGTATAGTCAATACATTTTTTTATAAATAATTATATTTGATATTTATATATTTTAATACTCTTATAATATATTATATTATATATAAATATAATAGGATAACTACTTATATAAATCTAAATACAATATAAAATGAACTATTATTAAATGATTCAAAATACTAAATGAACAAATATAACTATATATATATATATATATATATATATATATATATATATATATATAAAAACAATCTGCTATACAAGAAAAGTCGTATGTCCACTGGACATTGTCCAGCTATGTTATCAATAGATAACAGATTAGCATATATGATTAATTAGCGACTCGAATGAAAGTATTACAATGGGGAGAATAGAAGTTAGCTCATGTCAGAATCGCTCTGGTGACATGTTGTAGTAGCAAGAACACTAGAATAATATCTCTTTGTTGATATTAGCCACACGTGCAAGCAGTGCGATAATACAAGGGGTTATATATATATATATATATATATATATATATATATATATATATTTGTTTGCACATGTGTGTGTATGTTAGTGTATGCATATATTACAGGTCATACTTTACTTATTTATTATTAATATTAATATAACTATTATCATAGTATATTATATTATAATAGTATACTATAGTGATATATTACCATATACGGTAATACATATTTAGATTTAATACAAATTCATATTTATTGATGGTATACTTTTTTTTAATAAATTTTACATGAATATATTATTATTAAATTAAAACAAATACAAATAATTGTTTAAATATAATATATATATATATATTTATATCTTAGATTTGTATTTTACCTATGGTAAACTATAAATCTATGATATATATAAATTATATTTTAAATAAATATTAATTTTGAAAATACATATATATATATATATATATATATATATATATATGTAACTTATTATATATCATACTATAATATATATTATATATATATATATATATATATATTATTTAAATGTGTGAACATATTATAGAATATATGCAAATGTGTCCAAGTTTGAAATAGGTTAAAACCTGAATTATTATTCCTGATCGATATACCACTATCTTACATTATAATTCGCATACGAAAATACAGATATGATAAAATATATATCAACTTTAGGCCACGTGACCTAATCGTTCGTGTCACGTGACACTATCGTACGACGTGTCACGTGATTTAAATAGAAAACTCCCGTCACTGACCTGGAGGATATTTAAACTGATACACGACCGGCCCCTTGACACGTGGTTCTCTCGTGGGGGGTGGGGAAGATACCCTCTGCTGCGGGGGCGGCATGACCTCATCGCTGCGACTGTAGTCGTAACCGTGGTACGTCACATCCTGCATTACGCCATAGTCACCTGTGTGTGTGCGTGTGTGTGTATGTAGGTATTTGTGGGTATGTGTGTGTGTGCGCGTGTGTGCGTGTGTGTATGTGTGGGTATGTGTGCGACGCACACTGTGCGTGTCTACGAAGTAGTGATAGGCATATATATAGGTATATATACCTATAGGTATGCATGTGTACGGGTATAATGAATATAAATAGTATTTATTAAATACACACTAATACACATGTATATAAATAAAATTAACTTATTCTATATATATATATATATATATATGTGGTGTTTTATATGGTGTGGTGTGTGGTGTGTGTGATTACATATTGAATACATTCTCTAACCACGTGAATTGACACGTGCCTAGCGAGGGTGAATACATTTACCAGTAAACCACCCCCGAGAATACCTTTTCCGGTTAACATGGGGTACTACTATTTTAGTGTATTGTTTTCATTCAAGAAAAAATATTAATTATCGCCCACTATAAAATTGCAGTACAAAAAAAAACAGTGTATAGACTATAAAGTCTAGACTATTTTATTATTTATCGATTCAATAGAGTATTTTATTGGTATACATATTTTATATATAAAGTTTAATTTTATTATCTATATTTCCTATTATATTGTTAGCTTTAATTGTTGTATACAATAACGATGTATATATATATATATATAAATATATATATATATATATATATATATATATATATATATCGTTAATATAACGCGTATTTGTACAAATAAAAAATGTATTTATTATTTATAATTAATATTTTTTTCTATATATATATATATATATAATATATATATTATATGTATATATATAGTTGTGTATATATCATCGATGTAAATAAAAGTTTTTATTTACTTCGATGGTATATATGTGTTTTAGTGAGTGCTGTTTATTTGTAAGTATGTATGCAGAATCTGCATTGCTGAGTATTCATTTATTACACATTAATTAATTGAATGTGTTATCATTAGAAATTTAATTACCTATAGGTTAACTATAGTTAATCAACACGCCCCCTATACTATAGCATATATAGTATATACTATACTATGGTATATTTAAATACGAAGAGTGTAACGACCTATCACGGGACATATGTCCTCGCGCGGAGTATACTATACTAACTAGGCTGAAAATAAAGCTCGTTGTTGTTGTGATCGTGCATAGCGTCACGCTCCATTCGTTCCGTCTTTATGCTATAGGATACATCTCGGATAGGCGCCGTCGCCCGCTGTTGTGTGGTGGTGGGTGTGGTTACGTAACGATTGCGTGCGATGAAGTCATCACCAGCGTGACCATCACGTGGGTATGACGTCATAGACACACGCACGCGCTCGCTTACCTCGACGACGGGGGGTTTGATATCTCGGCCGGTATAAGGCACTCTAGCTGAAA
>OZ025243.1:30431870-30576870 GCA_964019155.1 Osedax fenrisi
TATAAAAAAATAAGTATGTGTATATGTGTGTGTATGGATATATATATATATATATATATATATATATATATATATATATATATATATTATACATGCTATAGTATATATATACTAAACAACATCATATATAACACATGCTTATTTAATGTGTATGCGTGTATATGAGTGTGTATGAGTGTGTATGTATGTGTATGTTTGTGTGTGTGTAGGTGTATTTATGTGTGTTTGTATATACATACATGCTATAGCATCGATATATATATCATACAACATTTAAAATTAAATAACAAATTACCACTTAATAATAACGTCTGTGTTCAAATCTGTAATAAAGTGTATATTTAATAATCAATTAATTTATAATCAATTACAATACATATAGGTTACATTACCTACATCATACATATGATAAATATATAGTTATACAGATAGGTATATATATATATAGTTGTGTACGGGAATTTCCTGATTATTTGTATATTATTAATATGTATTCACATATATATCGATGGGGATACTGCAATCTAACATGCTGCAGGACTAACATGGTAGAACTTGGCATATTAGTGAATTAATTAAACATCATTTATCTATATAAAATAATATCATATTAACATAAATATGTAATAGTTATATGTATATATAATACTTATTTCCGATTGTATAATCATACCAATTAGTCTACCAATATAGTGATATTGTGTCCGTATGATAACAAAGCTGTACAATACACGTATTCGGGTATGGGCGCTAATACTGACACCCCCTTTATATACCTACATAAGTAAAAACACAGGCAGTTGTATAACACAGCATATGTATAAATATATATATTTATATATACAGCCAACTATATATATGTCTCAGATTCTCTATATCTCAGAAACCCCCATATCTAAGACATATCAGCATTATGTGTTTGGTTTTGTATATAATCACATGTATATACATACCTAATAAAATGTCGATATCGCTATATACCTCGATATATGATATACTATATTTAATACATATTTATTCGGTGATTTAAATTCTGATATATCGAGAGTCGACTGTATAATTACTTAATTATAAGAAATTACACACATTTTAGTAAAATGAAATATATGAGAATCGTATACGAGGATATTAGGTATAGTATATAAACTATGTTTATATGGGCGATAATACGCTACGTTAAATGATATACCATCTTAGTAGTATTATTTAAATGTAATATATGTATATATATATATTTATATATGAATATCAATTTAATTTCTAGTATGAATACATTCAATAGTAAATATATAATATTTAAACTATGGTATATATATATATATATATATATATATATATATATATATATATATATATATATATATATATATATATATTAGATATACATAAACATATACATGAATACATATACATGAATATCTGTATATTTTGTATAGCCACGAACCGTGAAATCCATTCAATAGTAATAATTCTGCAACAAGCACCATATGCTCACTAGTATACGCGTACGATATGTGTGTCTATGTGTGTGTACGTATGTGTCTATGTGGCAATAATACATATACAACTTTGAAATAATATATTATTAGAGTAGTAAAATTAATTTCTGAGAAATATAGTCTGTGTTAATTTATTAATATATGATTTCGAAATATAGATAAATTGTAATGAATAGGCACGCGTCGTAAATGTAGCCATGTGCGTATATGCGGCATATATTTCATGTTTTATTCAATTAGTTGATAATTTTATAATGAGCTATATATTTAATTATTTAATTAATGGGTGTTTCGTTATTTTTATTAATCAAATCAATTTAAATTAAATAATTTATAATATGGGTTAATTACTATGTGTATATTACTCACATATATATATATATATATATATATATATATATATATAATATTATAGGATGTATGCACCACGTGATATACATGCTATAATGTGCTATATATTTTATATTAAATACTAGAGGAAAGTAACCTAATACGGACACTTTAACAATAAATGGTCTTAACATTTTATGACTTATTATTTGTATTCAAAAATTACAATATATTAATATTATATGATTATAGATATTATTGTGATTTTAAAATGTTAGTTAATCTTTTAATTCCATAGATAACGGGGGTGTCCGTATTCGGATACCCGGACACCATGTATACGACTAGATAACCCACATATTATTGATGAATCAATCATAAAATTACAATTACATTATTTATAATTAATTTTATGAATAAGTTATTAAATTAAATTAGTTAATATTTATTTATTTTTATTATTTTTTTATTAATAATATAATTTTATCTAAATAATACAAATTTTAGATTTAGCTTTATTGGTGGTATTAATATTATAATGCACGCGATTTTTATGAAATCAGAATAGTTCATACGCTGTGCGCTGATTGGTTATATATAGGGTGTCCGTATTAAGAAATCTATAGTGTCCGTATTAGTAACTTATATTACCTATAGATATATGCTTATAACTTAATGAATATTTGATAACAAATAAAGAAATTTTATATATACTTTTAAAATGCTTTATTTTTTAATAATATTGTGTTATATTTATATTGATACATTTGTATATTCTTGAGAAGGTTTCAAGTTGACATTTTTTGTCATAAATTTAAAAACGTAATAAAAAAACCAGTTTATTTTGAATAATTAAAAAATAAAAAATACTTTTTTAGACTCATTATATAATTATTTATATTTTATTCATTACAATTTGTTTGTATGTATACCTATAGGTACATAGTATTATAATTATAATAAATACATTATTGCATATATATATATATATATATATATATGTATATGATATATAGGATTATATTGTTTAAAAATGTTTTGTCTTTTTTTATAACTTACACGTATCATTAAAATACTTTATAAGTGAAAAAAATAACTATTTACTTTGATCTCGATTTACTATTTAGAACTTTATTTTGGGCAGACATACCATTAGTGAAGATATTAGGATTTTTTTTAAATGTAATGGATTTTAATCAAATCTTCAGTGACGCAAATATAATTACATTATTTATCATAATTTTACAGAATTTGAATAACATCCACAATTTAATTTATTACCTCAAATTAAGAAAAAAAATTAATTTAAATTATTTTTAAAATAAATAAATTTAAATTTATTATCATCCTTAATTACTTTGATTAGCTAGAACGTTTTATATATTTTATTCTAAAAATCTGTGATATCACTATAACAATTTGAATGAACTTCACTCAACGTGTTATTTATAATACATATTAGTTTCTATGGTAATAAATAATCTCTATTTTATAGGGGTAATTTATTTAAATCCGAATATTTATATATAATATTAGGATTTAAATAAACTTTATAAAATAAAGTTTACTTTATAAAATAAAATTCTTAATTTAAATTAATTACACTAATTTACTAATTATAAATATATTAGTGAACTTCAAGTCAATATATATATATATGTGCACACATGTGTGTGTATGTGTACAAATAAAAAAATATATTATATATATATATATATATATATTGATATATAATATTTTATCATATATGATATATAATTATATATATATATATATATATATATATATATATATATATATATATATATATATATATCATTAAATAAATCTAATAGATATATGAATTACTACTTAATTACTTAATTAAATACTATATTATTAATACAAACATAATCTATGTATTTCATATTTCTCTGTTCTTGTTTCTTTCCATCATCACTATAAATACATATATGAATGAATGAATATAATATATTATATTTTCTGTTATTTTTGCCCATTTAAATTATTATATATGAATGAATGGATTAATGAATGAATGAATGTTTATTTAAATACAACAATACTGTTAAACGTTCTCTATTATGTAAATGCATGCATTCATTCATTCATTCATTCATTCATATATAATAATATAAATGGGAATATAACATATAATATAACAGAAAATATAATATATTATTTGAATCCATTTAGGTGGGAAAATGATATAACTATATATAAGGGAAAGTAACCTATACGGACACTTTAACGATAAATGGTCTTAACATGTTATGACTCATTATCTTTATTCAAAAATTACAATATATTAATATTATCTGATTATAGATAGAATTGTGATTTTAAAATGTTATTTAATCTTTTAATTCCATAGATAACGGGGCTGTCCGTATTCGGAACCCATGTCCGAATACGGACACCCTGCGTTATAATACGGACACCATATATACCACTAGATAAACTATATATTATTTATGTATCAATCAGACAATTTACAATTACATTATTTATAATTAATTTTATTAATAATGTATTCTAATTTAATTAGTTAATAATTTATTTATTTTTATTATTTTTTAATAAATAATACAATTTGCGTATCTAAATAATACAAATTTTAGATGTAGCATTATTGGTGGTATTAATATTATAACGCACGCGATTTTTATGAAAATCAGAATAGTTCATATTGGTTATATGGTTTCCGTATTAAGACATCTAGGTGTCCGTATTAGGGACTTTTATGACTTTTATGACCTCTAGATATATCTAGATATATATATGCTTATAACTTAATGAATATTTGAGAACAAATATAGAAATTATATATATATATATTGTTTATAATGCTTTATTTTTTAATAAGATAGTGTTATATTTTATTTTGATATATTTGTATATTCTTAAGAAGATTTTATGTTGAAATTTTTTTTCATAAATTTAAAAACGTAATACAAAATCAGTTTATTGGATATATCAGTAATATTTGTAATATTACAAAATAAAAAATACTTTTTTAGACTATTTATATGATTATGAATATTTTATTCGTTAAACATTTTTTTGTATAATTTATGGTTTCTGAGATGCCGATGGTGTCCGTATTCGGGCACTCTCCGTATTCGGTTACTTTCCTATACTAGAAAACTAATAGAAAAAAATACAATTTTTCTAATAAATATTATTATTATTATTATTATTATTATTATTATTATTATTATTATTATTATTATTATTATTATTATTATTATTATTATTATTATTATTATTATTATTATTATTATTATTATTATTATTATTATTATTATTATTATTATTATTATTATTATTATTATTATTATTATTATTATTATTATTATTATTATTATTATTATTATTATTATTATTATTATTATTATTATTATTATTATTATTATTATTATTATTATTATTATTAGTATTATTATTATTATTATTTTATAATATATATATAATATATAATATATTATATATTATATATATATAATATATAATATATTATATATTATATATTATATATATATATTATATATTATATATTATATATATACAACGTTATGTTATATATAATATACTAACTCATATTTCGTTACAGATTCGAGCAGATGGTCATACGTGTAATTGCTGATAGTCGTTGGATTAACCATTCCTAAAAATTAATTTAATAGATAATAATTATTTAGAAATATTATGGTATACCTATAGGTAATCTATATATATATATATATATATATATATATAAATATATGATAATTAATAATTATAGACTAACTTTCACAATAGTACGATCAATGTGTAGGTTACATATTTAAACCAGCAAACAGCGGCAATTCTGCTATCTTTATGAATACGTTTTGAGGATTACAAATAATTGAAACATGGGTGTGTATGCGAGCGCGCGCGCGTGTGTGGGCGCGCTTATTACACGTGACATGTTAACGTGTATACACGTATATATATACCCGACCCGACCAGACATACAAGAATATATATATATATGTATCTTTTAAAAAGGTATTTAGTAAATACTATTGATTAAATTTGAGTACATTTTATTTAATAGTATGTAATACATACTATGTATATATAACATATATTTTATACTATACATAGTAGGTTAATATATATATATATATATATATTATTTTTAAATAATAGGCTAAACTTCTACTAGAAGTAATCATATATGATATATATATATATATATATATATATATATATATATATATATTCATATTTAATATATATATTGATAATTTTATTAAATTATTATTATAATTATACTATATATAGTATAATCTAGTATATATATAATATAGTATACTATAATTTAGTAATTACTATATTAATATTTATAATATTATATTTAATTAAATAGTATAAATTACATACCTAGTATAATATATGTTATAGGTATGTTATATAATTGGTAGGAAACATAATTAGTTGTGACTATATATATGACTATACTATAGTATACATAAATATCAATATAGCCTATATTAGATTACCTTTTTCTTATTTTGTTCTTCAGTTTATATATATATGTATATTCATTTAAATTCTAATTAAATTAAATTAAACAATCTAAATATATAAATTATTATTTGAAAAAAATGTTATTTAATTATTGAACAATTTATAAAAATAAAAACTACTGAATTATACATATTATATATAATTATATATCACATTAAACATGATATTTTTATATTTATACTTATAAAATCTATAGATCTAATAACTATATCTAAATAAATATATAGGATACTATATATTGTACTTCATCTTAATCTAGGAATTCTATGAATTATATTTTATTTCTAGGAAAATATAATAAACTATTTTATTTATTAAATATTTAATTATACATTTAAATTAAAATATAAATGTTAATTAATTAAACTAGTATGTATGTAAAATATATTAGTATAGCATATAGAGTAATTGAAAGGACATAAACTAACCCTGCCTATCAAATATATCACTAATTTAAGACGATTTTAAACTTGCGCCACAATAAATAATCATTATAAATAAAATAAGTAAAACAATAAAATTATAATAATATATTTATGTTATATATACAATAATTTATAAAGTACATTAATTTATGTATTTCTTATTTTTTAATTTATTTAATATAAATTAATTTAACATTGCGCATTTATACATATTAAACAATGTGACCCTAATGTGACATAAGTAAATAAATATTAATCATTAAATTTCTAAATTATTTTTATAGTTTCATATTTTCATGTTCTAAGTTTTATTCATTAGAGTTCCAATAGTTTTTTTATAAATCAATTAATATAGGTTTTTATGCAATTATAATATTGTACATAAAAATCATATGTTATATAAGCATAATTAATAAAAAAAATTATATAAAATGTGATATTTTTTAAATATTCATTTTAATAATTATTATAATTATAATACTTAAATAATTATAATTATTATTACAAACATATATATTTCTTTACATTTAATATATATAGCATATTTTGGAAAAATTAGTTATATGAATTATCATGTGAACAAGTGTACTATCTACATTTTTCCGAAGTTTTGTAAGGACCTTAGGATGTCGATTTTTAATTTACATCTTAAAAATGATCCTTTATATGTAGCTCTTCTGATTAATTACTGACATATTTTAATATAAATCTAGAATTAATTTCGATTAATTGTTATGTGTAATACTAAATATATCAATTTAAAAAAATATATATTATATGAACTTATAAACTTATACATTCAATGTAACATTGGTATCGTTAGTTGGTTTCGCATGAAAACTGGCAAAGATAATTTGTATATAATATTTCTGGTAGGTGGGTGGGAACGTGATTAGTGCGAACGGTATGTCGCGATAAATTAACAATATGTAGAATTGTGTAATATCTATTAACTTGACATTAATATTTAGTAAATTTAGTAAAAATTTAATAAATGATTTACATATATAACACTATACTTATTAATAATTTATATATTAATATATGTATATACCCTCAGTTTTATATACGACATAGTAGCACTATTTGTATCAGTAAGCAGTTTTAAATAGTAGATTATAGTTAATTAAATTTAATAGATATGCTATCCTCTATAATTCACTCCAACCAACTGATCGCAGCTATTATATAGAGAAAATATGTTTGCAGATTTTCATACGGCCAGACCTTATTTACTAACTTACTATAGATAGTAAGTTAGTTTATAATATACTATAGTATATATTCAATTATTTGAAACTATTTGATCATAAAAACAGTGTACTTTCGCTATCATCTATATAATTAATAACTAGGTAAGTTATAACATAAAGTTATTATTTATATAAATGATATCAATATAACACTTATTTTATGATACAATATTGTTTCAAATAAATATTTGTACTATTATATAATATAAAATTGGTTTGTATCGAATATGACACCGATTGTTTTGAATACGATTTATGGTGTTACATTAAAATACTCGTTTCGTTATTTGACATACTACTATGATAAACTAATAGTAAACATACAAATATAGTATATATATATATATATATATATATATATATATTATAAGATATATATAAATTAGTTGGTATTATACTTTCAAATTATATATTGACTTATAAAATATTTGAATTCGTAATCGAAACAAAATGTGGGCCATATTCGATATTCACTATATAATTTTATTATTATTTTCAGAGTTTAGTTTATCATTGTATATAATATATATATATATAAGGTATATGTCGATCGTACATAAAAATATGTATATATCTGATATATACATATTATATCATATATTATATATTATATATATATATATTATATATTATAATTATTTAATGATATACCTAATATATATATACATATTTGTTGTAAATATATTATTATAAATAATTAAATATAAAATTAAGTATTATATCATTTGAAACATATTAATAATATTGATTCACACACGTAATCTAAATAATCTCTATTTATAAATTAAACAATAAGTTTAAATAATATTGTAACATTTATTCTAGATTTTTATAAATATTTGTTTAGTGATATATCTATAATCTAGGTAAAAATATTATTTATTCGCTATCTTATGTTATAAAGATTGGTGAAGAGGAAATCTAACCTATGTACAACTATAATCGAGTGATATATTATGTTATTTATAAAGTATACATTTCTAAGTATATATATCACGTACGACTGTAATGTGACAAATGCTCGAGTACGATGCAAGGAAGTAGCATGGATGTAGCTACCTAGCTTATATGTATATAGATAGATAGATATAGTTTATTGGAGTAATTAATGTCGTTCTTTTTTTTCATTTCTTTCTTCGTTATCCAAATGGCTTCAAAATAAGACCTTGGTCTTTTTGGGCTGTTGCCAGCGATTTATTCATACAGGGGACAGGATATATATATATAACATATCATATATTTATTCTACGAAGATCGGTCGTATGTCAGCTCAATAATATATCTATAATCTAGGAAACCATATTATTTACGGCGTATTTCTCATTCTATAAATAGATAATCGTCGTCGGAATGGAGTCGACGTCGACGTCGAAGCCTAAAAGTAAGCGCACCATGAAGCAGCGCCGCTACCTGTCGCATCCTCAGAGGACGTCTCACACATCCGACGAGGCGGCCGCGGATAACGAAAACGTTATCCCGCGGGCAATTCGAAACCGGCTGCACCGTCTGTTCGAAGAAGTGGAACTCGAATTCGAAACTATTTACTCGGAGAAAAATGAGCGTTGGTAGAGCGGTCGACGTATGAATTGCGAGTAGTTTTCTAATGTATTTTATTTACGTATTCCTTATAGTTATTCTTTATTACCGCTAATATAATGCTATTATAGATGTAATGACCCCGCCTAGTGAGTAATTTAAATATTAAATAAAATAAGTAGAACGCATATAATTATATCGTTCAATTTTAGATATATATATATACGTCCTTAGTTCGTATTCGTACGTGAATTGCTATAAATCGTATAGTATAAATGTGCGTACCAAGATTACATGTCAAACCACATCGCATCACATAGTCACCCTTACTACAGAACATGACATAACGCCGGCAACCACCTCTTTAGTATAATACATAACCTCTGTCTCCCCCCACCCCGACACCTGTAGTATAAGACATAGCCCCCCGTGCTACGCCCATCCGTAGTATAAGACATAACCCCCCGCCCGCCCCGCCCACCTATAGTACAAGAAAAGGTCGACCAGCTAACCGAGCGTCTCGACCAATTAAACGTGGTCATGCTAGCGGCCGGATACTCGGATGAAGTGACCACCGCTACCAGCGGACAACTGCCCGACACCCCCGCCGCTATCACCCGTCATCAGAGCATCGGCGGGGGCAGCGGCGGGGTGCTGCTCGCCCCCAAGAGTAAGCTGACCTCGTTGACCTCTACGGAACACGACGGCGTCGGACGTATTCCGAAGTTCCGGAACTTCGAGAGCGGTCAGTAGAATAACAACCAAACAGATCTGTGAACGGTGACGAAATAACTGTGAATTGATATGAAACGTATGTTATAATAATATTAATAATGATAATAATAATAATATTTATTAGGAGGATTTTGTCTGTTTTCTGTATCGTTATCTAGTTTATAATATTTATATGCTCTTTCCTCCTAAATGGCTTCACAATAATATAGCATATTTCTTTTATCGCCCGTTTATGACATAATATATATCATAATATAAATTTATATTATGATATACAGAAAAGTAGAGTTTTTAAGATACCGGCAACCTAATAAATCTACTAGATTACTTGCGCCAGTATTTTTGTAGTACGGTATACAAAAATACTAAACAAATTATACTAATATCATATTAGTAATATATCGGAGGTTAAAAAGTCAAATATAAATACTTCACTTTTATCGAATACATAATTTAGAATTAATAATATAGAAAGATGACTACTGATGGTTGATGGAATTATAATAGTGGATGATGTTTAGTAAGTTTGGTGGTACGGGTAGTATTACTTGGTGCTTATTTGTTTTAGTATAGGAGTCACGGGAACATAGCCACTCATTGTATAAGATGTAATAAAGGCTTAGAATACTAGTCCTAAAAACGACAGAAGCTATATATATATATATATATTGTATTTAGTAACCATAATTATGTGATATTTTTATTGAAAATGTTGAGATTTATTGACTAATATTTAGTTGTATATTTATTTTGCAACTCTAATAAAGAAGAGAGTGTATTGTAAATATAAATAATCGATTTAAAAACACTACTTATTTCTTTATAAAATAGTTATTGAAAATACGAATTAATAAATTGCATTTGAAATGCTAGATGTTCTGCAATATCATATGTGTCCACATTCATAATCTAAAGTATGGTTTAATCGCCGGTTACTTTAAGCCCAGTGATCATGTAGGTACGGGATACTCCCCCTGGTGAGTGGATCAGGTGTATAATATACACTGTATATGTGACGCAAGACATGTGACATTCAGGAACAGTGCGTATATTTCAAGTGAATAGATCTCGTAATTCGATAATAATTTAACGATTTATAAATACATGAGCTGCTCGTGGATGCTTACACAATGATATAAATTTGTTAACTTATCGATGCTAGTGTGTGGTTTTTATTATTGTAGCAAAAGTAAAATACATAGTAGTCTATTTTTACAAGTAAACTAGCAAAGCAGTATACCTAGATTAATTTGTATACTCTATGATCATTAATCTGTATACTCATTATGGCTAGAAATATTTATAAATTGAAATCAATGAATATTGCAATACTGTGGAGATAGGTCAGATGTTAATACTGCCCATACAATTATAATTACTATAACCAATCATTTCCATAGATTTTATGTGAATTATATATCATTATTTTTCAAAGTATATTACAAAATTATTTTACTCTATATTAATGTGAGTTTATAATTCGATCCAGCTGTGTTTTAGTATTTATAATGTATATCATATAGTAGGTTTCACTGTGTATATAACATATATTTATGTTTAAAATTTTTAATTTACAACTCACATTTAATTACAATATACATATATATAAATATAATATCATAATTATAGCTTCGAGTCAAATATCGCAAAGATTGAAGCAGTCCTACAAACAGTCGACCAATAGGATCGTGTCGAGTTTTCGCAACGAGCGCATCAACAACCACGTCGTACGCCAATTTAAAGGGCACACCGACGGCGTCTGGGAAGTTAACGTGTACTCGAGAGAATCGGATATCATCGGATCAGCCTCGCTGGGTTTGTTCCATTCTAACTATATGTAGGCGTACGTCGATTTATTATTCGTTCCGTTTATATACGCTGTAGATACAATTTTATTTTGGATTTTATTTTTGTACAATTAAATAATAAAATGATTGAATATTAATTATATTATTTGTATTATATGCATTCCTAAAGTAAATTGTGCAGATTGTAAATTTATTTTGTTATATATATTATATAAGTAAAAACTTCATCTAAGTTCTTGGATGAAAGGATCACCTCCATCAAATCATTACTATACACATACGTAATAGTATTAGTATTAATCTCGCCGCGTTGCAGACAAAACGGCTCGACTGTGGTGCGCCAACAGCGGCATGTGTCTGCTGATCTACTCGGGTCACCAGGGCTCCGTGAATAGCATCCGCTTTCACCCTACGATGGAGGTGATCATGACTGCGGGCGGTGACAGGCAGTGCCACCTATGGAAACCCGAGTTCGAGCGAACGCTTTCGATGGCTGCGCATCGCAACCTACAAGAACCGCTGGTTAGCGACTCACTTATAATCATATTCATAGTAATACTTACGGTAACTGTATAATGTTTTAATATCTTTAATTTTTTAATTTCGTATTATTCTTTGTTTATTTCAATAACGTATGTTATCGTTAGCAAATATTTATACTTTATACTTCCTATATATATCAACTATATATTTATTATTTTTGGATTTGGATTTTCGGAGTTTTGATCGTATCAATAAAATATTATATAATTTGTAATGATTAGTTCAACTAATTTAGTTGTAATTTATTCTACGAATTGTGTTATAGGATTAGATTTAAAAAATAATAATTAGGAATTTTAAATAAAATATTTATTATAAATTAATTATTTCCTCATCATTTAATATGTAATACTTATTAAATATATGATTTATTTAATATATATATATATATATATATATATATTATAATATAAATATGTATACGTATCAAAAAACACAAATAATCTACACCATAGATTTAAATGTCAAGGCCATCACTGGCTATAATATTAAATATCATATTGTATAGTTTAGTAGTGGCCTATACTTAGTAAGTTTTCATTGTGTACAATTAATGATGACACTTCTCTCGTGCATAAATTCCCTTCTTTTCATCATGCTTTAGTATTGACAATACTGTATTGTTATTGTTATTTTTATTTGGTGGAGTCCTTTCATCCCATCCAGGAACTTAGATGAAGTTTTCACTTATAACCATATATAGCTCTAATGTCCCTTCGAAGCCGCTCTCTGTTAAGGCATCCATGATTTTAACGAGAGCCGATCATTTATTATTCAAATATATATAAGTTCAATTCTAAATATTATTTGATGACCTATTTCAATGGTTCGGACGAGGCTCTAGCCTGTGTCCTACTGCTTGTGTGTCTGACGCCTTAGCCAACTGAGCCACACAGGCAGTTTGATTATATCACAGTACCGGTAGAGATATTCATAATGATTGTAAAGCACAGTCATACATCATCGCAAATTACCTGTTTTATTCACCTTACCATTCACATTTTCATATCACACATTTAAATACTTATTTAAATACTTAAATTACTAATACTAAATATATAGTTACTAATGCAAATTACTATTACTAAATATATATAAAATATAATTTTCTATTATGTTCGCCTATCTCATATCAAATAATATTATTTCTGATGTTAATAGTCATAAATAGGTAATAAATAGGTAAATAGGTAATGTGAATTATTTTAATTTTATATTTGTATAGAATTAAATGTTTAATTTAACTTACTCAGAAATATAATCATTACATTTTTTGATCTACATACAAGATATAAATTATAACATATATTAATTTATTATTGAAGTTATACTGAAATAATTAATTATAATGATGATTTATTCAAGTTTAGATAATATGATGATCTAAATATGTTAATTAAAATATATTTTATTTATTTCTGTATATATTTCTGTATTTCTCACATATACATACTAATACGAAGACTAACTAATATTGATATCTATTTATAGAAATACCACTCTTCGGGTGACGACGATGTTGACTTATCAGACAAAGAGGATATAGGTAGTATGACACCGTAACACTACTATAATAATCACTACGATTACTATATATATAGTGAGTATTAGGCATGAATGGTTTATTATGTATTGGGATTACAGATATTTCTATTAGGTAACAATTACTACCATACCTAATATACCCGTACATTAAAAAGATCGAAAATACACTATAGTAAGTCTACCCGATACTTTACATAAACCTACCTGACCTGCCTACTACTTACCTGACTCTTTTCATACCACCAATCTATGATCATGATCCCGCTCATCATTTCACATAGCCAATGGTATTTAATAAATTATACTGAACTATGATAATATTGTATTATATTTTTTAAACCCTATTCTTATATTACTATTTTCGAGAACTAATTCTTAAAATATTATCGTATTTTTAAACTAAATCAATTATAATTATTAATTATAATAAAAATTGAAATGGACGATCGACTATTAATATAGTAATTGTGATTATATAAAAAAGTTGATTTCACTACTTAAAACAACGTTTAACATGCTTGCTTATCTCTAACCCGAATTGGAATAATATCTAATGATATGAAATTTAATTTATGGTTTTACGACTTTTTTTGTCGAGTTTTAGCGTTTTTTGATTGTCTAAATTGTCACTTATAAAAAACTAAAAACGCTTACTAAACACACTTACAATTTAAAAAACATTAAACTAAAAACCCTATCCCTGACGCCCGCTTCGATCCATTAGGCAGCCAGCAGGTGGTGGACAGTTGCTTCGAACAGGAAGTGAGTCACCTAACTCAGCCGAACACGCAGCTCACGGGTCACACCGATGTGGTGATCGCGGCCGATTGGCTAGCCAGCGGTCATCAGGCTATCACGGCCTGCTGGGATCGGCTGGCTCGACTGTACGACGTCGAAACCGGCGACTTGATTGACACCCTCCCCGGTCAGACGTGTGATTTAGTGTGAGAAACAGTTTGATCCGACTATTTAATATTTTATTTAATTTTGATCGGAAACATTTTTGAATTTTTTGAATTTTTTGAATATTATGTTTAATTATTTGTAATACTTAGTTCAATTTTAATCTTACGAATTTTAAATAATATACCCACTATTATTACCCATTATTAATTTCATAAATGCTCCGATATTCAACCTATTCATAGGATACGATTCTTTAACTAGTTTGATACTCTTTGTTAGGCATGCCACATATATGTTTAAAACTGAACACAAGTTATGATTTAATCACAAATTAAAAACTACTTAATATTAAATATAAATATGTAACCTCTATTATTAGTACACCTTGAGGCTCCCATTAGTTATTTTTAGTATTATTATTATTGTTATAATGGTTATTATTATAATTATTATTTAAACACCATACCCAGTAAAACTTCCAAGAATATTAATTTTATATATATATGAAAGATATTTGAAACTATTTTCTATAATCCTATATAACTATATCATCGCCGATAAAGCATTATTTATACATAACAATCAATGTAATTATAAATAATAATTGCGTATCTATCTATAGATAATATATATATTACTGAAGTGTTGTTATATATTACACAATACAACATATCTACCAGTTACACTACAATTTATTATAACTAAACACCTCTATCTATCCATCAGTTAACACTCCGTTATAACCCTCAGGTCACGAGGAAGAGTTAACAAATGTGGTGTGTCACAGTACCCAGCGTATGGCACTCACCTCTAGTAGGGATAACACGTTCAGACTGTGGGACATGCGGGACACGTCCTTGGTCGTTAATGTGTTCCAAGGTCATCAGAAGTTAGTCACTTAACGTATTACTGAAACCTTATATTTAATATATATATATATATATATATATATAGCCAATCTCAGTAATGAGAAACACCTATATATTTATAAAGATAAGTTAGTTATGCTTGTTATATTTATTAGGATTAGCAATCAGCCATGTAAAACTTATTATTAGTGTTGTGAATATTATAGTATGTTATAGTATCTATTATATAGTGGTGTGTACATAATGTGTATGATGCTATGTCTTGATAGTAGACTTGTATGTGTACATTATTATCAAACTAATAGGAAATAATAAATAAAATGCACAATTGGTTTCTCAGAAAATAAATAAAATGCCTATTTTCTAGGTATTTAGTCTAGACTGTTTATTACTAGTATTCATATACATGATATATAATACAATGAAATATATCACACATATATATATATACATATATATCAATTTAATATACTTTGGTAACATTTAAAATAATAGTTTTTTTTATTCCTATTATTTGAAATGAATTACTTAATATTATAGATAGAATAAATCATTAAAATGTATGTCATCAAATTTATTTCACTTTTTAATATTGAACATATTTATTTAATTTGTATTTTTATAATTGAAATTAAAAATATAATCTTTATTTAAAAATAACAATATTCAGATTTCTAATAATTATTGACCTATCAAAGAATTTTAAATATCATAGATATAACATATATTAGTATATATTATAGAATTATTTATAAATTATTTTTACAAATAAAAATTACGTAATTATAAATATTTGTGTAGGAAAACCTAATATTTTAGTATGCTAATTTCCTGTCCAAAACATAAAAATTATATTGATGATATTAAATATTTGAAATATATTAATAGTTTTAAACAACACATATTTAATAGATATATTTCAATACATTAATTTGTATTCCTCTTTACATTAATATATTACATTTAGATGTTATAAATATTTTCTGTAAAAACAAATTGTTTTCATTATAATTTAAAAAAATATATATATTTATTACAAAACGACTTTATTATTGAAGCGAATATATCGTTACGCCACATACAGTGTTATATCAGTCATACTAGACATTATAATGCTATAGCATTAAGATGACTGTCATATATGTTACAGGGAGTACTACCTGGTATAAGCTATCAATTATATTTATAGAAACTATTGTTTCTAGATTATTCAATACCGATGTAATGCAATAACATATTCTAAAGTCGTTGGCGCTTATACTTATAGCAATGTAGCGTTCATCGTTAGGTTGATGAATCAGTTGTACTCAGTGTTCTGAAATTTGTGGAAAAACCTGTTTTTGGCAAAAATGGCAAAAGTGAATATCTTCCATGTAATTTTATGGTAAAACCGGCAAAAACCTCTACAAAATGTCAAAAATCTCATCGATAAAAATAATTTTATTTAATTTATTTATTAGAATTATAATAAAAGAATAAAACTTATTTATGAAGAATATATATATTCTAATGTATATATATTAGAATGAATTTATAAATTCATAAATGTATTGTCCATTTATTATTATTAACTTTTATTATTAACATATACTCAGTTATTATAACTTCAAACCAAATTTATTAATTGTAAATTTATATATTTATATTATAAATACATAATTGATTCAGCAAACCAGATTTTATCATTTTTTATAGATTTCAATTCAAAATAAAATCAATTCTATAGCAAATCAAAAAACGATGGCAAAAACCTGTTTTTGCCATGGTTTAAACCATTTTAATCTGTGTTTTTAAACCATACATATTAATATGTAAATACCATATTAATATGTAAACATAATATTAATATATAAATATAATAGTAATATGTAAATATAAAATTAATAAGTCAATGATACATTAATATGCACATACAATACCATCACATATTACTCCTTACTCACACTGTGTGACAGACAAGTGACCACTGCGGTGTTTAACGGTCCTAATCGGGTGATATCGTCCAGCGACGACCAGTTCACTAAGATCTGGGACCTGAGGAACATGTCCAAGTCTGTGTGCACCATCACCACCAACTCTCCCATCAATAGGTACGTGTATCGAGGGTAACCACCCCCACCCCCCCCCCCCCTCGCTCGCAAGTTACTCGATACGTACCGCTCACCCTAGTTATTCATTATGGTATTCGTACGTTTAAGTTATTTATAATTGGCCGTTATGATTAAATAATCGTATTCGATAGTTTTTCTTATAATTATCATTCATTTTAATATTATCAATGCATTATTGATTAGCTTATAAGCTAATAATATCTATAGATATTATTATAATATTACTATGGTAACCGCTCAGATGGTGCTGAAGTCTCATTATGTTGAGACTTCATTCTATATACACTTTTACGTGTGTATGTTAAATTTGTATATAAAAAAGTATTATATTTAATAATCTATAAAAAGGAATAATTTAATTTATCAACTAAGATATTTATCACTTATGATATCTCATTATATATTATTTGTGGCTTCTCGTCATATTATGTTAAACATTGTTTTTTATGAAATCATTATTACTGAAGTAACTTGATTACTCTACCATTAAAAAACTAAGTAAACTACACACTACATTTAGCCACGCCTACTTTGCCTCTAACACGCCCCCTTCCCTCTACCACGCCTACCTTGCCTCTACCACGCCCCCTTCCCTCTACCATGCCCACTACCACGCCCCATTCCCTCTACCACGCTCCATTCCCACTACCACGCTCCATTCCCACTACCACGCCTACTTTCCCTCTAACATGCCTACCTTCCCTCTACCACACCCCCTTCCCTCTAACACGCCTACCTTCCCTCTACCACGCCCCCTTCCCTCTACCACGCCCCCTTACATTACCTATCACTATATAGACTCTCCGTATCCAAGCAACTGAACATCATCGCCCTGCCCCTCGACAACAAGCATGTGAATCTGTATAACTCAAATGGAATCAGAATAGCCAGACTACCTAATAAGAAGCAGCAGGTACGTCACGCTACCAATAAGTATACGTATATGCATTATCGGTACCATCGATAATGATCAATATATCACAATCTATTTTTATATCTATAACATATTAGTTTATATATTTTATTATATAGTTTTATTAGAAATTCTTCAACTTCGCACGCACTCTATGATGATCATTATAATTTTATTGAATTAAACTTAGAAAGAAATAATAAATTAGCCTCATTATTTCTAGATCTAAAAAACGCATTCGATCTTGTAGATCATAAGATTGTATTACAAAAATTAAAATATTATGGTTTTATGTGCAGTACTTTTTATTTTTTATACAAATGATATTCATATGACCTTACATAATTTAAATATAAATTATAATCTTCTACCTTTTTGCTGACGATATATCGGTTAGCATTATTGAACCAAGTAATAAGACTATATGCAAAAGATTAAATTTAGTTATTTTTAATTTACATGAATGGTTCTCTAATAATAAATTAATATTAAATATTGATAAAACAAGTGTTACCTTATAAATATTCAAATATTATTAATAGTATATCAATTAATTCAACTGAAATATGCTTGGTATCTAGTATACTTTTCTAGGAGATAATAATTAAAATTTTAAAGTACATATAAGAAAAATAAAATTGAAGTTATCATATATATATATATATCTAGAAAGCTGAGCTATTTACTAATACATATTTTAAAGCTACTTTACGATTCATTGATTTTCCCTCATATCATGTATTGTTTAGACATTTGTGGAAATAATTTTAATAATAACCTTCAATGTATTTCAACTCTACAAAAAATACCATTCGAATTATAAATAAAAATATCTTAACATTTTCAATAATATTTTTATTTTGACTAGTACTAACAATTTATTTGTATGTTCTAATATATTAAAATTTAAAGATTTAATAACTTATTCGATAACAATATGTTATTCATGCACAATATACATTTAAAGAAATGCCCAAGCAGAATATCATTATTATTTCCTAGATATAACAATTTATACACAAATACTGTTCATAATTTTAAATTACCTTATATAAAATCAAGCTGTCATCATAAATCATTATCATTTAAAGACCCTAAATCATGGAATAATTTATGTCTAAATTAATTATTATTTACAAAAATTTATATAAATAACTTTAAAAAAATATTAAAAAAACATCTTTTATCAAAATATGAAAATCAATTAAACAATTGAATATCTAATTTTATTATTTGTAACGGCTACTATTTATTATACCTACAGCGTGTTTGTTTTAGTTTTTATTTTGTAGCTATTATAATCTTTTTATAGTTTGGTATTAAGAATTCAACTCTCGATATTTTATATAACTTTACATCTTTTATTTTTAATTTGACTTATTATACATATTTTTATTCTTTGCATCTTAATTATTTATATTTAAATTTTTAACTCATGAGAATCTAACTTATCTAGAATATGATGATGAGTAAGTTCTTGCAAAAAACAAATACACTTGTTTATTAACTTCTCCATTATATTATGCTTTACAATAAGAATACATCGATTTATTTATATACTTTTATTATTTAGTTTCTTTTTTATAATATATTCCTTCATAATAACTGTATTTAGTTGATTAATTACATTCTTTAAAAAGTACACTATCACAATTAAAATTGTCTAAAGTAATTATTTGTAGTTAATATCTTAAAGCTATAGCTATTATAATATCACTTACATGTTATACTATTAGATAATTCATATTAAATATATTCATTTAAAGTTATTTATAATAAAACATAAATATTTAGAAATTATTAAAATATATAATATAACCATTTAATATATAACTGTAATTATAATATATAGGCATACTTATAATACCTAAGTATACTTATTATGTAATATATATATATATATATATATATATATATATAGATATAATAACAATTAACATTTAACAATATATTTAGATATTTCAAATATTATATTAGTACACTTTTGGAAGTGTTGGTATTTAATCGAATATATAAATCTCTCAAATTAAATATTAATAAATAATGCAATTACAAATTACTATATATTTACTATAACCTAAATATGCCTACCTATTGATAACGTGTATCAAATCTAAGGTGACCTCTAATAATGACGTTACTCTCAGGGTCATTCGGCTCAAGTTTACGGTACGGCCTGGCAAGATAACAACATGGCACATTCCTGTAACCTGTTCTCCTCTAGTATGGACCATTGTATTCTCGGATGGCGCGTCGACATCAATAATAAAGATTAACTACGTTACTCGGATAGACGTTGTATCACCATTACTTATATACACACACGAATAGTCAAGTATTATGTTTTATTGTATTTTATTTATTTTATTTCTGCAATAATTATTATTTTCATTATATATCATTTATTAGTTATATGTTTATATCATCAATTTTACATTTATTGTTTAGTCATTATTATGTATTATGCATATTATTATAATACGATGGTATTATTTAATAAATGAAATAATAGAAATGACTTTATAATTATATTTCACATTTTAGTGATTATAACATTATAACAATCTATGTATTTATACATAATATTAGTTAAGATAGTAGTGATATAGTATTGAAGACATAGGAATACTTTTATATTGATATTATGATTTCATGTAAATTGTCAGTTGTTTTTCAAAAGTTATTATTTAAACAATTTCCTAATATAAACATTCAGTTGATTCCTACTTATATTATTAGTCTGGCTAATTAGTTAACCTCGTGTAAGACATTGCCTTATTCTCGATAACCTTTTTGCTAACTCTTATAAAAACTAAACTATTTCGTTTAAACGTTTCATTTTCTTAAACGTTTTATTTTCCTACTATTTCCTTTGATTCTACTGATATAATTCCAAGTAATTGAGCTAAATCTATTGAATTAATATCAGATTCTAAATTAGATTTAACTAAATTCGTCACTTGCAATGTATATCTGATAATTGTAATCTATTTAATATAAGACAAATAAGAAAGTATTTGTGTACGGCACCAACTATTGTGTTATTGCAATCTATTGTTTTGTATAGATTACAATATCGTAATAGGTTAATTAAACTATATTAATAATTGTTAATTCTAAAATAAGATTATATTACGGCTTAATAGGGTTAAATAAAGTTATTAAGTCATCTATACGATTAATTTATAACATTAAGAGGTAATATATATACGAGTATATTTGTGTATATTTAAGAAGTATAGAATTGACCAATAGCATAATAATACTTATTTACTAAATAATATTTAGTCTACTAAGAGATTTCTTAATAAATATCCATATTCCCTCACTAACAAGTTCCTGGTAATCAATGTAGTATTCATATCTACTTTATAATCATTATCTATGATATTATATTATTACGAATAATATATTCTTATGATCAATATATAATATGTTATATATACAAATTATAATCAATATTTTAAATAAATAATTAATAATATTTTTTTATTTTAATAAATTAATACGTTATAATACTTTTATTATATTTATAAATAATGAATAAATTAAAAATAAAATAAAAAAGTTAAAGATGTAAACGAGGTCTTTACAATAATACAAAACATTGTAGTAACTCGTTGATATTAACACCTCCTTTATCTTAATACCAAGTAAACTGCAAACGCATATATCACTAATAATGATCGAAACATAAACGTGATATTCGATTGATAAAATGTCGTCTGAAGTTAGTATCTCATCTTTTCTGTGAGGTTATAAAAATATTGTTTAGTAATTTGAATATATTTTCAAATAGCTAATGATAATTAGAATAAATTATTATTATATTTAAATAATTTACATTACGATTAACTAAATATATATATTTATATAAAAACCTATATAATTTATATTTAATTAGATATTATATTCTATTATAGTACATGATATGTGTTATATGTGATATAGAGTATATTTTCTAATTATCAAATAAATATTAAATACTGAGAGATTAACTATAGTATATTATTTAAATCTAAATTAAAATTATTAAATATATTGTATTATGCAGCTAAAGTTTACAACTAAATTACTCTAATTAATTGCCACTAATATTGATCACTTAATCTACTTAAGTACTACAATTTTTACTACTATTACTACTACTACTACTACTACTACTACTACTACTACTACTACTACTACTACTACTACTACTACTACTACTACTATTACTACCACTACCACTACTACTACTACTACTACTACTACTACTACTACTACTACTACTACTACTACTACTACTACTACTACTACTACTACTACTATTGCTACTACTACTACTACTACTACTACTACTACTACTACTACTACTACTACTACTACTACTACTACTACTACTATTACTACTACTACTACTACTACTACTATTACTACCACTACCACTACCACTACCACTACTACACTACTACTACTACTACTACTACTACTACTACTACTACTACTACTACTACTACTACTACTACTACTACTGCTACTACTACTACTACTACTACTACTACTACTACTACTACTACTACTACTACTACTACTACTATTACTACCACTACAACTACCACTACTACTACTACTACTACTACTACTACTACTACTACTGCTACTTCTACTACCGTTATACTAACTATATGATGACAATTTTCCAGAATTCGTCATCAGAATATCTAGACCATATACTTTCATGTATACCAAGCTCATCCTGTAATGGGTTATGTATGGATGAGGAGGATGATGAGGAGGAGGAGTAGGAGGAGGAGCATATTTAGTTGTATCAGCAATAGCACAAGTACATTATGAATTATATCATGGAAGTCACATGCTGCACCTTTTACATTACGAGTTCATGATAACAATAGCAAATATGCATTGATATTTAGCCTTCAAGTATCAGATAATAATATACAGAATATACTAATAATTGTAATAGTAAACATCAATAAGTTATTGATAGTAACTATATATAGTATACCAATATTTTAGTAATTAAAATATATAAAATTCATTTTGAAATACCCAATATTAATATAACATGGACATTTAAAATAATAAGGTCTTACTATAATATTTAGAAGAGATCTTGTATAATTGTGTATACATAAATGATCGTTAAAAACAAGGATGCTTAAACATGGGAGCAGCTTCGAAGGCACATTAGAGCCACTTGGTTATACGTAAAAACTGTCATCAAAGTTCCTGAATGGGATGAAAGGACTCCACCAAAATAAAATAATAATAACAGTTACTATAGTAGTTATAGTTAGTTAATTATAGTTAGTTAAATAGGCTAACGATATTGTAACATTAACCAGTTCATCCGGATAATTATCTTTTTTTTCTATGAATTTCTTATAATTAAATAAGACGTTGAAGAACCTAAAGGTAGGAGTGCTCTTCTTTAAGTCCCCCAATGTAATATATGACTTATTAGACGGTCTCGCCATATCCAGTAGCTGTTAATGTATGTAAACGAGGTTATATGAAGGTTATGGATGTCTTGTTTACTGGGTTAGCTATGTCCAGTAGCTGTTAATGTGTGTCAACGAGGTTATATTAAGGTTATGGATGTTTTGCTTATTGGGTTAGCTATGTCCAGTAGCTGTTAATATGTGGTATAGAGGTTATATGAAGGTTATGGATGTCTTGTTTACTAGGTCAGCTATATCCAGTAGCTGTTAATGTATATCAACGAGGTTATATGAAGGTTATGGATGTATTGTAATATTTGTAATGAATTAGTATTCCTTGTAATTTTATAGTATATACATATTTATAATAATTATATAATATCTTATATATTAACTATAAAATAAATTGTATTTAATAAATGCATATTTATAAATTATTAAGGCTTACATGCTAATCATCTGATATGATCAAATTTAATTTGTTATTCAAATATAGAGTTTAATCATAGGATAAATATATATATATATATATATATATATATATTGATTATATACCTACTATAATATAATTAAATGAGAAACACACTCAGATCAAGAATCGATTTCTCCACTACACGATCATCCTCTACGAAACGAAACAACGTGACAACAACAATGGACCGTGTACACATAGTATGTACCACGGCCTACTTTAGCTTGCTTCAAGCTAACGGAAACATACATGTCTGTATACCGATAGGTAGCTTACCGAACAAAGTGCATCTTCAATCGCCATGCTTAAGGTATCGATTAATAACTCATCCTCCACAGGTTTCTCGCAGAATTGGCTCATCTCGTAAAGCGTCAGCCTCCCATCTCCGTCGAGGTCTAGGCAGCGAAACCAGTACTCGATACTGGGGGGCGGGAGCGGGGTTAAGATAACGGGTGTGTGAGTAGTGGAGATTATAGGTTGTGGGGTGTAAGGTGATGCGATGATGACTCGCAGTTTAATTATAGTGAATCATGCAATAGGTAGTGATGTTAGGTGACCATAATGAAGTTAAGTTAATTTCATCGATTATAAATTATAATTTATTATTATATGCCAACAAGAGGCTGACCTATATTAGAGAATGACCCATATCAGAAGTTGATCTATTGGAGATGATGATAACTAATTAGCTTGATGACTTTCAAAGATATACTGTTTTAGTAATAACCTTCTGGGAGTGGTTTTGTCTACGTCTGACAACATGAACCAGACGAAATCTTTGTATCCGATACACCCGTTCACTAAGTTCCTAGAGAAGCGATATCGGCTAGGTTATCGATAGTTAGATAAGTGATATAACATATTATAACTATTATGTAACAAGCTAAGTAGCATATCATATATCATGACGTAGGCTGTGTTTTGATTTCATTCGAAGTTCATGCTCTAGCTAAATCTAACGGGACGATTTGTATGCGATGTTGGTTATATTCATTTCATCGTATACGGTATACCTACATAAGGGAAAGTAACCGAATACGGACATTCTCGGTATCTCAGAAACCATAAAACATACAAAAAAATGTTTAATGAATAATATATTCATAATTATATAAACATAGTCTAAAAATATTTTTTAATTATTCAAAATATTTCTGTCATCCAATAAACTGATTTTATATTACGTTTTTAAATTTATGAAAAACAATTTCAACTTAAAATATTCTCAAGAATATACAAATGTATCGATATAAAATATAACATTATATTATTAAAAAATAAAGCATCCTATAAATTATATATATAATTTCTATATTTGTTATCAAATATTCATTAAGTTATAAGCATATATCTAGAGGTCATATAAGTCCCTAATACGGACAATGTCCGTCGGACACCCTATAACCAATCATTGTGCAACGTATTAACTATTCTGATTTTCATAAAAATCGCGTGCGTTATAATATTAATACCACCAATAAAGCTAGATCTAACATTTGTATTATTTAGATAAGTAAATTGTATTATTTATTAAAAAAATAATAAAAATAAATAAATTATTAACTAATTAAATTAGAATAAATTATTAATAAAATTAATTATAAATAATGTAATTGTAAATTGTCTGATTGATACATCAATAATATATAGTTTATCTATAGACCACTATAGTGGTATATATGGTGTCCATATTATAACGCAGGGTGTCCGTATTCGGACATGGGTACCGAATACGGACACCCCCGTTATCTATGGAATTAAAAGATTAAATACAATTTTAAAATCACAATAATATCTATAATCATATTATATTAATATATTGAAATTGTTGAATACAAATAATGAGTCATAAAATGTTAAGACCATTTATTGTTAAAGTGTCCGTATTAGGTTACTTTCCCCTACTACTGATGTGAATATTAGAATAACACAACTACGATTGCCTATACAATGTAATAACATGTTAACAATGATGGTGACGTATTATCATGAATTACGGCGTTGGTGGGTAGTCCAATGCCTTTTCTAAGGGGTATTTTGTTTTCAATTACTCCCCACTATTATTTCCCCCCCCACTATTATTTCCCCCCCCCACTATTATTTTATTCCCCCTACTTTTAAATTGTTATTCACAAAAATCAGAATTTTTCATAATCAATTATATCATAATTATTTATTTATTATAAATAATTATATGCATTAATTAGATTGTTTTTCATTAATAATTGAAAACAAAATAATTATTTTTGAAATTTGCAAATCCTTAAAAAGACACTGGAATAGATATACCTTCATACTACACTAGATACTCTATTCAATGTTAGACGACTGCTAAGTTAATATGTCGAACAAAAAGAGTTTGGCTTGAAACGTGTTGAATAAAATGACATCGTATAAATACAGATAGGCATTCTATTATAGTCAAAGATTTTGCGAAGTACTTCGGAAAATCTTTGTTATAGTATAAGTTATACTATATAAGTTATATATAAGTTATACTGTATACAGTATATATAACCAAAGATTTTACTAAAATTTCTTGGAAAAATCTTTGGTATAACTAAATAAACGCCTTGTAAATAAAACCAAAAACGTACTCGTACACTGAGAAATCATATAATTGTAATGTATGGCTTAATAGACGATTTAATAAATACCTCGTTACCGATCCGGAGAAGATTCTATCTATGAGTTGATATGGTATATCTGTAAATCAACAACAACACGATTAGTAAATATTTATATTACAAAAAATTAATAATATTATGCATAAAATATAATTATTTAATTAATACATAAAGACTAAAATCCGATATTAATTTTATGATATATATAATAACAAATAATTTAATTTTAATAAAAACTTTCTATAACTTTATTCATAAACTAATTAATTGTATAAGTAAAATAACTAAATTAAAACTATTATATTTAATTATATTGTGAACAATTATTATAACAATAAATTGTGATTATTTAAAAATCTATATAATATTTAATTTAAATTGCAAATATTTAAATATATTATTTATATTGAATAATTTCTTGATAATATAAATATTTTTAATAAGTCCAACAATCATTAACGCTAATCCATACTTTAAACAATGTATTGATAACATTACCATAGCTTATACTAGTAATGTATACGAACTTTCATCGTATCTATGAAGGTCGTTACGCTTGAGAAGTAGGTCTCGATCTCGGTCTAGTTCCCTAAATTTGGTGAAAAGCACGTAGTGATGTTCATGGGAGAAGTAATCCGTGTTCTCTTCAATATCATCGGTCTCCCCTAGCGTATCTATTACCTGATGGGGGTTATGGGTGTGGTCTTTGAGCAGGGGCGTGGTTATAGGTGTGCTTATAAATTTAGTGATATGTTTTTTTAGAGAAATTTGTGATAAATTAATGTATTGTTCTAACTAGAACTATACAAAAAATAACAAATACAAAAATTAACTCAATATAATTATGTCACATTCATTACTATAATACTATTGATATATAGTTATACCTACAATCTGTTTGTATTCTGTGTGTTACTCCCAGATAACAGTAATAGCCTCACATGTTTACATTATGCTATTATGCTGCTATTATGTTGCCATTAAAAGTCTATTATGCTGCTATTATAATGTGTAATGCTATTATTATGCTATTATGTTGCTATTATAATAATAGAAACATAATATCAGTATAATAGAATTAAAAATTAATAGCAATATAATAGCAGCATAATATACATGTAATGGCAGCATAATAGCATTACAAATTAATTGCAGCAAACACAATTTAATGGCAAAATAATAACAGCATAATAGCACAATGTAAACATTTGAGGCTATTATTTATGCTATTATGATGCTATAATGTGGCTATTACTGTTAGCTGGGCTGTACTACATTTGTATAATTTAACATGTATTACTTATTGAAAAAATGTACGATATTCGTCATATCAAAAAGTGAAGAGATTTATAATAGGAATATTATGTGCCACAAAAATAATTAGAGTAATACTGGGTGATGGCGATAGTGGTTATCGGCTAATATCAAAGAGAGGGGGCTCGACTAAAGGGAAAAGGGGCGTGTTTAACGGAAAAGGTCATAGTGTGTAAACAAACCGATAATAGATTACTATCTCGTATTTCTTGTACAGTGATTTTAGCAGTCCACGACCTGCTCACGGTGTAGTAGATACGGCTTAGTACCTGTGATTGATGGGGGGGTGAAGGGGTTATGGGGTTTACTCTACTATTACTTGTGGGCTGACGTATCTAGTACGACCTACAATAATGGATAGGGGAAAGTCCCCGATTACCGACCCCTAAATGATTAGTTGTAATAACTTATTCAATATTAAATATTTTTATTTGAAATTTTGTAATTTTAGTAATATAATGGCAATGAATAATGTGGCTATTTTAAATTTTTGATATAATTATATTTACAAGAATATACAGGGGGGTCGGTAATCGGATACATGTGCCTAATACCGACCCCCTTCCCCTATTACCGACCCCCTAAAATAATCGTGGTATAAATAATTGTAGTATTATAATATCTAATAAAAATAGTAGATATACATAAATATAATTAATTATAATATGACGTAATTTATTTTTTATTGAATTTATATTTTAATAGTAATATTAAATTTAAATTTAAACTTTATAGTAATTATATTAAAATAGCGTATATTATTGTTTAATATTTATTTATTAATCAATATGTATATAAATAACTGGAATCATTAATCCTAAATTTATGTCAATGATACACAAATAAGTTATAACATATTTAAAGTAAAATACGGATCTATTTTGATTGGATATTATAAATCACATGGAGTCGGTATTAGGGTAATTTAGGGGGTCGGTAATAGGAAAATCATATGGGTTACTACAATTAAGATATATTGGTTAATAGTTATTCAAATTAAATTACTTTTATAAAAGTTATAAAAATTGTATTGAACTACAATATTATGCACAACATTAAGTTTTATTTTAATTAATAAAGTATTTACAATGATTTAAAAAAAGTTATTATTCAAATATTTAAAAAGTAAAAACAGAATATTACATTTGATCAAATAACAATTGTAGGATTAAATATTTTTTTAAACAAAATATTTATTCATATTTATCATTAAATTACTAACAGTTCATGTATATATAATTTTTTGATAACTCTTATATTTACTGAGATACGAGAGGGGGTCGGTAATCGGGGACTTTCCCCTATATATATATATATATATATATATATATATATATATATATTATACATCTATATAGTATACCTACATATATACTATTTACATACATTCATATTACATTCAGTTAAAATACATTAACATTAAATATAACATCACTATATAATCAATGTTAAAACACACGATACGTGGTTGCATACACACACTGACCAGAGTAGCTACATATGCATATTACATTATTGATACAATTCAATATAATACTATATAATTAACAAGCACACACCTATATATATATATATATATATATATATATATATATATATATATATATATATATATATATACATATATACTTATAATAGTCACATAAAGATAAATTATAAATTAATACTTTCTTAATAATATAAATAAATGACTATGTATATAAAAGTACCATTAATAGTATAAATAATAATAGTAATTAAGGGTAATTTACCCTATTATTACCCTATAGGAGTATTACCCTATAGATGATAAAGTACGATTAACCCAATAAACCCCCAACAAACAACAATAACACGACAACTAACGGTCAGCATGTAGTTGTCCTGCGTATAGTCGTCCATGAACAGGAGACCCGGATGTGAGATTACGATGTTCTGATTAATAGGGCAGGTGCGTAAAGTATGGAATAGCACTAGGACATGTCACTAATAGGTCATCGATAGTTATGTATACATAATTATATTAGTTTACATAATATATATATAGGTAAATATATAGCTATAATAATATAGTTATTGAAAAACAAATACCTGAAGGAGAAGCGTTTTTTTACTATTTAGTTCAAGATTAATTATAAGTTCCTTAACTATAGTTAAAACGAATATATGCATTATAAACACACACACACATACACAAACACCTGTTAAACAAAATTTGTTTCTTATTATAAGTGTATCAAAACAATATATTTATATTTTCAAAAGTAATTACCAATATAACATCTATATCTTATATATATATATCCTATAGGATAAAATATATATTATTTATAATCTCTGAAAATTGTATACAATTTATCTAATAGTTCAAACGGTGTAACCCATCCAAGCACCATAAATTGTGTAAACAAAAATAATGGGATATAAGCTTTAATGTTTTGTGTGTAATATATTGCATAATTATGTGTATTATATGTTGTACAGGTGTATGTTAATAATGCAGTTATGCCACTTATAATTGATCGGGAATTGCATATTATACATAATTTTAAAGACAATGAATTATATTTCAATATTTTATAGTAACATAATTTATGAACACAACATAAACGAACGTTTTCCTATTAACGTTACAATATATAGATTACGATGAGAGATAGATGTTTCTATTTTACGAGGGGATGTGAGAATTTCGTGCAACCTTCAACAAGAAGATGAAGTCCTCTTCCAAGAGATAATCGCTTCCATCCAGGCACATCAGCCTCACGAACCTTGATGAGTCATCATGGTAACGGTTCGTTAATCTAAAAATAGAGTGTTACGTAATCGTGATTATTACGTAACTATAGTCACGTGGTAGGTTAACACTGAACTCATTACTATACGAATGATGCTCTCACACATATAAGTATGTATATATCATATATATTTATTATAGATATATATATATATATAAATATATATATATATATATATATATATATTTGATATAATGAAATAATGATACATGCATTTACCGCACTAAAACTAAGGTTATTACAGTTAGTTAGTGATAGAAAAACGTTGTTCTATCTCCCTAGATCGCAGGCATTGTGTGGGAATTAAATAATCGATATTTGAGAGAGAATAACTATAAAGGACGTAAACGGAGAAGGACACGAAAGGGCGTGGCTAACCGTTGCCAAGCTGCGATGAAATCTTCACACGTGATGCTCTCCGCTGAGGCAGAAGCGAACCGATACAGCAAACAGCCCCAGTAGTGTGTGTATCCGCATGCCTGTACACGCGTGTGTGTGTGTATGTGAATGTGGGCGCGTACACGGGCATTGTACATGTAACAATGGGAGCAAGCATGTCCTGCATTACACTTAACTATGCAACTAATACAATGGTATTAGTTGTGCCATATGGTATACCAGAACACGTGGTACTAGAATATATATTCATATATACCCTATGATATATACGACTAGGAAATATGAAATAAATAATATTAACATTTATAATAATTATAATATTTTAGAATGACATAAATATTTCATAAAATATATAGATATATAATCTAGAATTAATATGTAATATAACATATATAATATTAACACACACATATATAGTATATATTATATACACACATATATATATATATATATATATATATATATGACATTTAAAATAGTATTTAATATAAAGTAGCACATTATAGCACGTACATCACGTGGTGAATACCGAACCTTAGCGATAGGGGTCATGTCCTTCAGAGTGACGGTGCCGGGTGTTGGGGTATCGCGAAAAGCTAGACGAATCGCATCTAAAGAGGCAGCATCTTCCTCGTCGTCATCACTAGGTGTTCCGTAGGGGAAGTAGAACTGAGGAATTAGTTCACGCGAGGTGGAGCTACCGGCGCTGGAGTTCAAGAGGCGTGACCGCGTCAACATCGAACCGATACTATTGGTCGCCGAGTGCGGAGATGCTAGGGTTGTGTTACAGGATGACGGGGGTGACATGGTTTCTCTGCTAGTATTAGAGGGTGATCTGACGTCGGGGCGAGGCCAATGTATATCGATGTCCATCTCCCTCGGCGATGAAGGGGTTGGTGACCTAGGGTTGAGTCTGAGAAGGTCATCTGTAGAGGTCACGTGGCTAGATTCCATTGATAGTGCACGTATGTCCTACGTAGGGGACATAATGTTAATATAGATATGAGATGGGTTCTTAATTAGGCACCATTCATTAATGAATAGGTATTATAGAAAGTGCGGTTAAAAGTATTTAATAACATTCTTTAATAAAATAGGCGGATAAATATTAGGCCACCAAATAGTAAATTCTATCAAATCTCCACCATTAAATTATACATATTATATACACTATAAAAAGTAACAAACATACATTTAATATATTCTACGGGCAAATTAATTATAATCCTTAATCCGTAATTGTTGTGTTTTACCTCGTGTAAAAAGCTTGACATTTAACACGATTTTTGAAATTTTACACTGTAGAAATTTAAAACATAATTATAAGTTAATATATGATATAGAAATTAATCTTCAATTAGATAAAATAATGTATTTACATTTATTATACACAAAAAAATAATTGTTTTATATAAATATCAATACATTGTTAAGGTGACTAATATCCGTGTTTTATACTGATTAATTATCCGTGTTTTACACGGACAAATGTCAGTGTATTACACCGACATAAATCACTATATATAAAAATAAATAATAGTTTAATTTAACATATGTTTTATAATAGAAATAATTATACTCTTTACTATAGAATATTTAAATAAATAATATATAATAAAATAAAAAAATATTAAAAAAAATGTGGGTAATGTTCGTGTAAATCACACTATAAATGTCCGTGTTTTACACTGACTAAATGTCAGTTTTTTACACCGACATAAATCACTATATATAAAAATAAATAATATAGTTTAATTTAATATAGGTTGTAGAATATTATTAATTCCCCAATATCCCAATATGATTAATTCTACTCTCTATTATAGAGTACATTAATATTTTTTTTTAAATGTGTGTATTGGACGTGTTAATCACAGACTATATGTTTTTGTATACTATTAATAGTAATATTATTAATAATAATAATAATATTAGTAATAATATTAATAATGATAGTAATAATATATGTACATTGGTCCAATACCATTAACACTCGGTATTGAGGGTAGGGGAGAGTGGGGGAACTTGAGCCGGCGGGTAACTTGAACCACCTACAATATCAACACTTCTGCTTAAACAAAACTTATGAAATACATACAGGATATTCTATATTTCTATATTCTATATTTCCATATTGTAAATATAAATATAAAAAATAATTATTTTTATTATAGATATATTTAATTAATTTTACATTTAAATTTATAGTTTTTCACATGAAAATGTAAATATATACTATTAAATTAATTTATTATATTTAATTTGATCATAATCTTAAACTTAGAAGATATTAATATTATAGATAATTACATATTTAAACATATATACAATATAAAATAATTTAAAAATTATTCTTTTTAATTATTTAAAATATATAATAAAATAAAATATGTAAATGGGGTAACTTGAACCATCTAAAATGGGGTAACTTGAGCCGGCTTAAATTAACCATAAACGACCAAAATTAAAAAGTAAATTATTATAATAATTAAATTTTAACAATAAATAATTATTAAACTAATTTTATTTAATATAATATTTAATTTGTGTAAATTAAATTTTATTTAATATAATAATTTGTTTTCATTATTAAAATATTTCATTATTATTATAACAATTACTATAAAATAATCATATTATATATTTAAGCCAGTACTATATATAACTATAATATTAAACATATTTAATTTTTAAGACCTATTTTAATACTATTTTATGGTGGTTCAAGTTACCCCACAAATGGGGTAACTTGAACCACTTTTAATTTTTTTTATAATCTTAATTATTTGTTAATTAATACATTTTTTTTGTTATCTTAAAATCAATAGAATATATAATACTATAGTATATATATACTAATAATATAATATGTTTTATATAGTAATATTTAAATTTGAATTATTGGCATAAATGTAAAAACTGGTTCAAGTTCCCCCACTCTCCCCTACACCCAATGTATACATTGTAACCTCAATGTACCAGGTGCAGAGATATAGTGCAACAGCCACACTTCCGTAGCGCTACACCTAGTGTGATAGACTGGTATTACGTAATATTGTTAGGGAAATATACACGTGGTAGTGTGACGCCTATAAGCTATAGCCATATACACACACACACACACACACATATATATATATATATATATATATATATATATATATATATATATACATGCGTATACGCATCATATATGACTCATATCGTTATATTCAGTCTATATTCTTAATATTATTTTACTATCGATTTTTAATGTATACGATAATTTAATTATGTATTTCAATTTGTAATACAACTGTTATTATAAATACATCAGTTAATGTAATAGGTGGCGAATAAATAAACTGAATATAACGATTCACAAACAAATACGATAAACATTATTATCTAACCTCATTCATCGACATTTCTGACATTTTAATAATATTTTAAATTTTAAATTTTATATTTTATTTTTGTAACTAATGGCTACTATTTCTACACATATATATTATTTATAATCAAAGATTACAGCATATTTTTAAAATAAACAATATTCAATACGAATTTATATGAATAAATATAAAATTTATAAATTATAAATTTATATTTATATATAATTTATAAATTATTCATTTTACTTAGTAGGCTAAGTAATTACCTATTTATTTTTACCTCATTAATTATTTAAATATTATATGTATATATATTAATCATACGCTGGTTTTTTAATATTATATAGTATAAATTCATTAAAATATAGTTAAATATGTGTTTGTACTGATTTATTTTTTACAAATTATAAATAAACAATAAAAATGCGATAAAAATCTATTTATAACTATCCGCAAAGATCGTTAAAAAATACTAAAATACACAATTCATTAAATTCATATATTTATATTTATACTATATACATTTTATAATGATATGTATATATTATAACAAATATAACTTTACTCGTATCTATAGAAGATGTCCTCTAGGATCCTGAGTTGTGTAGTTTAACCTACTTACATTCAATGTACTCCCCCTTACCACATAATGGTATCTAACATAATAATGATACTAATATATGTCACATTATAATGTTAAAAATAATGGTATAACATTATGAATTATATGGTATAACATATGGAAATACGAGTTATACCATACAATTACGTTAAATGGTATAAGATCACATATTATATGGTATAACATTTGATTTTTTTTAGTTATACCATATAGCTTCATTGAAATGGTATAAGATCACACATTATATAGTATAACATTTGTTTTTTTTAGTTATACCATATAGCTTAATTTAAATGGTATAAGATTAGGTATGGTATGATATGATATGATATGATATGATATGGTATAACATTCGTAATTTTTAGTTATACCATTATCTATTAAATATAATGGTATAACTTTATGAATTATATGGAATACAATATGACAATACAAGTTATACCATAACATTTTAAAATTAAGTTTAAATTTGATTGAAAATAAAATGTATAAGAAATATAATTCATAATAGTATCCTTCATAATATCCTTAATATAACAGTTTACTTATTGTTGTGTTATATTATTATAGACATAGCATTTATTGCTTCTAATTGCAATTAAACTGGTTTTCAGAAAATATATAGATTCCCCATAGGGAAATATGTATACATAGAACTATAAAAAACTATTGTTATAAATTTATTTACAATACAAGCTAATAGGCATAATTTGTATATTATATATAATTCCCAGAATTAACTTATAATCAACCCATAATTCCATAATTTCATTTTATTTATTTACACATTATATTTCCACTCTACACTCAACATGAGAAGCATCTATTTTTCAACTCATTACAATATAAATAAGGTATTTATACTTATATTATATATATATATATATATACACAAATTATATCATATTATATATATAATATAAAAGTTTATATAATATATAATTTCATAATATATTTATATATTATTTATAATATATAATTAAATTGTTAGAATATTATTATATAATTATATATATATATATATATGTTATAAAGTCACAGTTGTAGATATATCGATTAATGTAATATACATTTAAATGCATTTATCATTACGTAACAGAAATCGATATATCTACATAAAACTTTAAACTATATTTCGGTGTCTCGCTCTGTGTTAATTGTATAGCCATAGCCATGCATGGCCATACATGTAAATGTTTTTATCGTCTGTCAAGTATATTTCGTTATTTTTCTATAGAATAAATTCCACTAGGTGAGATTGCCTCATTCTTCGTTATGTATATAATCAGGTATGTACTATTATTATTATTATTATTATAATTATTATTATGTTATATTATTATTATGTTCAACAGGTCTTTGCTTTGGTTAATAAATTATATTAGAACATTCACTTTATTACATATATATATATATTATAAAATCATGATAACTATATGCTATAGAATATAATATTGTATACATATTAATATGCAGGAAACTGAAGAATTATTTGCAGAATTTCAAATTCATTTAAAATATTAGAAAAACGGCCGGATAGGGATGAAAAAGCATATAACGTATATACACAAATATATAAACGAATATATTGATGTGCTAGGTAGCGTTAATACGCAAACTGATCAAACAGGTAATTTAATTATCTAATTAATAACATTAGTTAAATATCTATATAAAATAAATATGCAATTATATGTTATTACTCCATATGGATAGTATACTATATATCCATATATGGTCAATTATTTATTTTATTTTTAGCTCACAATGTAATTAAATTTAATAATATTACTAATAGTTATATATATATATATAAATATGTTAACTGTTGTACAAATATTATCAATATCCTTCTATTCTTAATCAAATATAGATTATAAAGTCTATAATTAAATAAATAATATAATTTTTCCAAAAATAGATGCGGGAATCTTATATTTTATGATGGGAGTTTGCGAATTATTGAAAAATGAATTTACAATGAATATAAAAATAAGGTTACTTAATAATTAATTAATAACTATAGATTTAATATTATAGTTATTTTATGATTTTTCGTATGCTAATTCAAAAGTATAGTATACTCTATTATATATATAACTGCTATTGGATTTTTCTAATTACAATTCTAACCTATACTTTATATAGTATTATCATATATGATATTAACTGTATAAAGTTTCTTATACGATACATATGTATACTATTATATAATATGCAATATTATTATATACTCGAGTATACTATATATATATATATAGATATATATAACTTATATAAATATTTTAATTTTAATTGCAGGAAATAATGACTCCATATATCAGAAAAGAGGATGCTTATTATGTGTGTCGATAATTGTTTTGTTTTCGTTCAAAATAATTTATTTCGTATAGAATAAAATATATTTTATTAAGTGGTATTGTTAATTTTATTTGTTTCATAACATGTCCTGCAAACATTAATTGTTTATGTAATTTTGTATCACGTTATTTATTTTAAAATGTATCTGTTAATTAACAATATTGTTACACTAACATATATGTGGTTTTTAGAAAATAAATTATCATTATAAATGTCGATTCCATATATAAATTAATAATATAGAATAGTAAGTTATTATAAACACTGGTGTAAATTAAATAAAATATAGTATAACTTTTAATAAATTATGATATAACTTTATATAATATATGGTATACATTTTAATAAATTATGGTATAACTTTAAATAAAATATAGTATAACTTTTAATAAATTATGGTATATCTTTATATAATATATGGTATAAGTGTTAATAAATTATGGTATAACTTTATATCAAATATGGTATAACTTTTTATAAATTATGGTATAACTTTATATAATATATGGTATAAATGTTAATAAATTATGGAATAACTTTATATCAAATATGGTATAACTTTTTATAAAATATGGTATAACTTTTTATAAAATATGGTATAACTTTTTTAATTAGTTATACCATAAATGGTATACCAGGGCGCCACGGGGTGATACCATTTTTTAATCAATGTTATACCATTTATTTCTAACAGTGTACCTGTATACAGTGCACACTGTACTATGTAGCAGCGATACACATTGTACTGCACTGTACTGTACTGTACAATGTACATAGCTACTTACCGTTACAATAATTCCGTAAAGTATGTATACACACTACTATATACTATAGTAACTCTACTTCTTATTGTGATGTTATTACCCTGTTGCTGCTACTGAACTGAATAATAACATGAGCGACATAGACTTCGAGAATGAAGGCATCATCGCTGAACGCTAGTCTACTCGATGCTATATATAGCACGTATACGTTAAATATTCATGTGCTATATTATTACACTTTCAAAAAGTTTTTCATATTATGGTATATTACAAATTTCACGCAGTAATTATATATATAATGGTAAATATATAGGTTATTATAATAACCCTTTATATACGTAAATTCTTAACTCTTCGTTATTTATGCATGCGAATGTAAATGTACCTTGTTTCACGTAGTAATAGTGAAGCTATAACTTTACTAATTGGGGGTTTGGATACGCCTATAAATTAGTCATCATATGTATATAGGTATGACTAATTAGCCTACATATGATGACTAATTAGTAAATCTATAGCTTCAATATTACTACGTGAAACAAGGTACATTTACATAAATGGAAATATAATATATATACACGGTGATGCATACGCATGGGTTGCATAATTTACTACTCTCTATGTTATATATTCATTTATCTCACAACATCCACCACTGAAATCTATTGATTATAACCGACGTTTATTACTATCTCCTGAGAATATACGATGAAAATATATTGATTTCTACGCTATAAAACTAATATAATTAAGGATATACATGCTAATTGAAATTAAAGATTAATAAATACGAACTCAGACTTATAATAAATTATAATAAGTTTATCGGAAATTAAAAACCACTGTTCCAATTAATTATTTACTAATTAGACAACTGTATTTACAAACCATAGTTTAGTATACAATAACATTGTGGATGATATAACATCCATTATTGATTAACTAAAATCTATGAATAACCATTCATGACTAAAAATAGATATTACTTATTTATAAATTTAATAAATACCCAATCGTTAACTTCTAACATTGATATTATTAATAACTCTATTATGGGATATCGCCTTCGCTCATTTAAATTACTTTATATTGGTTAAAATATGTAGACACAATCATTTCTGCTGGGCTTGACAATTATCATATTATTGTATATAAATATATAGATCAGATATAAATAGAGGATGAATAACCTTGTTAGTAACAAATCATATCTCAATTATTTATCAGCCCAATATTTGTATATTAAAGTGATACTCTTTTTTACTAAAAATAAAAATACCAAATAATATAATTACGATACTACAAATATACTACTATCAAATAACTTCCCTACTTCTCTTACTTTAGAATTTACAAACTTCATACATGAACAAATATTGTCAATTATATAATTCTATAAGATTTTAACTTTCACTAGTACTCTATTAAACTACACTACCTAACATAGGTGAAACTTTACTTTTAATATAGGGGGGGGGGTATTGGAAGAAAAAATCGAATATTTATATATATATAAATTTATTCACAAGTTATTTTTCAAATTTAATACTCTTCTCTCGAATGAATTAATTATAAAGGGGATATCCCACTACCAATATTTCAGAAAATAATGTCCGGAAATATTAACTAGAAAATGATTTTATAGCATGTTAACTACAATTGTAGTGGGATACCCCATTACTTACCGGCAACTTGCAGGAAATATAGTAACTTTAAAGGGAGTATCCCACTACAACATGCTAGAAAATCACTTTCTAGCAAACATTTCCGGACATTATTTCCTGAAACACTGGTAGTGGGAAACCTATTTAAATGACTTTAATTTGTCATATATGTATAATTTTTTCAATTTTTCTTTGTGGATATTGCAAATCATTATCGCATTTAATCTTCTCTACGTCATGCTATTTCTTAGCCATGTCTTTAATCTTCTTAAAGCACTGAAATACCTTTCAGCGTTACACGAACTTGCAGTGATACAATAAGTAATTTTAAAGGGTTTGAATTTCTGTAAAAAAAATGATAACTTCGTTAGACATAGATTTAAAATTTGTTATAATATTGTTCAGATGTAGTTATACCGTATTTTATAACATCTAATTTCGGAAATTAAATCTTCTTTACATAACTCTGGGTAGTATTTTATTATATAAATATTTTGTTCTGTATTTGTAAATATTTGTTCAATTTGTTTGTATATATTAATATCTGTTGCATTAAAATATGTATTTATTGACTCAATTTACATATCAATAATTCTATAATAATCTATCCGATAAAATTCTTCTATATTAATATATTGATTATTATCATTTCGCTTTATTTTTCTTTATTCTTTTTTTTTGTATTCATAGACATTTTAGTTCAAATATCTGTGAATATAATTTATAAAATTTATTGGATTAAAATATAAAGTATTTCAATAATATTTATGTTAGAAATGTCAGGTATCATTGGTAATTTAGTCTATAAATAAATATGTAATGAAACATATATAAATAATATATACATTTATCATTTATTCTCTAGAATATTCTCAATGTATATACTATTTATGCATTATTAAATATTTTAAATTATTTAATTAGTAATAATTGTTTAGGGGAATATCCCCCACTATATTTTCAGGGGGTATACATCCTCCCTTCCCCACTAAAGTTTTACCCATAGCATGCATGCTACCTAGACTATACATGACTATATAACGAATATAGTTGACTATATACAGAATATAGTTGACTATATATCCTATAGCTATAGGTAATGTATTCTAGAGTACATTATATATATAATATCATTTATTTATTAATAAACGAGTATCTATTGTTGAGTCACACATGTGTGTACATTTATATATACATATTAAAATGATTGATATTTTATATTTGGTTTAGTTTTTTTAAGTTGCATTAAATCCCAAAGTGAGCTTATAACATCTTATGACTAGAACCAACTTTAAGAAAAACTAAGTTGGTATATATATTCATATATTGAAGACAATTTATCTTCTGATATGAGGAATATATCATATTTTATATATACTAGTATCAAAGATTTTCCGAAGGAAAGATATAACACTTACGCGAAATCGTGTAATTCGAATTTGTATACAAAATACCCTGGTGCCACCTATAGCGGTTACTTTTAGGAACTATGTGTTGTTTATAATGTAAATTCGTATTTAACTATACACTTTTAAAATGTTAAATAATATGCTTTAAATTAATATTTATATGATGAAAACTAAGTGTTCATTACTAATATATAACAAACAAATATGATATGTATGTTTTAAATAAGTATATATTTAGTGAGTAAAAGCTAATTTATATTGCATGTAATTTAATAGAGCAATGAAAACATTGTTGTATGCAAACAGCGCCGAACCTAAATCTATTTCAGTGATTTCGATACTACTGCTAGCAGCGGTTAGGGATATTACTAAATTACGTTGCATGCATAGGGAGTGTTATATCTTTGCTTCGCAAAATCTTTGCTAGTATACTATATATAAGTATACTACACGTCACCATGTTGTACGTAATGACATGCCCATGAACATATACATGTGTGTGCATGCACGTGACAGGTACATTAGAGGTCATATCAACACGGTGAACACGTGGTCTCGCTGCACGATAGGCGTACTTACGAGTTCGCACATGCCTGAAGGTCATATGTGTGGCATTTAATTAGCGAGACAGTACACTGGAGATGTAGGATGTAGGCCTTATAGGTCTATAAGGGTCTATATATATTAGGGTCTATATATATATACAATAAAATTAAAATTAAAATGTCGTATTGTTCGTGAATATGGGCGCTGCAACAAGGGGGGACGGGGGGATATGTCCTCCACTTTTAAATCTAGGGGGACCTCCTATGTATTGGCCCCCCCCCCACTTTTACCATACAATTTATTTTAATTGGTTAGTCCCCCTGCATATAAAATCGTTCCAACGCTATCCCCTACTCGTGAATACAGATGAATTCGTTATAATTTTCTAATTTACGCTGATATTGAATCCGTAAAGCACCACATTTTTCAGTTACGTGACAATCTTTTAAATTTTATATTCACATTTTTTAATTTAGTTTAGAATTTTCAATAACGAATTTGTAAGATGTAAACATTATTTGTTTACATATTTAAATTTAATTGTTATCAACATATGTGTTTATTACTAAGAAGATGAGTTTAATATATATAATCATATAGACACTATGATTCTGCGAAACATTTTCTTCGGAAAATCTTTGTAGACACTTAGCAGAAGAATAAGCGTAAGAATAAGAGGAATGTGATGATGAGGAGGAGGATCTACTATAAGTTTAGTACCAGTATACTATATATACGTCAAATATATAACATTCCCTGTCTAATCAACGCAACTATGATAACTTATATGTATGGGGTAGTGTTATAAATCATTAAACTACGAATATTGTAATAACTGAATTATAATTAGATAATAATTTAAATGTAAGCTAAATTTAAAATGATGTTTTAAATTCCTATATAAATCAATATATTATCATACATTTCTTATCGATTTCATATGTAAAATTAAAATAGAATATTATATTAAATCAATTGGATTACTATATTAGGGTATAACATTACTTAATTTTGTATAATGATAAATAGATTTTATATCTATATTTTAAATTTTAAATGTATATGTGTGTTACCTATAGGTATACCCACCTAATCACTAATCACCAGGTAATCATGGTTAGTTCACACAACACACATTAATGAATGTAGGTGTCGAATTAAACTTAGGCCAAACTTTCTAATTTATCTCTTAAAACAACATTTGCAAATAATCGCAAACATCCAACAAAATACTCGATTATAATTCACGTTGAGTGATGAATACTCGCAAATGTAGTCTATGATTAAAACGCATAAAAATAACGAAATAAATACGTTGAAAACGAGATGCGTTTTAATCATAAATCATAGTCATTAATCACTAGTTAACTAGTGACTTTTGGCAACTAACTTTTGTAATTAATTGAGAAGTGTTTAACAATAATATTGAATATAATATTATGATATAATCATTAAAATTGTACATGTGTAAACCATCATTCTTATTGTCATTTATTATTTATCATTAAATTATTGTTTCATGTCATGTTGTGTGCCAACACTCAATACACTATATATCTATCTATATATAGTATATATTTTAATTTAACATATACATGTATATATATATATTGTATATTTTTTATATATTTATTTTAAATTTAACAATAACAACTTAATTCATAAATTGTAAATATTACATGTTTACAATTTTATTTTATTTTGTTATAAATAAATTATTTTAGTGTTAAAGTATTCCGCAGTAAACAAAAACCGTGATGTACCTGGCCCCATATATTATAGATGATCTATATGTGTTGCAATATTATACATGGAATATATAAGGTATATTAAATATATATATATATATATATACATATGTACATATACATATGTATATTTTTGTTATTGTTATTGTTATTTTATTTGGTGCACCAAGGATCCATCCATGGAGTACTTTCATATGATCCTGGAACTTATATGAAGTTTACACTTATAAATACATGGCTCATAATGTCCCTTCGAAGCCACTTTTATATTAATGAATGTATTTATATAATTATAAGAAACATAGTTGTTTATCTAAGTGGAAGCATAATAGTATTCTAAATTTTAGGGACCTAGGTCCCTAACATTAGGACCTAGGACCCTACAGCTGTATATAAAAGCTCCTTATGGCGTTGTATATAGGTTACTATTGAATATATTCAGATTAGTTGATAAAGGAATTTATAATATGTGAAATGATTCATAATTGTAACTTTATTTTTTATTTAGAAAGTAATGTACGGATTAATAATTACCGGTAAATTATAACACATATGTTGTAATATACCATTCGGCTGATCGTGAAATGCTGTATATGATATGATATCGCATGCGAGGTTAAGATAGGAGAAAGTAACCTAATACGGACACTTTAACAATAAATGGTCTTTTCAAAACATTTTGTATTCAAAAATGACAATTTATTAATATTGTATTATTATAGATATTATTGTGATTTTAAAATTTTATTTAATCTTATAATTCCATAGATAACGGGGGTGTCCGTATTCGGTACCCATGGTATTCGGTACACATGCATGCATGCATGTCCGAATACGGACAATATCCGTCGGACAACCTGTGTTATAATATCAACACCCTATATACCACTATATAAACTATATATTATTGATGAATCAATCAGACAAATTATAATTACATTATTTATAATTAATTTTATGAATAACTTATTCTAATTTAATTAGTTAATAATTTATTTATTTTTATTATTTTTTAATTAATAATACAATTTAAGTATCTAAATAATAACAAATTTAGATTTAGCTTTATTGGTGGTATTAATTTTTATGACGCACGCGATTTTTATGAAAATCAGAATAGTTCATGCAGCGCGCGCTGATTGGTTCTATATATCCTATAGGGTGTCCGTATTAGGGACTTGTGTGACCTTTAGATATATGCTTATAACTTAATGAATATTTGATACCAAATATAGAAATTAAATATATAATTTTTAGAATGCTTTATTTTTTAATAATATAATGTTAAAGTTTATATCGATACATTTGTATATTCTTGAAAGGTATTATGTTGAATTTTTTTTCATAAATTTAAAAACGTAATACATAAATCAGTTTATTGGATATATTAGCAATATTTTGACTAATTAAAAAATAAATAATATTTTTTAGACTATTTAAATAATTATGAATATTTTATTCATTAAACATTTTTTTGTAGGATTTATGGTTTATGAGATACCGAGAGTATCCGTATTCGATTACTTTCCCCTACATGCTGTTTATGGGGATATATGTTACAATTGTTATGTTATAACTATTTTAACATAGTATAGTATATATATATATATATATACTATATATATATAGTCATAAGTTATAAATTATAACTTATAATACATTGTTATTGAATAATACGTGTTATGATATTAATCGTATATCGGTGGTTATTATTAAATAAGACATTCAAATAATCTAAATATTAACAAATAAAGATATTACTAGAATGATGAATGTCATTTTGTGTTTTATAGATATATATATAATATTTATTTATCGAATCACGTATAATAATGACATATACAATAATGACGGATCCAATAATGAACCACTCAATAAGTCATAGACTTGTACATAGACTTGTACATGTTATAAATCACTGCGAGGGAAAGGTAAAATGTAAAATAAACAAATATTAATAGTTGTTTTCTTGTATTCTGATTCAATGTTCAATAAATTCTTGGTAAACACAAGAGAACAACAAGAAATATCAGGAGTCGAATCCGGGACATCTGGCTTACAGCCTTTTGATATATCTATATACATGGAAGGTCCAATCCTTATATTGTTTAGAAAGAAACTAAAACATTATTTAAACACTTCTTAATTTATTTTTGTATACGCATCTTTATATCTAAATCTATTTAATTTAAATTTTTATTATTTTGTATTTTCTATTCGTTTGTTTTTATTCTGTTTCGTTATTGTTATACACCAGAGAGGGCACCCGCTATATTGGTGTTTAAATAAACAATTCAATTCAATTCAATACATGTGTCTCGTTGTATTATTTTAATTTAATATATATGCTATTTATATACTTAGAACTATAGCGGAAAAGTTGCAGCCCGCCACAATTTCTCAAGTGTATACTTGTGTGTTGCTACTTCGCATAAAAACCTCACATATATCCTAGGAGTTCATCCTTAAATCTTTCAAATCGACATTATTTCATTAACATAGATACTCATATATCTAAACCCCACTATGGTGTACTTTTAAATTATGTGCTATGTTACTATTAAATATATTCTCTACAATAATTTTCTATAGGGGAGAGTGCTCTGATATCAACACACAAGAGATCTCCTAAATATAATTCCGATCAAAAAATAATTAATGTATGAAATGTTAATCAATATAATTATAATTCATATAAGTATAATTTTTTTTTAATATTTATATTTTTTTAATCATAAACAAAAAACTGATTTTTTTCGTTACCAATATAAATTTATGAAATTTTTGAAGTACAATATCGATTCTCAATCATTTGAAAATATATATTTTTTAAATATTTTAAATACATCGTATATATCTAATTATAATTTACAATATGCGAAAAGATTTTATATTTTTGATAATTTGTTATAAAGTTATTGACGTTTACCTAAGCAACAAACATTTTCATAATACCGACACCCTAATTGCACGTAATATCGACACCCTTTAACCAATCAGCGTAAATTGTTTATAATGTGCATGCGTTATGATACAATTAATTTTAGGAAAAATACGTATGAATTATGTGTTAACTAAAAGTAACGCGCATTCAATTCTGATTGGATAGTGGATATTAAATAATATATGGTATATCGATATTTAAATATACCATATATTATTTAATATCCACTAACCAATCATAATTAAATGCGCGTTACTTTTAGTTAACACACGCAATTCATAAGTTGTTTTCTTATAATTAATTTTCGAAAATATTTTATATTTTATATTATATTATAAATATTAAGTTTTAAATTACATAATATGAATATTGTACGTACATAAGAGTTTTATATAGTTTCTGAAAGACTACTAAATTCCAAGTAGAATCTATTCCAAGTATATGTATATATTATTAGATATGTCTATTAATTTGTGAATATTTCGTAACGCACGCACATTATAAACAAATAACGCTGATTGGTTAAAGGGTGTCGATATTACGTGCAATTAATGGGGTTGGTATTATGAAAATGTATGTTGCTTATAAACCTATAGGTAAACGTCAATAACTTTGTAACAAATTATGAAAAATACAAAATCTTTTCGGCACATTGTAAAATATAATTAGATCTATACGATGTAATATTTAATATTTAAAATATATAAATTTTCAAATGATTGAGAATTGATATTTTACTTCAAAAATTTCATAAATTTAGAGTTGTAACGAAAAAATCAGTTTTTTGTTTATAATTAAAAAAATAGAAATATTAAAAAAAAAATTATACTTATATGAATTAGAATTATATTGATTAACTATATTGTTATTGTTATTGTTATTTTTATTTGGTGGAGTCCTTTCATCCTATCCAGGAACTTAGATGAAGTTTTCACTTATAACCACATATAGCTTTAATGTCCCTTCGAAGCCGCTCTCATGTTAAGGCATCCATGGTTTTAACGAGGGCCGATCATTTATTTATACACAATTATATAAGATCACTTCTAAATAATATTTTAAGACCCATTTTATAAAATTAATTAAAGGTCCGGACGAGGTTCGAATCCGTGTCCTACTGCTTGTGTGTCTGACGCCTTAGCCACTGAGCCACACAGGCAATATGTATACATATTGCCTATACATATATATATATATATATATATATATATATATATACATTCTTTTATTACATTTTGAATGGAAATATATAAGGATAGGTGGAGATTAGGATATTAATATTTAAACTATTGAATAATAAATAAAATATATATTATATTATGTAGGGGAAATTCCAAATTACCAACCCCCTCCTAATAACGAACCCCTTGTCGTTTCTCAGTAGCTATAAGATATATAAAAATGATATATATATATGAATGAGTATCTTGTTTAAATAAATATGCAATCCTACAATTGTTATTTGATCAAATGTACTATTCTGGTTTTACTTTTTAAATATTTGAATAATAATTTTGTTTATATCATTGTAAATACATTATTAATTAAAAGTAAACATAATACTGTGCATAATATTGTAGATCAATTACATGTTTATAAATATTATTAAAATATAATAATGTGAATAGGTATTAACCAAGATATCTTAAGTATAGTAACCCAGATGATTATCTTATTACCGACCCCCTACTTTACCTTATTACCGACCTCATGTAATTTATAATATACAATAAAAATAGACCATGTTTGTACTTTAAATTATTTATAATTTGTGTTTATATCATTTTAACCTGTCAATAGTGTATTTAACAGCGTCAATAATACTATACAATGGTTTTTTTTAGTATATATAGTTATATTCATATTCAGTCAATTTAAAGTTTAATATAGAAATATAAAGTTCAATTATTAATTTTTATGAATATTAAAAGGATAATAATATATATATATATATATATATATAAATATATATATATATATATATATATACTTAATTATATATATTAATAACTGCTATTTTGATTGGATATTATAATATTACAATTATTTCTACAACGAGTATATAGGGCGTCGGTAATATGAATTGGGTCGGTATTAGGTACATGTATCCGATTAAAGACCCCCCTGTTTATTCTTGTCAATATAATTATATCAACAATTTAAAATAACAGCATTATTTATTATCATAATATTATCCAACTTACAAAATTTCAAATACATATATTGAATATTGAATAAGTTATTACAAATAGTCATTTAGGGGTCGGTAATAGGGGACTTCCCCCTATATACCATTGTCACCCAGTCATGCTTAGTAAAAAAAATAGTATTTACCAATTTTAATTATAGATTAATATTTAATAATATATGTGTTATAACAACATGTATAATAACAAAATTATAACATTATAATACAGGTATATATATAAATGCATTATATATATTATGACATGGGACAATGGAGTCCGCACATATCGATTATGACATGGGACAATGGAGTCCGCACATATCGATTATGACATGGGACAATGGAGTCCGCACATATCGATTATGACATTGGACAATAGAGTCCGCACATATCGATTATGACTTGGGACATTGGAGTCCGCACATATTGATTATGACATGGGACATTGGAGTCCGCACATATTGATTATGACATATGACAATGGAGTCCGCACATATCGATTATGACATGGGACATTGGAGTCCGTACATATCGATTATGACATGGGACAATGGAGTCCGCACATATCGATTATGACATGGGACAATGGAGTCCGCACATATCGATTATGACATGGGACAATAGAGTCCGCACATATCGATTATGACATGGGAAATTGGAGTCCGTACATATCGATTATGACATGGGACAATGGAGTCCGCACATATCGATTATGACATGGGACAATGGAGTCCGCACATATTGATTATGACATGGGACAATGGAGTCCGCACATTTCGATTATGACATGGGACAATGGAGTCCGCACATATCGATTATGACATGGGACATTAACGTCCGCACATATCGATTATGACATGGGACAATGGAGTCCGCACATATCGATTATGACATGGGACAATGGAGTCCGCACATATCGATTATGACATGGGACAATAGAGTCCGCACATATCGATTATGACATGGGACATTTGAGTCCGCACATATCGATTATGACATGGGACAATGGAGTCCGCACATATCGATTATGACATGGGACAATGGAGTCCGCACATATCGATTATGACATGGGAAAATGGAGTCTGTACATATTGATTATGACATTGGACAATAAAGTCCGCACATATCGATTATGACATGGGACATTGGAGTCCGCACCTATCGATTATGACATGGGAAAATGGAGTCCGTACATATTGATTATGACATGGGACAATGGAGTCCGCACATATCGATTATGACATGGGACAATAGAGTCCGCACATATCGATTATGACATGGGACATTGGAGTCCGCACCTATCGATTATGACATGGGGCATTGGAGTCCGCACATATCGATTATGACATGGGACAATGGAGTCCGCACATATCGATTATGACATGGGACAATGGAGTCCGCACATATCGATTATGACATGGGACAATGGAGTCCGCACATATCGATTATGACATGGGACAATGGAGTCCGCACATATCGATTATGACATGGGACAATGGAGTCCGCACATATCGATTATGACATGGGACAATGGAGTCCGCACATATCGATTATGACATGGGACAATGGAGTCCGCACATATCGATTATGACATGGGACAATGGAGTCCGCACATATCGATTATGACATGGGACAATGGAGTCCGCACATATCGATTATGACATGGGACAATGGAGTCCGCACATATCGATTATGACATGGGACAATGGAGTCCGCACATATAGATTATGACATGGGACAATGGAGTCCGCACATATCGATTATGACATGGGACATAGGCGTCCACACATATCTATTATGATATGGGACAATGGAGTCCGCACATATTGATTATGACATGGGACAATGGAGTCCGCACATATCGATTATGACATGGGACATAGGAGTCCACACATATCTATTATGATATGGGACAATGGAGTCCGCACATATTGATTATGATATGGGACAATGGAGTCCGCACATATTGATTATGACATGGGACAATGGAGTCCGCACATATCGATTATGACATGGGACAATGGAGTCCGCACATATTGATTATGACATGGGACAATGGAGTCCGCACATATAGATTATGACTTGGGACATTGGAGTCCGCACATATTGATTATGATATGGGACAATGGAGTCCGCACATATTGATTATGACATGGGACAATGGAGTCCGCACATATCGATTATGATATGGGACATTAACGTCCGCACATATCGATTATGACATGGGACAATGGAGTCCGCACATATCGATTATGACATGGGACATTGGAGTCCGCACATATCGATTATGACATGGGACAATGGAGTCCGCACATATCGATTATGACATGGGACAATGGAGTCCGCACATATCGTTTATGACATGGGACAATGGAGTCCGCACATATCGATTATGACATGGGACAATGGAGTCCGCACATATCGATTATGACATGGGACAATGGAGTCCGCACATATCGATTATGACATGGGACAATGGAGTCCGCACATATCGATTATGACATGGGACATAGGAGTCCGCATATATCTATTATGATATGGGACAATGGAGTCCGCACATATTGATTATGACATGGGACAATGGAGTCCGCACATATTGATTATGCCATGGGACAATGGAGTCCGCACATATCGATTATGATATGGGACAATGGAGTCCGCACATATCGATTATGATATGGGACAATGGAGTCCGCACATATTGATTATGACATGGGACAATGGATTCCACATATATCGATTATGACATGGGACAAAGGAGTCCGCACATAGAGATTATGACATGGGACATAGGAGTCCGCACATATCGATTATAACATGGGACAATGGAGTCCGCACATATTGATTATGACATGGGACATTGTAGTCCGCACATATCGATTATGACATGGGACAATGGAGTCCGCACATATCGATTATGACATGGGACAATGGAGTCCGCACATATCGATTATGACATGGGACAATGGAGTCCGCATATATCGATTATGACATGGGACATTGGAGTCCGCACATATCGATTATGTAGTGAGACAGAGATCACAATATTACTGATATATCATATATCATATATGCACAACAATAATATTAAATGTCTACAATTTAGAAATCGTTGCGAATATATATATATATATATATATATATATATATATATATATATATATATATATAGCCTATAGGCTGTTATGTTTAACGCATAACATGCTTCTTATATATTAGCGATTATACCCAATAAACCATAACAGCAGATTTAAATAATTTTTAAAACAGTAATAAATATTGACAGATTTAAATACTTATTAAAACAGATTTAAATATATCCTAAGATATCTGAGATTATTAAATCAGAATTTAATCAGGTGTTAATACTTAAGTATTAAAGAAGTATAAATATTTTTTTAAAACGTTTAAATCTGTTAAATTAAAGCAGATTTTAAATCAGAATGTTCTAAAATCTTATTACAATTGATTTATAAACTGCTTTAATAAGTATTTAAATCTGATGTTATGGTTTAATGTGTATATAAATAGTATATAAATAGTGATGTAATTGATGCTCAAATCTAAAGCATGATGTAGTCTCAGTCTCGGTTACCTAAATCATCGATACAGTATCAGTTTCGATTACCAAAAGCATCGATGCAGTCTCAGACTCGGTTACCCAAAGCATCAATACAATCTCAGTCTCAGTTACCTAAAGAATCGATGCAGTCTCAGTATCAATACCTAAAGCATCGAAGTAGTCTCAGTTTCAATACCTAAAGCATCGATGCAGTCTCAATGTTAAAAGCATCGTTTAAGTCTCAGAATGGGTTATCTAAACAGTCGATACAGTCATAGACTCTATAATATGCATTGCTTAACTCATGTTTATTAAAGGCATCATTTAATTGTTATTCTCATGAAACTGCAGTTTTCATAAGATCAATATAGTTTCAGTGTCAGTTACCAGCATCATTGTTTTGTATATAAAACGAAAATAATTGCATTACATTAAATAATACACAATACAAACTATCAGATAAGGAATATAATCTCGGAGTGTCAATTGATAAGATTCTTAATATTTTCATAGACTCAAAAGTCAAATCGGCCAACTACCTATTACATAATATTATAATTATAAGAACAACAATAACTATTTATACATATACATTTCTAATTCAAAGCCTAGTTATATCTATATTTTATACTATACATTTGATATATAATATATCTGCTTATCATTTAATGCCATTAAATAAAATAATTCGATCTACAATGCGCGTATTATATAAATTACCACCAATATCAATAGACGATACGTTATACGGACATGATGCTACAACAACACCTACTACTACATTGACCAATTAATAAATATATATATATATGTATATGATATATTTTCCATTGTTAATAAAACTATATTATATTGATTATATATAATAATCTATAGATCGAGAAAACGGTTATATTTTGTAATTTTTAAAATATTTTTAAAATACGAGTGAGATAGGATCAGTATTATAAACAAAATAGCCACCTATCGATACAAATAATTAATAATATGTCCATATACACCTAAGGGGCGAAGCCATATATATAAATATATAACGTATTTAAATATTTCACATAATATAGGAAACATTAATAAAAATATGGATAAATATATAAAAATTATGTTTAAAATGTAACTTCAAAAAAGCATAATTTCGGCTCTATTATGTTTTGTGATAGTCTCATCTCGGCTCGTACTCATTTGACTAGAGTCTCGGCTCAGCTCGGGTATGGGCTCGTTTGGTTAGAGTCTCTTCTCGGCTCGGGCTCGTTTTTTTTTACCGAAAATGAAAGTCTCTGATCGGTATCAAAAGCTCGGGATCATTAATGAGTGTAAATTTACATTACTAGTATATAATGACCGTAACGTGTTAAAACTATTTTGCAGCTCTAGAAGAATCCCACTAGATGAAACAAGCTCTAGTATTCGACGCCGGTAAAGAAGGTCATGAGGTTTTGAGGTCATGAGGTCATGAGTTTCCCTATAGGTATTAGATATCGCGTGCATTTTCATCGCGATTGCACCATATAGATGAAATGGTTTACCGTACTATGTATACATACATATACGTATACGTGATATAACATCTACGTTATGATTTGCGAATAAACTAGAGGATTACATAAACTATAATTACTTGTAGTTAATTAAATAATTAATATATCGCTATTATTGATTATTATTTTTATATATTGTGATATTATGTTAACTTATATGAATATATATATATATATATATATATATATATTATATGTGTGTGTATTAAATATTAATAATATATTAAAAATAATTTAACTATTTCACATATTATAATAGTATATTTTTGTTAATGTTTGTAATTAAAAAAATACGTAAATTGAAATTAAATATTATAAATAATATAATGTAATTAATAAATATATGACTTGACTTACTTGACTTAAATGCGTAGGATTATCATCCCTTTGCTTTCCACATGAATACATAGTTTCCGAAGGCATATCGTCGTTTGGCTCGTCTCTCTATATTTAAGAGTGGCTCACCGCACTGTTCCCTTATGCCATCAGACCATCTTTTTGGCGGGCGTCCTCTTGGTCTCTTTTTGTTGAAATCTAGCTTGTAGCTTGAATTTAGTGTTGACGTATTCCTGACATCATGACCAAACCAGCGAAGTCTTATTTTAAGAACGATGTATTCTATCGTCTCGCTTATGTTTAGTTTCTTTCGTATCATGGTATTACTGAGTCTGTCAGACCTAGTAATCCGGAGTATAGCTCTAAGGCATTTCATTTCAAACACTAGTAGCGCATCTATTTCTTTTCGTCTTGTAGTCCATGATTCTGAACCGTATGTGGCAATCGGCAGAATGAGTGCTCCGTATACTCTATAGAGTCTAGTCTTAAGATGTATTGATACGTCGTTTGATGACCATATCGTTCTCAGTCGACCGAAAGCTTGTGATGCCATTGATATTCGGTGTTGAACATCTGAGGAGCAGTCTAGAACAAGACTACCCAGCAATTTGAACTTGGAAACTTTGGGAACCACGTTTTTGTCAATTTCAATTTCATCATTGCTATCTGGTGTCATTATTGCGCATTTAAGAGGATTTATCTTCAAGCCCCATTTTTGACAAGCTTGTTCAAGTTCCAATGTAGATAGTTGCAGTTTTTGGAATACAGCAGATATGAGTGTCGTATCGTCTGCGTATCTGATACCAACATACATATTTTCGTTTAATTGAAAGTCACGGTTCAAACTTTTAACACCCTTCATTACATATTCCAGGAATATGTTGAATAAACTTGGTGACATAATACAGCCTTGTCTCACGCCAATATTAACTGGGAACTAGTCCGATAGTTCTCCTCCAGCTATTATGGAGCATTCCGTTTAATCATATAGATTTTTGATTATCTCGACAAATTTATTTGGGATAACTATCTTAAGCAGCATCTTCCAAAGTGCCTCTCTCCAAATAGTGTCAAATGCTGCTTTAAAGTCAATAAAGTGGAAATGGAGCGGTATTTGGTGCTCTTTTGCTTTCTCAATCAACTGCCTTATAATAAATATTGCATCCGTGATTCCTCTACCAGGCCTAAAACCGAATTGAGAGTCACTTATTGATGATTCAATTATGTGCGAGCATCTGTTCATCAATATTTTGCAGAATATTTTACCTGGTATTGGTAATAGTGCAATGGCTCTATAGTTTGCGCCGTTCAGTTTGTCACCTTTTTATTGATTGGTGTTATTATCATCTTAGACTAGTCATTTGGTGGATTCTCTGTCACAATTATTTTATTAAACAGGTTTGTTAATGTTTTAGTCATAATATCACCTCCAGCTTTTATCAATTCAGAAGTTATTCCATCAACCCCAGTGACTTTCTGTTGGTTAGCTGTTTTATTGAGTACTCAATTAAGTACGTACTTAACTTCTTGATCAGTTATTGGCGGTATTTTTTCATTATTAACATCTACTGAGTAAAATTCTTGCAGAGCATTTTCGTTGTGCTTGAATTGTGTGTTTAGGTGTTTCTTAAAGTGCATTTTCCAGATATGCAATACATCTTGCTTTCTCGTCTTTAGATTACCTTGGGAGTCTTTTATAGCACATATAGATCTGTATCTCTTTCCTTCTAGTTCACGAACTTGTTTAAATAGTTTATGTGTGTTATTCTTTTTAAAATGTTCTTCCATTTCAGATATTTTGTCACTTAAATTATTATTCTTTCGTTTTTTTACTTCTGCTTTTACTCTTTTATTTAATTCTCTATAGTTATTTGTATACTCTTCATTAAACTGGTTTTGTAACATCATTATTTTAGCGCTTCTTCGTTGTGCACATTAGTCTTTTACTTCGCTTGAGACACCGAGGATTTCGTTATGTCGTTTATGTCCGATTTCTTTTTCAGCTGCTGTATGTACGAGATTTTTGAATTTAATGTAAAATTCATCTGGAGTCATCTCATCGTCTAATAGGTTAGCAAATCCTTCTCCTATTATCGAAGCAAACTTTTTGGATGTTTCCTTGCTTTGAGGTTTATCGATGTCATAACGTTTTAGTGGTTTTTTTGCTATATGTTTCATTTTTTTTTATTTTTTCATAACTAAGTTTGCAATGACAAGTGAGTGATCTGATCCTATTTCGGCCGAGTTATAGGTTCTGCAGTTTTTAAGAGTAGATTTTATTTTCTTAGACATTATAATAAAATCAATTTGCATCTCTGTCTGTGTTGGTGAAGTCCATGTGTATCTTCGCCTTTCTTAGTGCTTAAATATTGTGTTTGCTATAAATATATTGTTTATTGCACAGAATTGCAGTAGTTTAACAGTTCATTGTGTTTTCCTGCACCTTAAATCCCAACTACTTCTGGCCAGATGTATTGCATTTGGCTTCCTACTGATGCGTTAAAATCACCTAGTAGTACAATATGTTCACTTGGTGGAAGGATGTTAATCTCATCTTGTAACGTTCCAAACAATTCTTCTACATATGTATATTCGTAGCTAGAGTCTGGAGCGTACACAACGAAGTATGTTATTCTAGCTAATCTTTATGGTAACCTTCAATAATCTGCTTGATATACACTCATAGTTAATCATGTGCTCACTTAGTTTTTTATGCAGTATTAAAGCGACACCTTGCCTGTGTATACCGTCTTGTCGTAGTGAGTGAATGCTCACATGTTCATCTTTCTCCCATATCGTAGGTATATCTGTTGTCCAATGGGTCTCAGTTATGCCAATTATATCAATTTCCATTCGTTCAATTTCGTTTATTAATAAGTAAATAATATCATTATCAATTAGTGTTCTAGTGTTCCATGTAGCCGTCCTAACCGGGAGATTATTCGCACCCTCTATTTGCCCGGGACTGAGGGCCATTCTTGTATTTGTATTCATGTGTTTATTTTTGAGACAATTTAACCTATACACTTGCTCAAGGACATTCTAGGTGAAAGGCGCCGGCTATTAAACAAAATGATTAGTGACCGCCTAAGAGAACCTCTCTATCCCGGTTTCTGTCAGGGTTTTCTCCCTTAGCCTTTCCCAATCCAATGGGCTCCTGCAAGGCAACAGGTGTGTCGTTTTGTCCGCGGCTGTTTATTTTAGTTCGAAGCTAACCCCCTATAGAGGTCATTCCCCTATCCACAACCTGGGGACCCGCCCTATCGGCGTCGACACTCCACCGTAAGGGTTAAATAAATATATATTATAACCTAAATATACATAACTTACTGTGGATAGATATTAAAAATACATATATGTGACTATAATATACTAATTATGATATACTAGTATTGTGATATATATCCCTATAGGGAGTTGATACTTACAGAGTTATTCATCATACGTTTAAGGTACAGTATGATAACATAACACTTTCTATATATAAAGTATGGCATTGTTTACTCAAATAGCAAATATTTATAGAAATAATTTAGATTGACTAAGTTATATTACATCAATAGCCACGTTTTATAAGTTAATATACTATTATTATTTATTATAATTTTTTATTTGCCATTATTTTCATTATATATCATTTATTAGTTAGATATTATATGTTAATTTCGTCAATTTAACAATAATATTGAGTCATTATATATTATGCATATATTATAAATATATTTATAATACAAATGTATTATAGTATTATTTAATATATAGTATACAAATATCTATGAGATAAATAAATTTGAAATTTGTTGTGATTATTACAATAGGTAGGCAATTGGAATGGCAACAAAACCCTATGTATTTAATAATTAAAAATATAAATATATTTATTAATAACTAAAATATAACATGATTGTAAAATATTATTGTTCATTTAGGAATAAGTCTATATCGATATTATGATTTCTTATAAATTTCCTTAGTTGTTTTTCAAAATTGATGATTTCATTTTCTCTCTAAAATAAATTGATGTTGTTTAGGATATGATAATATTCTATAGAATTATATGTAACTATATGGTATACCCTATTTCCAATGTATTTGTCTAAGTCATCATCTTCAATATGAATAAGTGGTTTTATATTGAAATATGTAATCCCTAAAATTGAGATTCATATTACTTGTTTATTACTGTTATATATAGGTTAATTGATTATATATATATAATACTCTTAATAATAATCAGAGTTTAGGCACTATTCTAGATGAATGAAAAAGTAGAGTTTATCAAGTCATTCAACTAATGTGATTATGGGGGGGGGAGGAAATCAGATATAAAATTAAAATAATATTAAATAAAATATTTAATTAAAAAATGTCTATCCAGGATTGTATAATTGATTAACAAATTAAAAATATTTATAAAAAAAATATATAAAATAAATACTGATAAATACTGATAATACAAATTATCAAATAAATTAATTAATACATCATATAATACAATAATTAAAATAGAAAATCTAAAATATAAAATTAAAATTAATAAGACGATAGAACCTATAATATAGACCTGTAATAGGTTAAATGATTTAAAATTATTCATTTTAATAATTATTCTTATTTTTTTGTGATAATCTGTTCCACAGCATTGGACCTGTATTTGATTAAAAAAATGCTTTTCTCTCAGTTCTTACTTTTATTATATGAAAAATATTTCCATACTAAGATTTAGCTTTAACTTTAGATTTAACTTTATATAATAATTGTAAATTCTTAGGTAACACATTATTCCTATAGAGCTATAGCTCGAAACATGAATTTTATACTATTCATTTTTTACAATCTAGTCAAATTTAAAAGAATTAGAAATAGTATATATATAGTATATAGTATACTAGGTTATAGTATTAATTAATTATAACCTATAGTATATATATATATATATATTAAAAAATGTCCATTATTATAAGGCTTAAATAAAGTTATATGCACCAACACATGTGTTATAAATTATATAGAGAAATATACTACTATTAATTATATTTAGATATTAAAATGATTTAATTTAAATAAATATAAATATATATTGCCTTTTAAATTAATTTATATAGTTTTGGTGGATCCCTTTTAATTTTAAAACTAAATAAATTGTGAATGTAAACATAAATAAGGTTATAACCTGTAATAATCATAACAGATTCTTCGTATAATAGAATAGCTATCACGGCGTCTATATCTATGACTTCGGTTCTTAGATTGAGTCTAGCGTGCGCTTCCGACATACTCATTCTGTATACAGCGGTTAGATATGCGCGTGTTATTTATTATATAACGATGTGTAATGATGTATACTTATAGGTATATATAGTATACTATATATATACTATATATATATATATATATATATATATATATATATTTATATATATATGTATATATATATACTATATATATAGGTATACTATCTAACATCGTATTGAACGCGTTCTTAGGCATTCCTCGCCTGTTACACGCATGCACTTTCCTGGACGCCATATAGTATCCCTTTATTAGTGAATCGGTGGTCGGCTGAAATATCAAAGTCTTCGGCAGACTTTTCGCTATATTTATTAACTGCCAATATATCGATATAAATATATATATATATATATATATATATATATATCAATTTTACAAATGTATGCTTATTCATAATAACCATTACTCGTTTTAATTATAAACATCTACTAGGGGAGAGTATTCGAATACCGACACCCTACAAATCACCATAACTTTATTATTTCTCAATTAAATATTTCCAAATTTTATTTGTAAGTATTAAGTATACTATAGGTATATATATATAAAATAGCTATTTTAAAATTTAATTTAGTTTGTTTAACTCTGAGATAACACGGGTGTCGATATTACGTGCAATTAGTGTGTCGGTATTATGAAAATATATGTTGCTTAGGATTAAATTAATAATGAATTTACGATTTAACAAATAATGAAAAATACAAAATCTTTTCGGCACATTGTATAATTAGATCTATAAGATTTATTTTAAATATTTATAATACCTATATTTTTAAATGATTGAGAATCAATATTGTACTTCAAAAATTTCATAAACTTAGTTGTTTGAGTTGTAACGAAAACATAATTTTTTTGTTTATATTTAAAAAATTAAAAAAAAATTAATACTTATGTGAATTAGAATTATATTGATTACCATTTCATACATTAATTATTTTTTGATTGGAATTATATTTTAGGAGATCTCTATAGAGATATATCCTATATGGTGTCGATATTACGTGCATATCGATACTAGATAACTCTACCCTATAACTATAACATATACTTATAGTTATATAAACATATATGGTTAAATTACACGATAATTTAATGTAACGTTTAATATTAAATTTAATATATGGTTTATTATTTCATTATGTATTTAAAAATAGATTAAAATTGTCTAAAGGCTTATAAATTAGAACATATAGAAAAATTTAATATATTAACCTCTTTAAATTCGGAATCATAAATTGCATATTCTTTACGGTCGTGATCCGAGTTATAAAGAGTTTGTTGAATAATGAGCTGTTCAATGTAGCTCTTGCTTTCTACCTCTGCATTTAGTACCAAAGGAAAATACCTATGTACATTTACGTTATATTTTTATGTGAGTTTATTCGTGAAAACTTATTAGAAATATATTTAGAATATAAAATATAGTTACTAAACTATAATATATATATATATATATATATATATATATTACATTAATATAAGTATATATCATTAATTTTAAATACATGGAAATAATATTTAAAATAATATTAACCCCACGCTACTGTGTTTATTAAATATATTATATTCAATTAATATTATCTGAATTTATATATATATATATTTATATTACTCACGATATTAATTTATAGCAATTAGTGATTTTATTAGATTTCAAAGTATCAGCAATATTCTCCTTAATTTCAATACTAGACCATATCCGAGATTCACGACACATGTTCAAAGTATGGACGTGACCTTTGTGATCTTTCTTTTCAGAAATATTCATTTCTATTGAATTATCTTCCAATACTAAATAAACACATGGGATATATTGGTAACTATTATATAAAGCTAGTTTGTTTCACAAACATTTAGTAGCGGTATCGATATTCGATTTCTTGGCTAATTTCAATGCTTTTAAGATACATACTCCGTCATTTGCTAAATAAATTAATCCGCCTAATAAATATAATAATATGTATTTAGGTGTTATTGATAATTAATTTGTTTTCATAATTTCCCATATTCTAGTTATTTGTACATATTGTTTACCTATATATGTATATTGAATTCATAAATATAATTGATTTTAATATAATGGCAGCCTAAATGATATTTCCTCATAAATGAAAACAAAATATGACCACGAAATAATTACAATAACCATAATAAAGCATGAACTATGGATATTATAAATAAAAGTTAATTTAACTTGTTTATAAACAAGTTGATAGTGAACAACTTATAAGTTGATAAATTATTGTAAATGAATGAGAATAGAGTAATTGCATGTAGAACATTCCGTTGATAGATTATCTTGGAAAGTGGACGCAAGATGATGATAGAAGGGACGCGTAATATCAGAGTTCGAATATAAACGCGAATTACGTAATAATAGGGCAGATGAGAATATAAACCCGGATGTAGTCATAATAAATGTGATAATGAATATCTTGGTAGTTTAAAATAATGCATATAATGTGGTTATATATATATAGTTAGAAACTAGATGGGTGGATGTAATATTAACATCATGTGTTAGAAGACAACATAGTTGTAGGTGAGACGTAAGTAGGTGAGATGTAAGTATGTATGTTAGAGAATTTGTTAGGTAGATAATAGATACGATAGGATAATATCTGATTCATAGATTATGAAGCTGAACAATACGATTGGAATGCAATTAAATGGACAAATCAATCAATATTAATTGAAAATAATTATATTTAGTTAAGTAAACTAGTAAGTAACCTAATAACTATTAGTAACCTAGTAAGTAAATATATATACCAGTTATATTCAATTGGGTAGTTTCAGTGGAATTTTCAAATGAAAGCACTTTTCTATGTCAATTTGAATTATTTTTGTTATCTAAACAAGACTAATTATCGATATAGGTATATATATATATGCCTACAACTCTCCATGATTTAGTAATTAAAAGTAGTCATCAAAATGAACATTAATGTAATACTGAATAGGATATTGATTATTTACTAAAAAATGTATGCAATAAATCTATGCTTAAAAGTAGTCGAACAACACCCGAAGAAATCATTTAAATTTAAATATAGTATTTAATATAATTTGAGAGAGCTGGAAATTGAAGACAATAGGTATTTATGTCGGTTATATGTATTCTAGGTGGTTTCAAATAGTTATGGTATACCTTACATTCATGTATATATGTTACTTATGCATAAAATACATAGTATATACATATAGTATATGTATATAATATAGTATGCATGGTAGGTGATAACAGTATACATATACCCCTTATGAATGTAGAATTATGTTCACTCTTAACTTCCGGTAATAAATCGCCGAGTGTATAGGAGACGGTAACACGTGGACAACATGTCGATGCCCTGGTGAGTATCCTAGACACTAGCGGAGATTCAAACTTCGACACCGCCAACATGTCCAAGTATCCGAGTAAATTATGCGATACCTTGAATTGTTCGTTTTATTGATAGTTTTACTGGTTGTACCCAACCCCACGGATGGAGTCATATACGGGTAGATTTAGTTATATACCTATAGGTGTACCTATAACAATTATATATATATATATATATATATTTATAATTTATATTAAAAAAGCGGAGTTGATTTGAAATCTCTTACATTAGGGTTTTACAGGTAACACTATATTGAAGTTGTAGTCATAGTAAATGTAGTTATATCATAATTTACGGGAAGTTGTATCATAATGAGAGTAAAAGTTATACTAATATGTTTATATTAACAGAGTATTACGTACCAAACTTAGTAGAAGACATAGTTTCAAATGAAGAAATGATCCTTTTGGTGAAATGTCTGCTATTATAAATAATTTAAACATATATATATATATATATATATATATATATTAATTTAATATATAATAATCATTATATTATTATATGTAATCTATTTGTACTAACAAGCGAATATGTAGGCCAGATTCAACGTAAACTTGTAAGGGTTATGTTCGCACTCTAATGAATCGCACGCATGCGTGATTAATCATTTTATAATAATACATAACTATAAGATTACATTTGTGAAAACTTATAATACGATATGCATATCATATTATAAGTTTTCACAAATGTAATCTTATAATTATTAATTATTATACAGCATGCTGTTAATGGTAAATCCACATTAATGATGGTTAACCTTTATAGAGTTGAGTGATGTGTGTGGGTAGATTACGTTGTAGTACCGATGTTGCGTAATGATCACGTGTTACCTATATGTGTAGGCGCATGCGTATAGGTAGGACTAGTATGACTCATTAGTGATCGCGATTAGTATGTGTACGATGAATTTTATATATACTTATTAATATGTTATACATGCAATTATAAAACTACCATGCTATATTATATAGCATATATATATATATATATATATATATATATATATATATATATATATATATATATTGGATATATATAATATACATATAGGGACAAAAGAATTAATCATATAGGACTTTTATGTAAACCTATAGAGAATACAGTATACTGTATATATATAGTCTTTAGTATATATATATATATAATTTAATTTATAATATATTATAATGTTATATACAATATAATAGAATAACATATTCACTATATCATTGATATAAATACACGTGTTATACATGTATACAAATGAAATAAAATACATGCACGACGTGCAACGTATGACGTACATTGCACGTCCATAGACATGCAATGGTTGGTGTCGTTTATATATACTAAAAGAACTCCGGTTAATATTTGGTTATCTTTAAGATTCCATTTGACCACACGCACGGTGTTACTCGAGGATTAGTACTGAATATAAATGTGTTTTATTAATTTTTACTAATAATACGATTTGGTTAAATCTACCCTTATATTTACTACCATCTATTTTCTGATGGCTTAACATGTATACTATTTCCTACCTGGTTCTAATAATTATTTAATTCAACTTTTAATTTCTATTTTATTAATTTTTTAAGTTTGTGTTTTAATGTAACTATCTTTCTTTAAGTATTGATAACACTGTATTGATACTGCATTATACTTTCTAGAGTACTTTCATCGATTACATTATATCATCCATGTCGTCGCTCACTTCCTACACCCACTTCATTGTTACATTAACTCGTACTATTAACAATACCCTTTATTATGCATTACACACATGTATAACACTATTCGCTACAGGCACACAACAGGTTAACGATATAGGCGAGGCATCATCTTACCTAATACATATTACCACTGACTACAGTACTATTACATTAATATGATATTATACGATATTAAGTTGGTATTAGTTATTATAATACTTATACATTATATATATAAGCTTACCTGTTTATGAAGAATAATATTGTTTGCCTAAAAGTTAAAGTTCAATTTATAAGTTAGATAAAACATTAATATCTATAGGTGTTACATATAGGTAATTGTATACAATGATATTTACAAGAGTAGTCTTAATGTAGAATATATCTATAATATATATATATATATATATATATATATATATAATTGTAATATTGAAATGTGAGTACGTATGATAAACCTCGACAAATATAGAACTATCATCATTTGTAAATTTAAACATTCCAATAATAATAATTTCTTCTCCGATTATGAATTGCTTTACAAGATGATCTATGACATAGGTATATAATGTAGGTAATTATATATATGTAATATAATATAATATATAGTATTAATATTAGTAGATATATACGTATATAACATATGTTATTTCCAATTATAATTATTATAATTGATGTATAATATTAATATATAGTTTTTTTTTAATTCTCTCAATTTCAATCAAAACAAGTATAAGTAAATAGTAATAGGTAAATAGTAATATAGTAATATAGTAACTAATGTAGTTCTGAATTCAATTATTATAATAATTTATAATTATCAATTATTTAGAAAATGTATCACTATTATAGGCAGATTAGGATGGATACATATATGTAACTTATTCATGTAGTCTATATAGATTGTATATCGTGCATTGCAAATATTGTTATTGTTATTTTTATTTGGTGGAGTCATTTCATCCCATCCATGCAGGAACTTAGATGTAGTTTTCACTTATAACCATATATATATATATATATATATATATATATATATATATATATATATATATCATAATCACTTATAACCATATATATATGGCTCAAATGTCCCTTCGAAGCCGCTCTCATGTTAAGGCATCAATGGTTTTAACGAGAGCCGAACATTTATGTATACACAATTATACAAGATCACTTCTAAATAATATTTTAAGACCTATTTTATAAAATTAATTAATGGTCAGGACGAGGCTCGAACCCGTGTCCTACTGCTTGTGTGTCTAACGCCTTAGCCACTGAGCCACACAGGCAGTTTAATACCTTACTATACATTACCTATACCTATATATATATACCTCTAACATCAACGTTAATAGATCTTTTCACATGGTATTTACTACTTTTACAATTATCCGCAAGTATCACCTCGAGCATCATTTTATCTGTTGAAAATAATAGTAGGTTCCTATTTATATATCTATAATTATTCATATATAATAAGTTGATTATTAACAATATAGAATTAGGACAAAATAATAAATATTTAATTAAACCATCTATATATTATATGATTGTTTGTTATATAGGTAGTATGTGTTAAATTATATTATTATAAATTAAAATATCATTTAATTATAAAAAAGAATACCTATACACCTATAAAATATGAAGTAATCCATTGGTACGCAGTAGATGCTATACTACTTATAAGTATATATATATATATATATATATATATATACATACATAATATAATAAAAAAAATTAATAACTATACATATATAAAGTATTAAGTTGTTATATTTAAAAACAGTCCAATACGCTATTAGTTTCATGGTGAGTGTTTATAATATTATAATATTATAACATTATAATATTTAATATAACATTACATTTATTAATAATATATGTATCCATAGGTCCTATGGCGTAGGATATTAATACAGAGAATAATTAATAGATTAATAATTGTCGTTTATTTTACGGCACCTGTACAACTTTTTTTTTTAATTTTGTTTAATTTCATATCATTCACTATTTATTTCAATAAAGTATAAGTTATCGTTAGAAAATAGTTATACTTTATACTTCCGACTATATATTATCTTAAATAAAATAGTAATCAATATAAGTATTAAAATAACATTAGGATCAATACATAATCTTAGTTTTTGAATAAATATTAAATTTAAAATAATACTTATTATAAACAATTTATTAATAATAATACCGTCGTATATATAAGTAGTATACAACCACCATATAATATACTACTTTATGATATTGTTATACCAATTTAAATTATTGTAACTTGTACAAATAATAATAATAACCAGATAGTTGTCTCGATGATTTATCTTCTGTTAATTTCGATTTACAAAATATACATTTAAAATCAGTCCTATTATATATTGGTATAATATTAAATTATGTAATTATACACGGGGTTATATAACTTAAATGGGATTATAAATAGTGTAAACCCAAACCCAACTACCAGTTGTATATAAGGAGTATTAGTTATGTATTTCAATAATGTATGTTATCATTAGAAAATGTTTCAACTCAATAACTGTTAATTTCAACTGTATTTTTGTTGAAAAAGAAAATCAACTGTAATTTCAACTGTATATTTGTTGAAAAAGAAAATAAACTAAAATGGATCAACATGACACTTTTATATCGTTATTTCGTACGTATCTCGTAATATATTACACTACTGTCACATTACACTACTTACTCTTCTGTAAAGTAACCTAATCATATCGTTTTCTTTAGATCCTGGTAAACATATTCGAATGAAGTGATTACCTGTCGAGCCGGAACACCCTACTCTTGAACAAATGAATCGAGCTGCCTTACTATCGTATACGATAATGTATACATTATATAGTCAATATGTTAAACAGTACTGTTTTAATAAAGTGAGTTATTTATAGGTTACACTGATAGTAAACTAAATAATTAAATAATAAACATATATAAGTATATCATATATGATTAGTATTAACTAATAACACAGAATGAATAATTAATAACATACTAAATTAACATTAATCTATGTATATTATAATATATTTATGTGCTACGAATCGTAGCCTACGATATATGAAATATTCGATATACATTAAGTTAGTAGGTGCCTATATATTGTATTATATATACTGATAACATTTTAATTAAACATCTAAATATATCGACGTTCAAATGTGTTGACATAAATGATATAGTAAAAATAACTAACTAATAATAGAATACGATACAGATAGTAGCTAAACAATACAATAACTAGGGTATGTATTATAATGATGGTATGGAGATGAGTCAGAGGTACTAGCAGTAGTACTAGCAAAGCCCGGGCTTTGGTAGTTAGTAGTAAGTTATACATTTAGTTCGCACTTACGTATAATGGCTTATTATAGAAAATCCTGTAACAATACCGGACAATTTCTGATTTATTTTCAATTGTTCTGATTTCAATACGTCTTTATAATTCTTAATAGAATAACTACACAATTATTTATATAATACATGCATAATAGAAAATTCGTTGGAAATTTAAATAATATATGTTTATATATATATATAAAATTACCATGGCAAAACAGGCATCGATTTCATTATTATCTTTATTTCAATTTGACCTTCAAGATCGCAATACTTCAAAACGTGTAGCTTGTCAACGATAATGAATACCAACTAAACAACAGAAGTGTTTATAAAGTAATATTATATCATTTTAATGATAATCTGCATAATAAATACTATTTATTAAATGACACATAAAACGACCTATTTAGCATATAATAATATATGTATAGATATATAATATACCTATATATTATGCCATATATACAATATTATTTATATATATATATATATATATATATATATAATTAACACAATTAAAAGTAAATGTTTATGTTATTGTATATATATACTGCATTATATTCAATTTCTACTCAATAGACCATATTCAATTCAATTCAATATCTACTAGATATTATCAACACATATTCAGATAATTCTACTCGGGTAATATTAACATAATTATTGTATAGACATGCATGTTCCCGGATACGCCCAATGGGCATGTCCAGGAATTTTCAATTAGCCAATTCAAAATGATTTATATTGTATGGAATTGAAAGCCTAATAAATTTAAATATGTAAATATGGGTATACTCAATATATTGGGTTTTATAAATAATATTTCAATTAATTATTGGATATTTTGTGACCCCTTTGTACCCTAGATCCTCATTGGCTAGTCTACTAAAATATACCATACTTATTAAGTAGTACTTAAGGACATATTCACTATTATGAACAATTGATATGAAGTTATAGATTTAAAGTAGGAATATTTATATTTCCTATAATACTAACATTTTTAAATAATGTATTAGCACGTGCTGAATCGTTCAATACCAAATTTCCAAGAGTAGCTTTTAATTATTATTGTTATATATATATATATATATATATATAAAGTTTATTGTAGTGTTATTTTCATAAATATATAATAATATCATAATAATTAATAAAAATGTAGTAGAATAATAAAAAGACACAAAATAATAATGATAATACAATATCTAATTATATTGGTTATAAGGTCTTAAGGGTACGTTTTTGATTGATTTCAAGTGAGTTGAAGTCTAGCCTATAGAGTTATATGCGTTTTTTGTTACATTCATCTAACTCGCTCGACAAAAAATACTATTGACCTATATAATATGTATAAATATTAAACAAAATAGTTTCACCTGCAGGTATATTACACATACGTATATGTAATATAACAAATGCAATGGGAGTGTCGACATATTGTGACAAATTTGTTATGCTGTGCGTTACTAGACTTTATTCTACTAAGATGAAATAGCGTCGTATATGAAACCTGCAGGTAATACACGTATAGGTACACACTGAGCAGCGCACACCCACGTGTGAACTCAGTTATTTGACTCTGTTGAGTTTTGGTCGAGGTATACCTTGACTAAATAAAATGTTGTCTAGCGATTTAAAATAATTACATCGCGTTTACATCGGCAGGTTTATATATAGACACCAAGAGACTGCCTAGATTTCAACTAACATTAAATCAACCACAAATTCATAAATAACAAATTCTAAATGTAATTACTAGGGCCGAGGATTACGAAGCCTATAATATAGAATAATGATAATTATGATTTGTGTGACAGTAATTAAATATATGTCTACTATCACATATTATCATATATAATCAATATATTAATACAAATATATATATATATATATATATATATATATATATATATATGTGTATATAAGTTAATAATACCTATATATATATATATAGGCTAATTAGCTATTATTAATAATATCTAAAAGTATATATAATGCATATATAACATATATGTTTAATTTATAATGTATGATATTAAGTAGTAATACTGGGAAGTAATTCCCGGTAATACTCGTAGTAATTAATGTAGATACAAACCATCGTGATGCATTAGTTCGTGTATTTCAATTGGAATCACATATTCGTACACTAATAACTTGAATAAATAAACAATCAATTAATATATATGTATGTTAGCATATATGCCCATGTGGGTAAAGTAACCTAATACGGACCATTAATAATAAATGATCTTAAAACTGTATGATTAATATTTGTATTCATAAATTACAAGTTATTAATATTATCTGATTATAGATATTATTGTGATTTTAAAATTGTATTTAATCTTTATATTCAATAGATAATGGTGTGTTCGTATTCGATACCCATGTCCGAATACGGAAACTCTGTGTTATAATACGGATACCCTATATACCACTAGATAAACAATATAGTATGCATGTATATATGTATGAACCAATGAGATAAATTACAATTAAATTATTTATAATTAATTTTATGAATAATTTAATATAATTTAATTAGTGATTAATTTATTAATTTTTATTATTTTATTAATTAATTATACAAGTTATGTTATAATTAATTATACAAGTATCTAAATAATAAAATGCTTAGATTAAGCTTCATATGTGGTATTAGTATTATAATGCACGCGATTTGTTATGAAAATCAGAATAGTTCACATTCTGCACGCTGATTGGTTATAGGGTACCCGTATTAAGTCATCCATAGATGATAAACTATATATAGTGTCCGTATCAGGACATATACGACCTCTAGATAGATAGCATATATACTTATAACATGTATAACAATATTTATATGAAATTTAATACTATCCATATATGCATATAACTTAATTAATATTTGATAAAAAATATATAGCCTTTATGTATATAATGTTTATAATGCTTTAGTTTTTAATAATATATTGTTTTTAATAATATATTTAATAATATATAATATATAATTTGTTAATAATATATTGTTGTTTTATATCGATATATTTATATTCTTGAGAAGGTTATACGTTGATATTTTTTTCATAAATTTAAAAACGTAATAAAAAAAACAGTTTATTGGATATATCAGCATTATTTTGAATAATTGAAAAATAAAAATACTTATTTAGATTATTTATATAAATCCTACAAAAATATGTTTAATGAATAAAATATTCATAAATATATAAATATTCAAAAAAGTATTTTTTATTTTTTAATTATTCAAAATATTGAATATATACCTACTTCCTAATCCCGCCGATGTCACCAATGTAGCATGACGTAAGCCGCGTCACTCCGTATGTGAAGAAGAGTGTTTTATTTCGTATATTTATTCAATAAACCTATTACATATATATATATATATATATATATATATAAACATTACAACCATAACATATAACATACGTGTGTATTACATACCGTATATGTCCGGGTTCTTACTGCTCAATCGCAAATGTAAATGATATAGCAATATTTAAATTAAACATTCACCATCGTGTTTACTGTAGCGAGACGTTAGCATGCGTAACGTTACGCATGACGTGTATTGCTATCCTATAATAGTTGTGCATTAAAAATACGTTATTAAACATCTAATTCACATTGCTACATCTATCCCAACAACCAAACAAAAATGTGTCCTCAGATTTGTACATATATAGGTCCCTTATTCTATTCTTTTTAGATTCCTTCTGTTTTCTACCCTTCTAGTCTCTCCTCGGCTCAATATATATGCTGTTGAATCCTTAAATTTTCCTTCAACAGTCCAACTAATGTTACCCCATATATTTGCTAATTTTCTCCTTCCTAACACCCTATTTCTAACTCTAACCTACCAACGCATGTATTAGCTTAGGCAGATGTATAGTCAACCTATTCTTATCGTTCTGATTCAGAGTCCTCAGTAAGTTTATAAGTGATCGGTTTATACGCTCACAATGTCCATTTCCTTGTGGATGGTATGGAGTTGTTCTACTCTGCTTAATTCCAAACAACCTACAAAATTATGCCACTATTTCCGCCTGAAAATGTCTCCCTTGATCGGTATGAATACTACATGGTGTGCCATAATTGAAAATCCATTCATTCATGAGTACTTTGGCAACTGTAACCGCAAGTTTATTTCTTGTTGGGACTGCTTTAGTAAATTTAGTATAGGCATCTGTGATCACTAGCACACTATCCCTACCATCCGATGACTTGTCTAAAGTGACGAAGTCTAAGAATACTAATTCTAATGACCTGGTTGCCGTTAATTGTCCCATCTCCACCTTTGATTTTCTACCCAAGTCCTTACATACCTGACAGATTTGTCAGCTATTTATATACTTTCTAATATCCTTATGTCTACAGTACCACGTATACTTAAGGTTTACTCTAGCAACAGTTCTATCTATCCCCTGGTGTCCATTATTATCATGAACCCCAATTAGCACCTCTTCCACTATATTACATGGTAACACTAATACCTCTTCCGTGTCCTTTCTTCCTTTATATAGTACTCCGTTCCGTAACCTATAATATCCCCTATCTTCTCCCCTTTCTATTCCTTCTATAATCTCACTTACTTTCACGTCTGCTAACTGATCTGTCCGTAACTCATCATCACCAATTCCTTCCATAACCCTGATAAACTGGTTTTTTTATTACGTTTTTAAATTTATGAAAAAAAATGTCAACTTAAAACCTTCTCAAGAATATACAAGAGTATCAATATAAAATATAACACTATATTATTAAAAAATAAAGCATTCTAAAAATTATATATATAATTTTAATGTTTGTTATCAAATATTCATTAAGTTATAAGCATATAACTAAAGGTCATATAAGTTCCTAATACGGACACTCTAGATGTATTAATATTGACACCCTATAGGGTGTATATAACCAAACAGCGCGCAGCGTATACTCTTTTACGCTAATATATAAACGTTTCTGATTTTCATAAAAATCGCGTGCGTTATAATTTAATACCACCAATAAAGATAAATCTAAAATTTGTATTATTTATATACTAAATTATATTATTAATTAAAAAAATAATAAAAATAAATAAATTATTGAGTAATTAGATTAGAATAAATTATTCATAAAATTAATTATAATTTGTCTGATTGATTCATCAATAATATATAGTTTATATAGTGGTATATAGGGTGTCAGTATTATAACACAGGGTGTCCGTATTCGGACATGGGTACCGAATATGGACACCCCCGTTATCTATGGAATTAAAATATTATACACAATAATATATATTATTAAATATATATATATATATATATTATTGTGATTTTAAATGTTATTTAATCTTTTATTTAATCACATATATATATATATATATATATATAATCATAAAATATTAATATATTGTAATTTTTGAATAAAAATAATGAGTCATTAGGTTACTTTCCCTACATATATTTATTTAATTAACAAATAGGAATAATATATAAGGTGGAATATGTAATAGGATACATATATGTATACATATATATATATATATATATAAACTTACATATATTATCATATATGATAATGTATATAAATGTATATGTTGACATCTAATATAAATTATATTATATAATATAACAAAGATTTTGGAAGGTTTGCTTCGCAAAATATGTGAATGTAATATCAATACCTCCTATAACCTCGAGGTTATAGGCAGGCCGTAGCCAGGATTTATTTTACAGGGGGGCTATTTATATTTTTGGTGGGGCTAAGAATTTCAACATTTTTTTCGTGAATATCATTTTTGATATATTCTATTAACTATATATAGTTTATGATTCATATATGAACCTTTCTAAAAAACGTGTTTTTTAACTCTAATTGTATATTTTTATACTTTAAAAAATAACAATATTATAAAAAAATCATAAAAATGTAATGTATAAATATATTTATTGATTATATAATATTTACAAATTAATTCTTCTATTCTATTTCATAAATTCTTTAATATATTATTCAATATCATTGGTTTGAAGGAATTTTCTTTAAAATGATAAATGTACAAGGGCTTATTTCCGATTATGCCCCAAAGCGTTTCTAAATGGCGTAATTAAGCATTCAATTGAACAGTTACAAATTATTAATAGTTGAAAATGAAGCTTCACAACTTGATGTAGAAATACCAAATGTTTCTACTGCACATAATAATATATATAGATTTGAAAAACTATGTCGGTAGTTGAAAAACCATTTAACGAAAGGTAGGTATACCTACCTTGGTTATAACCTACTTGAAATTTAAATTGAGCAGTATTGAGCTCCTTTGCTACTATAGTATCTCGTTTTTTTAATTTTGAGATAGAAAAGTCATATAAAATGGACTCAAGCATATTACATATGGCATTAAAACTTCATAGATATAAATGTATCATTGTCTTGATCTATAATGGGTCGTAATGAATTATGTTATCGGAATAAATTTAAATTCAATTCCGAAAATCGTTGCTCAAACTCTACATCAACAATATCAATCAATAATAGAACAAAATCAAAAATAGCTGCTTATAATTAATATCTTCATAAACATTTGATTCTAAAAATGAATATGTTTACAATATTTAAAATATAATAATTTAACTTACCATTTATCTATTCTAGTATATAATCACTAAATGTAGTTGGACAAGTTATTTTTATTTTTACTATAGTGGCTCCTCATCAGCAGTCTCGTGTTTATCAATTAACGTTTGTAGAAATTCAGTAGAACGCATTTTATTCAATGACAAGAGTTATGGCTGATGAATAAGCAGGATTTAGAAAAATCTCAGTACTACGGAACAAATTTTGAACTGCAGAATATTAATGGAAAAACATATGGATCAACAACGACGATCTATCACAATTTAATTAAGAAAGCCTTCGATAGAGTGTGGTATGATGGTTTATGGCATGTAATGTCTGAATTTGGCATAGGCAAAGACCTGATAAAAATCATAAAGTCACTTTATATCTCAGCTAAAAGTTATGTACTATTGAACAACCATATAGTAACAGATTTCAATACGACAGTAGGTGTTAGACAAGGTTCCTTACTATCTTCAGTTTAATTTAACATATTTCTAGAAAGAATAATACAAGACTCTCTAGAAGACAAATCGTCGAGTATAGCAATAGGAGGTAGAAAAATTACCAACTTGAGATTCGTATATGATATAGATTTCATAGATAGTTCAGAAAGTGAGCTACACATTCTAACTGACTCCCAAGAAACAGCCTCGACAGCATACGGTATGGAAATTAGCCATGAAAAAGCAAAATAATTGTAAATGAGGAATCTTCAACGCTACCTATGATTACTATGTACGGCAAATACATTGAAAATGTACAACACTTCAAATATCTGAGAGCAATTGCATTAATGCTCACTGACACCGGCAATTCAAAGAAAGAAATCCTAATAAGATTAGAAACAGCAGTTACAGCTCAAGTAAAATTGGACAAGATCTGGCGTGGCGTAGAAATTTATTTTAAACTCAAGTACAGACTCTACAACTCTTTGGTTCTTTCAACTCTATTGTATGAAAGCTGGAGTTTACTGGAATAATATATGAAGAAGATAATAGGGTTGGAATCGAAAGCTCACAGACGACTTTTAAATATAAGTTACAAACAAATAAAAACAAATATATTTGTAAGCAACAAGATAATAAAAAAAAGTCGGCCCATATGTACCCCTTCTGGATATCATCATGAGAAGAAAAATGACCACGTTTGGACATATAACTCGTCACGATTCGTTAGTCAGAACTATTCTTCATGGATATGTTGAAGGTAATAGAAAAAGAGGAAGACTGAAGAGAAATTGGATGAATGATATATTCGAATTATCTAATATTTTTCTTAGGCAACTTTTAAATATTACATAAATACACATACGGAATATCTCTTTCAAATATATCCGATATATATGTCTGTAAACCTCCTTTCTTTCCAGACATTACTGAAGCACCATCATAGTATTGATTTAGTAATGCTGGGAATGTTATTACAGCTATCCCAGAGCAAATTTTATCAGCGATGTACTTAGCATTTAACTATTTTATTTTAATTACACATAATATAATTTCATTCGGCTCTCCTTCTTTAATAAATCTTATTATTATAGAAAGAAATTCTATTCCAGAACGATCTTTTGTTTCATCATGTGCACACTTAATTTTATATAGACCTCCATCACAATTGTTTATTCTTTCTATGATTGTATTGGTTAATGAATCCATAATACCTATAATTTAATTTTGAAACTCAGCGGGGTATATGTTGCATTGTTTGGTATCATTTGTGATATTGCTTTTAACTTTTCATCATTTATTTATTTTTGAATGCATCATGACTGCAGTAATATTTTGATCTACATGGGAAACAATATACCGAATCAGAAGTAACTGAGTATTCTAGCCATGTGTAGGAATATATAGTATTATACCTATATATGGATATGATGATCTATATATAATATTATACCTATATTGAAAACTATTTTTCTACAAAAATGTAATATTTCTGCATAGTGGATCATCGTCAAAATCATCATAAAAATCTGAGGAGCTTAGCAAAAATATCTAGGGTGGCTTAACCCCGATAGCCCCCCGACGCCGTCGGGCCGACGGGCCCCCGTAGCTACGGCCCCGACTATAGGAGGTATTAGTAATAGTGTCATTAACGATTTTATGATTGATATATTATCATAGGTAGAATACTATATCTTTTGTACCTATGAGTTTATGTATTAAGATAACAGATTTATTATTATAATATATAACATAGGATATAATTATACATCTAATTATATATCTCGAATATTATTTCTGTGATATCAGATATCTCAGAAATATAGTCAAAGATTTTGCGAAGCTTCATATTTATATTCAAAGACGTTATATATTAATACAATTAGGCTTCGCTTAATAAAGGCTTCGCCCCTTAGATGTCTATGTTTATATTATTATATTATAGTATATCCAAAGATTTTGCGAAGCTATTCCTTCGGAAAATCTTTGGTATATCCACAGATTTTTCTAAGCTTTCGCAAAATCGTTGGTATATATGCAAGACCTCCTATAACCTCCGAGGTTGTAGGAGGTCTTGATATATGTGAGTTGGATATATAGAAGCTACTTTTATTGGTTAAATATAAGTTAATTATGAGTATACAGTGGGTAGATTATATAGGTAATATATAATATATTAGGTTACCCACTGTTAGTGTATTACTAACAATATTAGTAATAATGTATTCAAATATAGTTACCCATATAACTATAGTTACTATTTACATTTATTTAATAGATTATTTACATAAGTTTATTTTTTAATAATTTATATTTGTTATATAGGTGTGTTGGCATTATTGTGTGTTATGTTCATAGAGCTAGAAATAAATTTATCTCTAACTATATGGTTATTTTAATTTAATAAGTATATTATTTATATAATATAAACTATATAATATAGACCGTATATAAATGCTCTACATATATAATCAAGACCTACTATAACCTCGAGGTTATATGATGTCTTGATATACTACATTATATAATACATATCTTTTATAAACATATATGGACATAGATATTAGATATATAGACATATATATTATACATAGATTTAGAGTACCAATCTATGATATTATAATATATAGACTGTATACTAATATATATATATATATATATATATATATATATATATATATATATATATATATATAGATATTCAACAAAATACCTGTACCTTATCTATATGTTTATATATACTTATTATATTATTATGAATTATATCAAATTTATCAAAATATTCAAGTAGTGATTTTAAATAATTTAACATTTTCAACCAAAAGATAATTATTTAATAAATCCAATAATAATCATAAAATATAGATATATATATAATCATGTAAAATAAGGAAATATTTATACTATTTTTAAATCCAATTATTTTCTTTTATCTTTGCGATTTTCATTGTATTTATGATTGTAAACAACTCGTTTAAGTTAAAATATTAATCATTAATTAATGCTTTATCTTTTATAAGAGTTCAAGTCAATACATCCATACGTTAGATTTATTAGAAATTATTAATTGTTAGTTGTTATATATTATAATTAAATAATATTTATATGTAATAATTTATAAAATAAATAATGCGTTTACTTTTTATTTAATTTTAATATTTTGATGTCGTATAATTCATATTTAATATGATAATATATTATATATTAAATACGAAATAATGTTATATGAAATATTCATTGAATAATAATAATATTAATTTATTATCCAGAATATTTATTTCATATAGATTATTAAAATAATAAACTAATATTTTTAATTAATAATTAAAAATTAATTTACAATTATTAGATATGAACATTTATAATATCAATTTTACATGGAATAATATATTACTTGATATCGCCACTTTCAATACTTATAAATATAGCATATTTTATATATATATTGTAATATTAATTTTTTTAAATTAAACAATAGAGCTATTTTGTAACTATAATATGCCGACTAGGACTTCTAATATTAAAGTATTTATTAAATACGTAATAGAATTTATTATAATCATTAGCATAATGATTATAATAATGAATCATTAAATGATTAATAATCATTTTATAAAATGTATAATATTTCATCGAATTATTATATTATATAATTATTAATATTATATTAAATATATTAAAAAAATGATATAACATACGGTATATTAACCAGGGTTAACATCAAAAAAGGACGAGTTGTGGGTTAAAGGATACATTTTAAATGCGAAATAAATGTGTATAGGCTCACTTTGGGATGTAATGCAGCTACAAAAACCAAGCAGGAAAAAACTAAACCAAATAACCCACAAATATATATATAAAATACATATATATATATATATACTATTAACTTGTATATATTACTATTAACTTGTATTTCAAACCCAACCTTTAACCCTCAACTCGTCATTTTTGATATTCTACCTATTAACTATACTCCATAGATGAGTGTCGTATTTTTATTTATATTTATATAAAGTTTATAATAAACTGATTTACTGATCTATTGATTACAAGTTGTAATTTACAACACACTAAACTCAATAATTCATATAGTTTAATTATTGTTCGCTACTCCGTATTAAATTATTATATTATTACTAAAAGTCTAATATTTACTTGATTATACTTCGTATATACACTCATTCATTATACAATATAACACACCTTTTATACACCATACAGATCCAGATAGTCATATTCTATATTAAACTATAATCGTTTACTATTTATTTCGATATCATTTACTCAGAGTAAATTACTCTATAGTTATTAAGTTTATAATATAAACTATTCATAGTATTGTTTACAAAGGTTTACCTTTAGTCGAGATACAGTATCTATTGTATTTGTATTTGTATGATTAATAAGAAATGTATTTATGATATAATTAATAAATTTAAATAGTATAATCTGATTAATTATGAATATTTATTTAAATAATTTAAATAAAGTTAGTAATTTTAGCTATGCAAAAAATCAAAAGGTGATATTTAGTAGTGTTTTTATATTTGTATTTTATAAATATTATTTTATTTGAATTGTATAAACATTTAAACATTGCATACTTATTTACATTTGTATTCGATTCTTTAGGAAATTATTATTAATATTTGTATTTGATAAAGATATTTTACCCCATCCCTATACAATACATATAATATTATAATACATTTTTATTAAAATGAATTAAATTATTCATACAAATATTACATAATTGGTATAGAATGCATATTTAGGTGTCCATTGAATGTATATATTATATAATCATTCATTTTTAAATCATATACTTATTCTATAGCTTAGAATATCTTATATTGATTACTTCATCAACGTATCAGTATTATACTGAGTATAAGAATATAGAAAATTAAATATGATTCGTATATTTATTAAATATTTTACAAATATAACCAATTCATAAATATTACATTAGTTTCCTATATTCATATATTTTCATGCAATAATAAAATTTAATTATTATATTTATTATTCATATGAAGTACTTTTTTTATAAAATACTAGAGGCACGACATATGTTTCATTTTCATACTGTTTCTATCTAATTTAATCTCGTTAATTACTTTAGATTTTAATTTTTATATTATTATTTTATTTAATTTAGACATTATATTTTGCTAATATTGATGTCTTAATTTAATATCTTAATTCAAAATTATATTTGATATATAAATTTATGCATATAAGCATTTTATATTTTCATTGATATAGTATTTAGTAAATACTATTTACTAATAGCTATTTAAATATATATATATATGTATATATAAATATTTATATTTATATATAAATTTTAGATATTTAGATATAAATTTTATAATATTTTAAACATAAATGTAAAATTATAATGATATAACTATAGATACACACATATTTTATAAGTTTCTTAAGCTGCATTCATACACAATAATACATCCCGATATCGGTCCGATTTTTATACCCATATATTGTCAAACATAAAAATCGGCATTTTCGGTATGAACGGATATATTTACAGGCCGATATCTGGCATGAAATATAGACAGATATTCTAAAATTGTTTGCAATATGACATGTTATTATTTACTTACCCTCTATTCAAACAATGATTATATGATCGTTATTATATAAGTAAATATAATTAGATGTTATATATAAATATATATATATATATATAATATGTTAAATTCTATATAATTATATCATTGATTTATTATATAGAACATCACACTAACCTAAAAGATACATAATATATTTACCAATTTAATAAAGTCACATGCCTACATCATGCCTTTATATATAAATTACTTATTAAGAAATATTAAATATTTGAATTACCCTATTAGTAAATGTTATACAATGAATAATTTTAATCAGCTGATATCTGTATATAAAACTCAGGCTGTATTTTTTGATGAGAACATAATTTTAGTAATATATTCATTTGATTATTCTTTTGTGAATACAAAATATAAAAAAATCATTTTATTCCTTTTAAGGGGATTGTATTTATTTTTATTCGATAATATTAAAATATAGTGTTTTTTGTATCTGTAAAAATATTAGACATGAATTCAATCTATAAATAGTATTTATTAAATACCATAAAAAGTAGATTGTTAATCATACTATTCAAAAATAAACAATCAATATTTAATTTATTATTTATTTATTATCCCTGACTATAATATTTATAATGTTTTATAACTATATTTTGACGATTTAAAAAAAATAAAAACCAGATTGTTTACTATGAATTATTCTATATCATTGTATACATAAATACTATATAATGTGATCTTAGTGGCCAATTATAGATCAGAAAAGATACACATATCCGAAATAAAATTGAACATAATGAAAATAGAATATTTTATTTATTTTATAAATATAAGCTATAACATTATATTATACATAAATTGTATTATTGTAATTATTACCAATTTACAAATATATAAAATATATACAAAATATATAAATTTCATTATAAAACAATATTTATTTTACTATTAAGTTTATTATTATTATTTTTATCAGATTTAGGTTTACACCCAGGTTTTTGTAGAAGATAAAGCTTATCGAGACAATTACCCTTAATTTTAAAGCAAGTCCAAATAAAATTTATAAATAAAATAAAATATAATAAAATATTAATTGACTTCCTGTTTACAATACAATAATGAAATTAGAAAATAATATAAATTGTTTGAACTTGCCATCAAATTATGAAATCATCATTTAATTATATATAATGTACATTACTATGATAATTAAGAATATAAATGTAAATAGATTATAATATTATTTGATTTTCATACTGTCAAACGTCAACTACTGTTTTCTATGAATAATTATTTCTTGATAGGTCAACTATTACATATATTATACTAATTTTTTGGCATTATATAAACAACAAATATATAAATAATCCTATAGAGAAATACCATACATTAAAAAATAATAGTTTTTATACATATATCTAATATACTATATATCTAATATAATATATATTATAAATATTATTATATATAGTATCATACATATAAATGTAATGAATATAATAACAACATTATTAGCTCAATTCAATGAATAGAATTGTGAATCTGTGTGACTTACCTTGAATAGACCTATAATTTGCTATCATTATACATGTAATGTCAGGTGTCATGTCACTTAATATGGTATATGATATGATGCATTAAGTTAACTATAAGTACTATAAATAAGGTGGAGAATGTGTTTCACATAAAGAAGCAGGATAAAATCTGTAAAGCTACCTCTGATTATTGGGCAGGTTGTGCACCTGTTTTTATTGTTTATATCATTACTTCATTATTTTGTATATAGCCTATTTTTCTTTAGACATATATTCAATTAAAAATTTTAAAACACTAATATTATGTTCTATTTTTTCAACTAATTTTATATATTTGAAGTTTCATAAATTTCGGACTACTTGATCATACTAACGAAACTTTCCGAATTTATTTATTAGTTAATCTTCAGATATAAAAAACCACATAACATATAATATCTGATTAAATATAATATAGTATAAAATTTATAGACATTTCTGGAATATTTTTTATTTTATAAATTGGTGATAAAATATATATATTATATATGAATTTTTAGATTATTTATCACTAATTATGTATATTTCATTAAAACATCATCGACTTTACTAAACATGAAGCCATTCTCTAAACAGATCTCCCTCGGTACAGAAAATCCACTGTGATACCAGCCGATTCGTCCACACCTAACGCCACACGTAGCCGATCCACTTACCCATCACGTCATACATGTTTATAACGCATTGGATGACACAATACGCCCTTTAACCTCATGACTTTCACGATATCGGAGCCCGAGTATGGCATCCAAGACGTTTGGGCTTCGAATCTGTGGAGAGAGTTCAAGAAGATACGACAGATCGTGAAACTCTACCCTTACATAGCAATGGTTTTTAACAACGAGAATACAATCAAATAGCAAAGATATAACACTCTTACCCAACGTAATTAATACCTACTACCTGCCTCTGCAGGTAAACAATAACTTAAATAGATGTAGTTGGCGCCGTTCATTTTTGTGTACACAATCGAATTACACGATTTTGTGTAATTTTATATCTCATTAGAAAATATTTTGTAATGGGTAATAACTTACAATTCTTATTACTAATAAACATTGTTAATGAACACTGCTGTTAATGACAGGGTATATCTTGTCATTGTTACACGTAAAACATAGAGATTTAATTGTTAGAGATTTAATTGTTTGTAACTTTTGATAGAATGAGTAAATGGGTGTGAGTACATTTATTTTTACTTCTAAGATAACATTGTTATCTATGCACGGCAGTACTTTATACCAGAGTATTACCAGTGAAATACAATTAAAAGTAAATATGTTTTCATAACAGCAAATATTAACGAAAGTATATATTGTATATATTTTGATGTACAATTATTTTATAATTGTATCTATATATTATATATAATATATAATATTTAAATTTAAAGTGTATCATAATATAATTATATTATGTGAAAGAAAATTTTATAAAGATTCATATTAGGAGTCAATTCGAGAAAAGTTATACCCTCCCATTAATAAATACTGACAATAGACGCCGATAATAAATACATATCATAAGCGATGATAATATAAACACCGATATAAAAATACTCAGGACACAGAATTTCCCGGAGTTGTAGCTCGCCCTGTCGGAGAGTTCAAAAGCACTAGTGATTTCCAATACCAACTACTTCGCTGCAATGTCGACCTACTGAAGGTTTGTTATCCTGTGTGTTGAACGGATGCTTACTTTATTATACTGGTGATCTAATACCCGCTTAGATCTTTTTACATTATTTTAAAGTTGATACGATTAACTTTAAACTCAATTAATTTATTATTGTATTAAATTATTTATATTGTTATATTTTAAAAATGTAATATATTCTGAATATATATAATATATAATGTTTATAAAATTACCTTACACATTAATAATACATATATTAAATAAGATAACTAATTTAATAGTTATGATTATTTTAATATTAATATTTATAATTATTTTGAATATATATATATATATAAGTGTAAGTAATTATATAACTAAATTTAATAGATTATTCAGATAGGCTTCACATTCTCTGATGAGCATGGAAACTTAGCTAAACCAGTGTCTACGTGGCAGTTTAATTTTAAATTTGATTTGGGGTTTGATTACTATATAATATTATTTACAACTATTGTAATTCATGAATTCTTTAAAAATTGTAAATATATTATTTATTTTAATATATTATAATTCTTGAATTTTTATGAATATAAGATGGGTCTATAGAATATTCAATTTAAATTAAATATAAATAATTTTTTAATAAATTTGTAAGTATATTAGATCAGCTTTTTTTAATATGTATTAATATAATTTATTAATTTGATAAGTTAATAAAGTTAAGTCTGGAATCATGTATTTAAATTTATAAAAATTAATTTATAAAACTTATAGAAATGATATAATACTATCTACTTATATCTGAACAACCTCATGATAAAATACCTTTCACATAAATTGTAAATATTTCATTATTCAGGTCAATTTAATAATTTTATATTAAGGGCACGCGGCACGGGTTTTTCGTTTACATGTAAAAGATACAAAAAAGGACTAATTTTCAAAACTTAATTCACTAAGTAATTTATATTAAAATTATTAAAAATTTGTTTAGTTGTATACTAATTAATCTGATAATTGTTAATCATAATTTCCAAGTTTTTATTTTTAATAATCTAAGAGTTATGCATATGTATGTACATGACCTACAAAATATCATCAACAATTTTACCAAAATACTATTTTAAAAATAAATATAAATTCTTATCAATACAAAAACTAGAATAATAAAGCTACATATATTATGGATATAATGCAAAAATAATTAAATAGAATAAAGCAATATTACTAAACTTATTAAAATTGTAGTGAACGTAGTTGGTAAAAATAATTATTTTGTATAAATCAAGTTTAAAGTTAAAAATTAAATTGTATTGATATGTTACAAATAAATGACATATATATATAAATTAATACACGGGTATATCTATGTATATTGAATGTGTATACATGTAATATATATAGATATCAGTATAGTTATAGACAATTAATAGATATATATTGTAGAATTTATATAATATATACGAATTTTATAAAAAAAAACAGTTATAAATAATATAGAATCAGTATAAATAATACATCATATAATTATAACACAAATTTTTCAAAATATCGCTACCTGTCACAATTTATATTTCATAATAAAAGCGCCACCTATACACTAATGCATCATATAATAATCTTTCCTTTAGTTTTAAAATTTTAAAATTTGATCTTATAACCAAGTAAAAATATGCCTTTTACGAATTCACATATATAAGAAATATATTATTTTAATATATTTATTACAAATATTATTTTTTATTTATAGTTGTTTTAAAATGCTTATTTTTATCAGTTTTATTTTACGTAAACAAACCATTTATATACCATTTTAAAGATAATATTTCAAATATTATAAATAAATAATAATAAAATATTACGAAAATTATATTTTTTCATGATTTTTACCCATGCCCCGTGCCCTTAACCCAAGAAAACTTATTTAATCATTTATTATGTATAAATCACTGTAATGATTTATTAATTATGTAGAAATATTATATTATTATTAATTTCATATTAATATAATTATTTTTGAACAGTATTTTTCCTAATAGTATAGCTCAACACTACCAATGTACACAATTACGCTAAATATTAAAATATACATCGATCTTTATTTTTAACTTATGTATTAATAATATTTATATTTATAATGCTTATAAATTGTATATATATATATATGTACACTTTAATATTTGTATCTAACAGAATTGTAAGTTACACATTCATTTAAAAAAATATAATATTTGCCATATTTAATGATTAAACACAATTAAAATAAAATTTATTAAAAATATGTATGGGTTTTATACTATAATTGACTTTATATACTAAAATTGATATCATTTTTAATTAATATATATATTTATTACATTAAATTAGAACATTGATAACTAATGATAACAAATAATATAGTTAAAACCTATCTATAAATTGAGTAATAATTAATAATATAATGAAATTTTTTTAACTCCGAGATTCAGAATTTTTTTAAACATTTACAATATAAAGTAATGTGATTATTTAAAATATATTATATTGATTTTAAAAATAACGTGCATAGTAATTTGTATAAATGTTTAATTATTTATAAAAAATTTATATTTACTTTCAAAATAATATTTCCTGATTCATTGTAACCGAATGATAAGCTCTTAATTAGATTCCTAATCAAATAGCATACATGATGATTACTACCCGTTCTTAAACCATTATGTCGAAGCCTCATATCCAGCCTCATATCTAGCCTCATATCTAGCCTCATATCTAGCCTCATATCCAGCCTCACTATCTAGCCTCATATCTAGCCTCATATCTAGCCTCATATCTAGCCTCACTATTTCTCCTCATATCCAAGCCTCATATCTAGCCTCATATCTAGCCTCATATCTAGCCTCATATCCAAGTCTCATATCTAGCCTCATATCCAGCCTCATATCTAGCCTCATATCCAAGCCTCATATCTAGCCTCATATCCAGCCTCATATCCAGCCTCATATCTAGCCTCATATCTAGCCTCACTATCTAGCCTCATATCCAGCCTCATATCCAGCCTCATATCTAGCCTCATATCTAGCCTCACTATCTCTCCTCATATCAAAGCCTCACTATCTAGCCTCATATCTAGCCTCACTATCTCTTCTCATATCCAAGCCTCATATCTAGCCTCATATCTAGCCTCACTATCTCTCCTCATATCCAAGCCTCATATCTAGCCTCACTATCTAGCCTCATATCTAGCCTCACTATCTCTCCTCGTATCCAAGCCTCATATCTAGCCTCATATCTAGCCTCACTATCTCTCCTCATATCCAAGCCTCATCTCTATCCTCATATCTAGCCTCATATCTAGCCTCACTATCTAGCCTCACTATCCAAGCCTCATATCCAAGTCTCATATCTAGCCTCACTATCTAGCCTCACTATCTCTCCTCATATCCAAGCCTCATATCTAGCCTCATATCTAGCCTCATATCTAGCCTCATATCCAAGCCTCATATCTAGCCTCACTATCTCTCCTCATATCCAAGCCTCATATCTAGCCTCATATCTAGCCTCACTATCTCTCCTCATATCCAAGCCTCATATCCAGCCTCATATCCAGCCTCATATCTAGCCTCATATCTAGCCTCACTATCTCTCCTCATATCTAGCCTCATATCTAGCCTCACTATCTCTCCTCATATCCAAGCCTCATATCTAGCCTCATATCTAGCCTCACTATCCCTCTCCTCGTACGCAGTAATGACATGTACGCACAAGACTCCATAGACATGCTCAAGGAATGCGGTATACAGTTCCAGCGACACGAAGAGGACGGTATCAACGTTCACTGTTTCGCCGAGATCCTGATGACCTCTGGGGTCGTGCTCAACGATGATGTCAAGTGGATCTCGTTCCATAGGTCTATATTTAATAAATGCCCCCTTGTGCGTGTGTTTACCTATTATGTGAATATCTATATGGTAATAGTGTAATAAATACATGCATATTTATATATATATATATATATATATATATATATATATATATATTTAAATGTATTAATTAATTTATGATTTTGATAAATAATTGCATTAATGTAGTCCACAACATGTAGCTAGCCAATAGATGATATGATATGTGTAACCTATCAGTTTTAGCCGGATACTTATGATATGAATATTTGTTCCTGAATATTGAATTAATAGACTGTAGGATATTAAGAAGCTATACGTAACTTATATTAAGTATAACCTTATAACAAAAATATCAAATATTGATAATATAATAATAATAATGGTGTAATATAAGAATATTAATATCGAATATATACATTAATAATAATAATAATAGTTCCTATTTATTTTCTAGTCCATATTTTAAATCATTTTATTGGAAAGAAATGTACTCTATGATTTCAATAACTATAAAATAATTTAAATTATATGTTATTGTGAAATATTTTTAAACCACCGTGAATACTAAACTCTATCATCAATAAGAATGTAGTGTATGTACTTTGCGATAGAGGTGAATCATATATGATATATACTATTACATTTCAAATTATTAGTTTTATTTATATTGATAAATATGATTATTTTTAATCATGTATTAAAATTAATAATTATATATAAATACGACAAACCAACTTTCCTCATAATTTTGTGGTTTTTGGTATTTAAATGTATCTGAATTAAATATATCACACTATAATCTAAATCCACAGATATTGAGAGAAGTCACTTCAGTATATATTAATAAAAACCAACTCTTTTAATAGACCTACATAATATATATAATTGATGATGCTATTTTATTAATTTATCGAGAAAAGTGTCATTTATATTTTACATAACCTCGTACATCAATTATTTATCCACTTTCTTTACATCGAAGACCCCCATACTAAATATGTTACCTATCTTCCTAAGATAGGGTTAGCCTTAGTCTTTACCCTATACCTGACTCTATTAACAGTGGTTATGACTTTGGATACATGTTAAAGTTATTGACTTGCTGTCCCCTTCCCTACGATGAACAAACGTTCTTCCATCTTCTACAGGTGGGTATCCCATATAATCATTATATCATTATTTACTATATATATTATGTTATAATGTATTATATTTTGTTCATTATTTTAGTATTTCAATTTTAATATTCACTTATATTTATTCTATAATTTTAATAACTTATTAATATCTTTATTAAAAATATTGATAATACTATATACTTAATATCAATAAATAATACATAGATATCAAATGGAATTCTATTATAAGTAATACTTTGTATTGATTAAATAAAGTAAATGTACTATTTTATATAACAATTTAAAAATTGAATTATAAATTTTTCTTAATCCTACAACTATTATTTAATAGATATTTTTTCCGAACATTTACGATGTAAAGTATTTGATGAAAAGCTGTAGAAATCTGAAAGGAGGACTACAAGATGTAGCAGATGAATTAGAGGTTTTTATTAAACACAAGTCAACATTTATTATATATATTATGTTGTAATAATACTCATTGAATCAACATTATTTTTTAAATAAATATATATATAATCTGTGATTTTGTATGAAATATAAATTTATTTCATTTATAAATTTATAAAAGTATAAAATTGATATTAAATATGATTTTATAAAATATGTTGGGCTTATATGGGTAAAGCATTCTCTAAATGATAACAATAATGAGTATGTATCTATGTTAGACATCAATGTTTTAATTATTTAGTTTCTCAAATAAAAAATATACGAGTATATATATATGAATTGGTAAAATTCTATTAAATTAGTATAACATTGTGTTGATTTGTTTGAATATTTAATAATTAAACTTATATTTATTTTAATATTTAAGAAATTTAAATTAATATAGATATAACCAATAATATAACCAATCTGTATTTTATAAATAAACTAGATAATTATTTGTATATAATATTTACCCCTTTTAGAATGTAAAATATTTAATAATGTCTTGCTACATTATCTAATAGAAACTATATACTCGTTTATTTAAATGTATATATAAAAATATTAAATAAATTGGCCAATAATTATTGAAATGAAGATACATATTATATATATTTATGATATGGAATGAGAAATTGGGGATATCTTCAAGATAAAATAAATTTCATACACCCTCTATTAAATCATTAATGATATAACTATAATGAGTTTATCCATAGTAGAAGATAATCTAATTTAGAACAATACAAGATATTTATAGTCGGCCATTGCAATTTAAATTTGTTTGCTAAACCAATTTAACATAGACTAATGCCAGAATGTTTCTAATTATTATTTCATAATATTATATGATTTGAATACTATTTAAATATACGTTAGATGCCATAAATATGTTACATCTCAAATGGGGGAAAATACTATATATAAATAATTATCTAGTTTATTACAATAAAATATATTGTATTCATTTAAAAATTAAATTTAATTTTCGGATATTTATATTTATAAACAAACAAAGACAGTAAGTTAAATTATTAAAAATTAAATTGTCATTTTATTCAAAATGATTGTGAAGTCATATCAAGTTTTTATTTTTTAAATAAATGAATGGCCTAACATGCATATATTACAACTTTATTTTATACATTTATTTAGTCGAACATTAATTTAAAATAGAAAATTAATAATTTATCAGTATATGTTGTATTCCTATTTATTATTTTAACTACCATTAATTTAACTAATCAAAAATTAATATGTTCATTAAAACATTATATAAATATAGATTATAAATCTCATATATAAATATCATCAAAAATTAATATGTTCATTAAAACATTATATAAATATAGATTATAAATCTCATATATAAATATCATATAAATATTAAAAAATTATAGTTACTCAATGTTTATTGATCAATAAAATCTTCAATAAAATTTATAATAATAAAATTTAGGTAAATATATTCAACATATTATATATATATATCTTTATATATGATAGTATTTCGTTTTTATATCTATCAAGTTTAATTTAAATAATTTTTAATTATATTACATAGTAAGTATCAAAACTAACATATATTTTATCATTCTCTAAAATATCAGATTTTGTAGCCTATCTATTTCCATCCATTAATCCATTATTATATAATATATGAACTACTTAATAAATGTATTAACTGCTGTAGATAAAACACTTCAATTACTCATTCTATCTTCACTCAATACTAAAACTGTTCACTTTTTTTTATTAAATTTTCTATTTTTCATCATAAATTACAGCTCCATCCATCACTGCTTACCATATCTAGTTCATAACACCACTATTACTACCGTTAACTTACTATATATAATGTATTATATCTTATATTCTTAATAACATCATATTAATCATGCTATGCCATTAACACAGGTGATAAGAATTGGACCTCAGCATCAGGCAGGCAGTGATAGCTTATTAACCGGATGTACATTTTTTAAAATGAGAGAGGTAAAATAATATAACATAAATATATATATAGTAAACTAATATATTGTATGTGACTTCGAATGACTTTCGAATGACTTTTGAAGTCAAACACACCGATGATTAAATAATTTCTTTATATTTATTAATAATAAATTATTATACATCAAGTCCATCGCGACCCAACCTTTACTAAATTAATCCGTTATTACAGCAATGTAAACATCATTGTTACTCTCTCATATCATCACTATCATCGGTAACTTTATTATTGACTTCTCTTCAGATGTTCTTCGAAGACAACATAGACGACAAGAAATACTGCGGCCACCTGTACGGTCTGAGCGTACCGATGCCGGGCAGCTTCGACATGTCCATCGAGGAGATCACGCAGCCGCCGACCAACGAGATCGCTTACAACATCAACGGAAACGCCATCAACGTGAACACCAACCTGCACAAGGTGATGTCGATTGCATAGTGCATCGTCTTCATCATCACTGCTGTCCACACCGCCACCGCCATCTCAGTGCTGGGGTCGGACAGCTGTAGCATCACTGGTAGTTCTATCGTTCAGTATTAGTTACCTATCGTTTGTGCGCGTGGTCGTGAGTGCGCGTGTACCCGTGTGTGCGCGCGTCCACAGCCGCGCGTACGTGTGCAGCCATCATCGTCCAGCGCGACAACCTCGATCTACTTCAATTAAATTTTAACAACCACCACCTAACAACACACTCTTGAATGACGGCGCGTTACGTTCAAAGGTCGATGTGATCGGATTTTAACCAGATCAGTTGTGCATTTCTATTGGAAAGTCGACTAATTACTGGCACCTTGTATTATTGTTTTTTAAGCAAACGTAATATGTATATAATGATCAATCGCCAGTTTTTATAGGAAATGTGTAATTCCGACAATAAAATGAAGAAGCATTACCATTTAATTTTTATTGATTTTTAATATTTAAATATAGACATATATATATAATTAATAACATCTATTCTATATATTAAATAATGTAATCTAAACATTGATATCTAAATTCTCTTCTATTCTTTTCACTATGGAATCTAACAGACTACTAGCTCCTATTCTAAACCTACAAGTATAATGTGTATCATTAAAATATATTTAGTTGAATAATATCAATTAAGTTATAAAGACTATATATAATTAATATAAATATAAATTTGTAATCGATAATTCACTTCATTAAAATTTATTTAAATAAGCGAAAATAAAAAAACTTGTATTATTGAACATTTATCGAATTATTAAGATTAGCATTTAAACAATTTTAATGTTTTTAAATAATTATAATTTTAACTACAATAAGTTAATATATATTAAAGCAATTTGACTTTATTCAAATAAAAGGTAACTTTCCTATGTTCTCAATAACAATTTATAAATAGAATATATGAATTAATAATTTGTAATTTGTATTACAAAATTATATGTAAACTTTATTAATATATTTACAGATTGTGAACCTGTTATCTATTAAAAAGTGTGTGTCCATTATGGAAGAAACTACTCTCAGGTACAAGAGAGCATCTTTATAAGTTCTAATTCCTCCTGCTGGTTTATACCCAATCTAAAAGTTCATATTTAATTATACAAGTTTACAGTGATATAAGTATAGTGAAATCATTTATATATGAACAATTATATGTATGTTATTAAATTTATCAAAATAGAAAATGTGTTAATAAATAAAATTGAGATATATATTAAATTACAAATTTCTAGTTTAAATATGTACTATTTTCATTTGATAATTATAATATATTTATGAAGATAACTTTATCAAGTAAGGATATTATGAATTATTATTTATTTGTTAACAAAAAATGTATTGCTGAAATTATTTTTATAAATATAAACTCCATACTATGTAGTTATATTATTTTTATAACAAATGAAATCTAAATGAACTGAACCTTTACTCCTGTATGTATTTCATAATCTTGAATGCAACGTAACATAACAATAGTAGATGATATTGTTGCATTGATTGATTCTTTACCAGTTGATGTCTTTATGAAATCTGCACCTATAAATTAACTCAAATATAATGCTCATAACTAATTAAGATATTAGAAATCCTGATATTTTTCTTTTATATACATATTAATACACACACATATATATATATATATAAATATCATATTTTTTATACACATATATTTATTTAATATATAAATTAGAAGGTACAAATAATTGTATGATATAATATAGAATTTTATATTTACTTTATTTGTAAATTATAAACAAATATTTTCCAAAGAAAAATATGTCGCTTTAATTTATTTATGTAATTAATGAAAAATTATATTTTTAGTTTATATTTGTTTACATTATTATAAATTTATGTACATTTTTGAATTCAATAAATATTTAATCATTAGTGTTTATTTTATGAATATAACATTATTTTATAATTAGAAGCATTTTTCTAATAAGAAAAAGTAATTAATAGGCATATATTTTAACAGAAAATGCAATATAAAACATCCCACCTAACCTATAATAATTAAATGTCTCTTATGTGTGTATAATTTAACAGATATAATACTGCTTAAAAAAACATAACATTTATTTTTCAATGCATTTGGTATTACAAATAAACTTTAAGCAATAAGTGTAATGTTATTTTGATATAATTGTACTTCTCATTTGAATATCATTATGTATTGAGTGGCCATTTAACCAATTCAGTGTAAGGAAGTTTTATAAATATAATTGAGTAATTAAGTTAAATAAACCTGCCATCATTGATACCATTGATGCTTTACTTATCATGTTTAAATCTCGTAATTCACCAGTTGCTAGTATCACCTGAGGAGACAGTATAATATAAGTATGTTGTTATGATATAGAGGGGAAGAGTACTATGGAAAGCATATGTAATCTATTATTATTACTATTATATGCAAATAAAGTTTACATATTAGATCAATTTATGCATAAGTATTAGCATGTCTGTAAAATAATGACACATTATAATATCCCACTTAATTATATTCTTTGTATAATACATATGTATAAGTATATACAAAATATTGTTAAATATAAATACATTTTAAATGACATATTATTACATTCTAGTATATATTGATAGGCTTAATCATATAATATTTATGTCCTATAGAGAATATAATAATAGGTATATACCTATAGCCTATACTGTACATATATGTAGGTTAATATACACATATCCTAGCTAATGTATCATATCGAATGTAGGCTTATTAGTAAATACCTTCAGGTGTACATCCGTAGAGAATTTGTTACATACTTTTCTCATTTCAGTGATTTCATCATAAACTTCTGATCATGCAATGCATTATTAATTATTAGTTTTTGTAATACAAATAAAATGATAATTAATTTCTTAATTATTGATATTTTATACTACTAAATTTTAGGTTGTATCAACAAATAATTTGCAAACTATATTACAAGATGTAAATATATTAATTAACATATGTATATATATATATATATATATATATAAATATATATATATATATATATATATATACAATAGGTAGTCTGAATCTATATTAGATAGGGGATGATCACACAGGTTAGATAATGTTAACATTGCGTAAAAGATAACCTTCACAAGGTAGATAGTTAGAGTACCATGGCCGCCTTATAATGAGATGTATTTTAAACTTAGATTATGCAACAATATTAATTATGCAGCTAAACTTATTATCTACTAAATCTAGATATAGTAATATAATTAACCTAATTATATATATATATATACAGTCAACTCTCGGTAAGTCGGACACATTTAGTTGATTTGGTTAGATTTGTATCTAGTTCCATGTTAAATTAATCGGATAAGTTGGATTGGATAAGTCGGACACATATTATAGTCATTTTTTTATTTTTATACTGGATAAATCGGACTTTTTATAAATTGTCAGAAATGTTTACTTTAAATAATGAATATTATAATTTTATTAATTAATATTATTGAATACAACATTTTATGTTGTTGATTGTTGCATAATTCCATATTTCGGTAACCCTTTAACTCGGGCTGCGCATTTCATATCTTATTTACATGATATTCTGAATCTCGGATAAGTTGGACATCTCGCTAAGTCGGACACTTTTCCCGTTCCCTTGCGAGTCCAACTTATCAGGAGTTAACTGTATATATATATATATATATTACTAAACTAATAACTGGTATGGTAACGTACCCCTCCACTTGCCCAGTAGCACTAGTCTCCTATTGATGACCACGTCTATCTCGTTAGCACCACTGACCACTGCGTCCTCTACCTCCTGTAGTCTCGCCTTCAGAGAGGTCTGACCGGCTGGGAATCCGGCTGCCACTATGCGGTAACGTGTATGACGTTATTAATGGTCGCGCGGCAACTATGCCGAGTTGATTGATAATTTATTTAAGCAAATACATAGCCGAAAATATGTTATCGAAAGTATAAAGTATAAATAATTGCTAACGATAGGCTATCGTCGATAGCATATATGCTTATTTTATAATTTCGTATTATTCTTTGTTTATTTCTATAACGTATACGTTATAGAAATAAACAAAGAATAATACGAAATTATAAAATTAAAGAAATTAAAACTTTTTACAGCTACCGTAAAAATAAATAATAGAGTTTGCCCAATAGGTTTTGAAAAAGTTTGAAAAAGTTTTCCCTACATATATTTTATATCATCTAGGATCTAGAATAACTCCCGTTAGAGGATAGATATCGATTAACGTGAACACTACAATAAATGTAAGTAGGTTTACAATACCATTGGTTTTATTTACAAACACACTTATTATTTTGTAAAACATTGTAAATTAATAACTTTCCATCCTCCACGATTGAAAGTGTTATATATATACTTGCACAGGATAATTATATACATTATAACATTTGAACTCTAGTAGTGATATATTTAAATTATATATGATATACTATTCAATATTTTAGCAGCAAAAAATATATAGGAACAACTTATTCAGCGTTCTGAGGAAAATTTTATATAAAATTATAATAAACTTATTATAACGTGGTCGCAAAATTACCCATATATTGATTGATATAGTTTATTAAGATTTATAGGATGGACTAACCAAATATAGGAATACAATATAGTATAATTTATAATGATTTATAAATGCATAGCATTTTATGCATTTTTCATGAAACTGCAGTTTCAAAGATTATATGTGAAAAGAAACAACAAATGAAAATTTTATAAGAAAAAAGATAGAAGGGGAATTATGTATATTAGATAATTATTCCTATTTTGATTCAATCTTTCCACCAACTTTTAAATTACAAGTAAAAGGGTCGTCACCACTATTTATTGAGGGTAAAAACTTGCGCCAAGAATTTATCCACTGTCATCTCTACTTCCCAAAACATATTGATGGAAAGTTTTAACCAGAATAAAGTAAAACAGATAGGTAAAATAAATAATGTTTGCTGGATACATTAATGATAACATATTTTTAAAATACCTGTTTTATATTTTATTTAGTAGAATAGATTAATTAGTATTGATTCTAATAATATTGACAGAATTTATAAACCTATAATTTATAAAATTTGAAATATTAAAAAAAAAATGTTGAATGATTAAAATAATTTATATAACCCCAATATTAATCCTGTAAATTAACAAATATATATATATTTAAAATATTTAGTAAACTTTTATTTTCAAATATAAAATGTATCTTATTTGTAGGCATACATTAAAATAATGATAAATTAACATCTTCTATATTATAAATACTTTTCTTATACATTTCTTGTAATATTACACCCTTACACTTTACTATCATTATGTTACATAATTTATGTATATAGAGATCTATCTACTTTTATATTTTATTAATAAAAATAATTTTTTTTTCCAGAATTTCCTGATAATTACCTGGTAATTAATATTAATATCGTGGAATATCAAAACAAATATTAAATATACTTTTTCATATAGAAAAATATATTATTCAAACTATAGTTTAGATATAAATTGACAAACAATCATTAATGAGATGAATCGACGTTACAAAATATGTCATATCTCCATATGGATATATACATACATACAAGCATATCTACACACATTCGCACATACACGCACACAACTGAGTGTGGTCACATACCCACACTCGCATATCTACACACATACGCTCGCACACCTGAGTGTGGTATATACCGACCCGCTGCTATAGAGATGTTCGCCCTCCTACTGTCAGGCTTCAGAGACAGCGTACATGTCTTCACCATGTTCGAGTATACGCAGACAGCCGCACATCTTATGTCTGTACTTAGTCGCGTGTGTTCATATGTGTGCTTGTATATATATATATATATATATATATATACACTATATATATATTTATTTATCTATTTATTGTTTTCGTTATATATTGTTATATGCACCTACGTGGGGTGGCCACACCTATGATAAGTGCTAATAAACCTTATCATCATCATCCTCATATATATATATATATAATATTTAATAGGGCGGAGTGAATTTTATAATGATTATGGCCGTCTGGTTATGTCTCGCGATAGTGATTTAACATTATATGTGGAGTTCAATAATGTCAATAAATTCACATATAACGTTACATCATCATCGCGAGACATAACCAGACGGCCATAATTATTTCAAAATTCACTCCGAACTATATATATATATATATATATAAATAAATAAATGTATATGATTTCAACACATACATATTATATAGGATCTAATTATACAATTAATCATCATAAAATACGATCTATCTATCGTTTACACCCGTGACACGGCTGACCTTTAGCTCCGACTATGGAAACAATGGAGTCGGACAGAGGTCGCATAGCCCTGAGACAAAGCTTGTTGACCACGTGTTCTATATCGTCTCCGGACAGCGTGGTCAAGTCGATACAGGATATAGCTCTCAGCAGCCACGCGGTCTAAGTGCATAAGGTGTGTGTGAGTGTGTGTATGTATGTGTGTGTGTTTGTGTGTGTGTCCGTGTGTGTATGTGTGTATGTGTGTGTCTGTGATAGTACCGGGAGAACATATATGTTTTCCCGGTACTATACTATATATATATATATATATATATATATGGAAAGGTATCATAATACAAACATGTTAACAATAAATGTTCTTAACATTTTATGACACACTATTGTTATTCAAAAATTAAAATATATTTATATTATATAATTGTGAATATTATTGATATTTTACAATTATTTTTAATATAGTTATTCAACGACGTACCCAATTTGGGTATTTATAATCGCGATTAGTATTACCTATAGTATTACCGTTGTACCTATATTCGAATACGGACACACTGTGATATAATATATTATAATATATTATTATATTAATATATATTAATATATTAATATATATTAATATATATATATATATATATATATATATATATATATATATATATATATATATATATATATTACTATAGTATAATTCCCTCCTTTATCTCCAGGAAGAAGCTAAAGGAGTTCATGGTAGAAATTCTACCGTATAATACACACACATAGGAATACCTACCTACCTGGTATTTTGTTTGTTTGTATATTGATAACGTTTCATTCTTCAGTTCATCTAGAAACTGTTGTTCCTGTACACATAGCATACATTGTTATTAATGTATTACCTACATTTGTATATTATTACCAACATGATATACATCTATAATTCTACTATTCTCTATGAATGATATATAACGATCGATGGTTACACATATGATAACTATAGCTAGTTGAGTGGATATATAAGTATACCCGGGTATTACCCGCTCTATAGACTATAGTATGCTATAGTCACTATATATACTATAGTATAGTGTATTATTGATACTATAGTACAATATATACTATAGTCCTATAGGGGAAAGTAACCTAATACGGACACTTTAACAATAAATGGTCTTATCATTTTTGGACTCAATATTTGTATTCAAAAATTACAAAATTTTAATATTATATGATTATAGATATTATTGTGATTTTGAAATTTTATTTAATCTTGTTATTCCATAAATAATGGGGGTGTCCGTATTCGGTACCCATGTCCGAATACGGACACGCTGTATTATAATACGGATAACCTATATACCACTAGATAAACTATATATTATTGATGAACCAATCAGATAAATTACAATTACATTATTTATATTTAATGTTATGAATAATTTAATATAATTTAATTAGTAATTAATTTATTAATTTTTATTATTGCATTAATTAATAATGCAAGTTAAGTATCTAAATAATACAAATATTAGATTTATCTGTATTTGTGGTATTAATATTATAATGCACACGATTTTTATGAAAATCAGAATAGTTCACACTCTGCGCACTGATTGGTTATATATATATATAGGTTCCGTATTAAGACATATAAAGTGTCCGTATTATGGAATTATATGACCTCTAGATATATGTTTATAACTTAATTAATATTTGATAACAAATATATAAATTATGTATATAATGTTTAGAATACTTTAGTTTTTAATAATATAGTGTTATGTTTTATATCAATACATTTGTATATTCTTGACAAGGTTTTAAGTTGATATCTTTTTTTCATAAATTTATAAACGTAATACAACAATCAGTGTATTGGATATAATTAATACTGCACTATTTTGTATAATTAAAAACATTTTTCATAAATGTATATAGGTACTACTTATATAGGTACTTATATATGTACTACCTACTTATAAATAATGTATTCATTAAACATTTTTTTTGTAGGATTTATTATTTCTGTGATACCGACAGTGTCCGTATTCGGTTACTTTCCCCTGTATAGTATATTATAGTACACTATATATAGGTTACTACTATACTGTAGGTTACTATCTATCTAAAGTATACTATATAGTGTTGATTTACACCTATTAACTATTCTAACGTATTAACACATATTAACTATATTCTCACGAGTTTGACCACTCTCCATATAAAGTATGAAATACTATAGTATTTCATATAGAATATATTCTATATATATATATATATATATATATATATATAGTCTATATTATATACTCTATAGTATACTATAGAGTATATAATATAGACTATATATATATAGGGTATATACTATAGAGGGTATAATTCGTAAGATACACATACAGGTAAAACTCATTACACTATAGTGTATACAATATATTTCGTACAATCATATAATTATATAATTTAATATATATATACATGTGTATATATATACGCATTACATAATACTATATACATAGGTTAGTTACGCAATAAGTTAATTAAACAAGGAAACCATCAATTCTATATTTTCATAATTAACTTGATTGATGTTCAATAATTTCTCACCTAAAATAATATTTATAGTTTTTATATATAATATATATATATATATATATATATATATATATATATACAATAATTAACTATAATAAACTATAGTTTATAAATGTATTATATATTTAAGAATTATGAATTCATCTATGCAAACATATAGGTTATCTGCAATCGCGTATTATTATTATTATTCCGCGTGTAGAATATACATAATTAATAAGTTATAAATAGATTTGTGTATTCTAATATTATATCATTGAATATTTATTTAGAGAGTACAAAGTTCAAGATTTATTTATGTTTACAATAATATTACACATATGTGTAATATTATGATTATAGTATACTATAATCATAATATTACGCATATGTGTATATATATATATATATATATATATATATATATATATATTTATATATATACAGTATAATATCAGTATATAAATATCAGCATATATTTAAAATTAAATATAGTATCTAAAGTTTTGGAATTGTATATATATATATGTATATACATATATTCGTACTTACAAAATTTAATTCCTGGATTTCCATACATTTTCATGAGTTAAATTCTATAAATAGTAAGATATTAACATATCGTATATACAAGTAATAATAAAATTATCTATATATGTTATATATATATATTTGTATGTATAATAAGCTTAGGATACTAACCAAACTGCAAATGGAATATTCACTATATGATGTATTAATCATATATCAAAAGAAGTGTCTAACTGTAAAATTATTATAATATTGTATTTAGATAATGTACAATATTTACTTAATTATAATGATCATGATTGTATCAACAGTACGATATTTGACGATATTTCTATTATTCTATTTCTATTATCGAGTACATCCTGTTATTTCTTTTACACCAAAGACTCTAGAATATATATATATATATATATATATATATATATACCACACACATAGATTACCAACATACAAATCTATAATCATATAATATATATATATATATATATATATATATATATATATATATATATATATATATATATATATATATATATATGTATATATATATATATATATATTATACATATATTATTATAAACCTCGATATTCACTAAGTTGTTTATGCACCGTGAATCATGTTAGAGATGTGTCTAGATCATCGATGTAAATAAAAGTTATGTTTACATCGATGGTCAATATATGTGTGTAGCATGGTCCATGATACACACTCTAAAGTAGTATCAACAAGCCCCGGGCTTTGGTATCAATACGGATGATATACATATTAAACATACTTTATGATATATATATATATATATATATATATATATATATATATATGTATACTATTCACTATATATAATGTACAGTGTATATTATTCACTATGTATAATGTACACTGTATATTGTATACATTGTATACCTGTATTATCTACATATATGTAGATAAACTATAGTTTATATGATTCCATAAACAATGTACATACATATATTCATCTAGGGTAAATATTGGTATGGGGAGAGTACTCGAATACCGACACCCACAACTTCAATAAAGAAGTTGATGGAAGTGCCTAAACCAATTAGGTAACAGGTATCCCTAACAATAAATCACCATAACTTTATTATTTCTTAATTCAATATTTACAAATTATATTTATAAGTATTACGTAGGTATATACATATACTAGCTATTTTAAAATTTAATTTAGTTTGTTTAACTCTGATATAACAGGGGTGTCGATATTATGTGCAATTAGGGTGAAAATGTATGTTACTTAGGTAAAAGTTTATAACTTTGTAACACATTATGAAAAATACAAAATATCTTCAGCACATTGTAAAATATAATTAGATATATAATATTTATTTTAAATATTTAAAATACCTATATTTTTAAATTATTGAGAATAGATATTGTACTTCAACAATTTCATAAACGTAGTTTTTTGAGTTGTAACGAAAAAATAAGTTTTTTGTTTATATTTAAAAAAATATAAATATTAAAAAAAAATTAATAATTTTATTAATTAGAATTATATTGATTAACATTTCATATATTAATTATTTAATGATTGGAATTATATTTTATGAGATCTCTGTGGTGTCGATATTACGCGCATGTCGATATTAGAGCACTCTCCCCTATATACACTACACATATAAACTGGTAAATATACTATTTATAGTATATCATATTCTATATATAGTTAATATATAATATACTATATATACTATATATACTAACATTAAATTATTACATATAAAAATGAATATAAAATTAAGCTATTTTTCTGAATAATATATACTGTATTGATACTTTCTCAATTACGAATAAGGAATATTAGTGAACTTATTTAAATATTAATATTGCAATATAAACACACAACCCTATATATATAGAATAACTCTATAGTGTATACAATTACACGAAAACAACTCCGTAACGATATCATGTGATATACCACGTGAACAAACAAGACGCACGTGACCAAACAACGCACGCATAAGTGTATTCCAGTAATCCCTTACAATCACTGAATTGGTTTAAGATTGATTTACTCCAGTATTTATAATAACATTTATATAACAACTCTCTCTTTATTATAACCTACATTATATCATGCTTTACAACAGGAAATAATACATATTTATATATCATTTATTATATAACAAATTAAATATATAATTAAGTATATGTAGAATATATATATTTGTTAATGTAAATAACACATTACATAAGTATATGGTACGAAATTACTTATATTCGACCCCTCCACCGTATTATATACACTTGAGCACAATATCGTATATATATATATATATATATATATATTGAACGATATATATATATATATATATATATATATAGAAGTATGTCCTATATATATAGATGTATGTCCTATATATATATATACCTTATATATAAGGTGGTTAATTTAAATGTACGGATAATATTACTTCCTGTAAAGTAAAATATTTATGTAATTATTATTAATACTTATTTCTTCTCCTAATAATATATCGGTGGGTTTCCTCATTAATCGATTATTTGGGACTTCATTAGTTTACATTGTACGTCCTCGTTATCTATATGTATGGGATCCACAGGGTGGGACCGGAATTTTTAAATATCTAGAATGTAGGTAACTTTTACTAAAGTTCCGCGAGATAAGGATAGCAGCATTTTGGTAACGAAGATAAGGTAATATTGTACGTTTTTTAATTAGATAATACATATTGCTAGGGGTGAAAGAATATATTTATTTATGGATTATAGAAAGCACACGTAATTTACACCTGAGGGAGAAGGTTAGTCACATACGAGATGATTGAATAGATATTGTAGTAGAGCGGTCCAGTCGTGTTATGCAGTAAGAAGTACGTATTCAGGAACAGATAATCCGATTAAGTGGATAATTAGCATTTGCCGTAATTATATTCAGTAGGGAAGAACAGTAGTTAAGTCGGGACAGTAAAAACACATTTATTATACTTTTCGTATGGTTTATGGAAAGCGAGGTCAGTATTTTTTTAATTATGAAGAGATGAAAGTTGGTAGATTTTGTAATGGATGATATGTGATTCTTAAATGATAATTATCATAACAAATTATAATTTGTCATCAAATACTAATCCTAGATTTTGGAAGAATGGCAAGGAGAAATAATCATGTTATTTTGAGTATATTTTGTAAATTAATGAAGTATATACTACAACAAACTACTAATTAATGCGAGAGATTATTTGTTGGAGAGGAGCCATAATATTATGTAATTTGCACACTCAATTAACTCAGAATTAGTAGCATGAGAATGTATAGGGAAAGAGGTAAACAGTTGAATATCATTAGCAAAAATATGGTAGTGTAATTTTGAAAAGTTCTCAATTAGATCAGCAATAGGGCGTATATAAATAGAAAATAGGAATGGACATAGAATGGATCTTTGGGGAATATCGTGCTTATGAAAGAGGCGAGTAAAATGTTTCAATTATAATAGAGATATTGCGGTGTGTCAGATACGAACTAAACCATTTTAATACTAAGCAAGATATATCCATGATAATAAGCCGCTATATTATATGTTATAGTCCAGGGGTGTCAACAAAATATGAGATGTCAAGTATGTTTAACTTGCAATACGTGTTTCTATTTAAGGTAGATAATATTGTGTCAGTAATACATAGAGAGCTGTTTCGGATGAATGGCCTTTACAAAATCGCTTTGAACTGTGTTGACAATAATATTTTTATTTATATGGGCGATAAGTTTTTTGGAGATAATTATTTCTAATATTTTACTTCTAATAAGTGCACTTACATGTAGACGGGGTATCGGGATATAATCGCTAAGGTAATTTGGATCGAGATTTGATATTTTTAGAATAGGAGAGATTATGGCAGTCTTGAGGAATGGTTAAACCTGGCCAGAGTTTAGTTAGTTCGCAATAATATCCAGAAAATAGATCAGTGGGAGAGGTACATTCATAAGTAGATTATTTACTTCATACAGTGAATATACTTAATAAGTCAATAGGATGGGTAATATAGATGGTAGGATTGAGTATGGATGGAGTATACGCGCAAATAATATTATTAATGATTGCAATTTTATTTTCAAAAAGAGAGCACAATTGAAAATTTGATGTGATTGCTAAAACGGGGAGGATTTCTTCATTTGGAGGAGAGAGATTTTTATTTGCCGTTTTATATAATTTGCGAGGATCAGATGATCATCTGACTGATCAGTGATCTCGAGATCACTGCTATATTTTTATTAGAATAGATGGATTTTTAAGGATATATAGTAGCTTTGTAATTTTGCATAGCTGGTGATTCTTGCACTAGCATGATATAGCTGATTTTGTTTCAGTAGAAGGATTTTTAAGAAATGTCTACTCAAATTTGCGAAAACACTTCTTGAATATATTAAGTTAACTGGAGAAAAATGGCGGTCAGTAATTAATGTAGTTTTGTAGGTGCATGTATATTTATAATATTTTGGAGAACATAGTTTAGGAATACCTGAAAGAGGGAAGTATAAGAATAAATTGCAGTTTTTATATTGCTTACAAAGCTTGTTAGGTAAATTGACTTAAAATCTCTATATATGTTTAATCTTTGTGAATTTTAGATGTATACAGAATTACACAATAAAATAATCCGTTATTATATCAATTTGTTGAAATGAGTTATGGTTTATACATCCAATAAGAAGACTGGAGAAGGGTGTACATATCATAGCAAGTGTATTACCTTTGGAGTGGGTAAGAAATGCTATATGTTGGCACATAGAAAGAGACGCAGTTATGTGTTTAAAATAAATAAGGGAATAGGAGAAGTAAAGTGATAGTTTAAGTCAACAAGAATTATCGGTAAATAGGAAGAATTCTTGAGATGAAGGAATATTATAGATAAAATCATGAAATTTTTCAAAGAATAAAATGTATTCAGGTTTTCAGGGGACGATAGATTAAGGTGAGATGTAGAGTTAATCTAGGAAGCTTACTTGTCAGCGAAAGAATATCACTGTATGAGAAAGGGGGGAATGAAAGGGATGGAGAGAGGTAAATATCATTAGGTACGTAGGTACCTATATGAATTATCATCATTGGAATTCCATGTATAAGTCAATTATAATATATTTTTTAATTTAAGGTAAGGTAACATAAGGAATATATTTAATCTCAAGGAGCGAATATTGATTAAGGCTATATTGGAGGATAGTCAGGCTTGAGAGGATGAATTATTTTTAAATGATATCCTATGGTGATCAAAAGAATAAAACAATGTTATTAGACCAGATTCAAATATGATAAAAGGGGGTTATGAAAGAGGATTATTTTTATCCCTTAGTTCATATGTTTGAGAACGATTATTAAAAAACGTTGTAGGGCGATGGGGCGTGAGTTTTTGTTTTAAGCGCCTACCCTGTTTTAAGGCATGATCCATGAAACCTTACCACGAAGTCTAGTAGAGTCAGGTAAATAATGATGAATACAAATATGCTTAAAATAACTATGTAGTGGGATCTTTAGTAGGGAGGCATAACATATATCACGAGAATAAATATTAATAAAACGCAAAATTGCATTGTATTATACCCTAGAGTGATGGGCTGTTTCGCGATAATTGATCGTCGATCCGATCCGGATCGGAATCGGGTAAGAAATAAAGGATAGGGACCGGGTAACGAATGGATGATCGGGATCGGGAAAAGGATCGCATAAGAGAATACATAGAGAATCGGGATTGAAAAGGATCGGTCCACATCATTGCATATATGTTTCTTCTAATTGTAATTGTTTATTACTTTTTTTTGTGAGTATCTGGTTTCTATATAATCTGTTCTCATTTTATTTTCTATTTCTTTGTAATGTTGCTTCATCGTATTATTTTACTTTACTTTGATGATTTATAATATAATGACGCCTTAAATAGAACAATTGGTAAATACATCTATTAATATCTGATTACATAATGTACATTGAGTATACACTTTCTTTTCTTTTATTTCTTTTTGTATGTAATATTTATTTGATTTAAATAATTATTTATTTTTCCATTCAACGTGTTGTTCTTCCGACATATCGTATAATAATGAATACATTAATAATACACAATGTATAATGAATACATTATTATATATAATAGATAATGGTAATTAGTGACGTAACTATGTGTAACGCGTCTTTGACGTAAGTTACGCCCACACCTTCCAATGTAGGAGTTGCAAGATCACGTGGTATTTAAATGGCAATTGTTATTTTACCTATAATAGAATTTAATCAATTGGGATCATATACGTAGAGCATATATGCTATATATATGGTATATATACCTATACCTAAATATATATACATATACCTAAAGCACAGACTTTAACTCGACGTACATTGTACGTAGTACATTGTAAGTACGCTTTATGTCGTACAATGAGTAAATATTAGTATCAAATTCAATGCATTTAAACTTAGGATCGGGATCGGGTAACGAATGGATGATCGGGATCGGGAAAAGGATCGCATACGAGAATAAATAGAGGATCGGGATTGGGATCCCCGATCCAGGAAAAAAAGTATACGTGCTCATCACTGCCTACATATGAATGCATATATTTGAAGTTATTAACACATACACTGAAAATATATTCGTGTTAAAGTTATTTTATTTTAATTATAAAATTTATTTTATTTTTAAAAATAGAATTTAAAATAAATTTGATAATGATAATGATAGAATTAAAATTAATTTCGATAATTATAATAGATAAATTTAATTGATACATCTATAAATGTATACACTTATTTTGGGATAGAACGGTGTATTAAGAAAGCAGGTTTAAAAAATATATATATATATATATTATATAAATCATTAATATTATTTAAATATTTACATATTTTAAATAAAATTATATTTATGATTTTATTTCTAATGCATTATTTTCAAGTTTGATATTCTCTTTTTCTTTACTCGATTGATTCATCATACATTAACAATTAACGTAACTAACGTCGGTAGTTACCAACCATTAACCCTTTTTTATGTAAACGTTAATATTAAAAATAATTAAAATAATAGTTAACTAACAACTAAAACAAGTCTATAATCGTTGTAAAGATTACATAATATTTCGAATCGAAACAATCGAAAGTAAACAAACCCTATCGTAAACAAACCAACCGATGCTAAACGCCGCCGTCGTTCTCTACCGATGTATACCCTCGCTTACGTGTACACCCTCCTCTGCATAGCCACCCGCCGCGTACACCCGCACGTGACCAACACCCTACCGGTCATCGTATCACCGGAAGTCGGGCAGAAGCTCGTACCGGAAGTAAACCCCAGCGCGGTTACGTCATCGCGTTATGTCGACGTCGACGGGTTTGACGCTGTTCGGCTGGGACAGTCTACTGATGGAGAAAGGAACCCTGTGGCCTATTTACCTGGCGTTCATCCTCTCCATGTTCATCATCTGGGAGTCGTTGTGGATTCTGAAGGCTTATATAGACGCCCGCGAAGATCCCAACTACATGTTCGTAAACGATATACGTATATATATATACGTATATATATATATACGATATACCTATATTACAATATCCTATATTAACGGGCATGCCCGTCGGACAGTTATTAACCAAAAAGTAGTATATATATACGATCGTTTATATACAATACTATATACTATACGTTATAGTATAGTAACCGGTGGATATTATTCACATACATTTACGAAGCATCATTAGACATCTTTGGAATCGATGTATATATATATACACCCGTTACTATAATATATAGGATATATTATATATTATATAATATATAATATGCATGCAACCGTTACTACGTTTTCGTACGCGAGCCCACTCTATCGGCCGCTACCGTTGTAAACGCCGTTACTATAGTAACATCAATGACATTTCCTTGGTAACATATACACAAAGGTCACATGCGCTTAAGTTACTGTGTCGTAATAGGTGTTATCTTAGGGTGTATTTTGGTCAACCACCCGACGAAATGGTTTTCTACTAACCACTTTCAAGTGTTTTTGTCAACCTGTGGTTAAAATACTATAGTGGTATGTGTTTATGGTCAAGCACCAGTGGTTCAAACACTAGTACAAGTATGTATGTATATATATATATATATATATATATATATGTTTATGCGCGTGTGTGTGTAATACATATGATGTATACATACACAAATCTAAACAAGTTACGTACCGATACCTTTAGGACATCGTGTACCGTGTCAGTACGTGGTTGTAAGGTAGTGTAGTACATGTATACATTGTATACTAAGTACACTAAGTACACTAGAACTTAGTACACGTACAAGTACACATTTTCCAATATACTGTGACACAAGTAGGCCTATCACCGAACATGCATGTGCACATGTGCTAACACCACACTGATATACTATAATAATACTGTAGAGTATACATATTGTATACAATATATACTGTATAGTATTACTATAGTATAGTATTAGTACAGTGTGTTAACTGTATACAGTATCATCTGCAAAGATAGAAGCATATATGGGTGGTTTAATAATATTAGGTAAATCATTAATATACATTAACAATAACAACGGACCAATAACGGACCCTTGACGAACACCAGATATAACTGGCGAGAAGTTAGAGAAACTATCATTAATTTTAACACGTTGTTTTCTATCGAGTAAATAATATCTTAACCATTTATAAAGGTTACTACTAACGCCATAATAAGATAATGAATGCAAAAGTTTAGAATATTCTTATACATATATGATACTTTGTCAAAAGCCTTATCTATATAAATATATTCAATATACGATATTAGGAATGCATATCTAGCTTCATAACTTTTTATAAAAAGATATTAGTTGCAATTCGGTTGAATTTCCAGCTAAAAATCCATATTGACATTTAGTAATATAATTATTTGAAAGTAAATTGAAAGTTAAATTATTAGAAAGAATTTTTTCAAAAATAATGAGCGTGCTAGGTAGAATGCTAATGGGCCGATAATTTACTGGTTTATTAGCGTCACCTTTTTTGAATATTGGAATAATATGTTATATTTTCCAAATATCCGGAAAAATCCCTGAATCTAGAATATTTGTACAAATTATCGATAATAGATGACATAATCCAAACGATAATTTCTTTAATATGATTATAGGATTATAGTTGTCAAATAATCTATGGATTTCTTATACGGAAGTATTAGTTATTTATATTACTCCGAGTATTAATTTGCATTCATGCTTAGTTTATATATTAGTTTATATATGCATACCTATATATACACTTGTTAATTTTATATTATATCTGGATAATACAAAGGTAACTTAACTTAAATATTTTCTAAACTGAGTATATTATAAGATTTCTAATTTATTTTAGAGACACCAATCACATGAGTTATATGTTTTAAATGATATAACATACTACCTATGTCATGTATGTCTACGTACTATATATTATAATTCTTAAAATCTCTAATTTCATTCAAATCCATAGGAACTTATATTTCTACACAATAAATATATTATAAATATTTAGTCTTGGCTATATTAGATATTATAATTATTTCTCTTTTATAAGAACTGTTAATAATTAAATACATTATTTATTAATCGTAAAATTCGACATTTTAATTTACTTAATAAGCATATATAATTACATACACACACACATATATATATTAATAATATAAACTAATTTACCTAGAAATGATGATGTGTTAAAAGCATACGATAAAATATTCGAAAGACAAAGAAGTGGACTGGAAAAGGATAGAAACAGTTATAAGGATTAATATCGTCATAAAGAATAACATCGAGCTTTATCATTGCTTATTATGATCACAGATTTTCACAAAATAAAATAATTATAAATATATTAGATAACTTTTATTACTACTTCTTCTGTTTTAAATAACATTATAAATTTGTATTTAATTAATTTATAATATACATATATACAATTATATTTGTATGATTAATATTATATAGGTATTAATATAATGGAGTATTTAAATATAGAAATATTTACATGTATAATTTATAAATTTGATAAAATAAATTATATCTAATATATATATATATATATATATTGAAGGGACATTAGAGCCATAAGTAAACATGAGGTGCACTTCATCTAAGTTCCTGGAAGGGATGAAATGACCCCACAAAATAACAATAGCGATATAGGCTATATATATATATTTACAATTTAAATCTATATTTCTAATGTTGAAACTATATTCCTCAATAAAAACGTATTAGGATAACCTATAGGTTTTATTGTTTTAGAGGAATTAATAAATGTTCGTTAGGCGTTATTATTTATTATCGATAAATTATGACACTGATAATATGGTGTCAAAATACTGTATCATTATCATACTGTGAATCAAAGCTTTTCAGAAGGATGCTTGAAGGACCTCTTTGTGATTTGTAATCGACTTCGAGCCTCTTCAAGTTTCATGGGATAGCGCATACTATAGTATCTAGTTTTTTTTCTCTGATATTAGCATTGATAAATAGGAATGTACATACCAGAAATAATTACTTTTTTAATTAAACATAAAAATCGGTAATTAATTCTGGAAAATACCCCTAGCCATCTTAATCTATGTAAATAATAACTAGTCGAAAATCTATTAGAATATAGGATATTAAATATAATTTGTATACATCTACGAATACTTGTCTAATGTTTTTTAATATATATTAAAGCTTCAATTAAGATAATATTCCAATAATATAATTAATATTCGATAGAACCAAACTTTCAATAGATACATATCGATAGCTAGTATTGTTTAGTTACATTACATTATATAGTATATAGTATACTATATATCGTAAAGATATATCGACAGTTTAACTCCACTCATCTATATAGGTCATCGGGTTTACAACAGTTATTTAGTGCGGCGTTCAGTATCGTATATCCATTATAGAATGTGAGTGTTTAGTTGAAGTTAGGCATGAGTCATACACTTATCAGGCCGTATCTCGTTGTATTCGGTAACTCTCACTCTTTGATTAACTATATAAAATAACTATACATGTTGATATTTATTAATTTATACATTGTTAGCAAATATTCCACGTATGGATATTAATTCTGTGTTCTTTATTCGATGGGTGAACCCTACATGATGTATTAAGGACAACGCGGAATATTTGCACTATTTAGCTTATTTTAGAGAGTTGAGATTAATGTCCGTGAATGTCCAATGAATCAACATCAACTAGAAATACGTTTATTTTTATATTTGTCATAATATATATATATATATATATATATATATAAACAATATAAAACAACTCAAAAGGAATGATAAAAGGAAATAACCAAAAAAACGTATACAAATTTGGTAAAAACACTTTCAGGATTTATTAGGAAAACCACCAATGAATGAAGGCACAAATAATATGATAATAAAAGTTATACCACCTCTAGACATAAATCGTAGATATTATGAAATGTATGAGTACACATTGGCAAAAGATGTCATCAAATAAGGTAAAATCTGCGGTGTTGATGAAATATGGTCATAAGTATTAAAACGATGCAATATAGATGAAAGTATCATCTACTTCTGTAACAAAGCACTATTAGATAAAATGATGACCCAACAATTGTCTATTTTGAATATAATTCCAATACCGAAGAAAGGAGATCTTAGTCTAGATAGAAATTATCATAGAATAAGTCTTAGTTCATTAGTAGCGAAAACTTATAATCGTATGATAATGAACATAATTAAGCCTACTCTAGATGGTCATCTAAGGAAAAATAAAAATGGTTTCAGAAGTGGTAGAACAACAACCAGTCAAATACTAGTACTTAAAAGACTGCTCGAGGGAGTTAAATATAAGAATCTAGTAGCAATACTGATATTCATAGACTTCAAGAAAGATTTTACTATACATAGAGGGAAATGCTTATGATACAGAAATGTTATGGGATATAGGAGGAATTGATGAATACTACTGTCAATGGTATTACATCAGATGGAGAAACGGGAGCTTTCAATAGTATAGCTGGTGTCTTACAAGTAGATACGTACCATGTCATGATCCATACCATGTTGTCATAATTATCGATTATATTATGTGAACAGCTTTACTAGGAAGGGAAGATAAGCTAGGTTTCCAACTAAGGAAAAGAAAAAGCAGAAGAGTACCACCTATAACTTTTACAGATATGGACTTCGAAGATGATATTGCATTAGTAAGTGAAGGTATCAAAGAAGCCCAAGAGATGCGAAATACAAGAATTACGAAAACGAAATACATGAGTTACAATACCAACCAACAGTTTGAAATCAAAGCTATAGATAAGTCAATCTGAAAAGGGTTGAAGACTTCAAGTACATAGGGGCATAGATATACAATAGTGCAACATATTTGAAAATCAGAAAAGCGCTTGATTGGAGAACATATGTCATCAAATGAGGAATATCTTGAAATCAACTCTAAGTAGGAACATAAAAATCAGGCTCATGCACATCACAGTTGAATCGGTTTTTCTATACGGATATTAGACTTGGACCCCACATAAACACTAGGAGACCTACTCAGACAACTTTATGGCACATACACTCGAATTCTACGAATGATACGTACATTGGTCTCAGAAAGTTACAAACGAGGTCATTTAAATAGTCCCATAATTATGGGACTATAGGAAGATTATCTACAGAGATCAGACGTCGACTCTTAAAGTTTGCTGGACGTTGCCCATAGGCAGGTTCCCAAAGAACTATATACGAAACAACCTCACCATCTCTACATATATGTAGATATGATAAGGTTGTTTCGGATCAAGTTCATTGGGAACCTATTAATGGAACTAGAAGACGGGGAAGGCCACAGTAAAGCTACATTAGGACTCTGGAGCGCGATATTGGTATATCATCAAGCGAAATGAGAGTAGCTATAATGAACATGATGTTTGGAGAACTATTATTCTCCGGGAAACAAAAATCCTGAAATAAGCAAAAGTAAGCATAAAGTATACTTGAATTATAAGGATTACTATAAATATTCTCCTTAGAGTTTACCAAAGATTTTGTGAAGCATCGTATACCTGCTTATTGAAGAATATAGGCTTAACTAATATACCGCAAAACATATTTAAGTATACTGGAGGTACATTACATGAAATGATTATTATTATCTGATAAGATGTATGTTTTTACACCAGGGTAATTATAGAAGCAGAGATTATCTAGATAATTACCCTATAAATATATATCATATAAATAATGAGAAAGTTATAAAACTATAACGAAGACATGTTTCTGTAAAATGTACACCATACATTGATGTAATTCATTTAGTTAATATATTTAATTAAAATACGTGTATTTATGTTATATATAATACCACATTATTTAACTAGTTATAATAGTTTGTCCATGATGATATTTTTAAGAAAATTACAAATGTTTAAGACAATCCCAGAAGAGTATATGGATAATACAATACGTATATTTACTACAGAGAACGGACCGACAAATAATTTAGTAAAACTCATGAGTTTAACTAAATGATTTTTCTGCAGAGAATATTCTTTTATGGAAGATGCTTCGCGAAATATTTGGTAAACTATATGGAGACTATTTATAGTACTCCTAACACGCCCACATGGATCTCCTCAAGAACATGGAGCATGTCTATGTTGTAGTTATCCTATATGATATCCTATAGGATATATATATATATTGTATATATACAATATATTGTGAATTTAGATAATAACATTATGCTATATTTAGTTTCATGTTTCTTATTTAGTTTATTATAGTTATTTAGATATGACATACTACTTATATCTTTAGAATATAAATTATAAATTATTTCTGGATAATTTAGAAATATATTATAAGTAGAGATATGTGTGACCTATAGGTATACTATAATATATAGTATACCATGCTATAGATATAATGAGTATATATATATATATATATATAAATATTATTAAATAAATAATGTATTATGATAATAAATATAATTTATTAAAATATGTTTTCATTAATTATACATATAAATATATAATATTCATATAGGCCATTCGGTATGCTCGTGGAATAGGCATAACGTATAACCGGGGAGTAACCTCCCCGGTATAACACTGGATGTATTGTTTGCGTATAACAATAGCTAAGGTCGGGTGTTACGGCTAGAACAAAGAGAACTGGCGATTCGTTAAGGCCATATTGTCCACGAATCTGTAATAGAAGTTCATAATAATATGAGTTATATTCATAATAATAACACTATAGGATATAGGACCTATGCGTATGATATATATATATATATATATATATATATATATATAGATAAATATATATATATACCCGGATATATACTATAGTATACTATACAAATATATATACTATACAAATACACAAGTATTACTTACTATAACGTATCAGCTTAACTACACTACGAATACAAGTAGTGACAATACGCATGCGCGCCACACCACCTCCTCGTCCACTACTAACTTGGTCATCTCACCACCACCTCGTCCTCCACCATTACTAACTTAGTCATCTCACCACCACCTCCTCGTCCACTACTAACTTGGTCATCTCACCACCACCTCGTCCTCCACCACTACTAACTTAGTCATCTCACCACCACCTACTCCACTACTAACTTGGTCATCTCACCACCACCTCCTCGTCCACTACTAACTTGGTCATCTCACCACCACCTCGTCCTCCACCACTACTAACTTAGTCATCTCACCACCACCTCCTCGTCCACTACTAACTTGGTCATCTCACCACCACCTCGTCCTCCACCACTACTAACTTGGTCATCTCACCACCACTACTAACTTAGTCATCTCACTACCACCTCCTCCACTACTAACTTGGTCATCTCACCACCACATCCTCTTCCACTACTAACTTGGTCATCTCACCACCACTACTAACTTAGTCATCTCACTACCACCTCCTCCACTACTAACTTGGTCATCTCACCACCACATCCTCTTCCACTATTAACTTGGTCATCTCACCTCCTACTCTTCCACTACTAACTTAGTCATCTCACCACCTCCTCGTCCACTATTAACTTGGTCATCTCACCACCTCCTCCTCCACTACTAACTTGGTCATCTCACCACCACTACTAACTTAGTCATCTCACTACCACCTCCTCCACTACTAACTTGGTCATCTAACCACCTCCTCGTCCACTATTAACTTGGTCATCTCACCACCACCTCCTCCACTACTAACTTGGTCATCTCACCACCACCTCATCCTCCTCCACTACTAACTTGGTCATCTCACCACCACCTCCTCCTCTTCCACTACTAACTTGGTCATCTCACCACCACCACCTCCTCTTCCACTACTAACTTAGTCATCTCACCACCTCCTCGTCCACTATTAACTTGGTCATCTCACCACCTCCTCCTCCACTACTAACTTGGTCATCTAACCACCTCCTCCTCCTCCTCCACTACTAACTTGGTCATCTCACCACCACCTCCTCCTCCTCCACTACTAACTTGGTCATCTCACCACCACCACCACCTCCACCACTACTAACTTGGTCATCTCACCACCACCTCCTCTTCCACTACTAACTTAGTCATCTCACCACCACCACCACCTCCACCACTACTAACTTGGTCATCTCACCACCACCTCCACCACTACTAACTTGGTCATCTCGCTAGTGACGATCACATGACGACATGTTTTAGTCCACGGCTCCTTGTCCTCTAGAGGTTCGTCCCTTGACCACTGGGCTATCTCGTTAGATGTGGTCAACGGGTAACGGTAGCTCTCCTTTGGATCTGCAAAGAGGTCATGGCGTAGGTCAGACATAGAGTATACTGGTATACTAAGCATAATATATAACATATAGGTTAAGCAAGGACATGTCCTTGGGTTAAGCTTAGAGCTAACGATAAGTGGGTGTAAATCGTGATATGATACTTGTATTTTATAATAAAATGTATTTAATAATAACTATTATTAATATAAATATATATATATATATTTATATATATATGTTAACTATTAGGGTGTATCCTATATATAGTTTAATACTGTAGTTAATTTGATATTATATTGTTTAATATGACATGCCCTATTAGGATATACTATAAACTACGTTATATTTTACACGACCCATACGACCCATACGGTCATATGTTAAATCTGAACCCGAGAGACATTATCAACACCTGGAATAGCTCTTCATAATGGTATGGTAGAACAGGTTAACCCAAACAACAAGCGTAATGCATTATGCATGGCAAACATCGTACAGGCGGTGACGAGTAGGATTGCATAACACCGCTAACAATAGGATTGCGTAATACTACACACACGAAACACGTATATTATCGTATACGTTATAATACTATTGTTTACTATATTATATTGACGCTATAACTATACGAAAACTGTAGTTTATATATAGTAAATCATGTATACATAATATTCTCTCTCTATATATATAGAGAGTATACATGATTTATATATATATAATATATAGTATACTATTAATAGTATACTATATTAATAGAGAATATTATATATACATGATTGACTATACATAGACAAACTATAGTTTTCGTATATATATAGTATACTTATTTTATATAGTATAATATAATAAAAATATGAAATAAGTATGTATAATAAATTACTATATACATATATATATATATATACAATATAGGTTTAAGTTTAGTATATATACCTAGATACGAGCGCGATGTATTCATGAATTCGGGTGGTATACCGATAGGTCAAAGGTTACAGGTCACTAACCCGTAGATTTACGTATATGTTTGATCTTCTGTCGCGTGTACTCGTTATAGGAACCCATAGCCCCGGGTCCGTATCTGTCTGTCTGGTTCATGGGTAGGATACTAGGTCTGGGCAAGGCCTTACGTTCCTCGTCCGTCTGTAGGTGGATCTACGGGGGGTGGGGTGAGTGTAGGGTGTAGTGGGAGTGTACAGGAAGTGTAAGGGTGAGTGTATACATTATCTAGGGTATACACTATAGGTAGGGGCATCAATGGGTGATTAATAGTGGGGGGGGCTATCTCAGACTCATCAATTATTACCATATACAAGAAGATACAATTTGCTAAGAAGATACATCTATAATATCACTTTTTCTCTATTTATATATATATATATATATATATGACTTACTTACTTAACTTAGTTTTGCGTAAGACTTGGCGTCCCCTTGCAGAACACATGTACACTTGATTTGTGTAGGCCTCTCTGTCTGCTGCCATACTTTCCAAGGTCAGAAGTGGAACGCCATTATTCTCTCTGATGCCATCCGACCATCTCTTTAAAGGACGTCCTATTGGTCTTGGATTTGTGAAGTTCAACTTGTAACTAGCATTAATCATATCTCGGCTTCTTGCTACATGACCGAACCAACGGATTTGTCTTTTCATAATTATCTCTTCTATAGTTTCAACTACGTTCAGTGATTTTCGAATTTCTATATTACTGAGTCTGTCACGTCTTGTAACTCGCAGGATAGCTCTTATACACTTCATTTTGAAAACTAGCCAGAATTGATCTCTTTTGCCTCATTTTCCATGTCTCCATGAGGGTTTTGTAGAGTATAATCTTGAGTTTTTTAGATACGCCTCTGGAAGTCCATATAAAGACAATATATTGTCTCTCTCAGTCTGCCAAAAGCCCGTGACGCCATCGAAATTCTTTGCAGAACATCATCTGGACAGTTGGGGACGAGACTGCCCAAAAACTTGTACTAGTTAACTTTGGGAACAATATTATTGCCGATTTTGATGTCCTTGTTTTCAGTTGTCAGAACTGCACATTTAAGTGGATTGATTTGTAGGCTTCAATTATGACAAGCGTTTTCTAGCTCTGAAGTTGCTATTTGCAATTTTTCAAAAACAGCCGATACTAAAGTTGTGTAATTTGCGTACCTGATATCAATTGACATTTCATCATCCAGTCGGAGATTTCTATCTAAGCATGTGAGGCCCTTCATTACATATTCTAGGAATATATTGAATAGGCTCGACGACATGATGCATCCTTTGGTTACGCCCATGTTAACAGAAAACCATTCTGTTAGTTGCCCACCAGCAATTATTGCATAATTTATATCATTATATAGGTTTTTTATTATCGCAACATATTTCTGAAGGATGATTTCCTATCTGGATCATCATTTTCCAAAGTGCCTCTCTCCAAATTGTATCAATTGCGGCCTTAAAGTCAATAAAGTGTATATGTATCAGAACTTGATGTTCTCTTGCCTTCTCTATTATCTGCCTTATGATGAATATTGCATATATTGTTCCTCTGCCTGGCCTGAAGCCGAATTGCGAGTCACTCATTGATTCTTCAATTATATGTGAGTATCTGCACATCAGTATTTTACATAATACTTTCTCTAGTATTGATAATAATGCAATAGCTCTGTAGTTATCTGCGTTTAATGTATCGCCTTTCTTATGAATTGGGGTTATAATCATTTTAGACCAGTCTTCTGGTGATTTCTCGGTCTTGATTATTTTATTGAACAATATTATCAGTATTGTAATCATCATATCACCCACTGCTTTAATTAATTCGGATGTTATTCCATCAATTACTGGCGCCTTTCCGTTAGATAACCTTTTGATGGAATTTTCCACTTCTTGTTTGGTTATTGGCGGAATATGCTCTCTCAAGGTATCTAAATCATGTGGAAACTGTGTGTTGAGATGTTTCTCAAAGTGTGGTTTCCAGATATATAAAATATCTTGTTTCTTCATCATTAGCTGCCCTTGAGAGTTTTTCATAGAAAATACAGGTTTATACCATTTTCCTTCTAATTCTCTGACTTGTTTAAATAATGTGTGGCTATTTTTATTTTGAAGTTTTCTTCCATATATGATATTTTTTCTGCTAGATTATCATTCTTTTGTTATTTGACAGATAGTTTTACTCTCTTGTTTAATGTTTTGTAATTATTTATGTGCTCAAGGTTATTTGGATTATTGAATACAAGCAATTTGGCTTTTGTATAGAAAGTAGCACGTATACGACGTATACTATACGTCTAGCACATAGATCTTTTACTTCGTTTGATAATCCGGGAACTTCATTAAAATGTTTAAATCCAATTTATTGTTCAGCAGTAGTATGTTCAATATTTTTTAATTTATTGTAAAGATCATCTGGCATCGCAGTGTTATCATTTTCATCATCTAATATATATATATATATATATATATATATATATATATAGTTATAAAAGTAGAAAAAGTAAGTGAGAATAGAGGGCATAATATGATTAACTTGTATTGGGTTATTCACATAGATTTAGAGTATACCATGGTTGCACAATATAAATCAATGTTTAATATAATGATAATACAATTTTATAAATAGCAGAAATATAATATTTATAAAAAATAAAATAATGTGTAGATCTTAAAAGTGGGAGTTTATATTATATAGTGTATCCCCCTGCTCCCTATTTTTAAAAGTGGGGTGGACATGTCCCCCTTTCCCCCTTTTATGACGCCCCTACCTATATATATATGTATATACTGTACCCTATAGGGTATATTATACGTAGTGTGTACCTATACGTAATAAGTACACATCGTGTGTTGTGTATATTGATAAATTGTTTTATAACATTATCTCTGTAATTATAATATTAAAAAGATCATATATATATATATATATATATATATATATATATTTATATGCAATTACGTTAAATATTACGTTAAGTATATATATATATAAATATGCATTCAGTCAATTGTATAATTAACATGTTCAACTGATATATAGATATAAATATAATATAAAGTATATATTATAACAAGTGTTCTATAGAAACCTTGGCCGGGGTCCTGTACAGACCGGATTCGAATATATTAGCGGGGCTCTCCAGGGGGTTATTCACGCATTCCCTGATTGTGTTCTGATAGCCGATGTTTGTGAGGTTGAAGAACGCCATCTTCGGAGGGGGCTGTAGGGGTTGTGGAACCGGATGTGATGACGGTGCTGGGCTCTCGTTACGTAACTAGTTCGGGATATTATATATTACGTAACCAAGCGATCCTATAACAAAGGTGTTACTTAACTCTCTATTACGTCACCTTTACTGCGTTATATAACGTTCGTATCTAATAGGTATTACGCGTTAATATGGGCGATAATACGTATGTATTCGGGAAGCGACTCCTAGCGAGAGAGTGTCGTCTGCGGTCTATGTTTACTGTAGTCCTTGCGTGATGCAGGTGAACGATTAGCTAATTGATCGAGATTACGAACCTCAGGGGGCGGGGCGGGCGGGGGCTCTAATACTAATAAACAAAGATATTAGAAGTAGGCGACCATCGGTTGCTAGGCACGCTAATAATTACAGTCTGCTATTCCGTGCCGGTGTGTGTTTACGTGAATTGGCGTCGTGTGTGGTCGCGTATACTCGGCGAGTACGTATTATTATATTAATGTATCGTGATTTGAAATAAAATAAAAATTAATTTGTTTTATATATTTTAAATTTGTAATGTTGAATTTATATTTACGTCGAAATAATTTAATATTATAATGCATATATATATAGAGTATACTCTAATATATATACTACTTTGTACATATATTAATTTGTGTACATTAGATATATAAATTATATATATATGAATTAATGAAATCAGTTTATAAACATACGATATACTATGTATGATACGACGTATGTCATACGTCTATGGAGGATCATTGAAAGCCTAGGCTTTATTTGGTCGATACCTCCAATATGTACACACATATATATATATATATATATATATATATATATAGGGGAGGGAAGGGGGTAGTGGCCGAGGAGGTAGTAGTGGCCGTTTTAATTAACGCTTATAAGCGTATATAATAAATTAGAGTAATTAATTAATTATTTAAAAAAAAATGTACTATATATTATAGATAATTTATAAACGGTCTTGATAGGATAAACATTTCTATATACAATATTTAAATAATCAAAATATCTATAATATATAGTACAATTTTTTTTAAATAATTAATTAAGTACTCTAATTTATTATATAATCATTTTTTGTAAAATTGTGACAAAAACACGATTATATATATTTATGCTTATTTATGTGTAAGAGTATGTATATATATATATAAGTATATCTTTGAATTAAATAAGGTGCGTATGCATCATAAATATAATTATTTAATATTACATAATTAAAAAAAATATATCGAATACATTACGAGAAACCTATCGCATTTTCTGGTACTAGCGGCCACTATTACGGCCTTGCCTTATTTGAGTGCTTTTTGTAATGCCTAATCAAACGTTTATATTATTAGGTAAAACACTTTATATATAAAAGTGAAATCATTGTATTCTAGAACCATATAATTTCTAGTTAATTCAACAAAATAATAGTCTAAAATTCAGTATTTATCGATATATTAGAAATCTTCTGAGGCATATTAATTATAGGCCACTATAGTATACTCCCTTCCCTCCCCTATAATATATATATATATATATATATATATATTGTATTATTAGTATATATATTTATGTATTTTGAATAATATAATTAATTATATAGGCGTTTATAAACTAATATTATTATGATAAGTTTATATTTAGTTTTTATATTTGTATACATGTTACTATACTTCATAATATTCTGTATAAATAACTTTAAATTGTATTACTATATATAGTAATATAGTAATATATATATACACAACTTTAAGTAATACCATGTGGGCAAGGGCTATAGCCCTTGCATCTATATGCAATGTATATTTATACATATACATACATATAGGTATAACATATGTATATCATGTGTATATGTAGGCCATAGTATACTATGGCCTACATATACACATGATATACATATGTTATACCTATATGTATGTATATGTATAAATATACATTGCATATAGATATATTCTATACTTACAGATACTTATATAAGTAAATATATCTACTTATTTTAATTTTATTTTTGATGAAATTTGTTAGGTTAATTATAATAGTTAACGTATTATAATTTACCTATATATATATATATATATATATATATATATATATTTAATAAGCTTTGAAATTGCTGTCGAGGTTATATTTGTAATAAAGTATATTATATACAATTATATATAAATATAGTATTGATTATTTATTTATAATATATAAGTAAAATAAATATTATTCATTAATTATATATAATTATAGTATTAATTATTTATTTATAATATATAAGTAAAATAAATATTACTCATTAATTCTTTCAATGCAATTAATATCTTAAATATATTTTCTATGAGTTTAGAAATACATGATAGGTTTTAAACTAATCTTTAGTTTAAATATTTACTTGGTTTTAACGATGATGATTTAGTGTTGTAATAAGGATAGAATATTGAAGCATCGTAGACATATATCATTTAAGTATATGAAAGGTTAATGTAATACTTAATAAGATCTCTCTATATGGTGGTGAACACTAAAAGAGATTTTTTTTAGTAATCATGATATTATTTTATCTTTTTTTCCTTAATCATGAAATTGATAGCTTTAAATAGTTCGGTAATAAATTTTATGACGTTTACTATAGTATACATGTATACTTTGTAGTGATACATTATTGAAGACATGTGTCAAATTATTTGTAGAGTAGGTCATCATATCTCTATGCCATATTTATATTTGAATATAATATTATTAAATTATATTTTGTTATATTAGATAATATATATTTATATTTTATTTTATTTGTTATATAACTATGTATATTGATAGACGATTAATTTTGTCTCAAGATACGTTAATGTTTTAGAATATTACGATGTCCTTTAGATATTTCTGAACTTCACCGGAATGTATACAAGTATATGTTATTGGTAGGTACATGGAATTAAATTAATTTATTTATTTGGTTACATATTGTTGATATGAAATAAATATTACATAGTCTAGTATTGTAAGTTTGTATACGTTGTAATATGTTTATTTGCATATGGTTACAAACTGTATACAACATGTTGTGTATACACATGTTCTGTATACAGTATTATATATAACTTAAATATTTCTCTGAAAATTGTCCTTGAAAAACATGCCCTTTAGAAATGATAAAAATAACTGAATTATTAACTAACAAATAGTATAATACAAAATTCGGCAATCATAATAGATTACTTAGATGAAGTGAATGCATTTACCGCAAGTTAAAAACTATGAAAACGTCATTGCATTTGTTAATTCTGTGTGAACATAACGCCTTAATTAAAACAGCTATATCTGAGTTTAACTTAAATCTTATAATTAAATATAAAACAATCAAACTATATTTTTTTAAATATCAAACTAAGTCTTAGATAGGAATCAACATCATCTAAGGCTAGCTGATAATACATACTCCCTATATAATATAGGCTATATGGTATATGTGTATATTTACTGTCTACATACTTTGAAATTAAATATCCACGCTAATGATCTCTTTAAAAGTTAATATTTAATGTAATGTACTTCAACCCTCTTCTCCAATTTTCGATAGATTTATAACCATATATATATATTGAAAGTATTGGAACGAGGAAAAGTATACATGTTATTGAATTGTCTGCGGTATTTGACACACATAATCATATAATCCTAATATCAACATTAAGAGAAATGTGTAGGTATATGCGGTACCAACCTAGAAATACTATAATCATAGATAACATATCGATGTTGTAATGATCAAGTTGGTAGCTCAACATCAACAATCTCATTAACGATGTGGTGTCATATGGCTCAATTCTAGGACCGGTTTTATTTAATATATATATATATATATATATATATATATATATATATATATTAATATAGCAATTATTCCTATCTTTAAATTGTTTAAAACTCACCCTAAAATAAAATATTTTGCCGATTATCCAAAACGATATTTGGTTACTCTATATCGCAATAATTATAATCCACATAGGGGAACGTGGACACCTAATACGGACACTTTAACAATAAATGGTCTTAACATTTGATGATTCATTATTTGTATTCAAAAATAACAATATATTAATATTATATGATTATAGATATTATTGTGATTTTAACATTTTATTTAATCTTTTAATTCCATAGATAGGGGGATATTCTAACGGGGGTGTTCGACGGACACTGTCCGTATTCGGTACCCATGTCCGAATACGGACACCCTATATACTACTCGATAAACTATATATTATTGATGAATCAATCAGACAAATTACAATTACATTATTTATAATTAATTTATGAATAATTTATGAATAATTTAATTAGTTAATAATTTATTTATTTTTATTATTTTTTTAATTAATAATACAATTTAAGTATCTAAATAAAAAATAAATTAGATTTAGCTTTATTGATGGTATTAATATTATAACGCACGCGATATTTATGAAAATCATAATAGTTAATATTCTGATCGCTGATTGGTTATAGGGTGTCCGTATTAAGACATCTAGAGTGTCCTTTTCATAAATTTAAAAACGTAATAAAAAAATCAGTTTATTGGATATATCAGTAATATTTTGAATAATAAAAAAATTTAAAAAAATTACTTTTTTAGACTATTTATATAATTTGTATCATGTTATTAATTAAACATTTTTGTGTAGGATTTATGGTTTATGAGATACCGAGAGTGTCCGTATTCGGGCACTGTCCGTATTCGGTTACTTCCCCCTACATATCTAGTACATTGCCTAAAGGATATTATTGACTTATTTAACTAAAATTCAAATAATATTTAATTAAAACAATAAAAAACTCAAATAATATGTATTAAGTCAAATACAACGTATACACTGTATTTATATTTATAAATATACTTGTAATACACCATTATATTCAATACTCAAATTCACCAACAAAGTTCACAATCTAGACTTTATTTTAATACATATCATGATATTATCATTAATTTCAATATAATTAAGAAATTAAAATTGTCATCTTTACATTATCCGTAAAATATGCAAATGCATAATTTTTAAATTCTGTAAATCAATATTAACTAGTCTAGTATTATGTAGTATTAACCTGTATACCTTATAGTATTGTAATACTGTACTAATGCATCTTATATCTAAAGATCTAGAGCCGTTATTGAATTTACAAAAATAAATATATAAATTAACACGATTTACAATTGTAAAGTTAACTTTCGCAATCGATCGATCGATAACGATATACGAATTACTAGCCTAATTAATAAACTGAATAGGTTCACAGTTGCTTCGAATATATATATATATATATATATATATACAGTTTATATTCAGTTTATTAATTAGGCTAGTAATTCGTATATCGTTATCTTATAAGACATTCATACTTGGTTGAATCGATATAGCAAAATATACAAAAATGAAGTTTAAGAAATATCCATCTACGGTGTAGATTCTACACCGACTAGTATCGATGCCAATAATATGCAATAGCTGTAATCACTCGAGATCCTTTCGAATAGCCATCCAAAATGAAAGAAACAAGCTTTCGATTGATCTAACTAAGCTAAATACGTGTGTGAGTCATCACCATGGTAACCTGTAACCTTGTAACCAATTTATTTATATACTGCGATCAACATCAGTAATGAGTTTTCGGCGGTGTATCGTATATTAATTATTATAAGCTATATTAAATAGATGTGTTTTCAATTTGACTTTAAAGGTGTGGTCAGAAACTATAGATCTAATTGAGTGAGGTAGGGAGTTTCATAGTTTAGGTGATATTATAGAAAAAGAAGATTCCTGGTTTTTATTAAGTGATAAAGTTATTGGTATATTTAGTTTGTATTTATGTATTGTTCGTTGTGGTCGGGATGACTTGTAGTTCGTAAGTAGTTCAGTAAGATAGTCAGGTTTATTATTATGGGTGGCATGGTGGGTCAGTAGGAGTAATGTGTATTGTATGCGGTAAGGGATGGGTAGCCAGTGAATGGATTTCATATAAGGTGTGCTATGTTGTCTTGAGTATTTTGTTATCCTGAAAATGGTTCTGATGGCTCTATATTGTAATTTAGTGAGCATTTTGATAGTATGTGCTGGGAGTGAATTTAAAGTAGAGTTACAGTAGTCAAGTCGGGCAGTATTAAGGAAGTAACTAGTAGTTTGACAAGTTCAGTAGTTATAGAAGGTATAATAAGTCGGATCATATATGGTGATGCAGGGTGAGTTAATTTCGCCGAATTTTGCCGAATATAAGGATTTTCAAAGGCCGAAAATAAGTTAAATTCGGCCTTTTTTAAATATATTAATTATCTTATTTTAAATCATTAATATTAATAAAATAATATACTTAATAGTAATATGTATATTATATGTAAATAATACTACAAGTAAAACAAATATTGATACAATATTAGCAATGTAAGTAAGTAAATTCGTAATTATTAAGTATTAGCCTACATTATATTAAATTTCTGAAAATCAAAGACTATAAATGTTGTTTAAAAATGGATAGGATATATAATTATATATCACATATTAGGATTTGTCATCAATTTAGATTTGATGAATGTAAAGGAAAATCTAATTCTGACAAAGATTCATATTTTGAAAAAGATATCAGACTGAATCAAACATTGCGATATCATTGCACAGGAAAACAATCACCAACACATTATATACTCGATAACAATATTGTAAATTTAATATTGGATCATTTGCAAGATAACTATGTTAATAATGATATTTCAACAAGTTATTCTGAAGATGAAACTAAAAATAAAAGAACACTATAATGTATATCCTACTGAACTTTAAAGATAATTAACAAAAAATACAGAAAGCAACTATAGTTATATATAGCTATATGTATAGCTATCAAATTGAGAATATAATCCAATTTAATATTGTTATAGATCTAGTCAGCATAGGTCAGAGTTATAGGTCAATTTCAAAGATTATGGTGAGTTTATTTGTATTTGATACATCAAATATCTACAAGAGCAACAATATCATTCAAAGAATAACAAAAGTAATCCTTACTACTATCAGAACAATTTAACATTTACATAATATCAAGTAGGTTTAATTGTATGGGTTTTTAAATAGTAATGTAATACATGTAATATATAATGTAATCTAAATATTGTTAGACTAAATCTACTGATCATAATATTGATGATGATTATATGCATATAGTCCATGGACTTAATTCTAAATAATGAAAATATAATTAAATGTACTTTTGATGATCTTACAGTTTTTATTATGTATACATATACTTATAAGTACAATAAATAAAAATTAATAATATTCAACTAATAGAATACAAATATTGTAGGATCGAGGACATTTAGTACGAGAATACTTTAATAGTGCAATTAATATAGAAAAAAGTTTATTTATAAGGAACACTGGAAAAGATATATTGAATTTGATAATGAAAAATAGTAATATTTCTCCAGAAAGATATATTAATAATTAAAGTACAATTACCGAAGAAGTTAATATTAGTCTCAATGAATTATTCAACTTATCAGGACAAGAATTTGGAAATATAATTAGTAAGCACAAGTTAAGACTAAATCATATAATGAGTGAAGTAGAATTAAATCTAATTGAGGTAGAATTTGATGAGATAAAGGATATAATTGATATAGATTTAAGCTAAATGGTATCGAAGATAGTATTGTTGATTCTGAAATGTTATGATCATTTAAATTAAAAATACCAAGTAATAACAGAGATTGGTAATATGATCATCTGAATGGGGAGATCGGGATTTGCCAACCATTTCAAATACTTGGAGCGGTATACCAGCGGTATACCAAGCATATATGCTTGGTTCCTTCTGAGATATTAATGTATATATACATTAATGTATATATGTATATATACATATACAATATATACTAATAAATATATGGAATTTTAATGTAGACATTATTTTTACATATACATTTTACATATATTGTATATATATATATATATATTTAAAAAAATCAATTTACAATAAATATTGAAATTAAAACTTGAATACAATTAAAACTGGAACAAATGACAGTTGCCTAAATGCATGACCACGTGATCATACTTTACGAATGTATGGTGTGCTACTTTTATTCCGTATATTGCGAGGAAGTTGATTCCATATATGGAAGTTCGTTGCGTATTTACATAAAATATGAGTATATTGTAATGATAATCTATGGAAGGTGTGATGCCTGGATAAATAGCTTGTAAAAGGATATTGAAATCGTAAAAAATAAGAATTCGCCTGGCTGGCCACTGAATCTGACACGACAATTATATCGCAAATATACTGATGATGTGGACTTCTCAAAGTTGGAAATAAATCTAGGTAGACAGCCGTTTACTTAAGTCTATAGTGTTAGGAAAACGATGTTACCTACATATATGTATACGTATACATCTATTTATATCGTATACGATGATGTATCATGGCATAGATAAGTATTGCAATATATGATCTAGCGAGGTATACATATATATATATATATATATATATATTGTATTATGGTAATTACTAAATACTTTATTACAGATTTATTTATTATTAAAAATATGCGATCCTATAGAATAGCTATAGGATATCCTATAGGAGCTATAGCTATACATAATTAATACTTTATAACAAAATAACACCTTTTTATATATTTATATTATATATTTTATTCATAGGATATATAGGGTCAGTGCAGTATAATTATGCGATTACAATATCTTTACTAGCAAGTCTAAGTATTTTAGAAATCTTTTTTAACAGTTGTTTATAGCTCCTCAAATTAAACTTGTTTCTATTTCTTTTACGGTTGTTCGTATTCTTCTTGCGTAGCTTATCTTGTACTTCGGTCCGCTTTATAACGTCGCCTCCTTCTCCTTTTCCGCCCATAAGTTTGCGCACGCGTAGTTCACTCACCCCATCTCGTAATATGTCAGCCTCCTTCATAGCTTCATCATCATCAGTATTTCCAGCCTCTTCGCTCGCCCACTTCTCCTTCAAGGTTCCAGCCTCCTCGGTAGGTCCAGCCTCCTTCACAGTTCCAGCCTCCTGGCTCGCCCACTCCTCCTTCACAGTTCCAGCCTCCTGTGTCGCCCACTCGTTGGGGTAGGCTACAGCCGCAGCGTACACGTCGTCAACCTTCCTAGCCGCGGCGAGTAATCTTGACAGTAGCGGATCTCTACGCACGAATCTCGCTAAGGCCCCACCATCTCGCGAGAACGCCTCGCCATCCTTCTCTCTAGGCGGACTACCCGTGTGCATTATTGCTACGCAGAGAGATACCACTAGTGTGAAGCGAAGTATAGCCGATGTCAGCATTGTATGTCAATCTGTGTAGTAGTATTATATTGTTATTAATAGATTATATATAAAACCTAATTATTTAAACATATAAAATAAATATACAATATATTTAAAATATATGAATATATTTTGCATATATATATGTAATAAATAACAGATTGTCTTTAAAGTTGTTAATTTCAGATCTATATTTGATATCGAGCTATAATTTGTTTACAAAATAATCATGCATTTTTAACAGATTAACTCAGACTGGGATAAATTTAGACACATTAGTGATTCGGATAATTGAATTTTGTATTCTATAGGCAGTACTTAACACATCCCACCATTGCATTCGTACAATATATATATATATATATATATATATATATATATATATATATTGGTAATTTAATGTCATTATAAGTTTCAATACATATAAAATTCATTATTAAAATTTAAATAATATATTATATATTATATACATTATTTAAATAAAAAATATCTATATTGGTCTACACAGATTTACAATTTCAGTGAAAACGTGTAGACATCCAAATATATTATTTATATGTTCCTGGATGTGTAAACAAACATAGGTACATGGCTTATACTTTATGCATATATATATATATATATATATTTACATAAGCATATATTCTAATATTAATACTCACACACACATACACACACACATTATGTCACATATCTAATATGTCTACTACACATACATGCCACATATGTCTGACACACATATAATATATGATATATATATGTACATACCTATATGTATCATTACTAACTATGAATAAATAACTATGTATAAACTTTACGTAAAGATGTGTTTTCTATTTATATTTAACTTGTAATAAATAAGATATTAAATTGTAAATTAAAAATTATAAAACTATGTTTGTTGCCACGTTACAACAATAATCTTATTTATTTATTTTTATTATGATTGTAATGCAATGTTTAAATACCATATATACTGAGTATAGACCTAGCTATATATATATATATATATAGTATATTATAATGTCTATGTTAAATACCAATACATTAAATGTATCATATCATTGACATTATAATAGAAATATGCCCAATTATAATGGTATACCTTACATATATGTGTTATTTAAACACAAGAGATTATGCGAAACATCCTTCGGTAAATCTTTGCATATATGCATACTCATTAGACTTTTTTTTCTAATTTAATAAAATTTTAAAATTATTCTATAACAATAGAAATAACTAGTATTAGTATAGCATCGTCTATGGTGTTCCTCAATGATCAATGGCACCCATTACCTTCTCTCTCTATATATATATATCGTATTACATTACAAACTATCTTAAAACGTTATCCAAATGTTTCTCACAACTTATACGAATACGACATAGAACCACACGCAACTATAATGAACTCTACAAAACTAAAAACTGATTAAACGAAATATAATAACTTACTGTTAAACCACAACAAAACTACACTATTAAATATTAAGACTAATGACCGAAATACAGACTACCCTGGCATCATAATTAACAAAGACAAAATTATTCCCACCAATCGATCAAATACGCATATGTTTTATTAACAAACTTAATTTAGATTAACATTCAAACATACTGCAGTACATGTTGAGTCATGACTCACTCACTCATGACTCACTCTACGACTTCTCGGCTATCTAACCTTAAAAAAGATACCCACTCTTAATTGAAATACTGCAAAACTACTGACTCATGTATGATCAGACTATCGTACTATCCAGTAATACTGTATACAGTATATACCTTTATGGGGGTATATAGGTATATAGTATATACAGTATATACACTTATTCTCGGGATCTGGAAAACTGGAGTTCATGCAAACATAAAAACTAGTCAAAAAATGAACCGCTCTATTATAATTATATACCGATTACAGAAGATTTACTATATAATTCGCATTACTGACTTATGTAACAAACTTAACTGGCTAAACACTGAAGACTCAATCAACAATATAATAGGTACAATACCTACGTACAATAAGGGAAAGTAACTGAATACAGACAGTGCCCGAATACGGTTACTCTCGGTATCTCAGAAACCATAAATCCTACACAAAATATTTAATGAATAAAATATTCATAATTATATATATAATCTTAAAAAGTATTTTTTTATTTTTTAAGTATTCAAAATATTGCTGATATATCCAATAAACTGATTTTTATATTATGTTTTTAAATTTATGAGAAAATAAATTCTCCTAAAACCTTCTCAAGAATATATAAATTTATCTATATAAAATATAACACTATATTATTAAAAAATAAAGGATTCTAAAAATTATATATATAATTTCTATATTTGTTATCATATATTCATTAAGTTATAAGCATATATCTATAGGTCATATAAGTCCCTAATACGGACACTCTATATGTCTTAATACGGACACACTATAACCAATCAGTGCGCAGCATATGACCTATTATGATTTTCATGAAAAATCTCGTGCGTTATAATATTAATACCACCAATAAAGCTAATTCTTAAAATTGTATTATTTAAAACTTAAATTGTATTATTAATACAAATAATAAAAATAAATTAATTATTAACTAATTAAATTAGAATATTATTATTCATAAAATTAATTATAAATAATATAATTGTGATTTGTCTCATTGATTCATAAATAATATGTAGTTTATCTAGTAGTATATAGGGTGTCCGTATTATAATAAAGGTGTCTGTATTCGGACATGGTTACCGAATACGGACACCCCCGTTATCTATGAAATTATAAGATTAAATAAAATTTTAAAATCACAGTAATATCTATAATCATATAATATTAATATATTGTCATTTTTGAATAAAAATAATGAGTCATAAAATGTTAGGACCATTTATTGTTAAAGTGTCCGTATTAGGTTACTTTCCCATACCTCAACAGATTATTATTTATAACTTATAAGTTATATAATGTATACCCTATATTTTACGAAGCATAATAAAATTAAAAACAAACACTATACCTTTATTAAATACTAATTCCAGTAAATTACCCACTGAAACAAATATGAAAGGAAAAATGCAGTTCCTCATCATCAATTCAATGGAACAAACTATTCCCTACCTAAGGATTTCAAAACTCTTGATTTGTTACTTAAAAAGAAATGTATACATTTATTATCGACCAAAATTATTTAGCATCGTGATTATATGTGATAACGTGATCTATACGAATTATATACTATTATATAAAATATTTGTATTAGCTATTTGTAGATCCTACTATAAGGATATATGCATATAAGTTATGATATAAAGGAATGCCTGGTAGTTTGTATACATATACAGGGGCGAATACAGGGAGGCTAGGGGGCGCTAGCTCCCCCTCATCGTGATTATGTTGACTTTTTGTGATGGAAAATAAGAAGCAATCGGCTATAATGCAATTCAATAATTCCATATATAAACGAATTGAATGAAACAGAGCAACATTGAAACACTTGTTAATGCATTATGTACATTATGCACATGTTTAATACAAATGATAAATACACCTCAAAAATATCACAGAATGAATTTATATTTTATTGTGGTGAATATATTAAAGACAGCATAATTTATGATATAAAAAATCTAAATATGTTAGTGTACTAGCTTATGAAAGTACATATGTATTTAATGCTGAACAAATGGATTTATCAATTAGATATGTTAATAGTAAGTGTATCACTGAAAAGTGTATTTATTTCAAAGAATGTGAACATATTAGTGGAGAAAGTAGAGCTAACTTGATTATGGACACACTAACTAAAGCTGAATTAAATCTTAAAATTATAAGAAATATCTCTGGAAAAGTAAAAGGAGCGATAACAATAATTCTGAATAAGTACCCTAAAGCTAAATATGTATACTGTAGATCACATGTATTAAATCTATCAATAGTAAATGCATACAAAATTACATTAATTCAAAATATAATGGGCATATTATTAGAAATCTGCATATTTATTAAATATTCTGCTAAAGAGGGTATCCCACTGCAAGTATTTCCGGCAAGTTGCCGGAAATATTGTAACTTTAAAACCATTTTCTATCAAGTTGTAATGGGATACCCCCTATAAAGTTACCATATATCAGGCAAGTTGCCGGAAAGTAAGGGGATATCCCACTACACTTGTAGTTAGATTGATAGAAAATCTTAAAAAGTTATAATATTTCCATCAAGTTGCCGGAAATACTTGTAGTAGGATACCCCTTTAAGAGGCAAGGTTTATTAGAAGAAAATATTACACAAATGAATGTTGAATCTTCTAAAAAAAAGAAATTATTTATGCTTTGAAAAAGAGATTGGGTTGCCAGACATGATGCTTTGCGAGTATTCATAGAACTGTATCAAGCAATACTTGAAACAATGTTAGACATATATGAAGATAAAACATGGAATTTAGAAAGTATAACAAAAACTAACAGTCTTTACAATTCTATGATTAGTACACAATTTATTATGTCATTAATTGTATGTAATAATTCACTTAATTTCATAGACAATTTAATAACTGCTCTCCAGAGTAGGGCAATAGACGCATATAAGGCAAATCAAGATATTCATAGTGTAAAGAGACACACTTTTGTAGAGATACAATTTATGAAGTACAATTCTAATGGAATGAAGAAGCATCACATTTGTTATCATATTCAAATCAAGTAATTTATTTACCAAGGTTAAATAAAAAATAGCTACATCTTGCAATTACACCTGTTTCATTAGCTGAAGAGTATTTTTTTAAAGTAATATCTATTCCATTCTTGGATCATTTAATAATGGAGATGAAAGAAAGATTCAATAAAGACATATTGTATATATCTCTTGGAGCATTATTTATTCCAAAAGTAATGTATGAAAACAAGGAATCAGAAAGAAAATATATTAAAGTTTTATGAATTAGTCAAAGATGATTTACCAAAGATATATTTAATAAAAAGCGAATTGATTTACTGGGGAATTAAATGGACAGAAACTTAATATCTACCTAATATGGTAACAAGTAGGATTCTACAAGTCCTACTCTCAATAACATGTCAAGGTAAATTGATATTATTAAATGTATTTACATTGAATTATATATATATATATATATATATATATATATATATATATATATATATATATATATATATATTATTAATATCTAATTTATAATTTATATATATTATAGGTGTATTTTTCCTAATATCCATATAATGCTTTTATTGATGGCTACTACCCCAGTTACCTCGTGGGAATCTGAAAGTTCTTTTAGCCGATTAAGAAAATTAAAGAAATATTTACTTTCGACTATGAGTTAAGATCGACTAAATGGACTTTTTTTTATATATATATATATATAGATATATAGATCGATTATGATTATATTATTTCTAAATTTGCATTACGTAATCCAAGAAGAATACAATCGATTAATATATGGATTAAGAGTTTTTATTAAATAAATTATGAATTTTTTTAAAATAAAACATAAATAGTATTCTATTTAATATAGTATTTAATTTATATATGTTAGTCAATTGAATATTATCATAGTAAATATATTTACTATAAAATAAGACATATATATATGTCTTATTTTAAAAACACACTTTTAATTGAATGTCAGCCCCCTTACAAATATTGGTATCCTTCTCTGATATATATATTTAACTAAGTATTAGATACATTTTAGACACAAAGTTATATTATGAATTATGTTTGTGTGTGTGTGTATGTAGGGGCGTCACATTTATAAGTAAATGTTATCTAAATTGGAAAAAAGCATATTCTCGTTTTTCAGATCACTCAAAATCTGAATTACATGTAATGGCTATGCATAGCCATGCTATGGAAGTATGCCACATTAAATATATAACTCCATTGTTACATTATCAACAATATCTACTTAAGGGGACGCGATACCATCGTTTGGTTTACATGTAAAAGATACGAAAAAATGCTATTTTTATAAATCTATTAATTCAAAAAATATTCACTTTTTTTTTTTTTTTTTTAATCTATTAATAATATTCCATATTTTTATATTATATGGTGAAATTTATTGATGTTTACACATCTTTATGTTATACGTTTCTAAAAAAAATAATTGAAATATCTGATCAAAAATGTTAATTTTCCAACTAAATTGCTAATTAAAATTTGTTAAATAAATATTTTTTAATTTTGACAAATAACTTTAATCCTACAAGTGTTATCTAGTTATATTGAAAAAATGAAGAAAAAATATTCAATTGTACAAAAGTTAATGCTAGTTATGTCAGCATGTCACAAATAATTATTCTGAGTAAATCAAGTTTCAAATATAATATATGAATATAAACAATATGATTATACAGTTACAAATAATATAATATAAACAAAATGAATAATGTAATGAACATAATTTAAACACCATTTTAAAGATAATATTTGAAATATTATAATTTGACATTAAAAAAAATGTGAAATTCAATTTTTTTTCGAAAAAATCAATGGTATCGCGTCCCCTTAATAGCATAAAAGTAAAAATACAATGCCTGGATATCGAACCACTTTCAATGAAGAGAAAAAGTAAATTCCTGAAAAGTTTATAGTTGTATAGGTTACTTTATTACCTACATAATGTATTTATTAATACTATATTTATAATTTTATATTTAGATATGAAACTACAGGAAATGAATATATTCCAGAAAGTATAGAAACCTATCTAAGGTTAGGTTAATTTACATATATATAAGATATTACTATTATAAATATATAAATATTAATTATTACATTAAATTACAGAATTAAATACTCTGAATTATATGATATAGCCATTCACGATATATCAAACAGATTTTCTAAAGATAATGTTGACATATATTCGTATTATTTATAGCATGATAGTTTATTTAATGATAATAACAATACACAAGAAATTGATATACACATTTAAACTATAATAAATTAGTATACTAATTATAATCAAATTATATGTATAATCAAATATATTAACAGTATAAACGTGGAAACTACGGTAGAACTTTCTAGTTTAACCTAGTATGCATTTATATTATAGTTTTATTTCAATTTAGGAAATATATAGGTAAATTACACTAATTAAAAATTATATTTATAACTATAGGTACCTAGTTACTAATATAATATTATATATAGTATATTATACCTATATATATATATATATTATATTATAATACAATTATATATAATACATTAAATTGATATTTATTACTGATATTATTTTAGATTGAAAAATATCCATAACTTGATAATGTTGAGGTTTTCAGGAAAAATCAATATTCCAAAGAAATAACTTTACTAATATAAGCGAATGTATCGATTATTTTAATCGTTATTATAATTTAAAATTATTGTTTCCTAATATTATTAAACTTATTCGTATTTTTATTCGCAAACCTGTTAGTTCAGTAACATTTGAACGTTCGTTCAGCGGTCTAAGAAGATTGAAGACTTGGCTGAGAAATGCAATATCTAACTAACGAATAAATAATCTACTGTTAGGCCATGTTCACAAAGAACTATTGAATGAAGATGATGATGATAGTGTAATGCGTCAATTTATTATGCAATCAGAATGGAGAAGATCCATGTTTAAATAAATAATGACATACATTTTATTTGAAAATATCCCCCCACTTTTTTTGACCCTGTGACGCCCCTATGTGTATGTGTGTGTGTGTTTGTGTGTGTATGTGTGTGTATCAAACATAATATATGCAAAGATTTTGCGAAGATTTTTCCTTCGGAAAATCTTTGATCCTTCGGAAAATCTTTGATATATGTATACTATACATTGTATAGTATACAATGTATACATATATGTATGTTTTTATTGGGTTTATGTGTAGTATACTACATTTAAGTGTATACTACATATATGTGTATATTTATTATAATTTTGTCTTCATATGATTTCATAATCATATGAATTCATATATACATATGTATTTATAGAATATATATATATATAGAGTATATATTATAGACCTATATAGATTTATAAATCATTAAATTTACATTACATTATAATTGATTTACTATAGAATACTAATAGTATAATATTTCAATAAACATATTAATTATATATTTGTATTAATTTATATTAATTACAGTATTATTATATTAATTATAATATCATTAATTAATACTAAATAATTAAGTATATTAATCGTAGTAAATAGTCCTATATAATATATAATATATATATATATATATATATATATATATATATCAGGCATATACATAATTTATCATATATTTATAATAGATACATTTATTAATATACAAGAGGTTTCTAATCATTATTATCGATCCAATACACGAACATTATATACATATTATATATATATATATAATATTGATTATCTATTATAATATAATAAGGTATGTGATCCTACATGTTATTAGCAAGGACATGTGTCCTTATTATTATAGAAGTTATATATCAATATCACGTGAATATATTTATATTTAAACACGCCTACGTTAAGTGATTGACATATTGGTCAATCTTCAAAACATATTTAACTATAACATGCCATCGGAGCAATATTGGTTTTTCTGGTCAGAGAAATTATGGCTACCTCCAAATATGACATGGGATGCCTTCAAATCCGAAGAAAATCTACGAATACCCCAACCTGTGGAGCTAATTTTAATTATACCGATGGCTATATCGTTGTTTATTTTAAGAATGATATACGAAAGGTATTTCTAAATTATTTATATTTTCAAATATTTTCTAAATAAGGTATATCACATAATATGGTGATATACTATATGGTTTATAGTAATTCAAATTATTATTTAATAACTATATTACTAATATTTAAATTATTATACATTCTGTATATATAATTGTATATAGTATTGTGAAATATTAAAGTATAACACCATTTTCACATCACATCAAATTTGAATTAAATTATGGAATTCAAATTTCTTTATGAAATCTTATATTATAAATTATATAATGTAATATTATTACATTATATTATATAATATAAGTTAGCTGATACTGGTAATATTACCATATAGTTATATAATACCAACCCATAACTATATACATATATCTTTATTCCTCTAATAATATTAATATATAATAATATATTTATATATTTAATATAATATTAAATTAATAATTAATATTATTATAATTATATCTAATATAATATTATTATTATAATTATATCATAATACTTATTATTTAACCCTTTTTGATGTATAATGAATTTAATAACATGATTAATTGTATCATAAGGAAAGTATGTAGGGGAGAGCGGGGCAGGTTGAGCCAGTTTTTATAAAAACACATGTATCTTATAATGTTATGAATATATTTTAATAAAATAAAGTGCATAAGATATATATAGTTTATGATCAATTAAAAACATTCATAAATCAGTGTAATGATAAATAATTAATTATATAATTACATTTTAATTTTTTTTTTAATTGGCTCAACCTGCCCCGTCTAATGGGGCAGGTTGAGCCAGGTAGAAAAAATGCAAAATTAAAGATATATTTAAAAAATAAACATAGTTAAAGTTATATATTTATATTTATTAGTATATTAACAAGTATATGCACCAATATTAATATCAAAACTAATGAAACTTTTAAGGCGAGAGGTTAGATTAGGAGAGAGGTTAGATTTTCTATGTTTTAATCCAGCATATAAACCAATTATTTAATTATTTAAAATAATTACTCAATTATATATTTAATTAATTAGATTATTATTATTATTTAAATAAGTCATTAATTAATTAAATAAATTAATGAATAAATATGTTTAATGATACACGGGGTAGATTGACCCTATGGTCAACCTGCCCCGTTTTACTATGGTCAACCTGCCCCATATCACTAGTATATATAAAAGTAATCTAATTAATTTGTGAGTGATAATTTTTTAATTTTTTATTTTATAATATATAGTATATTAAATATACTTTATTAATATACCATTAATACTACTATATTATTACAAAATATATTAATAATATCAAATTTAAACTTACGAGATTGTCCCACTAACGAGATTTTCATAAAATATTAATAATTAAATAATATTTTAATTAGTTAAAATAAATAATTTTTGAGTTGTTATACTAATGCTAAATATAATTGTGTATACATGTATTAAAAATTACGTTAAGATATTTATTAATAGCAGAAATAATTGAGATGACTCAACCTGCCCCTATGGTCAACCTGCCCCGCTCTCCCCTACATTTAAATTGTATGTATCTACATGCAAGTATTTCATATATCATATAATATTTGAACTTAAAAACCATACAAATTCTATAATTCCAAGTTAAATATATATAAAAGCTATTGAAATAATCTATACAGTGGTGTAATTCTTATATTTAAATTAAATGTAACCACTATATAAACATATATCATTTTAAACACACCTTATTTATAATCACTATAATAATGAAATTAACAACTTAGTAGTCTATTATATAAAGGAGTATAAATAGATATATACATACATTTTATATGTTTTAGCAAATTAAATATATACGTAATAATATTTATGAATCAGTGAATAAATAAACATTTATATTTTAAATAAAATAACTTTATTAAATCTACAATAGCGTTAATTTATGTATCAGTAAAATAAAATAATTTTTGTTATATTTTCAAATTGAATAACATAACATGGCTGGGTTACGGTTAGAGGAAGCGTAGATGGTTATATAAGTATGTGGAGATACCCAACTATAGCCACAGTCGCTGTATGTATTAGTGTATACTGAAGATTACAGAGAGGTGTGCAGGCGAGATTAACTATGCCTTATGCTAGGGAAACAACTTCAATTTCTAGTAATCAGAGTTTAGTATTAGTCAATACGCGGATCTATTAGTTCATTATTAAAGGTAGTAATATAAATATATATAAAATGTATATAAATGTATATATATAATATTTATTATTGAAATCTCATATATATATATATCGAATACATATATTTATGATTATGTTGATTGATACTTTGATAATTTAGCAGTGATATATCAAATATGATATGTTCGACTATTGTATAATTTGTAGATATAAATCCTGTGATCTATTTATAGAATTGTCGGCCGTCCAATAGCTAAGTGGTACTCGCTGAGGGAGAGCACGACTCAACCCGCGAAGAAGAACAAGATTCTAGAAGAATTATTTCAAGCTACGAAACCAAAACACACCACGCCTAAAGAGGCGGTCATTAATGTTAGTTCTGCCACCTATTGCATTACTGCTGATACTTATAATATTTAAGCTACAACCTTTAAAGTATATGTTGTCATAGTTACTACTTATTTTTAAACATTAGTTTTTTCTGCTATTTTTGATGCGGACTGCTTTTATATATATTAAAAGATTTTTTACAAGATTCAATAAAATTATTCACTATATATATATAATTATATCATAAATCATGTATTTTAAAATAGAAGCATGACAAATATAATAATTGTATAGTAATTTTTTAAAAGATAGCCATAAAGGTGACAATTTACATATTAATTAATTATGATATACTCTTTGAATATATTTAATTATTATTTCAAAATAATAAAAAACATACAAATATTTTTATTTTTGAAATTATAGATTTATTTTTTATGGACATTTTTCATAAAGCATTTGATCTAACTTTACTATTTTATGAGATATGTTCTATATTTAATGATAAACAAAAATGACATGCATGTGTAATTATTTTTAAACTTATAAATAAATTAATTAATTACAAATATATGATCCATAGGTAATATGACATCGAAATATATCAACACCCTATAAACATATATCCAATAAAACTATATATTTCATTTAAAATGGTATGTCTACTAAATAGTTATATTTATGGAACCAATATATATAGAATTTTAATTCAATCATTATTTAAACTCACTTATTATCTAGATTTTAATATTATTAATAAATAATATACAATATAGTTCATATATAAGTCAAATTTATACCAAAAGTGATAAATTATTGCCATAACTTTTTGGTGGAAACACAATTGTGTACCAAATAATCATGTCAACCAAATTGTTAATATTACGCAAGAAATATCTATAACATTTTTATATTATATATATATCATATATTATTGAATATTCAATAGACAATATATGTAATATAACATGCAGGGTTGGTGGTTTTTTTGTTTTTATTTTACGGTTTAATTGGTTTTTTTATTCACTAAATAATTATTAATAAATTCTTATATAGAATGTCAATTGTAATAAATACTCCTGTAGATTTATATAATACACATACTCTATAAAATTATTAATAATATTGATACCAGGGTTGTTGATTTTTTTTATTTTTGTTTTGGTTTTTCTTATTTTATTTTTTTGGTTTTTTTAAAAACTATAAAAACCAATAACACTACCTTATATAATTTAAAATTATAAGGTATATTTATATAATATGCATAATATATACTATTATTATTAATAGTTATACTAATTTTAAATGATATAATATTGAAATTAATATATTTATCAGTAATTATATATACAAAAATCAAAAAAAACCAAATAAACTATCATTTAAATCGAATAAAAAAAACCTATTCAAAAAAACAGAACAACCCCGATAACATGACATATTAATGAATGCAAATACAATGTGCAAGTGCATAGATATCTGTGTTAAAGCGATGATTAATTAATGCTGTTCATACATCCTCAATCATTATCAATGTCGTGTGAGAAACTAATTCATTATAGCATCATTAATCATTAAATATTGAACACCTAAATATAGCTAGATATAGAGTGTATAAACTATCACTGTACTTGTACACCATGTCGAATGTGTACGATGTAGAGTGTATATTGCATATATTTACGGTACACACTGTACATTGTATCAAATACACACTCTGTACATTGAGAACAGAACCAGCCTATGTAAAACAGCAACCCACACAGTGTAACAGTCATATTGTAACAGTAGTCGTAGTGTACCAATACTACAGGCAGTACGGACTGATACAATGTAGACCAAAGTAGCGGTCAGTGAAGTGGTCAGTAGTGCGGTGACCTCCAGTTAATTAATACTTGACCGCCGACTGAAACCGAGCACTGCACCGCGAGTGGTCAACCCTAATTCCGGCCATCGGCCGAGCTTATTGATTATGCGCAGGTGTCCCGTATTGTAGGTGTAGGCATCTCTGAGTGTATCGCGGCCCATTGCTGGTACGCAGAAGTTTGTATGTGTGTATGCTAATGTAACTGTATCCTATTGTAGTGTATAAGCATGAGTATGCTAATGTAACTATCCTAATGTAGTGTATAAGCATGAGTATACTAATGTAACTGTATCCTAGTGTAGTATGTAGGCATGTGTATTCTAATGTATGGTATATACACACGCTTTGAGTGTATAAGCATGTTTAAACAGGTGTATAAGAGTGCCATTATTCACGTCTCAACAACTACAGCTGACCGCGTGTTCGCTATGTTGAGATCTTTGATGTCGATTACGTTATGATGAGTGTCACTTCATGTTTACCACCGAC